>JAUOZQ010000047.1:0-628287 GCA_030710315.1 Anomotaenia brevis
TCCTTTGCACTGTTACAAGGAAAGTAACTGGTAAACAGACACTCACAATTACCGAAAAATAGCGTCGAAAACCGATCGTCAAGTACAGCAAGTGTTATGATGTGGAACTAAACTTTAAATAGTGAAGTTTGGCCGATTAAACAAATTTGAAGCAAGAGGCTCTAGAAGGGTATTCATAATAAATAGAGTATAATGGAATTAAGCAGATCATTCAGTTGAAAGTAAAATAAAGGAAACCATAAAAATAAACATTAGTGAGTGACTACCCAGACCTCACCACCGAGGCAGAAGATATACGTGGCACGGAAATAAGCTTTATTATAGTAGAAATGGAGAGCAAATATGGAAATTGGGTATTCCTTATATACAAATATATTTACAAAGTACGGAGTAGTTTCAAATCACTCATTTTCTGACCCGAAACCTTCTTCGTTAAGCATGACAACATACTCGCGCGACGAATAACCAAATTTGAGGACATCTTTTACGCGCAATTCATAAAACCGACGTGGTTCAATCTTCTCACAGTTTAAAAACGTTCCATTTGTCGACTCCAAATCGATGATGTATGGTCTAACCTTACCATTTGTCTAAATGAAATAAAAAAAGTTAAGTAGGATAGACTTAGTGAAAATGAAGAAAAGATCTGACATACAAATCTAAACTGCAGAACAGCATGCTGTTTCGATATGCTTGGATGCAACATTGGGATGTCAGCTATATTAGAATCCTTCCCGATGAGGTAGCCACTCTGACGATGCACATGCATGATCTTGAGAGCTTCTTCGCCCTTGAATGGATGAAGACGCCAAAAGGCATTGGGTTTACGAGCATCATCCGGCTCATTGTACTTTATAACCACACCCTTGTAGGCATTAGTATCGGCTGCAAGCTTGCCAGAAACTTCAAAATTTGGCTGCTCTTTCGATTTTATGGTTTCAGGCTTCTTTCTTTCCTCCTCAGGCCTGCCCCACTGAATTGGGTTACTGTTCCCAAAACGACTTAGAGCTCTCCCGCGATTTGGTGATAAGCGGTTTCGTGGTGACCTTTCGGATTTGTAACGTCTATCCCTGTTCTCTCTACAAGTCGACCCACGACTTCCATCGCCATCCAACATTACGGGGGACGAAAGTCTAGATCTCTTAGGTTTCATATCATTAATTTCATCCTTTATGAAAACGGGTGAGCGCAAACGCCGAGAACGAGGACGGGGCGAAGGAGAGTATGGCTCCTTCTTGACGTCGAGACTCACAGTCGAATCCACCGAGCTCATGCCTAGTCAATGAAATGTACCGCCCTAGCAAAGTATGGGTTAAAACAAAATATTAAGCAAAGAGATGAATGCAAGAAAATATGGTGTGGTAAGCCCCCTTAGTGATAGAAACCTTTAATTTCTTTCTTTTTTTACGTTAGCTGTTTTAAAACAACTTAAACAACCACTCGAATTTGGAGAATTTTTCAAGCATTTTGTCGTGGTTTTTTCAAAATTTTATAGATTTCGTATTATTTTAGAGCTTTACTTGAATATTTGACGATTATGTGGCACCAACACCCCTCGTTATGTTCAAAAATACTATCTTGTAGAAGTTTTCGATTTAATGAATCGCTTTGTTGCAAATAAATAAATAAATATATATATAACCTGCATTTATTGATTAATCAACAGGGGGCCAAATTGAAGGTAGTTTACAGGCACACAGATAAATTCATCTTCATTTAGACTTCTTTAGCATTTCCCCTTGGATTGGCTGTGTAGTATTATTTAAAGCTGGTTAAAATGGCATTGTGCTCTATAGCGGTTTGATTTCTTTTGTATTGGAAGCCACAGTATTAAAGTTCTTCTGTTTCACTGTTCTATTTGAACTCTTATTGGCCTTCATTGAAAGCATTTTTCATAATACAAAAAACCATTCGATTATAAGTCAAATCAATCTGAAATGAATAACAAATATAAAAATAAATCTGTATGAAATGTTCTAAATGTTAATAGTGTTATTGACACTTCACGTGTTTCCTCCATCGTTAGCAGGCTTTTTCTTGAAATGCTTTAACGTACACATTACTTCGTTTTGCTTAGGAAGCAGTCTTGTAGAGGTAATGGGTAGTGATTGGTAACTTGACGGAGGCTATATTATTTGACCATAAATTCTCTAAATTACTTGGGTATATATTTCTGATGATTTGATTGCCTATTACATAAGGTGTATGCAATTTGGGTCTTACACATCTTTTCAAAAATTCCAAGGGCCCTCAGCGTGTTAACAGTGAAGAGACAAGCCTAGGATAGTACTCGGAAGTGGCATCCCACCGTGATCTCGACGTGGTGCCAAGTAAGTGCTACTTTGTTTCTTCCGTATCCTTTGCGCGTAACGTCCCAGTAAGACCCAGATGCAGCGTGTAGCTTGTGCGTAAGCACCGGAAGCTACCAGTATTTTGTCTATGGCACCTGGTGCAGCACATGCGTCAGCCGTTGATGAGAGCTGGGCCATAGTCAGCCACCAACTACAAAGAGTCACCACAAATGTTGGCACCGTTTTAGAGATCGTGACGCTTTGCGGGCGCCAGCTATTGCTAAGGCCCGAGCTTTCATTGAAGCCCAAACAGATTTAAGCTCAACCAGAAAGTTGCGTGTAACGCAGACTCATTATTGCTTTTTATTTCCTTGTTTACTTTGGTTCAAAATTATTTGATACTAATCAATATTGATTCTGGAGTGCTCCCTTGTAATTATATATCCCTGTACCAAGACGCTTCATCGTGAGAACCTTCGGCAACTTATGAATAATCGTGCTTGTTCCCAAAGGATTTCATTACCATGACCAAGGTTTGAGTTACTTGACTAAAACGAAATCATGAAATAAAGTGTTCCAATGTGTGTCATCTCTTGGGGGATAGGTGTCCAGTCTATTAATTTCTTAGAGTTTGATGAAACATGAAAGCTTCACTGTTGCAGGGTATAGCTTCTGCCTTATTCCCGAACTTCAGTTCTGGCTAATTATTGGGTATTTATAAAACATTTACGATAGTATGGCGCAATACCCCAGTATTCGATTAGGGTGCATGCAATATTGAATGTTATGCACGGTTTTCTCGTGAATTATGGGGAAACTTTATGTTTTTCCTATTTAAGACTGTATTAAGAGTGGAGTCAACGTTTGTAAATAATAGAAAGCGAAACTATACGTATCTAAAATCGAATGATACTTCGCAACTAAAGATATTTCAATCATATCCCATAGGCTTTTAAACAGGTTTTTAAACTTGTCCATTGTGAAAATCGAGGGTAATTTGGCTCTGTATGCCATTATTCCACCATGATTCACTTGAAGAAGGCTTTACATGAATGCTCCTGCTGTAGGGTATAACGGACAAATTCGAAAATAGAACCTTAGAAATGTACACAATGTGCCAAAGATGTATAAAAATGTGTAGGTGCTTTTAATTGAGTCAGGTGTATTGCCCTATCTGAGAGTCTACAATAGGAGTTAATCAAGTAGTGCCCAATAAGTTAGTGAATGAGGTATGCTAAGTCAAACTCTAAGTAGATGAATGAGTTCTGTATACACTATTTCGCTGGTAATACTACAGCTACCAGCCACTGGTACCACTGACACCATCCGCTCCACCACCGCCGTCTTGTTACAGTCCAATCCCCGAGTTTTTATGTGGCTATTTACACACTGCAGAAGCGAAATTTTTCATTGACATATGAAAGGCTTTCATATTTTGTGACTATTAATTATCTATCAAAATTACGATTTCTTGTACTATCAAAATCCACAAAATTCAACAACCAAGCTTTAATTTTTGATGGCATCTCTGAGCTTTATTCCTAGTATATTATGACAGAGGTAGGCACCTTGAGAAAAAAATTCGTAAACCATATCCAGAAGAATAAAGTTGAGTTTAAGCTATTTAACTAAGAGCCTTATTAAGGGTCCAGTTGACAAAAGTTTCGAAAGAACCAATGCCTAAGGGGTATAAGGGACCTCCTTCTGTAACTTGAAGTCCTTAAACTTAAACATAACCGTTTTCGAGGATACTCATCTTCACACTGTAGGTGTTTTCTGTCCCTTGCTCAAATGCCAGCGGAAGGTTAGACGTCATTTTCCACTTTCCAGTCTCTGAAAAGTTATACATTTTAATCTTCATCATTCTCCTAATCAAGTCCATAATGATACCTCCATGTGTTAATATGTATTCAATGCTGCCCATAACATAAGGCAGTGCTAGTATGTATTTATTTAGTTCCTTAGATTTATATGACGGAGAAAAACACCATTTCGCACTTGGACAATTCAAAAAATGGCAATTTCCTTCTCTATAACTGCTTAACACTTTTGTTATTATCTATGTTTCTTATTTTATAGGAACCGCTTTGAAGTAAAATGCCGTTAGTCGTTAGCGTTCGCAATGTTTTTGCGTCAAATATCGAACCGCGGAAAATCAAATAGTGCTCGATTACATCCCTAACTAATTTCTTGGTAGAATTCGGCAAGAACACTTCATAGTTAAGCTATTTTGATCATCTCATGTATTTTTAAAATCCACTAGTTTCAGAAGACTCCTTTTTATCCATACGAAATAATGCATATCTCTCACTTTCCAAATTTATATTGGAGATCTCAGCACTGGTGCGTGCTGCAATAACTTTTTTACCTTCAACCTCCTGTAATCACAAGTGTGCATTTATATCATTATTTGACAACATTCCATTGGTAGTATATATAACATTAATTGGGTGCATTTTCCAATCAGAAACTTTAGTTAACAACGCGGTGTTAAAATGTGCATCCGAAGGTAAAAACCAAACAATTGCAGGTTAGTACACCGATAACACATTGTGGAAGCATAATTTACTTGTAGTTATCAAATACAATTCTAATTGAGACTCAAGAATTTCAATTTAATAAGTTCAAAATGCAATCGAAAACTATGTGAAAACAATGAATTGGAATTTAATTTAGGAATCACAGGCTTTTTCAAGGACTCTTGTTAGCCTTGTGGAAGGAGCGGCGATATTTGATTCGACTAGAATCATCGCAAAAGGTGCGGGCTGCTGTTTTGCCTGCTGAAAATTGCTTCTAGTGTTTATCACTGCATTTATATCGCGTCCCATCAGTGGGGAGAATTAGAATTTTATTCAACGTTGTAAACATTGTTGTGTCTAACTTCGTTCAAAGTGTTTACTGGAACTATATCCACTTCGACGTATGTACTGAATATTTTAACAATGACGATGGGATCAAATAGTCTTACTACTGAAAGCGCATTCAACTGGGTTGATGTGGATTTTGGAACCGTCACGTATGTAGCTTCAAGTCGGCGGCAAATATTGCCCATTGAAGAGAATAATGTACGTTCTGAGGTTCGTAATTTTCCGAACAGGCGTTGCATTACAACGTTATCGCACTTAATTTGTTTTTCTCAATCATAGAATGACGATGCATTTGTGTCGGAAAATAACTGGGAAGTCCTTGGAATCGACCTTAACACGTCCATTCCCGATGAAGTATGTTTCACTGAGACTGTGATTGTACCCTTGTATGTTTAACATTTCGTAGTCGAAAGTGTGTTTCACTCTTCATACAACTTACCATTCACGCATTAAGCCTTAGTGCTCCGGTAAGGAACTAGAATTCAAGTAGAACCAACGAATTGAATTGATACCATTGTAGCTTTACACATTTTAGCATTCACGAAACCTTGCTCGAATATTTCCTGGGGTCAGAGAATTCCCTCATACAGCGACTGTTTATGGAGGAAAGTGCTCTCTGTGCTCTTGTCGTCTCTTGCCAGGTTCGTCGTTTCTCTATTTTGTTTGCGTCATCAAAGTACCAAGCCTACTATCTCGCAAAGGCATTCCTTGTATTAGGTTCTTAATCCTTTACTTCTTATGTAATGGAGATCCAAGTTAAATGCGATTTTCAACACCAGTTGATGATGTGTGGTCGTGCCGGCGCTCATAATTTCCATATCGTGGCATTTAACGTACTGACGTGCAGTATTTATCGGTAATGCTGTGTGTAAACTATTCATTACTTTTACCGGTTGCTATCCTGTGTAAAAGACTAGTTCACGTCTTTAGACACATGCACAAGCTGATTCAATGTTTTCATTCAATGTAAAATCTTTAGGGGAAGGAAAAGTAATCCTGAAGCCTCTAAGTGCTTTTCTGGTTCTCTGGAGTCCGTGGTTGTGTTGCAGTCGAGGCCTTTGAGTTTTTGATCTCTCCCCAATTGTACGTGTATCAAGCAACTTGTGGCCTCAAGGCGGTTCAAAGTGAAGTACTAAGTGGGTTAGAATGTGTTGGGATTGTTTATCAAATTCCTAACTGCACAGATTTGAAGTCGCAGTGGTTAAGTGCTGACGTTGGATTTTCATAAGCCTTCTATCTGGTGCATACTGGTGCGTTTTTCCTGATAACAGAGTCTATTCTTGGTATCTTTTGGTTAGGCAAGGGCTCAAATGCGGTTTTAACCTTCTTACCGCTGACTGGATCATATACAGTCAGCTAGTTTGACAGTCGCGTGACGTGGGATCACTTAAACTGCCAACCTAAGGACACAAGACCTTTCTTCGACTTTGAGCATGTGTCTTCGGGTCTCCTTGTTTTCCATTGTCGACATTTATCGACGCTTACCCCCGTCCTACCTCCTCCTACAATCGACGTCTAGGAACTTCTTTCAGTTGTTAAAGAAGTTAAGCATCTTACTTAAACGAAACTCGAGTGTAAATGGGGATGGTAGAGCTAATACTTGAGCTGCATGTTATTTTTTTCTATTCGTTAACACAATCTTAATGGATGCTTCAACATAGTAGGCTATCTATGTTGTTCTACTGCAGATGACGCGATTTTGGACTTTTACGATGGAAAGTTCTACTGCTCAAGGTGTCACCAGTGTCAGGAAGCTGCCATCCCGCGCGATATCATCGAGTGCTGGGACTTCACCCTCAAACCAGGTGGGCAAATCTTTTAAGCACCAACTCTAGCGCAAAGCAGTGTGGGGTTTGTTTGCCATGAAGTGCGTTTGATTTTTGGTTTAAGATCAGTGGCAATGGAGGTAAAGACGTTATCGGTGCTAACAATGCTCCACAAGTAATTTGGGGGGTTTTATGAGGCAGTCTTATGTGTTACACTGCGCCAAACTAAAACAAATCGGAAAATCAGTCTATTTATCCTCGATTCAAGGGATCATTTTCAATATTAGAGTTATAAGGTAAATTCTTCTGCAGGTTGTTCGTATCTGAACCAAGTCTACTACTTAAGTATATATATAGAGCATTTCAAATCCGTAACTGTTGTTCGTAATCTCTGCACCGAATTTTTCCATCGGCCTATATGGTTTGCGTCGGTGACCAGTAGATGGAAGGTGTCACTTTGTGAGATGGGTGACCATGTTCCGAAGCGCACTTTAATGGGACGTGTCCTGCATTCTGCTGCACAGTGTCTTTCGCCACAAAGAAGTTTCTCGACTCGGTTGCTGGCCACCCGCTGCTCAACATAGCCCTGGTCAACCCGTCGTTGTTCGCCAGCGTGCCCCAGCTGGCCGCCTTGCGGCATCTGCGGCGCACCCTCTCCATCCTCTGGTCCGTCGTCTCGAGCTGCTCCAGGCCCGCCTCCCGCAGCCTCGTCAGCGCCCTTCGACGGCGCTCGTACATGCTCGCCAGTGCCGAGACCATCGACAAGTACTCTCTTCAGGTTGGGGCAGGCCCCATGCGCTTGCTGCACTCACATCATCTGCCCTTTCATCGGCTCTGATTTTAGGGATGAATCTAAGTCTCATGCCAAAAAACATTGGTAGTGCCTATTACATCCTCAACCTGGATCGAGGTGGTTTTGCACTTTCCCTTGGCGCAGGGGTCTTGTCACACAGTCCGTGGGGTTAAGGTCTAGGGAGTTTGTCAAAGGCCGACTTGAACTTTTTTACTCGGTAATCAAGAAGTACTTAAAACTCTAGCATCGTGTGAGAGGGAACCGTTTTTCCTTTAGTCCTTTGTTCAGCTATTTTGTTCCCGTTTCTAGTAATCAAACGCAATTAATCGCCTCTCCAATTTTCTGCAGTGCAGCGAAACAAGTGCAACCGAAGTTGGTTGGAAGGTTTTGCTGACTGAATTCGATGACTAGTTCAGAATGCAATGTACTTCATTGGGTTTAAAGGAAAACGCCCTGAAACCGCCATTCTAGCTGTTTGTAAAAGGCCATCTGCGAGAATTGGAGGATTTTAGCCATTGGGGGAAACTACTACTTGGTTGAAGTTGCAATTTGACCACTTATGTTTCTGCGCCCACAGGACCTGCTTGACGTGCAGAACGGGAGTCTGGAGGAGGTGCTACACACGACCATCACTCAGTTCGTCATGACCCATGTCACCGGCTGCCGGAGCTGTCAGATGTGGGTCTCCTTCTGTGACATCTGTCGCGACGTGTCTAGGCCCATTTGGCCCTTCGATTTCAAACAGTTTCGACGCGTGAGTCGAGGCAGACTCAGATAAACATAGTGGGAGCAGTTGCCCATGAATTAGTGCTTACCCTGCCTAGCCCATCAGTGCCTTTACTTAACGAAATCCTAGTGCGACTAAGTTCGTGGTAGTATTTATTTACCAGCCGGTAGTAGTTCCCTCCATTTGAAAGGTGTTAGCACACCGCGTGAGTGCAGTAGTTTTATGAGGGAATACTTGTTGCCGATGCGCCTCACTAGTAAGCTACTTGAGGTGCTACAGTCGCCTGGTTCTCAAAAACTTTATGTGACTTAGTTTTCAACAACTTACGTCCTGAAACCTCACACGAACCACTAGTTCATACAAAACCAGATGTTGCCACTTTTACATCACCGACGTATGACATTTATAGAGAAACGGTGTGAATTTTTTCCGTCGTTAAAGATAGGCCTCTGCTACACAGAACGTCTCCTAATTGACTACCAGAGGTTGGAGTTTAGCGAGTTGAAAGCTCCCGCTCACAGTTATTATCGCGAGAGAGCACCTGATTCACTCCAGCCAATACTGTTATCCTTCAGTGCGCAACCCCTGGATGCAGACGCGCGATGCACTTCGGTTGCCTGCTTTGCCGAAAGGAGGAAGGTGGACGAACTGCGGCGTTGGAGCTTTTCCGCTCAGTCAACTGCTTCCGTACTGAACGCGAAGGCGACGACAACGCAATAGAGAGTAGCCAGGATGCTTCCTCCATGTCTCCAGGCAGGCCGCGTTCTCAGCTCACAGTTGAGGGAGTCGAAATGCTACCCAGGTGTACTGCCTGTAAAACCAACCTCCAGCAGTTGCGACCACCAAAACAAGCCGAAAGCAAATGACTTCCCAACGCCAGCTCTTTGTGATTTCGTTATTTTGTAACTCAAACACTCGTATATATGTGATTAATAATCAGGGGTCGCCTGCGGGTTTGACAAAGGGGGATCTTGCAGAGGAGGCTGTGCTTGGCAGCCTGGGCTGAGGAAGGGCTGCACCCGTGTCGGGAAAGCTACTACCTGGCCCTGAATTCAGCACTTCCGGTGATCCCGGCTCGAACTTGAGTAGATTTCCAAAGAGGAAGTGCTGCACGACCGGGAACTTGTTGAGAACCTCTCCCTTGTACATCTTAATCATGCCCGAGTTAACCTTTTGCCAGTTGGGAACACCGCCCAGACTTTGCAAGCAACTGGAATGCTCGGCAAAAGGACCGGATTTTACTTGATGTATGTAGTTAACACAGGAGAAAAGGAGGCATGAGCTTGATTCCTTCTCGGCAACATCCTTATCGGGAATAACTGATGGCTCATAGAGCCCCGTACCTACAGGTTGGCGATTTACTACAAATAACAACATACCAATCATTTGGCTACTCCCCCAAATGTAGGGAATGAATTGAAAGTCGTCGAGACTCCAAACACCATGAGAACCGGCAGGTTCCATCCGGAAGTAGGTCTGGAGATGACGAACAAGACTGAGATAAGCAGGCATAACGTAAAATGCAGTGGCTGCATAGTCATTGAGTTCTGTAGAAGGGCCAATTCGAGGACCGCCAATAGCAAGTTCAGGCTGTTTTAGAAACCCAATTTTAAAGAGGCACATGAGAAAAGCTATGAAAGCAAGCTCATGACCTGTGCCGTAGTCAATACGAACGGAGTTGCCGACCGATTCGGTCAGATAAGTTGCCACCTCATCAAGGTTTTCTACAACCATGGCTATGGAATGAAGCAGACAATACCAGTGGTAGGATCGATTTCCAACTTTTCGACGCAAAGTTCAGTCGCATGGTCACAAAGCCACACGTAGTACTTGTGAAAGGCTTTGTTGCCGAAGCGTTGAGGATTAACCTCAAGTTGTGTTTCGTTCACTCGGGCGTCCATAGCGTTTAGTAAATTGACTATTTTGGTGACATTCTAACCATACTTTACAGTTTATTCAACTTACAGATGACATGGCTTGTCTTTGGTTGATAAGTTTTCCCTTCACCGAAAGATTGACACCTTCTATGAATTTTAAGATCTCATGATATGCAATCGAAGCAGCCCAAGCATTCATGTCTGATTGTCCTTGGATTCTTTTCGATAACACCATTATTATCTGTACCCAGTAATTTGATTGAATATCTACCCGGATTAAACCGAGACCATAGACGAGGTCCAATTGGCGGTCTTATGGGTGAAAATTTAAACGATTTATTTTCATATCTCGAGGTTTACTATATAACTAATATCTCTGTACTAAATTTTATATCGAGGTACGTTTATGGTGTTCATCCTTTGATTTGTTGTTTGGTAAATGAATTTGCAAGATATGAAATTAAATTGTTGCGTTCGATCTATTTTTTTAAATAAACAGACATCATCTATGGAATATTTTTTTAATGAGGATAGTATTGTAAACTTCACCGCAATATGGTTCATTAGTGTTGTTTTCTGTTTAGCTTTTTCGTGTCTTGCCGATTTGGAATGTTAAACATTGATACCGTTTTACATAGTAATTTCTAACTAATGCACGCTTTGTACTGCAAAAACGATGTTCGAAACACCGAAGTAGTCGAAAAAATTCACGCCACTCCAGTTTAGGCCCTAAATGGGATCCAACTACGAGGTCATCCTGTTAACTCTAAATCATACAAAATGCTTTGATTCTACCCAATTAATATCGTCACATACAATATAACTTTGCTCATTAAGGAGTAATGTGCTGCAAAGGTACCGCTTTCATTAAATCTGCTTAAAGTGCATCTGGGATTTTGGGGTTAGGCATAATCTAATTGGGTTTCGCCCGTGCCGTGTTGGGGGCCCGTGTTGGCGGTGAAGGCGCTCCTGCCGTTAGACCTCCGGCAGGTAGGCTGCCGTGAGAATCTTGTTTGGACCGAGGCAGTTGCAGAGATATTCACCTATTTAGAGGGATTAGTAAATATCATCCTCTTATTGGACACTAAATTGGTGGTCCTGGCAAGATCAGCGCATGGCTAATATCAAGTGGTCTTCGAGCTCCTCCTAGTTGTGCCTCTTTTTTCTTTAATCATACTGGGATCAATTGATAATCAGACCAATAGACGAGCTCATAAATAAATGTTGGTAGCTACCATAGCCTACTCCTATATCTCGGTAGGCTGTAAAGTAATGCAGATTTATTCCGATTTGCTTAAAACCTTTCAGCCTCAAACGAATCTGCTTGAAGGCAGTCCTAATCACATTACTCTTACACTGAAGCAGAAAATGCTTTCACCTTCGTCAAAGTGCAGCTGTGCGACGCAAATACGTCAAGTCATGTGGACTCATTTAGCAAAACTCGCCCCATTCCTCCAAGGTGATGGCCAGGGCTTCCTTATCGGGGGTCAAATTCAACTGTTTTCCTTCTTCTTGATGAGCATTTTCGGTAGATAACTGCTCTCTATCTACTTAGCGGTCAAATAATTCTTATGCAAACTGGAAGGCTGACATTTCACTGTCTTAATCGACTACAAGCCACTTATATACGTTTTTCGTGTATCCTCAGACCACCATTCCCTCGACTTAGTTTTGCAGCTCTCAGTGACATTCATTTTATTGATTGCAGTAGCAATGCTGTTTCGATGCAGTTTTTCAAATGGAACTTTGTCACACCACTGCAACATCTCTTGATCTACAGGTAATCGCTACTGAGTGAATGCATGATCCAGAATTTGCGGAAATCATCTCCGATCCTTCCCCGAAATTCGATGGTCTTCCTCTTTTCACCTGTGGAACAAAAATCCACCGTGATGTTTCGATTGACAAGCAGAAACCTTCTATTCCTCAATCCCACCGACGGAAGATCATTACTCACTTCCATGGACTGCAGTGTCCAAGCAGTCGTTTAAGAGCCAAAGATATTACCAACAACTTCGTCTGGAAGAAGATTCGACAAGACGTTTTTCACTGGACAAAACAATGCCTCACATACCAAACCAGCGAAGTTCGTAGGCACACCCACAGTCCACTATCGTCCTTTCCTCAATCTAATGTTCATTTTCGTAATGTCCACTTTCATAAAGTAGTTCCACCACTCTAATCGAACTGCTCATATATACTGACCTGAAAGACCGTTTTATGATATAACCGATCGCCACTCCACTAAGCGATACTTCATCAAAGCGCTAGTGCTTTGTATCAGACTATTCGATGCCCCAACTACCATTAATACAGCCTGAGGATCAAAATTCACTTCCACTCTATTTCGGAACTGGAGTCATATACTCCCTTCACCCCTTAAGAATTTTTATGAAAACGCGCTGGCCTAAAAACGCTTCGTGGGACACTTTCTCTCTCTTATCTTTTCGAACCTGGGTCCTATCCCAATTGAAGTAACCCTAAAGTTGGGATGCCGTGAAAATAAAAAAAAGAGCAAAAAAGTATGCGGCGTCGTTGGATATTGACTCAATGTAGAAAAACCATAAAATTATTCGATTTGCCAATTAGATTTTACTAACAAACTCTAACAAGAGATTCGGGAACCGATTGAATTACTTGTTAGCTCTGATCCTTTCGCCAACAGCAACCATTTTACTGGCATAAAAATAACGATTTATTCCTGTTATGTATCTATCCTCAGTTCTGTAGAGACAACGTCCTCTGTCTACTCTTTGCCAACCAGCCTTTAAGGGAAGACTAAAAATCGCATCATAGGGAAACCTGTGGATTTCCCTTGATGGCTAGTTTTCTCCAATCAATTAATGGAAAACAGTATGCCATGCACCCTCGATAGAGAGGAAGTGCTAAACGGTGCCGCAAAGAGGCATTTACATTAACAAGCAGAGAGAAGAAAGAGTAGATAATTGAATGTATTTATGCAAATTACTACTTGATGGAGAAACGCACGATCGTGTGTGTTTTCACTCTTTAGCTTGTGGCCTCTGGCAACACTAGCCGAAATTTCGTTAGTAGTTCGGACTGCTCTTCACCCACTGTCGTGGCAAGCAGTTGCTCAAAAGATCCCTGCATTAATTAAAGCAGCCTTTTTGTGCACCAAGAAATGCAGATTTGTTGAGGCTAGTCACGAATTAAAATATGCAAGCATCGCCTCGAGCCCGGAGTCTGCCAGCATCACAGAGCCGAGCACCACAACTGCATTGCGTCCAATTGAGTCAGGACTCCATTCCAAGGTTCACTCTTGTTATCGCTTCAGAAATGGATCAACCATCACAACCGTAAGTTTGAATTCCCATAGTCACTTCAAAATGTTCAGCTTCAGCCAAGTTCTATTGCATAAATATATTAACGTATAGATTGAATCTCGCATAGTCATTTTATTTTTGCCGGCTACTTAACATGTCTATTGAATTAAACTTTGATTATGCGAAGTGTGGGTGAAACCAATTTCACAAGCTTTTTATGACCTACATGCCACAATATTTACAGGAAAGTCAACTCATAAACAGCTCATAATATGTCAGCAAATACATGACTATTACTTTGAACATTCTGAAATCAGATGCAAAGAACGTCACAAGAACCATCAAAGGTTGGAAAACTAAGGCTTTGCTATATCACAAATAGAGCTCTGATCAAATCGGCGGCGGTAACCATTTGAGCTACCTCCACCTTCAGACTTATTAGATATTGATTTGCAGAAGCACTAAATAATCACTCTTGGAAAGCTAAACCAAGAGAGCGATACAAACGAAAATAAGATGGATTTTCTAAATGGTTAAAGTTTAAGGGCGGTGATTTCTTATTTGATTTACTGTAAGAGACATGTTGAAATTGTTCAACTTGTAAAGGTTCTTAAACTCTGTGTGGAAAGTTAACTATTCATGAAATTCCCCTTCAGTCCCGAAAAGTGCCTTCCCCAAGCACGGAACCAATCTAGTAAAGAAATGGGAACTGTTGATGACCTGTTCTTCGTAAGTTAATGGTACCTAAACATTTTTAGAACTCTAAGAAGTGAAAATCTACGTTTAACCGTCTTATTACTTTTTTAGTGGACTAACAAACTCATAGATGGCCTGACGACAGGTGATGAAAACCGCAAAGCAAGTGCTTAAATTTACATTCCGATTTTAAAATTTCAGTCCTTGCAAAACTAGAGATGCGACTAGTGAAATAGTATGAGTTTGATCAGCAAAATTTCTTTGGTTACAAAACATTTTAGTTATGATGACTTCGACTTGGAGCTTAGATCGGAGTTTAAAAAGTTTAGAATTACACAAAACATACTATATCACTTGTTTAGAAGGATCTGAAGCTCGTGAATCGTCTCAAGGATATGACAGAGTGTCAGAGAATGAAAATTCAACAGGCCCAGTCCTTCCTTGAGGTAGGTCTTTTGCTAAAGCGTGAATTTTTCACGTCTACCGTTTCTTCACATTTAGAGTTTGCAAGAATTGGATAATTTACAGCTCACTTTGGCCTCTGACGCTCCCGAACCATTCGAATTGCAAATCACGAATGAACTCAGCAAGTGGGACTGTATCGACAGAGCTACGCGCTTCTATAACGCACTCTCAGTGAGTTTCAGATTCCGGAAGTGAATTAATGTGGTAAAGTGGAAAACTTTTACAAGTCAAAAAATATATAACAACATTCAGGTTATTTGCAAATGATCCAATTTCCGACTAGGCTCTCGAGGAAATTCTTTAAAAATGTTAGTGTTATTTATATTCAACGAAATAAATTTATTTCACTAAAAGGTTAAAACATATAATTCATACAATACGCGAAGTCAAAGGCCTAAAAAGCAAAATATTAATGAGCCCCGGTAAATGTTGTAATTTTTTAATGTAAAGCTTTGTCTTTTAGTAAAAAAATGTACTTATTATTCATAAAAGGGTACATCTCAATTAAGCGTGAGATATTTTCATTCTTTAAGGCGGATCAGAAGAAATTCGAGGACTGGATAGCCCTGATTGAACACCGATTCCTCACACCCCAATCTAGAAATGAATCATCCGAATTCGGTCCAAGTACCACCGCTAGGCTTCTCTGCGACTTTGAGAGTGATCAGGTAAGGTCCTCTCTCAATCCAATCTCTCAAAGGGTGTGCAGATAAATAATATAGGATTCAATCGTTTAGGTCTTTAATTTCGCTGAAATAATAACTTGTTCTAGGCAATACCTTAAGGACTTTAATTTATATGTTTCTGAGCTTTACACCAAGAACGTAGCGTGCGATGCCAAAATGAAACTTAAAAAACGAATCTTTAGAGTTGTTCTAAGTCTTTTCTGATTTTTATTGCTTTCATTGAAATTCCGTTTGTTATCTTCAGGGGCTCATAAGCAAAAACGAGATCGTTCGCATCCTGGAAAGTGACGAAGGTAGTGCCCTCGTGAGCGGTCGCGCACTTACAACGGATAGACAGCTGAGTCAACGCCTCGGTCTCTATGGGACTCTCAAATCCTCCATTGAGCGTCAGCACCATGGAGCAATGGTATACAACCAGACCTGTGACACCTGCAGGGCCAAAATGCTCACCAGATGCGGCTTGCACGAACCGATTAAGATCAGCCAACACGTGCGAACATGGGTGCCTCTGATTTACCTACAACCCCTCCAAGTTAACACCAAGTTGGTTGATAAGGCCAGAGGAGTTCGTGAGTGCATCCTCTCTTCTTGGGAGAACTACATGAAGGAGACGGCACGAAGTTTAATGAATCTGCTCTTCGGAACGTTCAAGCATTGGACTCAAGAAAAGGTAAGACGGGCTACTTAAACGGTTTTAGTAACACACGTTATCTTGTCAAGATGGATGTGGACTTTACGACGATAAATAAGGACATGAAAAGAGGCCTGAAGAACTTCTTTCGATCACTTGAGGGAAGTCTAAGCAGTGACTGGGAATGCGAGATTCACTATGAATTGATCTTGCAGCAATTGAGGCTACTCCAGTCTGGAGATAACTTATCCGTGGATGAAACACACCCGAAAGGTAAGTAGCTATAGAAGATATGGTTTAAAAAATGGAGCATCTTAACATCTATATCCGGGTTTTAAGGGGGAGAACTATCAAATGAGGAGAAAACTGAGAGAGTTGGACAGCTGATGCTGGAGAGACGAATAATTTACCGTTTACTGGAGAAACACCAGGTATGTTCATTGGGAACAGCGAAAACAAATTTTACTCTCTGACTAGGGTTATGGCCATTCGCAAATTCTATATTTTGCCTTTAAATATATTCCAAACATTCGTGATCTCTGCCGCAACACCGAAGTAACATAAAAAATAACTCCTTATAATCAAAGATATGGAATCAGGTTTTGAAAATAGGGGTAAACTGAGCTGACAACGTTAAAATGGATTAATAATAATTTAAGGAAACAGCGTTGCAGCAAAAGAGGTATTTTCACTACATGACTGAAACAATTAATTTGGTGCAAATCTCCAGGAAATGCTGCAAGCTTTGGAGGCTGCCAACCAAGGAAATTCGACGTCGCAGGTGACGTCGGCAGCTCACTCAGAAGAACGCCGCCAGTAAGTTAATTTTTGAAGAAAGAGCCAACCTCATTTACGAAGCATATACTGATAATCAGCCAGGAGTAGCTCCAGTAAACATTCGGTTCTAATGCGATTTTTTCAAAATACCAAGTGTCTTTAGTGAGTCATCAGCTATTTCTCATTCACTAGACATTTAATTGGCATGGCTGGATAATCAGTTGAAGTTGGAACACGATTTAATTAGCAGAAATAACTTTAAACCTGCCTAGTCTCATAATAAACAAACCGTATCAATGGTTATAGTAGAATTATAGTGTAAAGTTCCCGATATGTAAATAAGGAAGGGGAATGCCAAATAGCTAGAGTATGAATTACTAGGGCCTGAATGTGTGTTCTGGATTCTCGCAGGCATCTAGCACTTCTGGGAATTTGTTTGAAACTGTAAAATGTGCTTCGCTACTCTACCAAGGAAGAAGCCCTGTTCGAGGTCCTTCGCTCCACCTGTTTCCAAACAGCGACCACGAAATAGCGGAGGGTGCAGCGACCTGCAGGGCTTTGACTGGACCTTTTTGTAAACCAGTATCTCATACACAAAGGCACAACTCTATACAGCAACTCAAGGAACGGACACACCCAGCAGTGTTCCGTTCGCGGCGATAGTAGGAATCCAGAGGAATCAGCTTTTCCTTTACTCAAGTTATTGCTGGTGGAGACCCCTTACAGACTGCTATAGATAACCAGCCTTAAGAATCTTTAGGCACTTAGAGAGCAGCACAAAGCAGCTTATCCGGGAATCTAGAAAAACTTTGAGGCAGCAGATTGTCGGATAGACGTAAACTACCTCGTTCTAATCCAAATAAAAAGAAAGTAACTGCGCTTTTCTCGGGTTAGCGTTCAGGTGGGGCCAAAAATTAATGAAGAACTTAGAATGTTAAAAAATGAGTGTAGCTCAATTTTCCGCATCCTTCCTTTGTATCCGTTATGCTTTCCCAAATAATCCATAGCTATCATCTAAGCAGTTTTTATTCCATTTATTCAAAAACAAAAGCAGAATCTGATAATGAATTTACGGAACATTTTAGAACAAAGTGGACAATATGAAGTATCCAGGAATATTCTGAAACAAACATACAACGCGAAACCGAAATGAACTTTCTACAGATCTCTTTTTCGTTTCAGCTCCCATGAAAACCCATTTGAGCACTTTGCTGGATGCACTCTTGAGCTCAAAGATTCTGAGACCTCAGTTTCTCCAATTTGCAAAGCGAAGCATGGCTCTAACAAATCCCTTGAAAGCATTGATGCTGGTAAATCGTAAAAGCCAACTTAACACTGAATAAAACCTGTTGAAATGATTTTAGATATGCAATTTCCCTCTAGAAATCCAAGTTGGTGGTCGTGAGGAAACCCTAAAGGATTCTTTGAGTGACGGCAGTGCACTGACCCCACCAACACCCTTCAACAAATCTTCACCATCTCCAAATCACAACAAGGCCACCTCAAGTCTCTCGCAAAGGTTCGATGCCGCTACTGCGATTGCTACCATCGAGCCACTTGCCAAGCGCTACGGCAGCGAACCCTGCATTCTCGATGGGGCTGTTCGCACTCATCATCAGGCCAATAGAGGCTCCGAGCTGAGTCATGGCGGTCGATATCGATCCGTGGAGCTACCACTTAAGGGCCACGATCGGTGCTCAAGAATGCGGGTGCGCTCATTTGGCCAGGGGTCGAAGACAATGTCCAGAACTTCATATCCCCTGCCTTTGTATAGAAAACCATCACCAGTTAAATTGGCCGTTGTGCGTCCAGGTGAGCATACCCCTTACATAAGCTTAACTACAGATAAGAATGCATACTATTGACCCATAGTTTCTGACTACCATTAAATGGAATGCGTTGTGACTTGGAGTCCACAGAATGTAAATTTTCTTGGTAGTTTTTTTATTCTAACTAGAGTACAAGTGATCTCAAAAGTAGAGTAAATTTATATATATAGGTTCAAGATGTAGGGGTATCGAGCAGGTGCTCTGGTTGTCAGCTAGAGAGCTGTACGTACCATGGTTGTTCACTTTGCACTAAGAAATTACCAACTCGGAAGGGCACAGCGAATCATTGCTGTAAGAAACAACTGTAAAGCTGCGAAAGAGGCAGACATATGTATGAAACCAGTACTGGGATGTCAACTGAGTACGAATCAGGTGAGAAGGGCCCCAATACTGGGCCTCAGTGAGCGCCTTTAGACCAATGCAGTTTTCCTTACTTCATCTATGCATCAAACCTTCAGCAGGCCTCACCAGGCTTCCACTTACGGCGAAGGTGATTAGCAGTCGATTTATTTGTGCTCTGTTAATCAGTTCAATGATGCCTTCTGGTCACCACATTCGCTTCCCACACCGCGAAGTTACTTCAGTGTTTGAGAAAGTTCACATGGAAAGGTATAAAAGATATATTACATTACAGTGAGGTGTTTTCGTGGAGAAATAAAGCTTGGTGATCTCTGCTTGAGCAGAGACCTAAGACTAATAAACTTGTAGACCCCATTCTTAGTTTTCTAGTTGTTTTCTGCTCCCATTTTGACCGAAAACTCTCGTCAGAATCAATAGATAGGTAAAGCTGGAGTTTTTATTTAAAGTGCAATCGTATTTTTAATTTGCTATAAATGAACCCGTTGTTTTGAATTCAATCGATGGTTTTGAACGTACTTAATATAGACTCCCTTGTAGTTAGTTAGTTAGTTGGTTAGTATCAATCCAACATTTGAGTTCGAAAAAACAAAGCTGTTTGAATAATGGGATATTCACTTAAGCGTTAAGGTGGAAAAATTTATGCATGAATCTAAGCAAGCATAATGCAATGTCTGTGATAACAGGGGTTTTAGAAAAACCAAGAAGAAAAACGGCTGAATGCTGGATGACAAATATAGACTTTGCTCGAGATATTCTAAAATTAAAAAAAAACGAACTACGAATATTGCATATTCCACCGGTCCGTTTATTTCATCAACGAAGTAGTATTATGTTAGGTTTGTTTTTAGATTGTGAAAACAAATTAATCATAGTTGGCATCAATTCAGCATATAAAATACACACGATACTCTATGATGATATAATCGATTGGAGGTAGCCATCCATGTATAAGGCAGTTCTTGAAACGAGAGAGAGAGAGTCGTGAATAAATTGCTTGAGTGGTTTGTAATCTCCCAGTTGGTGGAATGGACGCAGGTCCGGAGGTGGGCTACGTGGTGATAATGCGGCCGAACTTCCGCGAGCGCATCACCACAGTGCTGGACACGCGGCGTCGCAAGCGCGTCTCCATCCACGCAGCCATCCAGCGTGGCATTGCCGGCTTCCATGGAGACCCAGTCCCCGGGGATGGCTGTGTCACCGAGGTGGACGAGGAGAAAATGAGTGAAGAGGAACAGAAACGACGATTCTTCGCCTATGACACCATGAAAAACACAAAGCTGGGCTTCAAAGAGGCGCTTAAGGCTGGACTGATCCATTATGATTCGTCTTCAACCGAAGCCATTGCTTTTAACGAGTTTGCCAAGTGAGTGATGAAACGAATTGCCGTAATGTCCTCAATCAACTAGCTATCAAAGTGTTCTAAGCCTTTTAATTTTCAACCACAAGAAAAATTATCCATGGGAGGTTATTAAAGGTTTCTTCTGTGAATAGCGTCTTTTTAACTAAAACCTATTCATAGAACTTTAAACAAGGCTTATAAATTCAATTATTTTTAATCTATCGATTTTAATGCTGTTGTGAGCTACTTAAGTACCATTGTTGTAACACAATTGCAACCAACACGGTCTTATTTCCTCTCAGATAGTTTTTATTCAATGACCTCAGATTTGGAGAAACTAAAAGCGGTCTAAAGCCGAAACTGTACGCAAGGTGAATGCAGTTTAGTCCAAATTCATAAGCAAAGTAGTTGGTTGGCCTAGATATGATGGACTATTTACTCGTATATCACCTTTTTAAGCAGAATTTCAAATCAAAGTAAGACTTCTGCTTTAGTTTTATGGGTCTTCTAGCAGTTGAGAGTCATGAGATGTGCTTAGTATACAAGCACTGGAAGATCAAACCATCAGACTTTATGGGAATTCCCATCATTTTTAGTTAGGTGATTTTTATATTTAAATAACTTGAGCTGGCTTGGTTAAAATATAAATCTTGAGACATATGTTTTTAAGATGAACCACAAATAATTGTATCATTTTTCCACTTAACTAAAATTATTTCCATTTTTATTTGAATTTTAATGAAGTTAGCAAGAAAATGAATCCGACAAATGAATATGAACTACCTATTAGGTAACAATTTAGTGTCAACTTAGGTATTGAATTATCATGGAATATAAAGACTTCAGTTTATTTAACTTCTTGTACGGTAATTGAAGGTGTTCACAGAAAACTTATTATGCTAAAGCTAATTCAAATTTGACAACGAAACTTTTAGCCAGTCATTTGATTCATTTGTTTCAGTCAATTTAATTAAAATGTTTCGACAGGTCGCCAAGGGGTTTCGCCAGCACTGAATCCCTCGTCAAGCATTTACACCGACTGAGCATATTGGTCTCCTCGATGGCCATAGAAGATAGCTTTTTGCTTAAGTCTTTATTCACTATGTCCTTGTACTAATCAATTTTACTTCTTTTGCCCAGATCCGAATGGCGGGGTGTCAAGTCCATTTACCACCCTCTAGTTTACCGCATCGAACAGGTTCGCAACGTGATTGAGCGCGATGGCAAGTTGATTCGCCAGAAGCACAACTGGGTGCCCTTCCAGGAGGCGGTGAGAGCAGGTAAGCTGGATCCAAACACCGCAGAGTACATTGTTCGACTGCCCACCGATTGCGGGACTTGCAAAGAGGTGCTGCGTCTCTCGTTTGCCAAAACCCTCGCTTACGGACTAGTGAAGGCGGTGCCTTTGCGCCACTGTCTCATTGAGAAACTTCCCCGCGAAAGGTGCCTCTTCGCCTGATCCTACCGATACATTGAACCAAGTGCATGATTCAAGCAAACCCTTTCGTTTAATCACAGTCTGGGATACCAGCTGTGAATTTATAATAATCTCTGTTACTTTTGTCTTGAAAAAATAAAATTATCGGAGAAACACCAGGGAATTTATATCCTTCCATTCACTTACATACGTTAAAGAATCTTTTAATAAGTGAACTATAATATCTACATATTCTATTATATAGAAATAAAATAAATGTCCTACATGATGAGACATACCTAATATTTGAAGTATTCATTGATTTAATTTTCATAACTTCTCAATATGTTTTATTTCGACATTATAGGCGTAGACCTTTCCTTTCATGTAACTGCAGTTCCTGACCTACCTTATTTTTCCTCTCAGGTTACTTAATTATTTAATTTCAAAATTAGTATCAGCTCTACAGAATAGAGACAAAATTTTGACGAATGTTTAGACAAGCCTGGGCCATATGAAATTATTTTAATACGTTTTTGTCATCAAAGATGGAGTTAAGAAATTCTCTGTTTTGGACGAATCGTGAGCATGGACTATTTTTTACCTGCTTGATTATTGTAATATTGAGTGGTGCTTTAAGTTTGGAAAGTTTCATGCTAAAAAGGAGAATTGGTGAATAGCATGGACGTCGTAGGATGTGAAAACCGCCCATAAAAGAGCAGATCATTAATCTGTTATCATAAACAAGAGGACAATTAGTCAAATTTATCATATTAACAAGTTGAATTTCCGTTTATTTCACTTCAGAAAGGTTTCCGAAGGGACTGGGCCAAAATTTCAAGGTGACAAAGGCATAACCGGTAATGTCTTGCCATCTTATACGGGGTAGTTAATCCATTATGGAGAGTACCTAAGTGCAACCATTACGCGACAGCCTCATGAAAGGCTGACGCACACGCCCAGTCACCTGAAGCATGTGGATGCTAAAAAACGGATGACTTCTAACCTCCGTCACTCAGTCAGTACTCCAATTGAACATACCCGTTGAACTTAGCTCATTGCGGTGGTTTCTAGAATATTCCTATCCATGCAGCTTTCTGCCTAGCATTTCTTCTTACAAGATGATATGATTACCACACAAGAGTATTTTGAACTATACAAATTGAAAAAATATCGCTCTGGATGTGAACGTGGCAAAAATTAGTCAATCGTAGATAAATTAGCTGTCGTTCTTGCCATCAAAACATTGCCCTAAGTTTCAACATATCTACTTTTATTCTCAAAGCAAACACTTTGTCTACCTTTTAAATGAAACAATTTTGCAAATAAAATAATCTGCTATCATTTGAGTAACCTTTGCAATTTTTGCCGAAACAGCTACTGCAGAGATGGAAACACGGAGCCAAGTGAAAAATTTATCTGAATAACCGTAAACTAGATCTAGAAAGTCTCCGTGATTATTTAAAAAATTGGCTTTTGTTATAGAAAGTAGTTTGCTTGGTTCATGTTATGTTTTTCAGTCCACAATAAGCATAGGGAAATTTTAGGTTCAAGAAACTAGTGCAAAATACCACAAAGAGCGGAGAAAGACGAGCAGAAAGAAAAGACAAAGTCCAGAACCACAGTTTAAGGCAGTCGGTTGGTTTATAGAAGCTTAATACGTGACAAAAGACGAAGCTTAAGCATTGACTGGCTGGTGCACGGTCACATTGCGTTGGGATCTGGCGAATTGCTCCCCGTAGCTGTCAAGCATCTTGGCCAGCTCCTCTGGCCCGATTCGCTTGGCTCCACCCGTGGAGAGGATTTGTTGTAGGCGTTTGGGGAAGTAGTGACCGGAGGGTGAGGTCTGCGTAGGGCCCTGCTGGCGGTAGTTTTGGCGCACAGGTGGTGGTTTATTGGGATCGGTGATGGCAAACTTCACCCCACTCTCATTGTTCAACTTGCTCCGCTTTCTCTCTTCTTCCTCCTCTTTGCGATGAGTCTCCCCTAGTAGCGCTTCATCATTCGATCGCTTCGTTTTGCGTCGCAGGGCTTTTCTGTCACTGCAAATAGGAGTGAGGTGACGCGTTCATCCTGTTGTACTCTTAGTAAAGCACGCGGTCGGGAAAAGCTAATTAGAAAAAGAAGAGCTGATTCTATCTTTTTTGACTTAAGTGAAACTCCCATAACTGTACATTAGAGAGTTGTAAGATGTAGTTGAATTTGTGCGACGAGGTATGCAATTGATTCAGTGTGGCAGTATTATTTCCTGGATTGCCGACTGCACACATTAACAAGTTTTTTTTCCTAAGCAAGTGGATAAATAGTATAAATTCATAAAAACGGATTATGCATTGTGAGCAAGACCACAACAGTTATCAAAGTACTGTTCCTGATTCACAGATAAATCAAGGTGATGTGTTTGAGTCATATGGACAGATTGGTACTGCGCTGATTTTCCCTTGTTATTTCAAATGCTGATGTAAATGAGACATGTTATTCGGACTAGAAGCGATGAACTATTTCATGAAATGTATAGAAGACTGGTAGGGCAATAAAACTATCCAACAGTTAGTGCCAAATCAGCACTACATTAGCTTGACAAGTCTACCAAAAAGTGAACTATATATTAGTACAGTAGTAATTATGCTTGAAAAACGATCGTGACTTCAGAATATCATATCGGTTTTGTCTCTCGCGAAGAAAAGCATCTAAACGAAAGGGAATAAGATTGAAATTTTTCGGTTTTTAGAAAGAAAACGATACTCTTCCATATGATGACATTTTTTGCCATGATACAACCGAAGCGGCATTTGAGCTCGTCAATATTCCAAAGTCGACAGACTCAGTATTTGGTATATGTAACGATTTATATTTACGATGATTTCTAATGAAAGTGAAATACATATTCTGATAAATCCAAAATTACCCTAATTATTTTATCAGAAGAGGATTTTAGTGTTTTTTTTCTCATGGCTCGTATACACTAACGGGATGCACATTACCTTAAACCAGGCAAGATGAACCAGCGGATTAGCCTTCCAGCCGTTTCAAAAGACTAATCAACGAAAAAAATCCACAACTGTGTTTCGAACGTGGAAGTGAGCGACTAAGGACACTCTATGGAGATGACTCAATAACGGTGTGTCCCAACAGCGCTGAAGCTATGTAATTCCTGTTGCCAACAAAAAGTGATTCATTATTGGAAACTTTAATGTTTGAATGATATTCCTAGGTTCCCGTCTTTCTGACTGATGAAATTCTGGCTCAGAAATGATCCATATTTTATAATAACTGCCTATTCTTTGCAAGGTTTTAGGCAGTGTATAAACAAATTATCTATCAAAGAAAACCTGTAGGAATTCGCAGAACTTGAAAAAGTCAAATACATGATTGATAGATAAATAAGCATAAAGCCCTCAACCTAATTAACTTTCTTATAAAAACGGCCTTCATGAGTCAATAAAGTTAAACGTCCTTACTGGGGACGATTGTGAGTGAGAATTGATAATGAGTAAATTTAACAATTTTTACCGTTCTAGACCGCATCCTATTGCACTGCGTACAATCTCACGAAGCACTAAGTGCTCTGCTTAAGCAAACAAGACATCAACGCAATTTAAAATTCCCAAGCCATCTGCTTTGAATCCAGGGGAATCAATAAGCAATTTTTACTCTTGCTTGACACTACTCTAAGCTCCACAAATTCATTTTTGTCTTGCCTCGCATCTTTCATGAATCACAGAATCGGAATCACTATTTGGCTCAAAATGGCATTGATTCCAAGTATTACATATATTTATTATACCTCATTGGAAGAACTAGTACATGCCAGTAGATGGTCAATTTCGAGACAAGTCGGAACTGCCTCGCTTCTAGGGCCAACAATGGACTTATTCACTGAACTACCCCACTTATTTTCAAGTAGAGCAGATAACGATATGTAAGGCATAAATACATTAAAACCAATTCCGAATTCTTTGCAATATGCAACTACAAAAACATTGGAAAACTGATATTTGAAACTCACAGTACAGCTTTGATTAAGGAGGCTATCCAACATGCCACGTGAATAGTAAGAAGAATGCCTAGGAATATGTAAGTTCCTAATTTGACATTTTGCTGTTTCTCCACATCGTATTCAGAGCTACTATTCGGAGTTTGTGACTGCATCTCTATATTGTGAGTGCTAGAGCTTGCTTGTGCACACATATAGTCTAATCAGAGATTCAAGTTATAGCACCGCATGGCAAACCAATCGCACACCTGCGCTGGCATTGATCGGATATTCGATCTACGCACATTGGCTAGTAGGTGGTGCGTGCATCCGACGTTGCTTCGATAACGGCAAATGTGACGAAGAATAAAATGCCGCCTCCTTAGAGCTGGGATATACAAGACCCAGTGCAAATTTTCTTACATGCTTCCCGAATTCTACAGAACTTTCGGTCAACAGTGTGTAAAGAAGAAATTGCATCATTTTGCATACAAAATTAAACTAGATTTGATGAATGTATCCTCCACAGATCTTGATTATGAACTGCACTAGCTGTGAATTTCAATTAACCAGAGACCATGTAATGTTCTTACAATCTTATTATGTTATTTTGATAAATCGCACAATAAATTCGGTACAGTTTGAATATTATCAGGTATTTCGTTAAGTAGAGACCAATCAAAACACGTTAAGGATTTTTGTCAAGGCCCCGGAGTCGGATAATGGCATCTGTAAGTCATTAAAATATTCGAATTCGATGAAGTATATGATAGGAATTCTGCAGCTATGCAAAAATAAAATAATACTTCCTTTGCTTATAGAGAATGAGCTGCTTGAAAATCTTCTAGAAAGAAATTGTGTAGTTTCATGGCTTTCTGTGCCTTCATCATACCACTAAAGAAATCTGTGCTAAAGGCGAAGCATAAATTTAGCAACTCTGATAACCAGGCGTGCAAATTCACAGCAAAACTGGAGTAAATACTGAACGACATATACCGATGTAACTGAGGAGCCACCGAAAATCGTTCCAGCATTTGAAAAATTTCCTGGGTTAAATACACTCATTGTAACAGACATACACTTAGCGACTCGGTATTTATTACAGTAGAAATGTTAAGGAAACTATAAATCTACTCGTTATTTAAATTGCAGGAAAAGTAGGTTCTTATGAAGTTTATAAACACAATCATTACTTACTCAAGAGCATCCAAATTCCCACAAAATTAATTACGACAATCCTAGTTTATCTTTCTTTAATGAAAATAAAATTATAGGTGCTCTCAGTTTATTCTAAAATTCAAAATTAACTTATTCTAATTCAAAATACAAAAGAAGCATTCGATTTAAGACATCTGCTTTCGAATGCTTTGACAAACAGATATTTTGGACTTGATAAATTTACAAACTGCTTTTGCAGCCTCACTGAACAAAGTATCAAAGTTGAAAGTACTAATCATTTGCTCTATACGTAGCGTGTCATAATGTGGAATGGTTAGCGTAGCTGCATTCGTCAGAGTGAACATGAAACAAATAAGAGAATGATAGGAGAAATGCTATGAGCAATTTACCGAAAAAAAACAATGCCACAGTAATGTGTATCTACGAGGTATTGATGCTATCTAAAGTAATTCGATTAGTAATATTATGTTCTGTCGCTAGGATAGCAGGCCACCAGAAAACGGAGGCGTAACGACTCAAAACATATATTTGTAGAAGGACAAAGCGTCCTAGTAACAACAAAAACAACCATACATATTTTACAGTCGATAGCAAATGTGAAATAAATTATAGTCTGAAATAATCTGGAAATTATAAATACAATTTTCTGGTGTTACAACACGCATTGTTCTCGTCATTGTTCTTCATTTGTTGAATGTGACGATTGTGATGAACCTTAGAAGTACTATGCTGTTACCTGATCTGTCCACTTTTCTGTTACATCGAATGCGCAGATAACGTAGAACCCAATACAGTGTTTCGCAACCGCATTCGAATGTTCTAACTTCAAAGATTCCTTAAAATTCATTGATACTTGCTTAGGTTTCACTTTAGCCCTGGGTCATGAAGTTCTCAAACTTCGTGGGATCTCATTGCCCCTATTCATGCCGATTGTGGAGAGGCATGTCATTTCTCTAATACTGAGACAGTCAAGGCAAAAGCCTTTGTGTCTCAGAATGTGTTTTTTGGTAGCTAAAGGCAAATAAGTCCGGGGACCAATGACCTGTTCAAATGGATAAACGTCGAGCAGTCTGTTTGGAGATTCCTATAACTAGCAACTTTTCTTATCTGGGACCACCATTGTTTCTAGCTTTGACCCAGACCTTGATAGAGTCATATGGCCTTTGCGTGGTAGATGAGGTGCAGCGCAGCAGACTTATATAATATATTTTACCACTTGCATTCCTAGAGAGAAAATGGACTCTGAAACCAATAATTTAGAAATTAGTTATTTTTTCACAAAAGAAATTAAGAGCACCCAGATGATACCTTAAGCTACACGGTAGACAGTATCTATGCGCAATCAGTAGGAAAAAACAGCCTTTAGGACCAAATTGTTGGAACTGCTTTATTGTAATTACTAAATGTTCAGTCGCTGTTTGATAACTTCTTGTACTAACACTATCCTGGCTTATTATGAGATTTTGGCTAGACGTTTTACCCATTTGTTATGTATTGAGACAAATTGGTACCTCAATCATGATTGAGAAATTGTCTAGCTTAGTAGTAAATATCTTAATTTCTTTTATGTTTTGATAATTTGGGAAAAGAGGCTTTCTACATTATATATATATATATATATCCTCATGATTATCGGACGTACGGGGAGTAAGTATTGCGGATAACTTTTCTGTGATAACAGATTTTATTGTAGGTGCTCTACATGAGCTTGGCTAATTCACCTGAAAATATGGCTTCGTGAGTGAAAAAGACTTGAAAATTAGCTCATCTCGAGGGGCGTGTACAGCTCTTCATATCGAGAGCCAACTTGCAACCTGAACACGATCTACTACTGAACAATATAGGTCTTTTTTGTAACATTGCATTAATTTGATAGCGGAATGCAATCATCAGTGCGGCTTGTGAGGACATTGGACAAATTAATGATATGTTTTAACCAACTTGTCACCTACATTCTGTTGAACGCAGATGTCTTTGGTTAGGCTTTAACATTAATTCTAATACTTCAAATGAGAGTTATACAGATAGTATTAATCGTGGTTACCTTTACCAACAAATAAAATCATAATCGCATTGCAAAGATACATTGACTAACTATTTCCGGGACACGAAATCGGGCCGCTTACTTTTTTAACTCCAGAAAATTATATTTAGAATTTTCTGATTATTTCAGACTACATTTTATTTCACATTTGCCATTCACTGAAATTATGCATAGTTGTTTATGTTGTTACTAAAACGCGTTGTACTTCTACGAATACATGTTTTGAGTCGTTACGCATCCGTTTATCTGGTGACCTGCTATCCTAGAGACAGAGCGTAATATTACTAATCGCATTACTTTAGATAGCATCAATACCTCGTAAATATACATTACTTACTTCCCCAACACAATATTTAATAGGCAAATTTTAATGGTACCCTAGCTAACCTTGTTAATCGATTCCCACAACAAAATGAGCAAGGTAGAAGTCACCTACCACAACTCAGAGTATCCTAGCAAGCGCTCAGTTGAAGTCATTCAAACGTAAGATATACTCTAGGGAATAGTCAAGCTGACCCAGCCTCTGTCCTCGGTAGACCACTTTGTGGGGCTTCATATCAAATCCTGAATGGATTCATTTACTCTAATTTGATTTATTTTAGCTTATGCATCTCCAATGCTTTTTCGTAAACAAAATACACACAGAAAAGCGGGTTTAATTCCAAAACTCCATTCTTTTACTACATCGAATACTTTCGTGATGTCGTGCTGGTCCTAACAGCTACCGCCTGATGGGAATTTGGACCCTTTCGAGTGGACATCGTTGCTTAGATTCTCATCAGTGTCTTACCCTAGCAACGAACTATTGGTTAGAGATGCTCATGTGCACCTTTGTGCAGTTCATTGACCCCTACGCCCATACATAATTCCGTCTGGACTGTGCGCGAAGAGGTCAGTACCTCATCTCTTGAGTTTGCACAAACCACGAGAACCTGCACTTTTCAATGTAGCCCAGACCGCCGCTTTTTCATTCACTCACGCATTGTCTTTGAACAATTTCGTAGACAAGCTTCCATCGATACAGTTTATCAGGAAAATCCCACTTCTCGTTTGCAACGCAATGCCTTTTATCTAGTTCCTTCCTTTTGGAGTTTAACGAAGGTACATAGATAAATCTTATTTCATAAGTCCAACCAGCTTCACAGTTTTTCCAAACGGTGTTGAGGAATGCCAGCGGGCGAGCTCTAATCCTTTTTCTCTGTACCTCGATAGGCTCGACCCACCTCGAATGGCGATCCCCAAACCCGAATCGGAAGGTTTACTGATATATTCAGCCAAAGAAGACTAGGAAAGAGGATAGGCCTACCCACTTCCTGCCCTGAATAACAACCCAAATAAGGAGCCAACAGTGACTCTAAGAAGTCACACAAATATGATTTTGATAGGAAGCGTCTATACACAATGAAGTGGCACGTGCTAATAGGTACGGTTGTACAACGTCTAGATATACAAGACCCGGGAATGACAGTGAAGACGGTGGCAATAAATCTACAAGAGCATTCTCGTAAGTGAAGTCGACTCACTACAGGTCGACTGTGTCTGTGAGTTGGATGAAGGGGTTGTTAGCGCAGTGTAATTGCTCTCGTACGGTGCGCTCACTGTAATCAGAAGCACGTTATTAAAATCCATTCTACTTAAAATATACAAGTAGACCATGGGCTAGACGCTTACCAGATGTGAATACCGGTGAAGGGGTTGGAAATACGGCTGTGTTTGCTACCGAAAAGGGAACGTTTGACGAAGAACACGTGGTTGAAGGTGTAACAGCTGGATATTTTGCAAGAAAACAGCGTTTAATTGGCACCCAGGTTTGATATGCTCCATACCATTTACAGAGGGCTCAAAGGAAATAAGTCTGTAAGCCGGAAGAAAGGAAACCCCTTTGGACACGCCACAGATATCGGTAATTTCCGGCTAGGTTTATGACATTCCGACAGGAGCGATGCTAACCAGTGTATCCACCAATACTAAGCATTAAAGTACTCTACAATCAAGTAACCATTTAATCCCATTTAGATGAACGTTTTCGATTTTTGAGAGACTCTATATGACCGTCAAATGCCCGCTACGGAAGTCCCAACCTAAAATCCTACGTCTAGTGACTTCGGTTATTATTAGTTCTCAACGAGTAAGCTAGTAAACCATTCAACTTCATCGGCAAGAGTGAGGTTTGAGCAACGGTTTTAATGCTATTCAAGCTTCGTAGAATGTCCTAATCGAACGACTTGCATTTAATAAACTTTCATCATAGCCATCGACAAGCTATTAACGTGATGTACTATTCCGATTATAAACAATACCTCCGGCACGTGAACTATGGTCACATGAGATGCAGCAGTGACTTACGAGCTTGAGATATGCTTGGGAACATGGGAAACACACCATGAGTGTCTGACGTTGATGCAGTTGAAACACTTGGCGTTGCCGAAGACGGAGTGTCTGCTACAGTACCGCCCGCTGCAGTGGAGGAATCGCAGGGTTTATTCGAATCGGACGCGGGGTGGACGCTGGTCGGGGAGCCTGACATCCAAGTCGTGGACGTGACGTGGTCTGCATTTGAGGGGTAACACGTTAGCTTGGCACTTTAGTGATTCCGATAGACAAAAAGAACTTCCAACATTCACTTGCAGTTTCGCTAAGAATGGGAGGTGAGGGTCCAAGACTTAGTAGTAACTGAGTGACAGGACGCCATTTCCACAACCTCACAGCTGGGCACTCACCCAGAACTAATACTGTGCTCATCAAACGTACTTGGCTCGCCTGCGTCACCAACATGGCGCCCACCCATGGCTGCAACCCCTAGTAAATTAGACCACCTAAGTCTAAGACAGAAATTTGTACTGCTACTCACTAGAAACGCGGCACGGCTGTTCGGTCACACTTCGTAGGGCTCCCAGAGCGAATGACTTTCTCATAATAAATCCCATCTTTGAAGGGCTTAAACAAACACAAGTCATTGGACCTTCTTAAAAAAGCGAATCCATTGTGTGTATTGTCAATTTTATTAATGCACATTCTAAATCTGCCTCGCATAAGGATGACCGCTTTAACCGGTTTAGAAAATAATAAGTGGCTCGTGCTCATTTAGTAAGTAGCACTTCGATAGGAGGGCAGGGGGATTCGGAACAACGATCGAGGGTAGCTGTCTAGTTGGAATCGACCTTAGTGAAGCACCAGTAGAAAACCGAGTGTTAGAAACTGAGCTGAGGCAATCCGAATTCCACCTGTAATTTCTCGCTTCAAAGGTTGGACCAAAACAGCAGTTTTAAGCTCAGCTACAACGACCCGTATCCAAATGATACTGGTAGAATTTGAGAGGTATAAAAGTGCTGCTATAAGCTATGAGGAGGAGCGATGTCAATGAATAACTATACAGAGGAGACTTGCGATCGGGGCACTACCCCTTCTTGCCAGATCAAACCCACAATACACTTGACTTTTAGATTTGGTTGCAGATAACAGCCCAAAATGGGGCGTGCATTGTCAAACCCTAACTTGACTTCTCAGGCGACCACCTCCCGCTAAATAAAAGAATGGAACCAGCAGTGGGGTCTATTGACCAATGGAGTGGGGCAGCAAGTGAAGAAACTAGAACTAGCGTCGCTTCGAGCGGATGTTGGTGGAAGTGAGTGGCAGTGGGAGCGTTGCGTTGATGAAAAACACGAGCTCACAATGGCTAAAAACTGGCCAACACTACATGAGTTTTCGGTTTTACCAGCAAACACACTGGGCCACAGCGTACATAGCTGCGGAGCCAAACGCCAGCTGTTCCACCCTTCATTTGTTCCCGTTGTTTACCATTGTGACTACGACTCAAATAGGTTATCCTAGACCCAAGGGAAATCGTGAATGTTCACAGCTTGTAGCGTTAGAAATGAAAGGGTGTGCGGGAGATAATGGCGGTGCATAGAGTCTACACGTGAACTCTTGCTACTTTAAATAACATCAATTTCAACTAAAGAACGCCTTTGCCGAGGGAAAAGAATGACGGAACTCACTGTTGAGGGCAGGGAAGATGGGAAACATCCCTCGGTTGGATGTAGAGCTGGAGTCAGCCGTAGATGGAAAAGTCAGAGTCGCAGTTGTTGAAGCAGCCGCGGAAGAGGAAGAAGTGGGAATGGGAGAGGTTTTCACATGTGCAGGTGTTGATGTAGAAACCGGGACAACAACAGCAGTACTCAAATCAGTTGTTGTTTGACTCTGTTGCTGCTGGTTTGCTGGTTTCGGAGAACCGATGAGCATAGGAAGACGAGACAGAAGATCTTTAATAAGACAAAGTTTATAACATAAGTCTGTGCAAAGCTAAAACACAAACAATCCCCAGACTGTGAACACGGTGCCTGTCGAAGCTCCACAAAGCGAATCGCCTCTTTTCAGTCACGTGCACTTCCAACGATGGTTGGCAGTTACATTGCCCCCTTCATTCCTTATGACTAGTCTGCGGTCGACTTTTCACAAACACCCTTCATCAGACAGAGTTGACACCATGGGGTTGTCAAATGGCTGCTCAATAACACCTGTTGGGTCTCAAAAAGATCCCCACAATATGCCCAGGACTTCTTGGCCTGATTGAAAGTGTAGAAAGTACCGCGAAATAGCAGTAGACAAACAACCCGATGTTTACTTGGATGAGTAGTTTGCATGTGTCGCTGGTATTCCCACCTCCGACTGAACCGTCTTGGACAGTGCACGCATCCGAATGCTTTGATTCCTACAGTAATAAAAATGCAGGTTAAAAGCCACCTCGGATACAAAAAGGCGGGCGGAGAACCACAACCTACATCTAGGTGCCAAAAACCCACACCCACATAATCAAGGGCAAATGCTTTGTTAGCCTTCGCATGACGGGTGAGTAGCTGATTCAGCTACAAACGAGGCTACTGAATCAAAACTCGTCGGTTTCTTGATACGTTAATTGCCCTACACCTGGCGTTATCAATGACGGCAAGCATAATAGGCGACCACTCAACACATGGGCCATCTTCGAGATCAAGTTAGGGCATACATGATGGCATTTTCGATGGTCCGATGACTAAATATACTCAACATCGAAGTGCACCGAAGCGGGTAACTTACCCTGATGAACCGTTGCGATATGGCGGACAAGTTTATCATTTCGCGAAAACAGACGGGAACAGGTTATACATTGATGTCGTTTTATGCCTATGGAATCGAAAGCATGAAACATCAATGCAACAAGTAATTCCAAGTTTCCACAAAACTCATAGATTGCTAAAAACTCACCATGGTGAAGTTCACTAAGATGGCGCTTAACCTTATCTCTACGATTGAAAACTTTACCACACAAGCCACATTCAAACAGTTTTTGAGGACCTATGCAGGAAACAGTGATTAAAAACTTGTCAGTCGGAAACAAGAACATCTACAAATTAAGCGAAACCCACTCCCACTAGAAGGCAGCTCGTGGATTTCTCCATCTAAATTAATGGAGTTTCTATTGGCCATCTAGAGAACAAGAAATGTTAGACAGAGAGGTGAATTTCGAATTAGACATAAAAATCCATTCAACCACCTGCGTCCATTGACGCTGATACACACCAAGAGGTAGACCGAATGAGTTGAAGGTGGGATCGATTGGCTCTAGCTTTAGCGGTTGATTGGAATTTAACGCGAGTTGCACACCCATTGCACCATTTTGTTGGAGCTGCTGCTGCTGCGAATGTTCAACAGAATGAGCATTGGACGATGAGGAGGAGTTTGAAACAAACGAATCTAAGAATAGTCCAAATAAATAAATCGGATACAACAATTAAACAAGCAAAAAACGAACTAATTACCTTGGTTTTGGCTATTCTGACGGAATGCGTGAGCGATTTGTGAAAAATCTCGGTTTAAATCCGACTCTTCCAAGTCTGAAAATACGACAATTGTAATTTCACTTACATTTCGAAACTGCAATACCCAATTTCACCAACTTAAGCAGTTTATTTGAAGCGACCGTTTCGCAATCTGGAACGGCTATTTTCTTTAGACTAAGGGCAAAAACCCCATATCCATCATGAAGTAGTTGACTAAATTATCAAAAACGTAACAGTTCATTCTTACTTTATAATCAATGGATACAAAACACCCCTATCCTCGGGAGACATCATCTTGCGTCAATCAAATGGCAAACAATTATTTGGTCGAGTAAAAGTGTCGTCGGCTCTGTATTAACGCAGCAAGTCATTTACATCCCTTTCTCTACATGTAGAACACTTTTGGAATTCTAAATTACATTTAGCTTCAAATTATTTAACTAAATGTGAATAATAATCAACGTAAACCTGTTGAAGCATGATAAACAAATGCATGACATGCTCCGCTTTTCGCTCCACCAGATAAAACCTCTGCTTTTCTAAATAATTGATGTTCTTTAATTTTTACCCTTATTTTTGCTAGCTTCTTCATAAAAAAGGAAAGGAAAAATATTAGATTTTGTTTAGATTTCCTCAGAATAAGAAGGTTTTATTTCATGTCAGAAAACGATCTTTCCAAAGTTTCGGAGCCCACTTTAGCCTCTGCTGATTTGCATTCCTGTTTATTTCCGGAATCGCTATTCGTGGTAATGGTCGATTGTAGGATTCAGTAATATTCAAGATTATTTCTTCAAGTCAAATGTAACGGATATGTGTGGATTTTCTAGGTGATAAATACATTGCACGTGTTTTAAAATGTGATAATATTTGAGGAAAATATCAACAACATTATGATACAAACCAACAAATTTGAAAATTATCTCATACCTTAGCTATAGATGTTCAGAGTGTGTTTGCATAAACTAGCTGGCTCTTCAGACCTTATGTGGCTTTGTTTAAGAGAATTTAAAGCTGAAGATAGAAGCGGGTGCTATTACTTCAAGTTCCGGTATAATTTACTTATAGGTATCATACAAATATTGGTTTCCGTGGAGTTGCAGTCAAATTTATATAATTTCAATCTATTTCGGTACCCCTTCGCCGCAAATATTATGAATGACAACGTATTCTTCTCATGTTAACTATTCAGTACCAATATTGCATGGGAGAATGCAGGCATTCTTGAAATCTTTGTCCATCCATTAGTTGGATCATTTGTGCCAAGCTTATTTTATTTTAAATTTGGTAGATAGGCCTTCTGTTGCACGTCAGATATGCCCGTCTATAAACTTGGGCCAAATGGCTGCAATACATACTGTATAGAAAGCAATAAGAAGTTGAACGAAAATGTCAGTTTGGAAATGTCGATAAAAGAGTTGTTTCTTCAACTACATCATTCATTGCTCAGTAAATGAAATCGTGCTGTTGTATTTAATGAAGCAGTAGCCTTTGACCGCCTTTTAGAAGCAGTTGCAGTTCCCAAACCAGGTTCTCAATGTTCAGTTTTACCGCATTTCAAATAAATCGGTAAGGTAAAAGCCAACGTTGTTTTCTGAATTTCCATATTTGTAAAGATTGAGCAGAAGCAAATTCATCTGAAAATGACGTCTGAATGACTGTCTATTTGGCCATCACGGCGATTACGTACTGCGGTATTTTGCATCATACTCATTTGAGCCATAGCAAGGCTGCTAGGCATCAGTCAATGACTAAGCGTGGACAGCAGTCAGAGTGCGTTGGTGTATTTGTGCACAGACCTTTTCGCAGGCTGTGTACAAACAGTAGTGTCCGATAATTAGAAATTTAGCTCTAATAATATCAAGTTCCGAGTAAGTAAATACATCAGCCGGTTTTTACACTTGAGTACTGTTGAAATCATGGCATTTCGTGCTAATCTCGCTCATTGGTCCACTTCCCTTCTACCCACCGCCTTTAGTGTAAGAAGGAAAACAGGCATACCCTACCCAAATTCATTTGCTTTTCAGATCTATTGCTTGTGTTAGTTAGTAATATCACATTCCTTCATAAGAGCATTAAATGAGTAGGAATACAAATGCATAAAAAGTGTAATATGTGTGTTTATGGAAGTAACATCAAAGTTTAAACAGCTCCTAAGAAGTTAAGGGCAACAACAGGAATCCCTCATTCATGCTCAAGTGCATGGGTTACTGACACATGCAGCTGCAAGTATCGTGTGCATGAGGTGCTTCTTGAGTTGATTCACCTATAATAGCTACCGTTGAATTCCCAGGTGGTGAACTGAACCCTGTTTCTGTCTGCACCCATTGTACCTGCAGAGTCCACACGATAAAATTAAGTCAGTAAAATCAAGAGCGCTTTTCAAATGTCCTCGTATCGGTACGCCATGAGAGCCCTTGAGGACTATTATAAATAAAGAGAAGGGAGGTAATGCAAAGCACACGATTCATAGGAAACCAAGGCCAGATAGAAGAAGGAGTCCATTAGAATTCTTGACGATTGAAGAAATACCTTTATTAGTATTGCAAAACAGACATATAAAGGTGCCACGTGTATACAGAAACCGCCAAAAATGGATGAGTAATTCAAACACCACTAGTTTCCAAGTCAACTTCTAAAACTAAGATCTTACTGAATCGATGCTTTAAAACTCTGACCACCTCCCAGTAGTTGGTAGATATAGAGATACAGCTCTACTCCTATTTAGCGAGCCGAGCTAAGTGACCAGGTAACGAAGCTAGTTTCACCTCAATTAATTACCTATTTTACCCCCCATTCATGGAATGATTGGCAAGATTGGAAAAAAAGCATTCCAAATACATGTTATTATAGCCGCTATTCATATAAATGTCGGCGATAGAGAGAACTTTGACAGAATTCTGGCACTGCCCCGACTTTCAAGGGACCTTCGTTTACCACAAAATGACTACATAATTCCGTTAAGATGATACAAACCACATGTACGCGTTGCCACCTAGCAAGACTCAACGGCCAGTCATTTGGCAAGAGCACGAATGAACCTAACACATGCATTTCTCCACGTTAAGCACATTACCATGTATCAGCTCCACGATTTATCAGAGCACAGTGAAAACCCCCACGTACATCGCCACTGATTTCGCCGCAGCTGAACTATCTTCAACTTGTCTTAGCCATGTAAATGCTTGCACAATACAGAGTTAAGAATGCATGTCCTTTGAGTGCAATCCATCATAATAGTATCAATTGATTCATTAGTAAAGTGGGCAATTATGGTGCTGACACTATAACCAACGAATCAATAGACCAGTTGGTCCCCCTAACAAAGCACTCCAATTGTAGAAAACACTTTCTTCGGTGCCGAGAGACAAAAGGTCAAAGAACACTACTCTATTCAACATTACCTCGTGTAAATGCGCTAAGTATAAAAACAATATGAGAAACAGTAACTGGTAAGCAATAACTTGATAAACAGAGCCCAGGAACATAGCTTATACTTGCCTGCCGTTCTGTCACACTTAAGAGAAAAAATAAGTGCCTTACTGTCACAAGATAAATCATATTTATTGAATCAGATACAGCAAAATATGGCAAACATTCGTCATTAACGAGACCATCTCTTTCAGTTTTTTAATGTCATCGAGATTTAATTTGCAGGACAGAGCAAAGTGGCGAAAACGCACACAAAGGGTCGACAGTAGTGCCATCATCAAGGTACTTTCAGTAAAACAGTGTTACTTAGTGACCCAGGTATGATTGTCAAATGCAATACTGAAGCCCCAAATCAGATGATAATAGTGGTGTCAATCGATTAAACAGTAAAGAGGAAAATGCGATGTCACACTGCGCTGCACGTCATAAACAGGTGCTACCCTATGCGTGGAGATCAGAAGCAGCATTTCAGCAGTAGACCTTCTGTAGTTGCTGGTGGTATCATCTAAAGGGTGCAATTGGAAAATAGGGGCACTGAAGTGACTAATTTTGTTTTTCGTCTAAACAAGCGTTTCTAGACGAGAGAATGCAGAAGGCAGCGAGAGGTAATGACCCAGATGGGGTGAGATTGGCTTATTTCCTCTGGCGGTGGTAGCGATGATAGTAGCTAGACTGTCGAGCGTACCATGGCCTAGAGCTACCGTACTTGCGGCGTTTGCGCTTCCCCAGCTGCTGTGTCTGTGCGGTGGCTGCAGCGACACGACTGCGTCCGCCGCGGGTCGTCGATCCGTCCACCGCCGCTGCTCCACCAGCCGAGCGCAGCGCCGCAGTGATGCAGCGCGCCGACGTCGTGGCGTTGGAGGCGGGGGTGCCGACGCCGGACGCGGAGGGGCGCAGAACCCCGAAAGCAGGCAGTCCGACGAGCAGAGGATGCAGCGGCTCTGTGTTTGGAGGAGCTTTGACATACACGTGACTCCACAGCTCAGGCGGACGGACTTTGAGGGGTGAGGAGACGCGAGACGAATCTATATTGGCAAAAAAACACGACGCAACAATACCGCTTCAACTTTCAACCCCACGGGGTATCAAACGTTAATACCAACAAAACAAATGCAATCCCGATATCTCATTGTGTAATGATTACTAGGAAAAATGAACTCACAGAAGGGTAAGCATAGAACTATCGATAAAACTAAAAGGAAGGCGGAATGAGACAAGAGAAGGTAAAGGACTAGTCAAACGGCGGTGTTGCACTGAATAGTGAATCTCTTGTAGCCTAGTGGCCCCAGCTATGAAAAGATTAGAACTTTGAGGCATTCTAAGTTGCGACAGTATGGGTTAGGTTGCCGATTTAGGATAAACGAGGTTTGAGAAGCCACACTCGAGAAAAAATAATAACTTTACGTGAAAAGTCTTTTGGAATTCCGTTGAAGAGCGCTTGTGGTGGAGTCGGCTATCTAAACAAGTACTCATAAACTTGGTATCTGAGACCACGGGGTAAGATAAAAGCAACAACAAAGCAATGACATTTCCAACTAAACCCGATAACCAAGTGCTGAGGCACAATTACGGAAGAGGATAAAAATCTTGGTCTTGCCGAGGAAATGCCATTTTCCAACCTACTTCATTCCAAATAAGAATATTGGGTCTGTATATCTTTCAAACAAAGGAATCAAAAGTTATGGGTTCTACATTCCTAGCCGCTTACAAAAAGTAGTGTAAACAATACAAATCTACGAGCAAAGAAAATTTTCACTGAAGAATCAAATCGCCAGGACAGCTAGTTTATGCAGTTAAAAAAAATAGTAGACACCAATCAACCAAAGATTCATCTTAAGGTGACGTGTGCGGAAAAAACGACCGTGGTAATTCACTCTCCGATGCTGGGAAGTCGTAAGGTAAGGCACCGTTTCAGCAAAAATTAAACCAAATCAAATTACTTCTAAGTTGGAATGAAACTTCAAATTAACTTATAAGGCATAGAAGCGCCTTTAAATTAAGGTGAAATGGGTTCGAATGATTTCACTTACTGGAACTCCTGTTGACGCATTTTTGGAGGGTGTTGAAAAGAAACTTAATCTCGTGTTTCAGGACTTCCTCGCCTAGAGGGGAAAGTGTGAAAGTAAAATGCGATGAGGGACCGATGAGCTGACTTACGGTGGAGATTACTGAGAAACTGGTTCGCCTGGGCAGGAGTGAAGTAGCGTAAGAATGGCTTCAACTTGTCACTGATGTTACTAAAAAGGAAATTTACGCTATAAGACACAGGACTGTAACATCATATGACGCGACAACTAACAAAACATGGCATTCTTAAACGCCAGATAAAGTACACTAACATCAAGGAATATGTAACTTTTAAAAGAAATCAAACTGAACAATTTAGCATACCACACTTTCAAGCTTCCTTAACCGATTAAGCAAACAATCGAAGTGCAATAATCTAGCCTGAAAGGTCAATCTAGAAGGTCGAGCAGCATGAGGTGTTTTCCAACGTCACACTAGTGTACGTAAAGCATTAGTACTGATTCAAGATTTCCCCATCCATCTGGACATGTCCACACGTCTAACTCATTCTGGCTTTTAGCACAAAGATCGAAGTATTTAATAATTTAGCAGAGCTAATATTTAAATGAACTGGTCAAAATCTCTAGGATTCCATTACTTATAATAAGGAATGCAAAGGTAAGCAAAAAAGAGGACAAACAAAACTAATTACTAGCGAAAAATAACCATTTAGCTAATGAATTTGCCGTCTGAAATAACAGACCATTGGTCCAGTCTGGGATTTCAATATTTTGCTGTGATAAAGTACAGCAGCGGAAAGAATCGAAGACGTCATAGATTTGTCAATATTCTTACTACAATAATATGGATAGGAATTTTGTATTGCAACCAAATTGATTCCAGGCTCCACGTCTTTATTGTCATTCACGATCTAATAAAGTAAGCAATAAACACAAACTCACAACGCGTCATACTCCTCATTTTCAGCTGTAGCCGTGAGTATAGTCTCCTGGGTCATTGCCATGACTCCTGGAGCGACCACTGGGATACCGCGGGTGGGACCGAACGACTGAAGCACAAAGGGGGCTGCTAACCAGCTCCCAGCCGGCGGAGAGCTGGGGCTAGCTTGTGGTGTTAGTTTTCGCTTCCTCGAAGTGACCTTACACCGCTCCACTTTAATCTGTTGCTGGGGCTTTCGTTTTGGCTTTTTGAATGTCAGATAGGCCGATATCCGGGAGATCAGACCATGCGAACGACCAATCTCCTTGCGCTTCTGTCGTTCCTGCAGCCGCTGGGTGTAAATATTCACATGTGCAACGTGGAGAGCTAGATTGCTGAATTATGCATCATACGCGAATACCTACCATTCTCGAGGTCGTCACAATCTGAGTGGACATTAAGACGTGTCAATAGGCTTTCAGCGTCGTTGTCATAGTCTCTTTCAAAATCATCCCGCATAACCATGTAACCGAGAAGCTGCTGCTCAACAGGCTCAAGTGATACTGGCTTTTCGTGAGTGAGGGGGAGTGATGTTTGAGGAGTTGTATGATCATTAATTGGTTTCGTATGATGCGATAAAGAGCAAAGTGTAGAAGATGAAGACCCCTGAAGGTAGAAGCGCATGTAGTGCTCTTGGCACTCTTGTGGTGTATGATTTTGGACTTTATCAGCAATATCCTCCCTAAAGTAGAAGTTTAAAAACATCCAGCATACCAATTTCCAAGGCCATACTGTTCAACAGCACATAGGAGTTCCAGTTCATCGACATCTGACCACCCATTTATGATGCAACTGCCTTCTTCATTTATATTAACATACTAGGGCAATAAACTAAATTAATCGATTACTTTAACAGAATATCGATGCGTTTTCCTGTGATGCCCGGCCTCAACACCGTGAGAAAAACACTAAAAGATTAGAAATACATGGACTTACAAAAATACAAAGGTTGACATTCTTGCAGTCGTTACAACAGACTATTATCTGTTGGAGTTTTCGCACACAATAAGCGCATCTCCCATGGAGCATATTTTCAAGTACTATACACACATGTACTTGGATATTGGATATTCAATTGGTCAAGAAGTAAGCCAATGACATGCCTGTATAATCTCACAAGGCCGTAAATAGAACAACAATAGAAAGACTGAATTTTTCATTGACTTCACCGTATTAATATAGAATAAGCAACGAAAAACCGTTAAAAATATATTCAAATACTTTATAGGGAATAGCGAAATACGTTGATTTTATTTAGTAAAGGCTGGGGTTGACATCCAAAATTCGGTGCCTCGTTTACCAACCGAAAATCCATAACTTACGATGGAAGTATTTTTATTTAAATCCATCGATTAGCCTTGGTAACGTAGGCTTTGCTGTTCTTCATTTTAATGGAAATTTTATAAAGCCTACCCCCTACAAAATATTGTACATTATTTCTGCATACCAAACGAGTCCAATAAATGTACAACGCGGGTTTAAGCTTGATTTAATCAAGTAAAGGCGAAGTAATTAAAGTTAAAAGCGGGATCCCCATCGATAAAACTAGTTGGCCTTGAGTAGCGAAGGCTATATGGGTGCCTCAAATGAATCCGGGTATTAAAATATGCGTAATTATAAGAACAAATTATTGTTGAGCCAGCTGTAATTTCGATCGTGTTAAAAGTAACATTCCATTGACAATATATTTTCATTAATGTTTGATAAAAACTAAAGTACAGCAACATAGAAACCACTTCTTGAATTTTTTAAATAAAAATCAAGAAAAGGGTTTAAGTTCTTTTTTCCTTTCCTGATCTCTATATTTCAATATTACAGGATTTCTCTGGATTTATTGGAATAATTTTATATGACACAGATCGACTGCTAACTGCAATAAATTCGTAAAGCACTGAAAAGAGAACAAGTGTACTTGATTACGAAGCTGATCTACAGTATATTGCTAATGTGAGCAGCTAGGAACTCACATAACAATCCCTTGCATTTATTAATGCAAGGGACTACAATTTAATCAAAGGTACATCATCTTATTTAAGATATATTGTTATTGCAACTAAATGAATGTAAACCACACTATTCTTCGAAGACTAGGCACTTGTTTCTTGACTTATAAGGTATATAAATTGCATACATCGAACTGTGATACTGAAACACAAAAATTTAAATTGTTTTTCATCCTTGTACACTGCACTTAATAGGGATGCATTTTTGCAGAGCTTTTTTTGTTTGTCTGATTATCATGTTCTCCCAGCACTATCAATCAGTTGGACGATGTCGTTCGTGCCTAACTTTCCGCCCTCTATCTTGCGGAAATTCGGTGATCAAGATACCGAAGATGGCAAAAAGAAAACCAAGGAAGATTTTAAAAAAATGAAAGAGCTTGAGGAAGCACGGAAGTTGGCTATGATGCCAGCTATGAAAGATGAGGAAGGTCGGGACATTAATCCTCATATCCCTCAATATATTATGCAGGCTCCGTGGTACTTCGGCTCTTTGAAACCAACTTTAAAGCATCAGCGCATGCAAAATGAAGAAAAAAGAGATGAGCTAACTGGTGCTGCTAAGGGCTCCGATTCCTTAAATAAATGGTATAAAAGAGGGGTTCAACTTGATGCTCCTCGTTCAAAAAAATTCCGTGATGGCGCATGTGAAAACTGTGGAGCCATTACTCATAATCGAAAAAGTTGTTTGGAACGGCCCAGAAAAGTCGGGGCCAAGTATACAGGGTTGGATATTGCTCCTGACGATATTAAGCAAGATGATCTCAAACTCGGTTACGACGCTAAACGGGACAGATGGAATGGGTACGACCCTCGTGAGCATCAGCGTTTCGTAGCTGAGTTTCAAAAGTTTGAAGAGGCTAGGAAGATTGTCAAGGCTAAGAAAATTGAAGAGAAGCTTGCCGCAGCTGTCGAGAAGAGTGAGAACAAAGTACGAATTTAGTCACCTATCTAACTCCCATAAAGTGTACATTGTTTTCTCTAAAATGCTATTCTGTATTACAGGATGGAGAAACTGAAAAACCCGACCTGGATGAAGAAGAGGGTGATGATGATCGTTATGGTGATGAACTCGATATGCCTGGCCAGAAGTTCGACAGCAAACAGCGTCAATCTATCCGTAATTTGCGTATTCGTGAAGACACAGCTAAATATCTCTATAATTTGGACCCTAACAGCGCCTACTACGACCCTAAGACACGCGCTATGCGTGAGAACCCCTTTGAAAACTCAGGCAAATCTGAAACCGAAGTTCCCTTTGCCGGCGACAACTTTATCCGAAATGATGGTGATGCTCCGGCCATGCTTCAGCGTCAGGTCTTTGCCTGGGAAATGCAGAACAAACTGGGTCTAGATTTGCACCTCCAAGCTGATCCCACGCGCCTGGAGCTGCTCGCAAAGAAGGTTTCAACCGTGAAGGAACAAGCTCATTCTGCTGTGCGAGAGGAGATCCTCGAGCGCTATGGAGGTCGCGAATACCTTGAGTCTCTTCCGAAGGATCTTCTCTTGGGTCAGTGGGAGAATTATGCCGAGTACACACCAACTGGTCGTGTTCTCAAGGGTTCCGAAAAGGCAACCGTCAAGTCGCGATACGAAGAAGATGTTTTCCCTAAGAATCATAAGGTATGCTGGGGCTGCTTTTTTGTTCGTTCACCATCTTAGCTTTATCAAGTTGCTTAAACTTTTTGTCAATTTAGTCCATGTCGTGAGTGTCGACCTTCATAAATACATATTTGCTTCTCGAATCGAGATTGCACCTAGGGTCTCCATTCTTCATCGATGTCCCATGTCACATTGCGTTTATTTTACTGCTTATTGTGCTTCTGAAGCACGTGTTAAGTTTATCCATCCTTGTTAGGTGATAAATGGACTTGCTCTGTCGTTCACACGTATTTGTGTATTGATGGCAATGCAGTCTCCATGAATAGATGGCATATACTGGTCGACTAATTCTGAGCATGCACGTGTGGAACTGGAACGTGTGGTGAAAGCAAATCACAGCGAAATATGCGAAATCAATTTTTCAACACGCTTTTCAAAGGAATTGTCTAGGTTTGTAGCCTTCGGTTCAGACTTGTGTGTTTCAGGTAATTTCGGTTGTCATGTGGAATATCCCTTCGTGGAAGTTTGAATTCAACTACTTTCAACGAATCATGAATGAATCATTTAATATTTCCTGTTATATCTCAATACGCATGTTTCCTCCCCGATTCATTGGCTATCATTTTAGACAGAATTTATCAATGGCTTTTGATAGGTTTTCGCGTCGTGTTTTGTAAATTGCTTGGTGTTTACGTATGAAGAACAAATAGGTTGCGTATTGCACATTTCAGTTTTCACATTCACTAAATCAGCATATTTCTAGGTTTTCATAAGCATTTTTGACTTGGAGCTGTATTCAATCGTCCCCTTATCCTACCCCTAATTTTCAAACTTACAGGCCATCTGGGGCTCGTACTGGTATGCCGGTCAGTGGGGTTACCGCTGCTGCCACTCACTGATTAAGGAGTCCTATTGTACTGGAGATAAGGGCAAGGCCGTCGTCAACATTACCGGTATCCCTACCGACCCCTCTTCGTCTACTGGCACCGTTGCCCCCACCTCTTCTGTTCTACTCACTAGCCTGCCCGAGGCACCGCCCGCCGATGTCCAAGCCGGCTCCAGCGTCCTCGCACAACTCATTTCTACCGATCCGACCAAAAGCTCTAAGGAAGAGGATGAAGAAGAAGAGAAGAGGGCTGCTGAACGAGCTCGTCAACACGAGGCGGAGTTCGCTCGCTCCAAAGAGCGTCGGGAACGCCGTGCCAAGAAACGGAAGGACAAAAGGAAGAGAAAGAAGGAGTCTAAGAAGAAAGACAAGGAGCGAAGAAGGCGGTCACGCAGCTCCAGCAGTAATAGTGGCAGCAGTAGCTCCTCGAGCAGTGACTCAGAAGAAGACGGGGAGAAGAGGCGAGAGGAGCGGGTGCAATTTGAGATGGAGAAAGAGAAGAAGCGCCTAGCTGAGGTCGATTGGCTCATGACGATAGATGAAAGGAAGAGACCCTACCACTCACAGGATGCAAACTCGGGTCACGTTCCTACCGAAGAGGAAATGGAGGCCTATTACAGGCTTCGACAGAATCCCAACGACCCCATGTCTCATTTCAAGTAATTGGCTGTTGAACGGTTCGACTTTCTTGTGTAAATAGCGTTTTACTCTCCTCATCCTGCTTACTCTGATTCGAGTATTATGTACCATGTGACTGACGATTTGAATTAAATTGTAGTCTTAAACTGGTTATTGCCACGTGTGAAAACCACTTGGAATTTTTTTCATTCATTCGAATGGTTATTTATGTCGGTCTAGTACTAGATAAATTCAGTACTAGTTTAAGAGGCCATTCTTGTTGAATGCTTATTGATAAAAAGTGCCGTTGATTTTCAAGGTACTTCAGCAGTATTACTTTATTAAATCAAGTAGGCCATATAATTGGCAAGTAATGTAACTTGTTTCCACGTAGGAAGTCAGAGCCTCTGTCAAATGGGATCTTTCCAAGGCTAGCTCTGTTCCATTAGAAATTCTTTTCTTTTATCATTGAACAGCAATCATTCAGGGCCGCGGAATTCAAAGATACCGCAAAATTCTGCCCAGTGTATAGGATAGTTAAATGGCAAAGGTTAGCATTCTGAAGGTTGTTTAAGTGACTTGTGAACGATATAGGGCTGCAACTCCTATATATTGTTTTCTATGTTCGTAGTAAGCTCTCGTTTGCTGATAAATTCTTTATCCCCGCCTTAGATAATGGGAAACCCAGAAACATTTGACTTATTTCTGCTTTGCTGAGACACTGTTGAATTCTACAGGCATATACTTCATAATTTAAGGTGTAAACAGTATCAGATTTTGCAGCGATTCTTTGAAAGCATTTAGGAATCTTGGAGAACAGCAAATGGTTATAAAATATAAATGAAGTGTTAATACGAAGTCCCATGGAGAGTTAGTCTGATACATGAACCAGAATTATATGCTTTCTATACTCATGCTAAAACAATCTGAAAGAATATTTTCAATCTGCTAGAATAGATCGATGAACGGGATCTTTTGAATCTAACTTAAAACAATGCCTGCCAGCTGCGTAGAAGTCGGTGGAATCGGCTTCCATAAAGGCTCTCGTACGGGCTGTAAAGGATTTTGTGGTAATATGTTAAGTAGAAATGATGTACTTTTGATTATGACCATTCTAATAGTTATCATAAATACTATACCTTATAATAGTAGAAACCACCACTAATTCAAGAGAGTACTCATGTACAAAGCAATTTTTCACTCAAACGCAAAATTATATGTTAAATCACAGTAGTTGAATTCAAAAAGTTTTCTCAGTTATTTAGATTTTAAGACTAGTGACATGCCAAGTCGAAGGTATTAGATTTCCCATGAAATTCGAAAACTTTCCCGACTCATCGGTCACATAGGGTCAAACGAAGCTTGGGATGTTATTACCAGCTAAATTTCTCTTTTCATTATGACTAAAAGTGGTCCTCACCTTTTAAAATCAGCGTTTTTTGGAATTTTCGAATATTCATGGTGACAAGGGTTAGTGAAATCATGAGATTGGTATAGCTTGAAATAAATGTAACTTTTAAGTAGGATCGGAAGCTAACATACGAGGACTCAAAAATATTTTGGAAGACATATTATGACATCCGAACTAAGGTGATTTGTTCTCTGCGTTAGATCAACGCGACGTAACCCATAAACTCATCTAATGAGTTTAAAAACACTATTTAATATTCCCATCGCTGGCTCTTGATTAAGTTTGTTTGTTAAGCTTCTAGATTAAGCTACAGTTATGATTTCAGAGCATATTCTGCAGAATTGTGGTAAACAATCTTGCCTAATTAGTCGCAAAGACTCTAAGGCTCTATTGGAATAGAAAATTGCAGTTGGGTGGAAACAGTAGTGAAAACCGAGCAGCGTATTTTAATTTTAACGATGAAGAATTAACGACAGAGGTTAGACTGTTTATCTTAATTAAGTGATTTGAAATGATTAACTTCTGGAATTGAAGGTCGAACTGTTATCATGATTGTATAAGTTAATTCCACTAGACAATAAACCAAATAATTGTTTTTAAATTCCCTCCTGGTTTAGGCCTCGGTAAAGCATTATTAAAAATGCTTTTAAGTGGTCTGTGTGATGAGTTCAACGATAGCATAGATGTCCTAGACCAATGTGGACGCAAGGGGCAAATACCCTTCCATCTAAGATGAGTAACTTTCGACCAATAATGGAGGAATAAGTCAGTTAGGCACACGATTTCATGAGAAGGATTGGGGTTAATTTCTGCTTTTGCACTCTATAGGGCAGTACATTGTGCCCTTATAACTTAAACGGACAGAAGTACAGAATTCCCGTAATGCGTATGGCCTCTTAGTAAACATTTTATTCACCCAGTCAAATTGTCATTGAATCGAGATGAATCAAATCACAGAATCGATTCGTGCTTTTAAATATTCAAGATCAGTACATATTTTGTAGTTTTGCTGGATTTAGACGTCTTTCTGTCTGAGCCTAATAATTACATTGAAGCATGGTAGCTTTAAAATCTCCCAACAATCTTGAGTTCTATGAGTGACCAACCTATCTAAAATAGCAAGTCCCTATATGTCCTAATCTTAGCTATGTTTTGTGAATTTTGAATCTGAGGCTGATTTATTATACTGATAAGTGTAAATAGGGTTCAAATTTAGCATTAAGGCTTATTCCAAAACAGTGTATCGTGTCTCCAAAAACTTAAAACTAGTCTATTTGATCTTCTCAAAAAGGTAAAAATGTGGATTGGAATGTCAAAACAATAGGATGCCTATCTTTGGTTCCATCTCGTGACTAAAAATCACGTAACTATATATTACGTCCATGAACAAAAGATGCAGCTTTTACTAGAGTGCTTCTAAGAAAAAAAAAGAATTTCAAGTATGTACTTCCATCCTCTCGAAAGTTTAAGCGATATTCTAGAGCAACCACCGTTTAACAGCGATTTTCAAAAGTGACTGGGGGTAGAGTTTCAGCAAAATTGAAATTCATAGCCATGGCATTCTTAAATGTTTTAACTTAACATTTATTCCAAATTGTATCCTATGGATCTAGGTTTTGTATTTTGACAGGTGAAGCATGTGGTTATTTGGGAAGTTTGGGCACTTTTATACCGCTTATGTTGATCTCACCTAAAACTCAGCTTAATTAATAGGCATTTGAAAATGCCCAATAATCACCTTAGAACTGAAATTCTTTAGTATTCATGAATACAATAACTTGACGATATTCATTAAGAGCCCCACTATGAGAATAATTCTTAAATGAATTTAACCTACTATCTTAACTTTCTATCCATATATATGGGGTAGTTTTTAAATAGGAGTTTAAAACATATACATACCTTTTGGTTACTCGACCATTAAATTTTTAGGATAGTTCATATCAAAGGTGTTCGAATGCATATTTTTGGATTTCATGAATTATATAGGAAGTTGTTTTAAGGAATGATTCTTAAAAATATGATCATTCACTTGTTCTAGAGAATTTGATTTATCTGCAGGAAGATTTTTAACGTATTTAAGAAGCTCATATCCAATAGCAGTAATTTACTGTGTGATTCTACTGCTGCTTAGCTAGATAAGGTTACAGTGACCTAATTTTAAATTTTTAGTCAAAAAATCTGATCTTTAATAGCCTGACAAAAACTAGGGACAGGGTCATGCCCTCTAAGGAATGTCCCCTTTCCCCGAAAAAAAGATGGACTCCTATATTCTTAAAGTTATTGAAAGTTATAAATTACTAGTACAGAGGGCTTAGCGATCAGGGCTTTCACTGATTCTCTGAGCTTCAACAGTAAATAGTACCAAATTTGGCAACACGGAAGAAGTGCCAGGAATTGGAGGGGGAAGAGGGAAGAAATGGGATCACTTTGCGTGATTTTTGAGAATTAAGATGCGCTAAACTCTGAAGAGTGCTTCCCATTTACTTGGCGAAGCAAAGGCACCAAATCAGAGTTGTTGTTGAAAATCAGTCTAGCAAATTTCCGCACTTCAAAGAGACAAATCTAGAGGGAGCTAATTTCCCTTAAATACATACAGAGTTTAGTAAAGAACTAAATACATGCGAGAAAAAAACACTTCAATGTATGATTAAATGCACAAAAATTCTTCGAATTGGTTTTTATACCTTTAAAGACAGATAAAAAAACACAGGGTAAATTCAGTGCATAATGAGTAATATTGTCACATGCTTTCATCAGGGCGGTGCATAAATAAATAAATGAATAATTGAATTGATATTTATTCAATAAGTAGCATCACCGGTTTAGAAAAAATGTTGTGAAATGTCACCCTAATGCTAAATGAGCAGACGTTTTTCGAGGACAAGTTTGAAGAAATTTATCGGATTAAGTCGTCTATATAATTGACATAGCTGTGTTGAAAAATGAGAAATCAGTAATTATTAACAGAAATGATTCCTGGAGTCAATGCTTCAAATCTTGACCCATAAATAACTCACACACATCCGAATTTACAATATATATACATATATCTGATTGAACTAATTTATATACAAATTTACTAACAACGAGACATATGATTGTACTAAATTGATGCAAGTGCTAAGCGGAGGCTCTGGCTATTATTTATTCCGAGCTTTCTGGCGAAGTAAGTTTTGATAGTTCTTGAAATAGCCTTTTATTTAGCCACGAAATATATTAATTCTATTTTCGGACTCCTCACTCTAATAATTTTTGAGCATATCACGAAAATTATGAGATTTTACAAAACATTTGATTGATCCTTAAATGTCCTTTTGTTTCAACTATTAGTACGAGGTATCCGAGGAAATATTTACAATTTTCCATGCTCGAACGGGAGATTAATATTGCTTGGTATATCGAGTCTTTGAGATCCTTTAAATCACTTTTGGAAATGGGGATTTATGCAAATCCCAAAAAACAAACATTTCAGTCAAATAATTAATTGAAAATAAGTGATTATCGCAAATTAGTCCTTGCTCATCTACAACAATAAACATTAAAGAAAGATTCTAAACTGTTTGAAGAATATGTGTAAATTTCAAATTTGAAAATTTCGATTCATTTAAATACTTCATGAGTCACGAGATTTTGACGCAAATGTGCATCTAAGCATTTAAAATTGTATTAAACCTTAGGACTAGCAACACTGTCTAATATGCCACTCAATTTTAACATGAGCTTTTGCAGGGCTTTCGTGCTAGAAAAGTAAAAAGTGAACAAATAAAGCTCCTAACTAAGGCCATTTCCTAAAATTTTTATGTGCAGCACGTTATAATAGTAGTTTCCAAAAAATAAAAAAAGAATAATGCGAAAATTTAAAAAGGCAGATTAAAACGGTCCCATCGTTATCTCACTTACTACCCGGACATTAATCAATGTTAATGTTTTAACATGTTACATATTGCTAGAAGCCTTGATTCTAGGTATTGTGAGCATTAACTATGGTTAGGTCGTTATGCAATTTCGAGTATCCACGTGGCGGCCTGACTAAGCCTCAATTCTCATCGCCGCCAAACTAAATCGGGGTCATGTCCCTTGTTCCTAAACCTCAAAACCGCTTGAGCGCTTTCCTCACTCACCACACGTATCTAATAAACGTTTAGGTGTGCACGTCTCCACTTCTCCCTCTGATGGTGGGACTCACTTCGTACAGGGTAGTTAATTCATCATCATCCGCTACATTCATGAATTTTTAAGGAAACTTACAGGCAACATAGCAGAGTATTTTATTTGGGTATTTTAACAAATGTCTCACAAAAAAGTTATTAAATAATGCTTGAGTATTGTTGGTTCACACAAAAGAAATTAAAATGAAAAATACTGAAATGGAGGTGTATTTTATTCAGGAAAGATGACGAAGGAAAATGTTGAATTCCCAAAGAAGGGCGTTTTGCAACTTTTGTCATTGTTTAACACTATTGAATGCTGAGAAGATCAAGAAATCATTCTTGCCGCATTATTAAACCAAAAGTAGCAATGATTTTGAGTTTAAATCTAAAGTTGTTTCCAGTTACTAGCATAAATGAAGAAGTTCTAAGGAGTGCTCCAGGTGCACAGAAAGAAGCTTGGCTGGCATTGGCTCCTGTTGTCTTTTCAGGAAGGTAATTGATCCATCCCGGGACGCTAGTGGTCTAGACTTTTGCGATAAGTCTTTCGATTTTGCTGCCTCTTATCCGATCGCCATAATACTATTACTTTGCATAAAAGTACATTTTAAGTTTGGATTCCAAGGGTAATAAGTTTTATCATAAGAAAACGATTTGTTGCCTAACATCTCAATAAGTGTGCGCTAGCAGGAAATACCCACTTTGTTAGCTTTAGGGCTGAATAAGTTCACGCCCTCTAGTTCACTCAATGAAGCGATCTTGCAAAATTCACTAGGCATGGTTAAGTGAGTATTTTTTGGATGTGTTCTATGAATTCAGCTTCGTATCATTGCTAGCAGAGAGAGCACCAGAGTCCGACGAATACCGTAATCTTTGATTGAGTTATATATATATCTGCAAAAACTGAGCAGAATTTTTTCCAATCATTGGTCCCAGATAAAGAGAGCCAAAACTTTGGAACCAAAGAAGAAGACGCCTTCCAAATGCTGAAGATAGCGAGAAAACATTGTATTTAATTTCAGGGTGACTTAAAATCCTACAATTTCACAAGTTTAAATAGATTTTGAGGGTTCCCCGAGTTCTCAAGCTCACTTCCAACTTTTTGCGTAATCTTCGTTTCTTGATTTCAGTGAACTGAATTTTATACAGTTTGCAAGCTTAGAGCTTACGTAAGCTGGAACTAACTACCATTCTTTCGATGACATGGCAACCCTAAATAGTTGAGTCTCAGATTTGACTTTCCACTCAAGCGCTTTTTCGTTTAACTGAGTAAGCTGATTTTCCCTTGGGTTCTATGTCTCTTGTGCTTTCGTTATACATGCTTAAACTTTTTGCTGAGAAATCCGGTGTCGTTAAGACCATCTGTTACAGATTTGGTCTAAGGACAACTTTCTTACAAATCCAGGCATCAGCTCTCTCTTCCACCACGTTGCTTCAAACCAATAACATTAAAATTTCCGTCTTATTCCAAAAACTTGCTCGACTAAATTTAAAACATTACTAAGCGCTTAAAGAAGAACACAAACTAAATACTTTTCCTTTCTACCGAGATTCACATTTTAATCTCCACTTAGTCATACTCACAAGCCTCTGAAACTAGAAAATGCACATTTTTTACTAAAGTAAACCTAAAAATTCTTATGAGGTTCTGTTGAAGAGACAAATTAAATACTAATGAAGGCATTGTAGATTTTATACTCGACGTATGAAGGAGCGAGATATAGAAGGGTAAATACGGAGCAAGGTTGACATGCTGAGCTTAGGAAGGTAAATAACCATTCGTAAACTGCAAGAGAACATCTTGTTTTAGTCGTTTTTGTTTCTTAAGATGGATAGATAGCAGCAGCAAATAGAACTAAATCGGGATAACTTATTTGGAGGGACCTATAATGAGTGCATTTGGAAAGGCTCAGTGGCCTCGAATTAAAAACTGCTGATCCATCACGTCGGAAGTTGTGGAATTTATCAAATATTCTCAGTGCTCACTAATATGCATAAATCAGACAGAGCTGCAATAACAGAATCAGTTTGTAAAATTCAGCTTGTAGCTCTTAACAGGAGACCACTGGAGCGAATGGGGAAGCTACGCAGCCATTGCGGTGCAGAGGAAACAAAGCTTTTGAGAGGGTGGGCCTTCCTATCAGCTAAGGTCTAATTAGCGTTATGCGTCTGTTTCTTCATGTGATTAGTGGATCGGATCACAACAGCAGCTATATCCTCACAATTAAAGAGATTGAATGCTGTTCTTGGTATTTATTAATTATGCGAAGTTTAAAGGATGTAAAGATGTGTGCATAGCCATCCAAATGTTACTCTTTTGCCGAAGCTAGATTCGAAAGAAAAGGAAACAGAATTTTTTATATACAGTCATGAATAGCCGCTTGTATTAGTCAGACCAAAGTGAACATTAAAGTTTCTTTTGTATGTTAGGAGGGGTTTTATAATAAAATATACACAGAAAATCAGTATGGGCTTAGGGCAAATTTGAATACAGCCACTTTTATTACCTAAATTCAAAATGCTAAATTAACTGTAACATGTGATATTGTCTTCCTTAGTAAAATCCGCATGGCATTTCACAAACCGAAACTTTAAGATTTCCTTCACAATGCAGCCAATTTTGATGACAGATAATGATTCAAGTATCACAAGAAGTTTTGCAAGACAATATGCCGAACAAGCCTTCATGATTTCGTATTAATGAGGACAAGATTTATGTATCATTGCACTGAATCCAAGGGTGTATTGTTATTTCACATCGCACCGGAGATTCAGTAGAACCAGGAATAGAATGCAGAAGGAAACCCAGGCCCTAATGATTAATGGTAAACACAAATAGTGCTGTTACCATGTACAAAATTGTGATACGGAGGCGAAAGCAATCTAAAGGAAATTGCTAAATACCAGAAAACTTGCGAAATGGGAATACGAAGCATTTAGTTGAACGGACAATGCCTTATGTAGAGGTGAATAATCAAAGAATACATATTGAGTTAGAAATGCAAAGGGAAAAATATTAAGCAAAATATCCTACTTGTCCTTCTTTGCGAATCGAATATTATTTTAAGCAAACTGATATGATTTCTGTAAATCAGTAATTATTTACAACGAACGAATGCCTCCTCTGTCCCATGGTAGGACGGTCTGCTTGATGACATGACGGAACAGCTGGTCGGAGACAGTAGGAAAAATGAACGCCGTTCTTTACTCTTAAGTGACGTTTTCTCGTACATGCAATTTTTACTCTTAATACTTCGCGGAAAGTATACTTGGGTGGTTAATATATATATTGCCTTACAATTCAGCACAACTTAACTGATCATGAATCTCAGTGGCATTCCATAGGTATAAATTAAATAGATTTCAGATAGGTGGTTGAGATAGCTACAGGGCCATAGATAAAAGAAAACAACATAAGAAACAAGGAAATTCGGCAGTTCAATGACGAAAACTACCCGAGAATGAAGGCTACCAAAGAACACAATCCACCTGCTATCAGTTTGATACACGACTTTCAAAGTAGAAAAAATAACTGAATTCTATTTTCGATCAAGGTGTTTCCACTGCTAGTCTGACGAATTACCTCAGGGCCAATGTTGTAGACGATTTAGCATGCACTAAGTCAATTACAGCTAACTTTCGCTCATCGTATTAGCTTGATTTACAGACAGTGGTTTTGTAGCAATTATTTTCCTAACTTAATACTTAAGTTGAAGCAAAGCCGATTTTCAAAGCACACGTCGTTCTACAAAAGGACATAAGCACCCACCACACTTCTATTTTTAACTAGTTGGCAACGAAATGTTGATCTAAGATAATTTTTTCCAGGGATGCATAAAAATTTTCTGTTCGTTTTATAGTGTATTTAACTGTTAGCCATGTTTGCAAAATTCTGTAAAACAGGCAACTCGGGGATCATTTTGATTGTTACATATAAAATGAAACTACGAAAATGTAGATGGTGAGATGACCATGCTATATCGCTCAGCTAAATAATTTCATATACACTTAAGTAGATAGCTTTGTAGCAGAGACTTCCAAAATTACAACTGTGATGACAAGTCTGGTTATGTTGCCATAAAGCGCCCGTAAAAACAGAGTTATTGGTACGAATAACCCTGCAGTGAGTTGAAATCTTTTAAAATAAAGAATTCTGATCGAACATAAACAAGTCTAAAATTGCCAAATAACAGTGAATTATTTAGGTCTTATTTTATGCTGATTCTATTAAATTTATGAATCTTTACATACCGAAGTCATTAAGAATATCTTTGATGGAATTAGGTTGAATGTTATTAAGGATTTACAGATGAAGGTAACTCAACGGGGGATTCCAAATAACAAGGCAAAAATCTTGGGTTTCAGTCAAACTTATCAAAAGCATTAAGTCATTTTCAAAATTAGCAATATCTTTGTGCTTACCTTACAATTTCCAGTACCGTATTATCTTTTTGAGAGGGATTTGGCATTTGTTTTGAATCTTCGTGGTAATGGAAATGGTTAAGGTGGGGATGTGGTGGGGACCGATCCCCTCTTTGACAGAGGGGTTAAACCCGAAGAGTTGGTACATTAAAAAGGCAAAGAAACTGCACTCAATGAGGCTCAGTAGCGGAGCCTGCCTCCCATTTGCCATGAACGCATTTAACGCTCTGTTACTGATATCACTCACAATGTCTATCCATTATGTAGGAGTAATTACGCCTTCTAAAACAATGCTTCACGATTCCTTTCCAAGTTGGTCATATTGTAAGACACCATGGACAAACGCAAAATTTATGACTGTCAAGTAACATCAAACACATAAAGCACCCACTTGATGCTCTTAAATATTTGAACGGGCTCCTCAGAGGTCCTTGCTAGGCCAGCTTCCACCAGCTCTGAAGTTGGGTGTCAATTTTCGGTGTGTGAACTGGCCATTGACGCTAACACTATGACAGCACATGAACAGCAAAGGTATACAAATTTCTTCGGCTCCGGGGCTCTTTGTTACTGGTTTATCAAGGCTCTACGCTAGCAAAACCAGCTTTGTTGATATAAGTTTGCAAGAAATTTTGTTTATTACTTATGTGTGCATTTTTTATAAAAGTTAAGAAAAGCCCAATGTAAGACTTTTAGGCCCTATGGAATAAAATTGGTGGTCAGTTTTATCTCCTGGTTTACGCTAGCCATTTTATTAGATTTGGTATTGCTGATATTGAATAGATGTTTCGTCGCAATAATCTCTGAATTAATTAGTTACAATTTGTAATTCAGAGGAAAAATACTCATAATTCTAACTATATGCTTCTTAATGAAGTTTACAAAGTAGGCAGTAGGAGAATAGAAAAATATTTTTTCTTTACATTGACAAAGTTATTAACAGTTCGACTTTCGAAGAATTGATTGGTTTAGAGTCAAACGTTTCAAACTGATTTATTGGTAACAAAATGAATGGATTCCAGCAAAGTTTCCACAACGCAAAATGTTTACAAGATAAAGCACCACGTCGCTATTACCGAGTTTTCGCATTTCTTTCACTGCATAAAATTATTTGAAAAACTACACTAGAACCGTCAAAAACAGTTGAAATTGAGTGATAACTTAAAAATAAAATGAGTACCTAGAAAGTACTCTTTTCTTGGCTTTAGATTAACAAAACCCCTTTTACTTAGAGCATTTTCTTGTGGATGATTAGTCGAAATACTAGGGCAGTAGAATATCCATAATGCCACTAGAGTGCGTTCCCCACTGAAATACTACCTAATGTTTGTAAGTTAAATTCTGCATTTAATAGTTTCTTTTGACATTATTTGAGTTCTGAATAACTTAACTGTGAAGTGAAACCGTTATATCTTTCAGCGTCAAGAGCCTGAACAGCACGCTAATTCGTGACTCATCAAATGCATCCATCACGTGACTTCTCTTTGACAAAAGTAGTCTATGTTTGTCTAGTTTTTTTTTGATTTTTTATTCCTTCTTTTAGCATAGAAGGCTTATAAAATGAACTTTTTAACTTTAAATGGGGTTGGGCTGGGTGAAGATTTCATATTCATATTTTTATTATCTTGGAGATTATCAGGTTAATCGCTTCAAGTCGAAGTGCGCACTTCATTATCAAAAGAAAAGTAAATTCATTTTTACAACCCCTTTCTTGTTTTATTGTGAATTTAATGCACGTAAATTAATAATGCCTTCCGACTGATTTTATTTGGGTCCTACAATAAATCCCAGCAAAGGTTAATTGAGAAGTAGAATTAGATGAAGGACGAAAAATTTGTCAGAAAAATTACCTTAGTTTATTTTACTGAAATGGGAGGATTCAAACAATTCTGCTTCGACTTACCATTTCCTTTTGCAGCCATCGCCGACAATTCATTTTATGAAACAGAACACTGTGATGTATTTCATTTAAAACTTTTCCGAGCATAAGATAGCTTGTTAGTCACTTTAACCATAAAAGACGCCTTTAATTACGGAAACTTGTTCACAAAATCCTTTAAAAAAGTCAAAGCTTTTTATAGGCTCTTGTTTTCGTTATAAAATGGATCTTTGATAAGGGATGACGAATCATTAGGAGCAAGAAGTATTTTCCTGGCCTTTGCTAATGGAATGCCTCACATTTGTCTTAGACTTAGAAACTTGTTAAAATAGCAATTATTGGAAAGCGTGATAGCAATTCATAGGCTGCCACGACTTCTAGGCCTCTCAGTAAAGGGTCACGCATTACTTATAACCATGATCTTTAAAGCTTTTTGATAGTCAAAGCTAGGTCAGTAAATGAAATGAAATCTTAAAAACATTCATCATTGTAAATTTTGCTGTCCGTAAAAACATTGGTTGGTTCGAAATGCCATGCGGAAAGATAGCGCATTCTATTCCCTTCCCTGATATTATTTTCTCAGTTTTCTCAACAAAGTCAATTATACATTTGCGGCATTTTTATTATGTATGACATTTACGGAGGATACTTACACGCTACGTTCAACAAACAATAAACAAGAAATATATATCATCATAATAAAACTAGGTATAAAGGTATCCTGCAAAATATGTTAAAACAAGCTGCGTATCATAACATGTTGTGATAAATTTGAGCAAGGATAATTTACCTCTGGACAGACTGTCTCTTAAGTGGGTCGAAGTGCATATGGATAAATTGCGTTCTACTTTGTGCGAGTAAATTCTATATAATTCCTCAACTTCAAGTATAATTTAAAGAGTAATGTTTTGTGTTTTAGCAGACACATTTCACTAGCTATGAGTTAAATATATATATAATGACAGTTCTTTATTTCACTCAACGGAATCCGTATAAATGTTCATCCACCGGCTTCATTTTCGTTCACAGGTGGAATTTTATGATAAATCTCAGAACCTCCAAAGTATGAGGATAACCTTTTAGTACTATAAACTGTATTTTTTGTTTTACCAATCACAGTACCGAAATTGTTACTTTGGTATTATTGAGTGACCAAGTTACTTGGTATCTATAAGCACTTGATATTGCTTTTCAAAAATGTCTTTGATTTGAAATTTTATTATTCGACAAAAAACCGAGAAGACACTTTCCGTTCCTGCTCTAGCACACTTTTAGAAGTAGAAGAGTTAGTAAATAAATCCGTAAATAAATAAACAAATTGAAACATATGTAATGGGATTGCGTGTGGGTTAATGGGGGTTCATAAATCTAAAATAAATGTGACGATTGCTTCTTTATATCAAAGGCAATAAATTTTTTTTATTCAAGTATTTTGAGTGTCTAAGGCACAGAAGACTATAACATTCATTACTCATTAACTAGCTAATCAATCGCAGGAATTTTTGAATAAATACTGTTGATCACCATGTAGCAGTAGTTTCTAATATCTGTTTGTATTGGATTTTCACGAAAAGTTAATTTGTTATTTTGAATATTTATTTAATAAGTGATTATGCAGCTCTTAATTTCAAAGGCATGTGCAGATTGTTTCGTCTACTACTGCTGATTAAAAGAAAAGGATGTGATTTTGCGATTAGAAGCTAAAATATTTGCCTTGTAATTGAGTTTGCCACAGTTTACATAAGTTTACAAAAATATGCCCGAAGAACTTTCCAAATAAGATTCATCGATATCCTTGGGAAAAACCACCAGAAGTACCTAGCTTTAAGAAAAAAACTATGCTAAGGGAGTTTTCTGCCCCTTTGGGAGAGAACTAAGATTTCGATTACCAATATGTAGGTTGTTCTACTCCATTTTTTACTCATTTGGATGTCCTTATCTCCCAAAGCTGAATCAGATGTCGAGATGCCACTTGTGCTAGTAGTAATTAAAAATTATCATCCACTTTTTAGGGCGTTCGCACATCAGAACTAACTTGATTTTGCGTCACACCTTGTGCATTCGCAACCTTTTAACCATTCGTAACATGAGTCAGAAAGACAAGAAAAATCTAGTTTCAGTTTGCTTAGATTTCTCCGAGTTATTGCTCTTTAGAAGGCTTTTTAGAAAATGAGCTGTTACCTTCCTTTATCCTGCACCAAAATGAGTAAATCCACAAAAATCCATCGAAAGAGCTCTCTGCTACAAACTAGTATTAATTCTCTAAATTGGCTGAATTACTGAGAAATGTTAATTGGGAAATCTCTTAATCCGGTTGCAATGGCACAAATTAGTTTCGTTGTTTAATGACAATTTAAATGATTTAAAAAGATTTATTTACTACTTAATGGTGATCTTAGTAAATTCTAATAAGTTTATAATTTCCTTATATACTGCATAACGAACCCTCAATCATTGCCAAATTAAACTATGAACTGGTAGTAGTGTTCTGCGTGATTCACTCCCATATCATCATTTCTTAAACAGCTTCATTTCCGTTTCATTATAAGAAGCCAAAAGTACAAATAAAACTTCCCAATACAAAGTTATTTTATTTTTAGTGAGGCTCGTATTCACAAGAATGGTATGAAGAGATTTGGAAGAGGGTTAGCAGATATAGATCAGATGCATCAAGTCTCGTTACATTTACCCAATTAAGTGGTCATGTTTACACTTAGCGCGACTGGGGAGGAGGTGGTTGCTTGACCATGCAGTCTCTGTGAGATTGACAAACGTTGCAGACCTCTTCGGGGTTTTCTATGACCACTATTTCTGCACTAATGAATTTGCACGACTACCTACAATCACAGGCATAAAGCGAAAGGTGGTTGAACAACGTAAATAAAGATGAAATGTCTAGTATTTTTACTACCATTTTGCACATATGTAAATCAAAGTCCTAATAGACTTCTGGATTCATTTACACGTCATTGCCAAAGTAAAATTGCACAAGTTCGAATTGGTTTTTGTAACAACCTGTCAATGGATTTAAATAGGCATTCGCGGATTCTGCCATTATTTAATTTTAACGACACACTTATAAAATTCCTCAGATGCAAGTGAAGTGTTACAGGTATGGAATTATTACAGTTTAGTAGAGTAAAAATTGCCGAAGGGGCATAAGTTGCCAATTGTGAAACATTGAAAAATGTTATGGAATTCCGTAAAGGTTGTTCATAATGAAGGAGTGAATATGCAATATTTTCTTCTTCCCGGGTAATAAATGCACGGCGTGCATCAACTGCTACATAAATGACCCATTCTAATTAGATATCTTCAAGTCAAACTCAAGGGGATTAATGCCTTTAGGTATATGGTGACTTAGAATCTCGGTTGATTGCTTTTCTGCAAAGCCAACGTGAAGTGGCTGCTATGTTTGCACGACTTCGGTATCTTAAGGGAACACTCGATCCAAACGAACTGAAACTTTCTCACAATTTGGGACGCTGTTGATTGCCATTTCATCGCCAATGCAGCATTTTCATATAAGTTATTTTTTTATTGGAAAACGAATAGATTATTTCCACATCAGAATATTTTAGCACAAGTATAGGAAGCGACAGCTCTTCTTAGCACACTGAAAAAAACAGTACGTTATTTTTACTTAGCTCAGTATAATGAAATATTAAAGTAGCAATCGTAATTTAACCTACCAAATGCAATGCTTCTGCGTAAATGCCACTGGGGTGACTGCCTATATACTTACTTGAGTTGAGTCTTGGAGGTCTCTTGGCAGGGTCAGAGCTCTCAGGGATGGTGGAATTTTTCGTGCTAATCTGTCGTTGAGTGGCGGCGGATTTCAGTAATTGGTAGACGGGATCAATTTCTTTTTGGGTAGGATAAAAATTAATTTCAGTTTTGCATGCATCAAATTTCATAATTTATCATCCCGTGTCCATAAGGCAGCATTTGAAATTACTGATTCGATGCAAGGTCGCAAATTTTACATTTGAATTTTCCTGTGGTACGAAATTTGACTTTCAATATTCCAAAACAAAATCCATTTTAGCAAAGTAACGGATACCTCAAAAGCAAAGAGAGTTCAAATATAGGAATGACACATCACTACTACTTTTGTTTTGCTTTTCAGTCATTTTCAGACAAAGCACAATACTTCTACCTAAAGGCTATTTTAGGGAACATTAACCTTAATGAGACACAAGGAATTGAAAAGATACATCAGAAATATATTTAAGATATTCAAAATACATGACATACCTTCAGGTTCCTCAGTTTCACTGTTCTTTTTGGATAGTCCTGATTGTGTGATTGCCTGCGAAACAAATATGCAAAAGAATTCTTATTGACTTGGAAAAGCCCATGCATACAGAGTAAAAATATTTAATTTGGTCTTAACATAAAGAAACAGAAAATACGTAATTTAATAACATAATGTTTGGGCTTCAGATTGAAGATTCCAAAAAAGAGAGCCAGGTCAAACGTATTTTCGATTTTGTATAATAAATCTTTAATTGAAATCGTCTTTATCGCCTTTACTTCGTAATTCAAAGTGCATTTACTTACTTTACGGAATTTATAATTAACTTGTGAATATAAACTGGCATTCCTCTTAAGAGCCAGTTAATATATAATGTGTATGATCGGAAATAGATTTATGGATGTAAACGAAAATAGAAACCCACATCATTGCCACTGCCATCGTTTCTGATAGCCTTGTAGGCCAACTTCCAGAATTTCCTGAACGACTTTCGTTTCCCCGTATCTCGACTAGCTGCTCCGGATTCGCACTCCTCCTCAACCTGAAGAGCAAATGTGCTCATTGTTCCCACAAATAAAAAGATTTTATCAATATGGGAATCATGGCTTGTATTTCTTAAGTAATTCGTTGATAAAAATAAAATCTTTAAAACAGTTAGTACATCTTCTACCCTGTAAAACGTACATTTGCTCATAGAATGACTTAAAAATTAGCAGCGGAATAGCTAGATTCCATTAAATCAAGTGGAGTAGATTTTGGTGAATAACACGGACTGGTAGTGTACAGAGTATCCTATGATAAAAACTTTTAAAGAAAAATTTTAAAAGAGTAAAGGTGCCAATTTAGATTGAATGTCCGTTTATAACTAGAAAATGGATTATAAAAAACAGAAGGCACAATAAAAAAATTTAGTAGATTGTTTTGCATATAAAATTCGCTTTCACAGGAATCCGTAATGTTTATTTGGCTTTATACTTGCAATACAATTGCCACTTTTGCTTCCAAAATATATATTTTAAATGTTACTCAATCGAAAAATATAAAAATAACAGTTTACACCTGTCAACATAATTCTGATTTTGGTGTGTTTAATAAGTTCTGAAAATGAATAAGTAGATGGCCCGTCCCATGCTGGAAAAGGTATAGTAAAAAATCAAGCTGTTGCGGACCATCATTTGTCATTTGAAAGCTGCACAAAAACGTATTATTTTAATAAGCTTTCTTGTAATGATTGCCGACGGAGAGTGTCTTATCAATACACCTTCCGCAAATGCATATTGCAAAAAGGTCATTGGTGATAGTAATAATCCTGGTAAAATAATTGCAATTTCGAAGAGTATTTTTGAATAGATGCGAATTATTGGTAAGGAATACTTATCTTTATCAAGACATCTTTCAGGAGAAGTTTTATTTTCGAATGTTCATGGTGTATAAGTATCCATCGCTTGTTATTTAGGTATTCAAATATTTCCCAGATAGCACACCTGCAGTGAAGGCCAGTTTCCAAATGATAGATAGCATCTGGCCATCTTCAGATATCTCGTTTCCAGTGTGCTTTTTTCGAATGGGGTTGCAGTTTTCGCATTTCCTTGATGTAGTACGCTGCTCGGGAAGGCCCATGCGATTTACCTATTTAGATAGTAGTAGGGTATCCCTACATTTGGGACAGAATAGAGCCTGCTAGGGTTTCTAGCACTTCTGAAATATTCATCTTCGACGTCAGTTCACAATACGTTGAAAAGTTATTTAATAGATTGTACCGCATAAACGGGTTGATTAAATAATTGCGATCTCTTCTCTAATCAGCCGCTATAAACATCGAAAAATTAAATATTTTAAGTACCTGTCTTAACGTTGTTCTGTTGTTTTAAGTGAGTGCTAGTTTTACGTTATATTAGTTTTCTGTGCCACTTGTTCAATTTATCACTTGGGGAAATCATTCACAAATATCCTATTGTAAATGGTGCAGTAATTTGAATTAATAATTTTAATCACACTTAGTGTTACGACTGTATTGAAAAATCATGCGTGCAACATAGATTTTTGTGTTAAAAAAGCATTCTGACAGGCTGTTTCACACAGTATTTAATCAATATTTAGTTAAAAATCATACACAAGTGTTTTCTAAGTTTTTCATGTCTTTATTTTAAACTTCTAACGAAATTGAAGGAATAAACACGATATCATTTGCCTACGTTTTCTAGGGAAATACCGTATGACTCAGTAAACGTGGTAATTTAATTTAGTCATTACAGGGAATGTTTACTAAAATCAGAGTGATTTGTTGAATTACTTATCATGGATCATGTGAAACTATCTAGAATCATAGGGCCGTTTCAAGCTGAAAAGTTCCGCATTGAAAAGACTTCACATGTTTCTAATAATAAAAGCGAAAATAAGAAATAAAAGTAACAAACCAGAAGTAGGCTTACCTCTTTTACATTTTCCTCGAAAACGGAATCGTAGCAATCTTTAGAGGGAGTGTTATTGGACTCTTGGACTTCATTGTGGGCTTCAGATGATATTTTCTTTTCTTTCTCATTCGTAGTTCGCTCTTCTTCGAAACTCTGACCTTTTTTAAAGCCTTGATTTATCCTCGGTGGCGTTGCCTCTTGTCTCGTCGAATACTGCACTTTACTCTGATTAAGATCATAGTCATCATATCCCGAGAATGATGGGTTGCCTGATAAAGAAATTGAGTTTCCGCAGCTGCTTCCAATGGCATGTGTGCTCTGCGAGCTGCTCCAACTCAGTCCACTCGCAGTTGAGTCGTACGACTCACACGACTTTTGTGGCTTCACCTGGGCAACCTGGACTTTGTTGCCACCACCTGATTCTAATCTGATCTCGGGCAATCGTGACATAGGCTTGGGCAATTCTGCTGAGCGCAAGAGTAGGGTACTTTGTGGGTTCAGTAGGTCTGCAGAAATACTTGTAGTGGTAGCAGTGTAAAGGGGATCAGGCGAATGGGCTGCTTGTGGACCGGAGACATTGGCCTGATGCGTGAGTCGGCCAGACTTGTTGCTGCTTATGCTGTCCCCACCGCTGCCGCCAGACGAGGGCCTAAGAGGAAAGGGCATGCTCCGATTGGCTCCGTGTGGCTGACTGATGGCCAGGTGAACTAAGTGTGTGAGAGAGGATCAACCCGCGCGTGTACGCTGGGAAGAAGAAGGAGGACGAGGAGGAGGAGGAGAAGGAGAAGGACGAAGATGGGCAATGGCGCTGCAGTTGCAGAGCCTTTATGCCAGGAAATTGCCCAGGCCGAGGTTTCGAGCTATGCCCCAGCAAGGTGGTGGTGTTTGGAGAGAACGGGCGCATAACGGCGCGCTAGAGAGTGTTATTTTGGCGATTTCTTATTGGTGGATCACTTAGGGACCAATCTTTTCTTTAAATCTCCTGTTACTTGAAGCAGAATATTGACATTTTAATCCACATGGGTTAAATTAAATTCTTGGCAATAATTTTCAGCCTCAAATACGAAATATTTGGGCTTTTTCAATCTCATTAATCATTTCCTACACACAAGAAGCCTCTACGCTTCATTCTCTCTAAAAAATGAGACGCTGACATTCAACTTTGAAATCAGTGGCGCTAACTATTCGGGTAATTATCAATAGCCAAATTCGTCAATAGACTTCCAATGCCACTATCAATTACTATGCCCGTTATCTAAAGCCCGCAGTGTGGGAACATCCAATCAACTTTGAAACAATGAGGCATTCCACAATCGTACAAAACGATATTTTATTAAAGTTTTAAATTTAATATGTGTTTCTTCTTGCTATTAATAATTGGACCTTGTCTGCCTGTAACGACGCTAGTGTCATCACTTTTACGATAATATATGTTTTTTGGTTTAGTGGCTATTATACCTGAAGTCAAAAAACTAAATTTAAGGCTATTTATGAATGTGAATTATGGGTAAGAAAAGCATAATAAAGTGCACTTTCGAAATAGACAATCGAAATAAATTTTGAAAACTTTCGAATAATTCTGGCATAATTCTAAAGAAATTACTTTATTAGAAAACGCATTTGCATGTTCAATAGAATAAAAAGTGAAATGAGCTTAAGGAACAAATAATTTACTTACTTACAGGTTGGCTACCAGGTACTTTCTTGTTACTTTAAAAAATTTCAGAGTTATCCGGTTAAAATAAAAAGGCGTCTGAAAATGCATCAAAACTTTTTCGTGCCGTTTTAATTAGGGCTATAATAAGAGTATTAAATTTATTGCTATTAAGTCTCAATATTTTAAATAGTATCTTCATATGGTGATCTACTGAAATTATCACTGACTTATCACTGCTAATTTGTTGATACTATAAATTATCCCCCGTCATCTCGAATGCCTAAGTTTAATATTATTTTTTCATTTCTTCGAATGCGTGGAAATGCATGAATTTTGTAGCTGAAACCATGGATAGTCAGTAATTGTCTTATGATAGATATTATCTGAATTTTGGTTCTCCAACTTATAAAACCGAATATTTTGTTTTTCACCTTTTTCGAAGGTCCTGGGAAACTATTTTTGATATTCGTAAATCATTACCAGCCTCTATGAAGCTATTAATATGATTGTTCAAAGTTTTTTTGCGATTGAGGTCATTATATTTCAAAGCTTAAACTATTTCTAAAACTGTGATTGTATCCATTCTCTTAAAACAGCATTTCAGGTACAATCATTTTTTTGAATTAAGGCGTTATTTTGGACCGAATTCAACTATTTATCTAAACCGAAATCGAAGGCTCTGGGTGAGTTGCAAAGCCTTTACATTCTTTCGACAATTTTGAAACTAACGTGCAGGCCTACTAATGAAGAAAGACAAATGTCTCTTTTTCAAACTTTATTTAAAATTCTTGCATTAGTTGTGTTCCCCCCCCAAAAAAATACAATTTCTCTACTCTAGAATTACAAAGACACAAGCTCATGGTCAAAATTAGCCTATCGTCACTATCACTGGTGGCGTCTAAACTAACTGCAGTTATTGTGCTACCGCAAACCCATGACAATCTTCTTCTTGGGCAAATCAGAGACTATAAATCTACTAGTCAATCCCAGCCATATCCTTCATTTGTAAAATAGATTAGGAATCTTCCTAAGAATTTTTGCAGCATTTGATGTTCATAAAACTTAAGTCTTCATCGGGTTAAATGATGAAATCAAAGGTCGTTAATTTAATTAATTTTTTTTTAAGCAGTATTTTCTATAAAGACTTGATATTTTATCTGGAGGGATTAAATTACTCATTTTAGACGTTGTATATTATGAATCGGCATATCAAACATTTATATGTAAGTGAAAATTTAGTAATTTAACTTGGAATTAATGTATACGATTGTAAACAATAATTTCAACTAAATCCTTTGTGTTATATCTGGGAATTGTATCGTTTATTTGTGAATTTTCTTTGTTTTATGTGATTCCTTATTTTATCCAAGTCCCCTTATAAATTTCCCTTGTTAAATATAGTTACACTTCCTGAAATATAAATTTCCCCGTTTTTAATGCACTAAAAGCAAAAGATGACCTCAGTCAATAAAAATATTTTTATTAGTGAATATAAAAGTGGTTAAAATACAATAAAGCCCAAAAGTTGGTGTTATGAAAGTTGACATTTAAGTAATGAAGAAAAGAGCAACGGTGAATTTCTATTTTGATACGGAACCGATGGCAATAACCCTCGAAATTTCGCAGATATTAATTTCGCGGTCACCAGCAAGTCATTTTAATGAACTTTCAAACTGCAGTTATTTACTGAAGATCTACTTTTCTATTTGTGGCAGTTAAACGGCTCGGTCTACTACCTGATTATGTGTAAAGGACGGAGCATTAAAAGGCCTCTGTCTCTCAAAATCGTGCTACGAATCTTCTGAAAATTATCAGTTTAATGGTTTCTCAATTCCTTTTAAAGGTTCTAGGATGCTCTCCTAAAAATATCTAAGCGTCAATAAGCCTTATTTCTACAAAAAATCCTGCTACAAGCTTGCTTAAATGATATCTGAATAAGATAAAGAAATAAATAATGTATCGAATGCAATTGTGCCAATTATCAATGCGAACTTTATTTGGTTATCAACTAAAATAAATTCTAGTTGTGATAATAATGCGTTTTTGTTCATGTTGACTTACTATTTCGAAACTTAATTAGTTATTTTACTTTCAATCGTTGATAACACCTTCTCCCTCATTTTAGAATAATTTAGAGCAAAATGCTAATCTTTTTTTCATTGTGTTCTACCTTCAGTTTGCAATAAATGAAGATTCAATGGCACCGGCTAACAAAACAGGATATTTGCTATGTAAAATTGCTTCATTAATTGAATGGAAACCGAAATCACAATAAAAACAGTCGAACGAGGAAGATTCAAAAAAATCCAAAAATAAAATCTTCCTATTAAAGATATCTTCTAAATAATAAATTTGGAATTGGAATGGGGTTTTATTTCATTTAAGCATGATTTGGCAAGTTGAAACAGTTTCAAAATTTTCGAAAGTTTATGCAATTTCTGATCATTCGGTTTTAATCCGTCTAGATTAATCAATTAAGACCATTGAAAAATGCTACAAAACGCATTGGTACACCAGTGATTTGTTGCTAAGTGCACCAGTCGTGTCAAGTGCAAACACTTTTTGGAAGGCATAAGGCTAAAAATAGCACTGTGGTCTTAGTTTAAATGTAGTCAAGTATTCTTGATCCATTGATACTATTTTCTAAGCATTTCATGCAAACCACGATCACGATACACCATTGCCAAGGTTAGAATACAATCCCGATCAAGACCCATGTTTATGAAGCACCATCTTTTGCTACAGAAACCACTATTGGGCGATAGTGAGGTCAATTTATTTCATATTTAATTATACATCTTCTAAACATTCTTTTAGTAGAATTCATATGAATATATTGTCTATTTATGGGTTATTCACAGTGCATTTGACAGTTTCATAAAGGAAAGGAATTTATGATAGTGAAGAAACCTGGGAGACTTATGAAAATTTCGTCAGGAAGGAAGAAATACGTTTGTCAACCATCTTTCACTAGAAATAACCCCACATTCGCCTCCAGTACAGTCACAATGAGCCATTCCAGAACCTGTAGTCAGAAAATTATAGACGTCCTTATAGGTGTCTCCTCGTAAACGGCCTTGATTTAGTAGTTTTTTTAATAGTAATAGAAGTGGGGTTATTAACGTCTTTTTTCGACATCCTCGTGCACAAAATAGGGCCTCGGGTGAATATCTTCAATTTCGGATGCCAGAGATGGAAGACGGTATAATCGTAATAAAATAGCTGGAAGGCATTTGTGGAAAAGGACAAAGTCCCATAGGCGTATGTAGCGCGCATTATTTGATACCCTAAATACATTTTTAGTATTTATTCCTATTATTTCCAGTCTATTTACACATAAAACTTATTCAAAGTGAACGACTTTAGAAATTCAGGTGCTTTCCTGACTGCTAATTAACATCAATTTGTAAATGCTCAATTAAATTTCATGTTCTGTAAATATTTTCACCTCGGTTCATCAGTTTCGGCCTTAGGAGTAGAGATTAATTTGTGTAACGCCAAATAGGAGTAGTAATTGAATTAAATTAAATATTATTGCTCTTAATATAATCGCGAGAAGCAGTATAAGATGTAATACTTATCACATGATCAAGCAAAAAGCAAATATTTGGCGTTTTTCCTCTATGGCAGCCCACTGTGGTCTGTTATAATTTGCTAACAAGTATATAGGAAAACCATCGTGCTTTGTTATTTCGCTTATAGAGATGCAGATCCCAACATATTTATATAAATGCTTTTCTTGTGATGTGAATCGAGACACCGACAAAATTAGACATTCATGAATCCAGTTTTGAACGTTACGTAGCAGAAAACGGCTGATATAGTTAACTCTAAAGTTATTTAAATATCAAATAAGAAAGCAATTAGTAAATATTGAAAGGAGCCTTATTGAGGCACCAAAGACTGCTTGTAGATTTGCGAACACTAGGTAGTGATTTAATAAATGATGCGATTACTTTTTTCATCACATCGGTACTGTTCATTGAAGACAGTTCCAAATATTGCTCAATGAAACGCCTTATAAACACGCTGAATGACCCCTACATAATTTTTCACTTATTATGTTTTATTTTTTCAACTATCGGTTATTTGTAGCAAGTAAGATTTTATTAAAGCTGCCCAGAATGCACTTGCACAGCAACTAATTTATGTCAAAATATTGATCTCGTGCTATCGACACCCACGTATGTCGCTGCACATGCATGGATTCATGAAGCTAACTGAATCGCGATTGATTATCCGCAAAATTTTGGTATTCAGAATTTCATTATTCCTGCTTTCATTAAGAAGATTTAAAATTTACTAAGTTAGCACGAAGAACTATGATTTCTAATAAAATTTTATAACTTACCATAAAGTGCAAGTCACCTAAATTTGACCGTCAATGTGTTACAAATGATGGAAGGAAAGATGCCACCGCAAAAGCATTATCTGAATAAATAATAGTAGAAAATGGGTGAAAATGAAAAATGAATAATAGTAGAAAATAAATCAGCTAAATGGAGGAGCTGATTTTAGGTTCAGCACAGCAATAACTTTATTTTATGAGTGGGTTTTCTCTAATAGTCAACTGTTGGTACATCATTCTATCCATAGGCAGAACAAGTTAAAGTTATTCGATAGAGATATCAAACCTACCCTCATTGTCAAAATTCTAGAAGAATGCTCTCATAGCTTGAATCAAAATTAAATGCCATTTTTTACTTCAAATATTTGCAGGCTCATTTGAAGCACTTTCTTGTAAAGGCTGAAAGATTGCAGGTAAATGTGTAGTGTTTACGCGTTACGCTGATGTAAGGTCAAGGGCACAAACGAACCAATCACAGATCGCTTAGTCACACGTTAATTAGTACACACAACTTCGTACAACGGCGTGCAAGCAAGACGTCCTTCGTAACGTGCTAGTCATTTTTTCCAATACAAGTTAATACGTTCTTTCCCGGTCTTCTCTTACTTGGAAAGTATTTGGAAGGCTTTAAAGTGATAACCACTTTAATTGGCGAGCACACCTACGCCTGGAGAACACTTACAAATTCCTAACTAGCACACGCTTACGATGGCTGAACACTTATACACAGCCGGAGATGCGCCTACCGTCCAACATCTGGCAGTCAGACTATCCGATTTCTGGCCGAACAGTGCAGCAAGTTGGTTTTCCCGTGCTGAAGCTCTATTCCGCCGAGCTAACATCAAGAGCGAAATGGCCAAGTTCGACATAATCGTAGAGAAGCTGCCGGGGCACATTATGAACCAGTTACATCATATTATACAGTCGCCTCCTGAGGAGCAGCCATATACCAAATTGAAGGCAGCTCTGATCAAGCTAAGCACTCCCAGTAGTAGTTACAATTACGATTCAGCGATCCAGCTTGAACTCGGTGACTCGAAACCATCAGACCTCTATCGGGAGATGGTACAATTGATTCCCGAATTCTCGTTGACAAGCGAATTTTTCCGGGAAATGTTCCTCCGTAAACTACCGGAACTTGTCAGCACCTTTATTAGAGGTGCATCGAAGTCTCTTACCACTGAAGAGTTGCTCGAAATGGCCGACAGAATACATACGAAACCGACTCAACAGTCATCAATTTCGGCAGCTACAGTTCCGTGTTCCCAACCAACCAACCTACAGGATCAGATCGCTGACTTGAGAATGAAACTAGACGCTCTCCTTCTTCAGCACCGCCCAAACTCGAGAGAGCGCTCACCAACAAAGACGTTTGATCGCTCACCCAAGCGGAAGAGTTCTAACAAACCCAATCACGCACCCGCCACAGACGACGTTTGTTTCTATCATGTCAACTTTGGCACCTCAGCCAGGAAGTGCAACCCAAAGTGCAAGTTTTGGGGAAACTTCCAGACCAGAATTTGACCGCGGCTGCAAGTTCTGGTCTCCCTCAGCCGAGCCGCATTCTCTTCATTCCGGACCGTCGTAGCAAATTGTTGTTCATGATTGACTCCGGTGCGGAGATCAGCATTATACCTCCCACCCCTACAGACCGCCTCCACCCCAACCCCCATCTAAAACTGCAAGCTGTGAATCACTCCACAATCAAGACCCATGGACAGCGTTTCCTGGAACTTGATCTGGGTTTACGCAGAGCTTTTCCATGGGTTTTCGTAATCGCAGATGTTCCGCATCCAATATTAGGCGCTGATTTTCTGCATGAATATAACCTATACCCTAATGTACGTAAATGCCGACTTGTGGACAGCACCACCTGTTTGTCCGCTATTTGCAAAACAAGGAATTGCTCTGTCTATCGACTCTCTGCAATCCCAGCTTCAGTCCCTGAGCCCTACCTCTCGATCCTACGAAAATTTCCAAACCTTACCAAACCTATTAACACCAATGCCGCTCCTAAGCACAAGGTGGTGCATTACATCAAAACGTCAGGCCCACCTTGTACTGCCAAACCTCGGAGACTCTCCTTGGAGAAGCGAAAGCTGGCAGTTGCTGAGTTTGAGCATATGATGCAACTTGGTATCATCAGACGATCGGAGCAAAACGAATGGGCATCACCCCTGCATCTCGTCCCCAAAGCCAGTTCCGGTGACTGGCGACCCTGTGGCGATTACCGAGCCCTAAATGCTGCTACCTTACCCGATCGATACCCACTTCCACACATCCAAGATTGCGTGTCTCTCCTACACGGTAAGCGGATATTCTCCACGATTGACCTGGTGAAAGCCTATCACCAGATTCCCGTGGCTCCAGAAGACGTGCACAAAACAGCCATTACTACCCCGTTCGGACTTTTTGAGTTTCTGCGTAGAGTTCACTGTCCTTCTGACGGTGGCACATCCGTTAATTCAGCTAAGTGGTTCTACTTCATTCTACGATCCGCTGTAGAATTTCAGTACCTGTGGCTTCATCATGTGTTACTGAGAATATATACATTGGCAAAACCTCGTTTCTTCATGAAGCATGCCAGCGCCTTTTGGGAATAGAATAAAGTTTCTACTCTTTTGTCTGCTTTAGTTATGGGAAAGGGTGTAAGTAAAGGAGTTAAATATGCTTGGCTTTTTGTTGACGTACTGAATTAGTGTAAATCAAGCTCCAACATGGAAAAACGTTCCTGATCTAAAACTAAATATCATTATGGATCAGTATCAAAGCCTTTCATTTTCCCCTCATTTTTTGTTCCAGATATCATGAGTTTAATATTTCAACATTTCATTTCAGAATCTTTGAGTTGCTATGTCAAGTAGACACATTAGTCAATCATCGGAGGATTGAGCTTGGAAGAGGCTAGCGTTTTGCAACACCTTACTGCGTGCATAACATGACGATTCATTTTAGGTCCATTCCTGCCGCTTCTGAACGCCACTGTGCAGGACGAACACCAGTGCACCAGTTGCAATTCGTTATGGAAGGTAGCAAAATCATTAATAAGAAAACACAATTGTGTCCTAGGTTTTAAGGGTACATTCTGGGCCTTTGAAAGTGTTAACTCGTGACAAATTTTCTTAGAGAATAATCACCACATAAAGCTTCCTAATTAACTAATAAAGCATTTATGATGCATAATATACCATTCAAACATAAGTTTAAGCCGAAATTAAACAAAAGTTTTATTATCATTACTTTATAATGCTACACAAAAAGATCACTTTTGTTTTCGCACCACAGCCTCACTTGATGTCCCCTGTTTTTGCCTAATTTTGACAAATGAGTAAATGTAGACTTGCTTTAATCATTAGGGTCACAATCATTTGCATTTGCGATCCACAAAATTCTTCGCATTTTGATTATCATGCAAGTTTTGGACAGAATTTGGATCGATTTCTGAAATTCGATTATTTACAATTTTCTCTAGCGAAGCATTTAAATCACATTTGAGATCAATAATTGCCTGATAAAAGTTGCAAGGTTGTATCATCCTTGCATCGAATAGCTCAATGCCTATTCTTTTTTACAATGTGGCCCAAAGTGATAATTCCTGAAACTCATTTATTTGGATTTCGAATTTCTGAACCTCTATATCCTTGTAACGTAGGCGTCATTAGAATTCCCTCCAAGCAGATCAACTGCTCCAGATAAGGTAAGGCCCAACGACGGAGGGAGATAAAAAGAGCTTACTATGCCAATGATTGTGTGAAAAGGTTCTTTCAGCTATTAAAACTAGGGTTCATCGAATGTATTGGTCAACAGCTGGGCCAATAATATTGTGGATCGATAAAAAGCAATAGATGCTTTTCTGGCGGAATTGCCGACTCATGGGGAGGAGCGCACGTTGTATATTGCGGCAGTGCAGCCTCCTGAAAAGCGGGATGAGTATTGAGCCGTATTCAGGCCACTATATCTTATTAACATCAGACACGCTTATTTAACAAATCATCTGTGCGTCAAGGTTATAAACCCACTGAGGTAGAAAAAATTGGTGGAAGCACCTGACATTGTGGTGCGATAATCTTTGAATATGTTATACCAATGAAAAACTTGACACATTTTAGTATTTTTGTTTCCTATTTCTGTTATTCGATATTTTTATTTCAAAATGGCTGTTTTCACAGATATTTAAAAAATGGTTGTAAAATGGCAGACCTCTCGGACTTCCAAGGAGGCCAAATTGTTGGTGCTCCGGTGGCAGGCGCCAGTGTGGCAGGAACTGTCCGAACGCTTGGCTTTTCTAGAGGTGCTGCCTCAAAAGTAGTAATGACTGGCGCCTATGAGAGAGGAGGAAGAACGTCGTCCTCAGCAAAGCAGTACAGGTCTGGCCGAAAGTCGAAGTTGTTGGCAGAGAGAGAGAGAGAGAGAGAGAGAGAGAGACCGTCGTCGGACTCTAAATGGAGTTGTTGGAGGGGATCGCAAGACCACGGCTCCTTCAAGTCATTGCGGAGCTCCATGAACACCAACAGAACCCAGTTTCCACAAGAACTCTTCCTCGTCGAGAGCTGCACAAACCTGGGTTCCATTGCGGAAGAGCTACAATTGGAAACCTCTGCTCTCAAAGACGTCAGATTTGATCCCCCGAGCAGTGGAAAAGGGTGATTTTCCTTGACGAACCATCGTCGTTTACCACCTTATTTCCGTCCTCCGGCAGCCCAGTGTATTACGTTCGGAGACAGCCGGAGCAAGCATTTATTTTGGACTGCCAGCCTTTCCAGCCGTAAAACATTGGCGGGGGTTTCTCTCTAGGTGATTTGGGGTGCTATTTCCTTGACATCCGCTGGGTCAGTTAAAGACAGCAAACATTTTATTGATTAATTGTGGAGTAGTATTGGGTCATACAACTGTCTTGCAAAACTTTTATTTAACTTTAAATATATTACGTACGTCTCTAATCAAATTTGAAGATAAAGCTCTGTGAGTTTAGTTTTCATCGCCAGTTTTCATACAGATTTCAATTTGTCATTGGCTTTCAAGTTCAAGATCAGCTATCTATGGCTAGTTGTAAACACTGGAAGAAAATGACTATCTTGGTCCGAATAAAAAAGATATTTAAGAATCCTTTTTAATAGTTAGAGCATTCGTTTACTGCTGAACGCAGAATCGCTGCCTGATTGCAACATCTGCCATATATCTGTCAAGCTGCCAAGAGCACGTTCTGTGTGGGTTCTTCCAGATGCGCAATTAATACACTTTTTATGTTTTGCCCGACCTGCATTTCAAGACGTCCCACTGATTTAGCGTCACTCGTAACATTAATATTTCCTTCTTAACTGTATTGCTGATCATGGGAGTTGGCTGTTAATGCTGTTGTGATAGACACATTCTTTTTAGGTTCACATATAGGGATTGTTCCTAGGCTTATTAAGTTTTGATTGTTTTGTCTTTTTTTAAATACATTTGAAGACCAGCACTATTGAATCCATTCAGGTAGAATTAGGCTTGAATTGTTTAACCTTTGATGTTGGAATTGCAAAGTAGTTGAATGGATGCTTAAAGCCTCAAAGTTCTAGGTCTCAGGAAGCCACCGTTGGTGAAGAATGCCCGTTGGAATGAACAGCACTATGCATTTTGTTTATTTAAAGTTACTATAATAGCCCATTGACACCAGAAGATCTCAAATCCTGGCTTCTGGTTTGAAAACACCAGGTTCTTATACATAGATGATCATGATTATTCATGCATTTGGGTTACTTGTATTTTGACAATCCTGAAGGTGAACAAAGGCTCACTCTACCGATTTATGCCGTTTTTGCGAAAAAATCAATTATTAGTTCTATTGCTCTTAAAAGTACTATCCTGTCTGACAAACCCGTACACACCCTGATCAAAATACCTAGGACTGGGGGAATTTCAGAGTAATGATAGAATTCCCAGGGGACGTGAATATTTGCATTGCATTTTTTTGTGATTGAATTTGGCAGCTATTGATGTGGCATCAGGGTTGGTGACTATTAAATAGAGTTCAAAATTGCAGAGTGCTTAACCTTGCTTCCACTTCACCTGGATTGCAACTTTGTTGGTTAGCAAGACTCCGTGGGATTTATGCTTATTCTTACTGCTCCAATGGGTCAGGACATTTCACCTGCCCCTAAAAATTGAACTTGGCAGATTTGCTACTTATCGAGTCTCAGCCACGGAATCCATTTCCTATTTCAGTAGTTGACGGATAAATGCTATATTCTGCCATTGATAATTTCCGACTCTTTTCTAAGGCGTGTAGCACTTGAAATGTTAAGCTACAAACATTTTGATACCGCATTTTGGCGTAATACAGACTAAATTCACCGAAAATTCCTTACTAGGAATATTCACTGACTAAAACATAAGTCTTGTCAAATAAAAACTCCTCGAAAAAGGTAGTGAAGCTTAAATAAATGCAATCTAGCGGAAAGCTGGTAATTAATATCTACTAGTCTACAAGCAGTTGTGAAGGGAATATTTTTATTGTGTCTCAAGATGCTCTTTTTACATGATATTCGTCTCTGCATATGTGCGTCGTACTTATTACAACCAGTTGCTGACATCTAGCACTATTTTCCATTGGAGGAATCGAACAGTCCTCTAAGACACATGTTCATCATAGAGTGGAATTAATTATAAGTGTATTAAAGTAAAAAATGTCACTCATTAACGAATCGAATCCTCATAATGCACATTAGAAAAAATATATCCATTTTTTAAAGGTTGAAGCTCACAGATTAATACGCACAAAATGCTGATGAATATGCTAGGAACCTAAAATCTCGATAAGTGTAAACTATGTGCATTGGAACACTAAAAGCAGCCATTTTTCATTCTAAGTAAAATTCTTTATTGATTTGAAGACTTAAAAATTTATTAAGCATTACAATCCCAAAAGCTTATTTTAAACACTGCGCTTTGTTTACTTTCATTGATGCAATTCTCTTATTCCTCAATCCAGTCTTTGATTCCTGCCCAATACTCGGCATGAAACGGTTTATTGAGAAAGTGACTTATTAAGCTTTATTAAAACTCATTTTAATTTAGTGACTCAAGTTTCCTTCCTGGAGACGGAAAATTCAGTCGAAGCGTCATCTTGACATCCATTAGCCGTTACTTTGACTTTCAAATTTTCCATACATTTGCATCTTGGCTGAAATTCATTGGCAGATTTCACGAAACTCATTGGAATTAAAACATCAATAAAAGATTTTAGAATTTAAACATTGCAAATGCTTTAAGTAGAGCTGATTCTTAGATATATCAGTTGACTGTACCATGGATCATTGATGAATTAGTCATTTTAATTGGAAATCTTATTTCAAAATTTTGCGTTTTCATTAAAAATGTTTAGTGGATTTATTTCGATATCCTGTTTGCTTGCATCTTACACTAACAGGACTGTTTTATATAACATATGAATGTTTAATTTAAAAAGGCAAATTTATTTGAAATATACAACGACCTATATTTGGACTGTTTCATTTTTTCTTTGTTCTAAAAACTCTGCAAGCATGCAAATTCCACCTGCCAAACCAGCTTGTTTCATTCATGCTTATATTATAATAAGAGAAGGAAACAACCAGGAGCAAGGAGGGAGGCATAATATTGGTGGCATAAATCTTTGTAATTATTTAACAGAACGACGGGAAAGTGTAGTAACTCCGCTAGATCATTTACCCGAGGGCACGTCACATCTAGGAGCAGATGGCATTCTTGATGTGTCTTGTGTAGCAGTAATCACGTGCACGGATCAGGGAATTCTAACTCTCATTAGCTGCTAAGGCCAGGCATTTGATAGTCCGTAACCTAGTTGTGGTAGCGGTGGGGAAAATCTTGATATTTCTATAACAACCGTTGGAACATGGTGTTTCTAGTGTGCATATTGGCGATATTATCTTTATAGAAATTGTAAAATTTAACTCCCTGTTGGCTTTGAGAAAACCTTAGTAATGGCTTTTACGATTGGCTTTCAGAATTAAGCTGTATTATCTATAAAGTTTCATTCCGAAGAACGCAGATGGCAAGTCCTGATTGAAAAGAATTTTTGAAAATAAAGTGGATGCTACAGTGAACAAACTGTATTGTATTACTATCATAATCGTATAAAATTGTGGCTCTTTGCTTGAATAAGTTGGCATTTGCTTTGCTTAGCCCTTTTCTTCAGTTACGCCAAAATTTTACAGATCTCATTTCTGAAAAAGGCAACTAAATGTTTTCAAAGAAGAGTAATGTTGCTTGACGCCCCCTAATGCTGTCTGAAGTTTTAAATTAACACTAATAGCGCGGCTTAAACTCAGAGGATACTTAAATTCGCTTTTTGAGAAACGATAATCTTTGATTGCAAGGATTTAAGACTACCTCAAATAACTTCGCCTCTTAAACAACTTTCATAGGCTGAATGATAATCCTCAAAAGGAATCCTCGCCATTTGCCTTTGACTACAGTCTGTCTTAAAATATTCTCCAGAAATTGATTCTCTCTACTACCTGCTTCTGACAAGATTAAAGCAAGAATTTTATACTTTTGTGATCAAATCCAGCTATTAAAAGATGCAAATAAATCTGCACATTTGCAGTACTTTTCCTACCCACAAGATGCCAGAAGACCAATAGCAACTTAAAGAATTTGCATGAATGAAATGAAGTTTCGTGGAAGAACTTAAACACCGGTTAAGATATTACACTCTATTTAAAAAAAATATTTTTCGGCTTTTTTGAAAGGCTAATATTTGCGTTATATTTCGACGTGGAAAAATCCCATTTCATTAAAAAGACTAGAAAGACCCGAATAATGGTAGCAAAAGCGTTTTTTCAACACTTCAGTAAATGTTGAAATCTGTCTTGTGTGAATTAAATGAGAATGCACACCAGTTTATATGTCTTTAAATAAAATCTAATAATTAATATAATAATCCGAGATATCTTAAAACTCTGTTGAGTTATTCATAAGTATTTCACAGAAAGTAGTCTAGATCACATAAAGATTGGAACTACAAATTTTGTTCTAATTTATTACTAAATAAATTCTGATGCATCGCTAGAACGGAAATAAGCCAATGCACATTCATTTCTGTAATTACAGGAAACCTGTGACCTACTTTATTTATGGCCTTAATTTTAATAAAGCTGAACATTTAGACGACTTTTGCCTTGTTAGAAATTGTCACTCGATCCAGTGTTCGCAGATTCAAATGATACTTTTTATCAAAATGGTAATTTTGCATGGAAACTAGTTGTAGACTCCGCAGTTGTGAGAGTGCTGCTGCAAGTGACTCCTTGAAAATTCGTGGAGTTGACATATCTATCTCTCTATCTCCAGTTACCTTCGTTTAGATTTCAAGTATAACATTGCATTAGCCAATATTGGGTCCGAAACTCTGATATCTAAGGTCAAAACAATTGCAGCTGTTAAAACGCATGTGCCGAAGTAATGGTCCAAATCCGATTAGTTGAAATTTTCCTGCACAAGTATGAGAAGAAGACTTATTAATAAATAATTATTCGACTGCAATTTTTAGGACACCTTTTTGACGAACTTTCAAATAAATAATTTGGACTTGAATACCAGTTATGAGTGGTTATCAGTTGCCTCTTTTTCAACCTTTACCTAAGAACGCTTCAGGCGTCAATTTTTCTCGACCACGACCAATGTTTGATTTCGTCATGTTTATGCATTTGCTTTAATGACCATTTAACTCCTACTATTTGAAGTCTCTGCAGAAGAGCGCGAGGCATTGCTGGTGCCTATTGTACTTTCACGTCGGAATCGGCTGCGTAATAAATGATTTTTTTTTCTGAATTTAACCAAGCTTTGTTAACTTCGCTATGATTTCAGGATTCATGGCTACGCTGAAGATTCTGGCAATGCATCAGTCACTAAATGATGACCTATTCCTATTGTTCTTTGTATAATCTGGGCATTATAAAAGATATTCATGTTCATATCAATCATTAATAAAAGGAATTTACTTTGCTCTTTAAAATAAAAGTTTAGGATCAAAGCTATAACAGATCACTGCCAAGTTCCCTGCCAAAGTCACGAGTTAATGCCTTAGTGGTAATCGACTTTGAGTGTAATCAATTCAAAAGGAAGGAATTGCTTTTGTCAAAAAACACCTTAGTAAATGTGCACACTTCTCGCTGTTGCCACCCATCTATTTCGATGCCTTGATATCTTTGTGGATTTTTAGGAGCCCCTAATAAATAGGTTCTCCTGCAATGTGCTGCATGATAATTTATAAATTTTGATGTAACTTCTTCGGTGCTTTACTTTTTTACACCTCTGTACTGCTTAAATGACTTTGGCAGTGAAAGTAGGCCTGTGTTCTTTCTTCTTTTACAATAAAAGCATTAACGTTTGCCCGTTTGTCCGAGTGTTCACGGTAGAGTGACGTGATCCCATCAGGAGCTCAATGAAAAGTATTATTTGCTTCTTATCTTAACTTTTTAAATCATCGTTGTGAAAATTTTGGTTACCCCGATCGATGAAATCCAGTGTAAAACTTTTGGATTGAAAAGTTACCAAAACATGTGCACTTGAAGAAGAAAATTTTCACACTTTGTGATGCTCTCTTGCACTATAGTGCTGCTGCTCAAAAAGTCCTTATTGTTGCTCCAACACAATAATGGCCTTAACCATATGACACCTATATGGTAATCAGGAATCGAAATTATTTCTGCCTAAGTATGGACTCATTAATCCAATTGAATAGCGTTGGAAATCGCTCAAACTGCCGAGAGCCCACTAAACTAGAGATCGGAAGGCTAAACCTGAAAGTATTACAACCGGCCTTCCCTAGTTTTCTTCAGTGCTTCGAGAATTCCATCGATGACTGCATATGAAAATGTTAGGTGTTGCGTATCTACGGAGCAATTCAGCAATATTCCTACCTACCACTCGATGACATCCTTCTTGATTCTTAATGATCACTGAGTCCTGGAACTTCCTACAGTTATGGGTTTAGTAGGCTCAAATAATTTGCCTGTGTCTATTTGGAGTTTTGCAACAGCTTAAGGTGAAAAATTATAAAGATAGTTTCTTCACTAGTTAATCGAGTAACTTCTACTATCGGTGGAACTTCATCAAGTCTGCGATATAGTGCACTGTTTCCCATCATCATCCGCTATTACGCAATATTCACAACTAATACGTTCAAAGACTATACACACAACTATGTAGAAGTTGTTCTTGTCCTTCCCATATTTTTGTCCACTTTTCCACTAGGTTTCTTTCCCGGGAGCTGGAAGCTATTGGGTGTAATTTAATTCAAGTCATCTGGGGAAAATTGTGCACGTCTTTTCAGAAGTATTTATGAGCGGGATGGGTTTTGTTTCTTTTCCAGCGGTTGAAACATGATTTGGCTGGCGGACTTTCCGTTCCGCTCTCCAGCTTCCCTGAGAATTCACACGAGAAAACTCTTGGCGAATCCTCTAACCTGGTCGCTGTAGTACAGGAAGAACTTCATTCCCTCTCCAGCATCGAGTTATGCACATCTTCGAATTCGACTAAACAAATAAGCTAATAGAGTAACTTTCGATAGTGACCATCCTCTTCGGCGTTTGTCATCTTTTAAACCTTGTAACCGTTTAAATCGCTGTTCATTGATTTAAGAGAACGTAAATTAACCCCTTTGAATGATATATCGGAATTTCAACTTTGCAAGTAACAGAGTTGTTAATTCACTTGCTTTATTTGGCTATGGTATGTTATGAAGGTTGAGTGACAAAATTGCTATTGTGAAGTTGCTACATCCAGTTTTAAACAGGTATACAGTCTGATTTGTCATGTAAATCCCAAAAATTGACTTTGTATGCATTGACTTTGTAGCTTTTGCAAGCGCTTGAACCCGAGTTTAACCAAGCAGTTGTTATTGTTGTGGTCACAAGGACAAAAAATTCTTATCTTTAGCCGAAGACACCACTCTGCATCGCCCCTACTGGCACTAACGAAAACAAATGACTTGCTTTATTAAGGAGCTCTTTTCCTATTTCTACGGTGCCCTGCAGTCATTGTTACTATTATCGGTAACTATAGGCTGTTGCGCCCTACCTGCTAGTAAACACCACTTATTGTATGAAGCACAACAGCATACACGGTTCCGATGAACCCGATCATTAGCAAAGCCCATTTGCTGACATCGAAGATTAACTTTTTAAGGTAATCTCGATGTGAAGAAACTAAAGTTTTGTTATGAGGCATTCATTGTAATAGTGTTAAACAAAGTAGATTCATATAAATAAGCAAATGAAATGCATCACCATTAAATCTACCCTTTTGATTTGCTCTTCTTTGTTTATACTAAAAGATAAGTGTGCCAAAAATGATAATGTTTTTTGTCATTCTAGAGTTATTTCTGGAAATCCAAAAATTCACTCTGACTATTTTCAATGAATCCTTATTAACGATTACGAATGTTTATGCTAAATGTCTCTGTAATTTAAATGATTCCAACATCGACGTAAATAAGATATCTTTTGGAATAATCCGCGAAGTGAATGAAGTTCCACAAAAGACAAAAAAGGCCCTCTTACACTTTTAGTCATTGCACTCTTCTAATGGTTTCCCAGATAGACCCTTTAATTTAATCTAGAGTTGGTACAGGTCGGTCTTCAACCTTGTCTTATAACCACGATTTCCCTAGTTCCGCTTTTATTTTATTTTAAAGAGGTTTCCCTTCCTTTGAAAAGCTCTTGAATCACGGGCATAAGGGCCGCAGTCTGAGCGATATACACTGGATACTACTTATGCTGTCCTCGTCTAACTCACCATATCTGAATAACTTGCATAACTTGTATGGCATGAAATTACAGCTAGTTCTCGAAAGGGATGGTTTTAGATTTAATAGACCTTAACGAATGTTGCTTTTGCAACTTTCAACAATACCCTTGTAAAAACGATGACCAAATAATTAGTATAATATCAACTTTGGCATTACTGAGGTGCTGCAAGGGTTTCGTTTAAATGGTAATTCAATGCTTGCAAACTATGAGGTTAAATGGTCATGATTGGCAGACTTATTTATTGACTTACATGTGATTATGATTGTTAGTATACTTTTAAAAAATAGCAAGAAATTGTGACGTGGTGCTTAATTTAACGCCATGCGCATATAGCATTATTTGCTTGATGGAACTTACAATTATTAATTCACGAGAGGCTTCTCTATTTTTAAAACGGAATTAAGTGAAATCCTGCCTGCTTGTCCTCTTGTCACGTGTTCTGGAGTTGAAATCCCAATATTTATAGTTAAAACAATGGGCCAGTCTCTCTATAAGTAATCTGAAATAAATGAGGGCCGGTGCATAAGTAAGTGGCACAGTTAAGGACGTGGATTTTCCATCAAGTAAGCTATGGAGGATGCTATAGTCATCATTCCCCTATTTGCCCCATGAACTTTAAGATACAAGCAGTCGAACAAGACCATTGTAAACCAATATTCTGTTTTGAATTCACGTGAGCCACAATTCATGCATGTCCACATCTTCCTCAACGCGGCACTCTAAGTACTGGGTTTATATGACTTCTAAATGAAATGATCACTGTGTGGTGGAGCTACACAGTACTGAAAAATTAAAAGGTTTGGTGACAAGCAGAGAGAAAGGACTGGGGACAGTAACGGTACTTTTAACTTATTAATTAGTACGAAAGCAAGGCCGCTCTGATTGAAAGGTGCTCAGAGCACAAGCGAGGCCAACATTTACAACTTAGGGTTATCGGTAGGGAGGAAGATACTATTTGGTTCTATCCATATATGGAAGACGGGTCGAACGGCTGCCAGCCAAATGGAGCAATTAAAGTTGATATGTAAAGATGCTAAATTTGTGAAGAGTGGACTCACATTATCGTAGGACAAATTTGAGAGTGACATCAAAGTTATTGAGATCGCCCTATTTTCTAATTCAACAACCATTAGAGATAAAATGACGCATTCTCTTTGTTAAAGCTTTTCTTAGGCCATGCCTTTTGGTACGTTTGATTATTTGATGCTTTGGCTGACCAACTCTAAGCTGACCAACTCTATAGCCTTGCGTTAGTCAGTTTATTGGCACATTTATAACTTACTCGATTTGCGACATTGTGGATTTCCCATCTTTATTACCAGTAATGTTTGAGTGGGAATTTTCATTTCGAACAGAGATCATCGATTTAAAAAGCAGAACGGAATAATAAAGCAAATCAATGAAGTGGGTGTCCCATCTAATTTCTATGTGGTTTTATTCCGCAATCATTGTGATTTGAGTTATATGCAGAGTGCTCATTTCCAACGAGCCAGTACGATTCCCATGTACGCATGAAATTTACAGAGAACAAAAAAAGAGTATATAAAGTATCCTACTGAAGAAAAATTATACGCATTAGGCTTCTTATCAGCTCATCTTATTTGACCTTCTCGTGGGCGTGAGTAACAGGAATACAACGAAATGTCAGTTTTTTCAGTATTTTGGCTCTCTTTTAGACTTCACGTGTGTCCTATCGTGTACACAACTTCATCTGGTTCGAGATTACTTTTGAGGTGGTGTAGATTAGTGTCAACTTAATTGGGAGTCGAATTTCTCATCGAAAGCCAGTGGGAATAAATTTGACCCCGGCAGTCTGAGGAAAGTGTCCTAAAGCGTAATTAATGAGCCCGAAATGCTCAAAAAATCTTTCCCTCCGTCGCAGAAAGTCTTCAATAAGCGAGTAAGCAAATTAAGCTTCGTTGCGTTATTGCAAAAGAGCACAAAGTCTCTTCGACCATCTCCCTGCTCTCTTCCAACTACACTAAATCGACTGCTTTATTCTCGCGTCATATCTCTCTTGCTGTTTGATTTTATGGCGCAAGCTTCAATCCATGCCAAAATTAAACTCCAATGTTTTGATAGAAAAAAAGACACATTTTAAATGTTGTAACTAGAATCAAATCAATGAGCTAGGAAAAAAGCTGCCAAATAAGTGGAGGAATAAATCAACAAAGTTCTTCTTGTTGGGCCGGAACTCAGTAGAAGATTATTTTAGTGGGACTCGGAAAATAAAAAATGAGTACGATTTTAGCGTCTGTCTACAAAATTTAATGGATTTAAATTTTTGACGAATTATTTTACTACACTTCCCAGCCAAGTAAGTTTTTGGGTGCTATCAAAAACACTTGAATTAGATTGGTATTTAGTAATAAATAGATTTTTTTGACTCCGCTGTGGCTACAACAGTACTCAAAGTTCTCCAGCATCTAAGATACCACTGACTTGATAAAACGGATTTTTTTAACTTTCATGTTTTTATTTAAAGTTATATTGGGTCAGTCACTTTCAGAGCCTAAAAAACCACTAAAAGGAATATTCTTCACTCGGTAGCAAAGATCCATTATAATGTGCTGAAAATAGAGGAAAAGCTTGTGAATACTCTATCGTTGATATCAAGTGATTATCTTTCCAGATCAAACAGAATCCTCAGGAAGTATTTTTTTGTCGAAATACACTTATATTAATAACCGAGGTTTTAGTATGACTCAATAAAATTACATTAGAGAAATTTACAAACCTTTTCTCGTTGCGCCTACGCATGCTCCTGTCATCAGGGACATGGAACGTTATTGGGAGAAGAAATTCTCTTTTAGCATCTCGTGAGCTTTTCTTAGTGTGCTGAAGTCCGATTTATTAACAGAAACTACCAACAATTTAACTCGAATTTGATTAAATAGAAAACGTGTCACAAATAATTAACTCAATCAACTGGTACCGTTCCTGATAGCCTCAAGCACCACAGTTATCCCAGTATTAGAATGTTTGAAAAGACTCAAATGTTAGTTGCGCCTTCGAACCGTAAGTCTTGGGCTTATTTTTGGTGCTGATGCTCTTTGAGCAGGGTGTGAACACTTTGCAATTATCTGTATATCCCCCAGAAAGGCTCCCATTGGGATTGAAACCCGATGCAGCAAGAAAACAGTGTGAGATCAGTTTTCACACTCGGCTTTCTAGTTTTCCATCACTTCTGCCCTGGAAATTACTTTGTTTCGCATACTATTCACCTAGTTTTATGACAGTTATAGGAGTTCCATTCAAGAGGAAGAACATTCCAACCTGATTACTCGGAGTTCAGACTTTACTTATCACCGATAATTGGTAGATTAAGTAAGATTATTAAGTCATAACATTAAAGTGAAAAATCGGGATTAAAACAGGGGATCCGAATTTAATTTTCTTTGCATTTCGGTCAGTCCAAACTTGACAATACAACGAAAACGATCTATTGTTTCAAGTTTTATACTGTCACATTATTTGTAAAAGGAAAAGAAGCATATTTTGAACAACTAAATTTAACGCTGATGACCTATAACCTTTACAAGATGAAGGAACGTATTTGGTGAAACAAAGCAGCACCTATCGCAATAATCAAGGGGCTAGTTAATATACTCTAGCCCACTAAAATGCACCCAATGGACTGTTTTGCACCAACTTCGTCAGCATGACGTTGGTTGCTGCAGATATATATGAGTGCAAAAACGTCCTTTTCATACCTTGCAGTTTCTGGTAGAAATGGTGACATAAATCCCGCAAAACACCCCCTGGGTGCAGGAATACAGGTACGACGAACTCGTGGGAAAAGGAGAACATTTTACAAGCAAACTTAAGTGTGATGCATGGACTTACACGGAAAAGCGAATGTACAACTGCACTTTTGCTATAGCCTCTTCAAAATACCCGCAGAAGATACTCCGGTGTGAAGTACGGTGAAAGCATTAATAATGCAAAATCAGAAGAGCTCATTTTCCGGTTCGTTGGTTACTATTGATAGCCTCCCAGTGTTGGAGGTTTGGGTAAGACGAGACCCACATGGTGCGACCTGCTGTGCTTTCCATCTGTCGCAATCTGAATTCATTGCTTGTGAATCTCCCATGTGAAAGCGGAAAGTATGATTAAAAAGCACGTAAACGTTTCATTTTCGAGGTGGTTGACAGGGATTTCGCACTGCGTTTCCGTTCAATTTATTATCTATATGGGCAGGCTCCTGCTCAGTATTCACCAAAAAGTCTATTCCTCATAATGCGAAAGTGATTGCCATTTGCAAAGTAAGTTTCACTGTTGTATTTCTGAAAAGGCTGAGAAGGCCAAGCTTCCCAAACGACATAAATGTTGATTGGAACTTCATTTTAAAGCAATCGTAGGTTACACAAAATTGGGTAAAACTTCCACTGTAAAGTTCCCCTTTAATGGGACTGGAATGGAAATCCTTATTTGTCCTATCTTTGTTTATAAACGAGCACTGGGCCTACCTTTAGCCAACCTCGAAAGATGGCATTAAATTGCATGACTGATCTAATTACCATCGATATCGTATATGCTAGAAATGTAATAGCAATCCCCTTATGGATAAGTACCAGAAATCAGCTGGCAAGGTAGAATGTGTTTTGACCTCAGTACTTTCAAAATGTTTCTCACTGTAGGGCACAACAGGAGCACATTAGAATTTGGACAACTGTCAAAACGATAATTTTAACGCCTACGGATGTAGACAGGCTGTATATTCATTCAAAGCGATAAAGCTTTCGACCAATATCGGGTTCCTCACCAATCGTTGCAACCTACGTTTATTATAATTGACTGAAGCTGTCAACAGAAGTACTAAAGTATTCAAAATGAGCATTAAAAATAGCGAAAATTGGTTGTATTTAGTCAATGTAACCTCGAGCCCTAAAGACGGAGTACTAAAGGGCCCATTGACTTGTTGTAAAAGAACGTAGCTGTCATTTCAATCATGCAATCGTAATCCTGCTTCCAAGTACTGTCTTGATAGAGTTTGTCAGAATATTTTTGGTTTATAATTAAGGATTCGAGAAAGACTGTTTCATTGGTTGCCTATTATACACTCGACTTCCCTCTTGGGAAATAACCAACCCTAATCTGACGAATTTCATCTGTAAACAGGGCTTCAGATGTGTACCTTTAGGGACACAAAGGATCAAAAGATTTCAGTAAAGTGTGTTCAGTGCAATCGCAATCAATTTCCAAAACTAGTTTCCTGTATCCTTCGCAATGATCTAGGAATATCCTATAATTTGCTTCGAGGCCAGCTATCTTGCTAAAGCTTTGGAAGGAAAAATAACTAAATGAGTCAACTTCTTTGTAACAATGATTAGGTCTAGATGGGGATTATAACTCATTTTTCGGTAGTACACATTAGTTCTTAGCTCATTAGTTCTTACTGTTTAGGTACACTCAGCGTCACCCACACGTCTCGGTGGCATGTGCGATTTGCAAATTAAGAAACAACCACAGCATTTCAAAGTATTCTGAGCTCAAAGAAGAACGACTGCGACGGAAAAATCTACCGGTTAGTGCAGAGTTATTTGTCGATTTCATAAGTGTGAGGGAAGCACCAACCCATAAGATGACCAACTCTCATGAGTTATAAATAGGCAGAGCACCACTGTTTGTCTCAGATCGCTAGAACAAGCCCACAAGTAGGCAAAGTATGAAACATCTGATTTCATAAAAGTTGTAGAATGACAGATTTGTCGGATGTGATTTACAATTACTTTCAACTTTTGTTTCCTGTTCAGAGATATGTAAATACACAAACTAAACCACTTGAAGCTTCCATAAATAACATTGTACACCGGCCTCCTTTTTATTAAAAATGATTTCTAAACACATTTTAAATAGATTGGATTCGTTACAAAAATAGGAGCAAAGGTAAGCGGTGGAGCAATTTACCAAACAGACAGAGATATAACAGGGAAAGAGCATATTTTGCAGACCGGTTGTCCATAAGTCCTCAGAGACACAAAGCGTTTTTGCTCAACTTGGTTTGAAAAATAGGTCTGAACACGTGCAAGCTAAAGCCAACCTACGAGAGTGACGATTCTCTAAAGTGCATCACAAGATTGACGGTTTACATATAACTGGCAACAGTATCGTTCGAAATATTTAAACTGCTTAATCTGATTTGCATAGCTCTGCCACCTTTCAAAGTACAGTTAGTCATGCTTTTATTAAAAATTTTATACCTTATATTATAAAATAATATATATTATATTATACCTAGATTGAAACACCGAAGACGCCTAATTGACATATTAGTAATTATTTTTAAAATCACAAAAGATATAACCGAGTCGGATTTCGCTGTTTTCGGCATTTCGAAGTGCTTATAAATCCACATTTTAGCTCGCAAAAGGTAATTCCAATTGCTAAAAATTGGCCACCCTGCTAATAATATAGATATTTATTATGACAGCCTCCAGTCTCGACACCCAGTTTACTTAGTGGTTGCAAAACAAATGACAAGTTAGTGAGAGATTTCATAAAATTACCGACTTTTGGCCAATCGGAAATTTTTTACTTAAAGGTTCTCAGCTGATTATCGTCGCTCAGAAAACTTTCAATTATTTGCATTTATTTAAATATAAATAAATTGCATTTGCTTGCAAAAATTGTTGTTTTATACAGTCGCTTTAAAATCGCTTAATTTGGTAAATGCACTTTATGAGTGCTGGCTTGCATTTTTGAATTGCCCTTTCCTTAGGTCTAAGTCTGCACATTACTTTATATTGTTGTATTTGATTTCCAAAAAGTTCAGTTTGTTGTTTTCATCTGAAAATTGTAATTACTTATAAAGATTAATTGCGTTTTATGCTAGTCCGTATTGTCATTTAGGTGCCCAAGAGTAAATACATTATTGGTAAAATTTTCGTTGAAACATCTGATTAATTACTGGATCTTTCTATAGTAGTTCAACCTGCCGATATGGGTAGACCTAGGCGACTGGCTGCACTGTAAGATTTCGGCTTTACACCTAACTTTATGTAGAAAAGCTCTTAGTAACCTGTCTATTAATGTGGATTCAAATGATTCGTCTCCATCATCGTCTGTAGAAGAAGGCTCTGATTCAGAATTCTTAAAGTTGGAAGAAGATGAAACCTCTTCTAATGACACCAGTGCTACCCCCTCTGAGGAGTTCTCATCTGCTGGAGTCACATCTGGTGATGAGACGGATGATAGTGATGTCTCAGTGCAGCGAAATTCGCGGAATCGATCAAGACGACCTGAAACCGATTCTCGCGGCCCCGGTGTTCCTCCCATCACTCACATTCTCCCTCCCTTTGGTCGGATAGGCTTCTCTTCACCAAATCCCTCCAAAAATCTTCTTAGCATATTTAAAGATGAGTTGGATTACCATACCTCGTTGTGTGCTAGCCAGGTGCACCCTTTCTCTTTTTATTTACCGTAATTGATTCTATTTGGTGTATTCATTTGCTCTTAGAAAGTCTGGACTAGCAGAAATTAGTCTGTCTATGCAAAGACAGAAAATGCTTTTCTCATTGGATTCTCTGATCGAGGTTCCTGAAAGGTGGGTTGCTTAATTTGCCTCTTTAATTTTATATTTAGTGAAGTTGATCAGTATTTGCCCGAATCGTTTAAAAGCCCCTCAATGGTTTTCATGGACAAAAAAGAGAGAACTCAGTCCACTCGTTATACTTACGATTCTAGTAAGTTTGAGTGCCGATTCGGCATCTTTTGTGTTTATTAGCTGGCACATTTCGACTAGAAATCTCTTTGAGATCCGAAATCTTTCGAGTAGTTTATTTTAACCCGTTTTCCCGACGAAGTACAAGTTTCAGGCCTGTCGTGAAGAGATACATGCACAAACAACGGTACTGCAGCATTGTTGATGCCAATGGCCGTGAAACTTACCATCCAAGCAGCTGGGGGTTAGATACAGTTACTGAATGCCCTCCCAAGGAGAATAAAAGTATTGTTCTCAACGTGGAAATTATTGGCAATTTCAGTGGTACTATGTGGTACCGCTTGGAGAGAAATGGTCAAGTGCCGTACTTACGACTAGTGTAAACCTGATTTCTGTGCTCTCTGTATTAGTCTTCGGATAAGTGCGCGGTGTTTTGTGTCATCACAAAGGTCGCAATATCCTCTACACGGGTGGCTTCGTGAAGTGCATGTCGTGGTCACCGCCTTTCCTGGACGAGAAAGGTGTCTCGATGACCTACGTCCCGCGGTTTTTGGCCATCGCCTCCTACGCAAACACCGACCTGCGAGTCAATCTCAGTGACCCCGTCTCCTCCGAACCTGGCCTCGTTCAAGTCTGGGCTGCTTCCGGGCTTGCTCTCACTGCTGAGTGAGTGGTTCGTGTTCATTCTTTGCTTCACATGCTCCCACCTACTCTTTCGCCCTTCAAATTGCAGCGAACCTGCTTTTGTCCAAAGCTATAGTCTCCCGTTTTTTGTAATAAAGGAAACGGTCTCTTAAGTAACTTTGGTGGTTAAGTGTGATTTAAATGGTGTGGCTTTATTGTCATCACCCTGATTGATAGGTCATTCAAATCTTCAACCATGAAATTCCCTAGTAATCAGCCCTTAATTAGACCTTAAATCGGCTGGCATTTTCAGGTGCATCAATCTCAGGGTTGTACCGTTGGATGCAACCGGCATATTTTCTGCTCACCATTTCATGTCAATCTATGCTCATAAGCTTCTTTGGTACAACTCGAGTTTCGGAGTTCTCTTGAAACGTGGGTAAACGATGCACATTTTCTGGATTGAAGCCGTCGTGCAGAGATGTGCCTACCGCGCGGGTCCTCACGCGGGGTTTTCATATGGATAAGTTGACATGCCTGAGAATACAGAGATCCTCTTTAATTAGACCAACTTCGAGTAAGAAGCCAGTTCCTCCTTTTTTGGTCCCTACAGGCAATCACAGCCTCGTTTTTTGCCACACTTCTTCCTGGCGCACGATTGGGGCTACATCAGCGACCTGCGGTGGCTACCGACACCTGTCCAGTGCACCACCAACAGGCCCTCGCCTGCGAGTGCAGGTGCGAACAACGCCTCCTCCCGTCTCATCGCTCCGATGGAGATGAGCGAGGCCCAGATCAGGCACCTCTGCGAGGGCGTGGCCGGACACCTCCTGGTTGCCTGCTCCGACGGCTTCGTCAGGGTCCTTCTAGTCCCCGCTGCCGACAACCGGACGCAGTTGCCCGAGAGGTCTCAGATCACCGTGCCTACCAGGGTATCCGCAGATGGCGTGCCTCAGCATGTCTACAAGTTCAAACCTGAGAGTGTGCTTAAATTGGGACCTAGTAGTGGTAATTTTGGCCCTGCTGTTTAAATTTTCAGCTACCCTGGTGTATTTTTATTCGTAAAATCTCTTGTAGTTATCCCTTCTTGGTTGGGATGGCCAAACGTACTGGCCATACGCAGTGACTTTTCTCATCGACTGGTGGTCGGCTACACTAGTGGTAAGTGAAAAACGTCTTTGACACCCATCTTTAAAGCAAATACTCGCCCACATGCTTTTGTTTGTATTAATAGGTCACGTTGGGCTCTACAACCTTGCTACACTAAATCCGTTCCTCTTCAGGCCAAGTAATCCCTTAATGGTACCGGTGCTTCTCACCCATCTTATTTCAGGACCATTCACTTCAATTGCTTTGCATCCGCTGTATGAAGGAGTTATGGTTGGATTAGGTACGTCATTTGGGCATATTTTTTTACCTTTGCTCAAAACATTTTGGCGAGTCGGATTTTGAACTTATCGACCATTGCAGTAAACTCTGACTATTAACTGACACGAAAATTCTATTGAGATTTCGAACATGACGTGCTGAATTCTCATAGTAAATCTGGGAGTATTTTTCGAAAATGTGCCTTACATGTTTTGCCTATTGTAAGGCATCTATGGCGGCAAGAAACTACAGGTTAAACTCAGCGTCATCGTTAATTTTACTTTCGACTGGGAAATGAGAAAAGGCTGGACTGAGGGAGGAGTTTAAAAGTCATAGCCTAGGGTATCTATTGATCCAGGGCTTTTCTTTCATTCGAGCCTCTAGGCTTTGATCGTGAAATAAACGTGTGGAACCTTGAGAAGGTGAACGGAATGCGCACGCCGGTGCCCGAGCTGAGTTGGTCCATCAGTAGGATGGGCTGGGGCGGCTCAGTGGTGTGGCCACGCGCCGGTGACTCACTCTGGGTGGCGCGCGAGGAGTACATCTTCCCCTTCGCTACCTACGCCTCCAATGGTGACAATATCGCACCTGCCGCGGGAGGGGAAGGGGGGGCGAGAAGGAAAAGGGCAGGAACGGGCAAGGGTGCCGTGTCACTGGTGCAGCTAAAAAAGCCCACCGACGTGCCGAGTCGCATGAGGGCTTTCACGGGGTGCTATCCTACCATTTCGCCCGTGAACTGCTCACGACACTGCTTTGACAGGGGCTTTGAGGCCGTCAAGGTAAGCCATTGCGCCCTCTTTAAATTATACCTCAAGTGCTTTGGGGGTGCAGTGCTACGTTCCGCACTTTGACTATGCCAACGTTATGCGGACTTGTCTGTACCAAGTACAGTGGATGGGATCTCTTGTAACTGGGACGAGTGCTACCTTGGTGACCGTTGAGGTGGCTATGGGTTAGTCTTAGGTGTACTGCTGGTGAGTGGCAAGAGGCTGATCAACTTTAATCTGAAGACTCTTTTAATCGGGGTCCCTGTTGTATCGGACCTGGGTTTGGATTGCATCGTTTTATTAAATTTTACAGGTACATTATTATTATTATTAATATTATTATAGCTCGTGTATCTTAAATGGCTACCAAAGTCTTCTACTTCGTGTAATAGTGCCTGGAGTACTCGGATGCCTTCGCACTTGTCATGCAAGGTGACTCGAATGGGATGGTCAACTTCCACTCCTGGGTACTGGAACCACGCCGTGTTATGCGCGAAAAGACGCGTCTCGCTGTTCAGGTACGCGCCTATTACCTCTGTTTCTCTAGCGAAGAACTCCGGTCTGACTCGTATTAACTTATTGCATGATTTCTGACGAGTTCAGTTAAAGGGCAGGAAACCTTGATATAACATCTCATACTAAAGTGCCTCGATAGATCTTAGTCATGTGATAGTCTATGCAAGTAACTGCTGTTAGTTTCGATCTCTTGATATCGTCGATGTGTAAATATGTGACTGATCTTGGCAGCAACAGTACCTTGATCTCTTCTTCTACGCAAGACATGGCACATGTTTTCTTCAATGCAGAGGAGGCATCGGGCGTACCAGTGGACTATGCGCAAACGTACTGACAGGAACTCGGATGTCAATAGAAGAGGTGACGGGTCTACTGTTGCGCCGCCAGACCTTGAGCTCAACCCCCTTGAGGAGCCTTTCACGAGCCACCTAGCGGAGGGCTGTGACCTCTGTGGGGCCAATGGACAGGCCCTGTGCTGGCACAAGGTCGAGGAACACTTTGAGTTTGTCTTCCGAGTACGCCGAGTCTTGTCTCTTGCACGCAACTTCTGGGCTACCAAATGACCGATGTTAACACGTTTCTCCTTAGGAAGGTGTCGGTCTTAGAAGAAGCAAGTATGATTTTGTCAACTCGTGTTTCTCCACTATCACCAAGGTATGCGTTCGACTTGATTTCGTGTTACTGTGATTGCTGCATTGCAAGTAAACCTAGTTGACCCCTTGACGGAATTTTTCTAAAGCATTTAGGTATGTTGCCTAAGTGTGGCCATAAACTCCATTTGTTAAATCGCTATCTTCTTTGGATGTCTTTCGGGTCATTTTAGGATTTCTACGCTGTTGTCAGATTTGGGTACTTAGTGAATTCGAAATCACTCGATTGCAGCTTTAGGATTTGCAGAAACTTTGTAGAGAATCTGAAGTTTGCAGTCCCACCTGACGATGCAAATTGAACTTCAGTTGCCCTATTTACCTGCCATCTTAGTTGGCTCCCTCGCCTGACCCTAGCTGTGCGAGTTGGGTAGCCGTGGGCACTGGATTTGGTGTGGTCCAGCTGATCTGCCACGACCAGTTCTACCATCCGGCAATGGACGAGGCTCTTGAACGAAGTCCCCGTCGCAAGGGGCTTGTCAAGAGCAGCTTCTTCACCCAAGTCTATAGCTCCTCCACTGGGGTGGAGGACCCGGCGGCAGCAGCCGCAGAAGATGGAGGGGATAACGCGTTGTCCTCAACGGAACTTCTCTGTTACCCGCCCAAGCAGAATGAGGAACAATAATAAGGGAGCCTTCAATTCTTGTTTGAATGTACATAGATGTAAATACGAGTAAAACCTTTTGTATGCGGTTTACCTGTGTGCTTGGGTTTCGCGTACACTAGTTCATGCAATCGATGGTCGCGGTTTCCTAGTGCATTATGCCAAGGTTCTCTACGGAACAAATCGGCTGGCCCAGGTAGAATAAGGAGTCCCGTTCCAAGAGTGAACAGAGGTGTCGGGGCCATAGTCAATGTTAGCTAAGCGCCATCTGGTAATCACGGTGACCGAACATCACTCGGCCGATCATTAAGGGTCGGTCCCCACAGCGTCATGAAGTGGAGTCCATCCACACTCATTGTATTATAGGTATGGGTCACCGAACTCTGCTCGCACAACACACACGGATAACGCTATCCTGCTGTTTCTAGTCTTGGTAAATACATCTGTATTCCTGTGGCCGGTACAGAGGAGTTTGGTATTTATAAGAAAATTTCGATGAATCAATGGATTATCTAATCCTCCATAAAAATGTGGGTACCAGAGCAGTTACTAGGAAGGTAAGTGCTTGGAGTTGGTGATCCAGAGAGTGCATGCTATTAATTTTGGGGGTAGTCTGTTAAACGGTCACCACACAAGCATTAAAAATGTCCTTTTATCACAAACGGCCACCGTTCCAAAGCAGTAAAAAGACGTAAAGACTTCGTACAAAATTAATTTGGGTAACAAATGCTGCCAAAAAGGCGAATTTTCACACGAAATTAAGCTCTGGTTTAAAGAATGTAGAATCACGATTACATCCATTTGACTGGCAAGCACCGGGCACGTTTTCACGGGCATTGTCAGCGTCGCTCGTCTGTGGGGGCTCGAGTGACCCGCCTGTTCGTTGAATGATTTCTGCTATGTTCAAGGATTCACCTAGGCCCCAACAAGAAATGCGCCAATTTGTGTGACAAATGGAAGTGGGGTGATTATTCAATGAAACATGCTTGGCAACGAGACAGACCTTTTGGAATCTTGTAAGTAGCTTCCAGTCCATGCGGATTCGAAGGTGTGACACAGTCATCAACTGGATCCTTCCGCAAACACGTATCAATTTCTACCGAGCTGAAGTACGCCACGGACTAAAGAATTGAGCGTAATCAGCGAGAATGCATAACGAGCACCAAATATCCAATATAAAGAAACTACCTCTGGCAGGTCATGCATTCCCAATTGGAACGCGAAGAATGCCCGAGTCAACAAGTTCGCCATCTACAATGCGAAATACACTTAGCATTAATTCCAGCTGTACGATTCAGTTGGTATTCAATGGGTTAGGCGGACTCCCAGACATTGAAATAGAGCGCGAACAAGTATATCAACATGAATACCCCCAAGACTCGGACTCAGTTGAATAACTGTATTAAAACCTTCACCGATGAACCTGAAGAGCCAGAGAGACTTGATCTGCACACTGTTCATCGCAGAGATATCGCACTTCGTCGTGAATACTGATGCACAAACGCGCCCGCAGATTGTACTTCCTAATTAGCCAAGCCATCACGACCAGAATGCAATGTAGGAAGTCCACGGCCGAGCTCTGCACCACCCAGTTAATTCGACTTGGCAGAAACTAGAAGAAGAAATGCTTAGTAATGTATCGCATGCCGGTGATCGAGATAAGCTGCCGTGGTTACTCACATCATCCTTGACGGCTTCCGGAGTCAGCGCCCTGGTGATTTGGGCTCCGAGGACGGGAGTTCGTGGCTCTGGGCTGCGAGCGATGGCTTCGAGGGCGTTGAAGACACAGGATTCAGTCCCATCCTTCCAGATGTGCTTGACCCCTGCGGACTTGGGAGCATTGCTGTCCTTGCCAGTGGCCTGGTGCTGTGTCACTCGCTGGCCCTTGGTGGCTCGCATCAGTTTCTCGGCTTTCATACTGGCTTCTTCGGGCTATAAAGCGCAGATAGAAAGCGAAAACAAAATACTCTAGGAGTACAATGAAACTCGACCACGTCTGGTGTTAAATCAAAACTCCCTTCCTATTCGTAACAAATGAGCGATTTAGACTTTAAACGGTGAGTTAAAACCATTTAAAAAACTGATGATAATCTGATGGTAATGTAATCTCATAGATGCGGAAGAGTTGACATCAGCAACGGAAAATATTTTAAATAACTAGAATAGATTGAACGTGGCGACCAAATTTTACTGTGTCCCCTTCCCATGATGGAACTACTAGCTGAAAATCATTCCTTAGTCACAAATCAGAGTGGCCTTGCAAACTAGTTTGATGTTATGACTGTCCAAATGTTATCATTCAGCACACTCAGTACAAATTCGCAAGCACCTTCACCTCTCCGAATACAAGCATTCTTGTTTGTACCACCACATGATCTCTGCCAATAGCCCAACTCAATTCCTTCAATTAATCCAACCATCGAGTTATAGTTTCATTAGGAAATTCTTCTACTTAAGTTATTTACCATTTGTTGTTGGGGTAAGTTGAATATTTTGGGAAGGAGCCTCAATACACACCTAACAACATGAACACTCGTTGTTTGAGATGCACGGAAATTTCCAACACCTCTCCAAAAATTGTCCAGGTAGTCGCCAGTCTACACTGCTCTCTGGGGCCCCATCAATGGTATACAGCAAAATTCACCCGCGATTCAACTTATCACAGTTGATTTGTTCAAAATAACACACTATTCAGGTACCGAGACTCACTCGAAGATTAGACTGGAACTTGGAGAGAAGGTGTTTGGTGAACTCGAGACCGGAGCCATAGAGACGCGCGTAGTTGAGAACCTTGGCCTCGCTGCGCTTTATCCCGATCAGACTGGCCGTCTTCGTGTGCAGGTCTGTGCCCTTCGCCTTGCTCCCCTCCAGTGTCATCCATCCGTACGGTGTACCGCCTGTTTACAGGGGACAAAACACTCTAACAACTCACCGCAGCAATAGTCTCTATGTGCCAGCATCTCCATCTGTAAGTACACAACCCGTGAAAGTATCACTTCCCGATATCCAACCAACTCAAACGCGTCGCTACAAGTGCCGGTGGGCCAGAATAACTCAGTTTAGCACTGATTTAATGAATGCACTGTTTCTTGCCTTGAAATCCGACGGAGGCGTCACCAATGAGCGATGCGATCCACATTTCTTGCGAATCAACGTCAGCACCGACAATTTTATAGCCGGGAGGAGCCTGGACCATAGCCTTGATCTCACTGCCCAGCCGCTCAGACTCAGCGTTGCTCGCAGTCAGCCAAAGAGCCTCCACTGCGCGACGCGATATAGTTCCCGCGGCCACGACCTGAGGTACTATGGCACCGTAGCGACGAGGCTGCTGCTGAGAGGTCGTATTCTCCTGCAGGACTCTGGATATGCAACAGAATGAGGGCGGCTATTAAGAGTGGCCAAAATATTCAAACTATTCACCAAAGGGCTTTTCACCGCCCCCCTCCCCCCCCCCGATTGCATCAACAAAACGCATCGGTAATTTAATGTAGAAGGGCCTGCCACCTATCTTCAATTTCACTAACACTCAAGACCTACAGCATAGACTAGATGATGTAGTTCAAATTTATTCTCAAGAAGTTAATGCGATTAGTGAATTTTCTCATCAGACTATTACATTAGTCCTTCATAGAATTGTAACTGCTTGGATGCCCTGTCATTGTTCCTATAAAGGAAGCCTTCAATAATGACCATGAGTTTAATAACAAATCATTCAAGGCTCACTCCTGTATTCTGGGCGGCAGCATATTCGGTTCCAGGAAAACGTACATCTGAGACCTGAAATACAAAAGCAAGCTTGCATGAAAAAGTTTGACGCCACATCGCATGTCGTATAAGGATGCATATCTACAGAGTCTTAACAAGAGCCTTTCTGATAAAATGAATAGCTAAACGTACCCACTTGCCCAAACGGTCTCATATCAGCTTCATTGGCGGCATTAGAGTACACCCAAATCCTATCAAATATTTGCAAGAGCTGTACAAAAACGACTCACATGACGCGCTTGGAGTAGCTTTGCCAAAAGGAAGCGCGAATGCGGTCACGGAGGATCTGTTCGGCCTCATCGCCGCTGCCGTTCACAGAGCGCAGCCGACCGGCTGCGATGTGCACTTGGAAGGGTTTCGAGAGTGGCGAACCGACCGGCAGCCCTGTTCCAGCCTGGCAAGCCGAAAAACTCATTTTAGCAATTGGCTGGGGCTTACTTATGGTTGAAATGCAGATAGTTACACTAGCCACCCACCTCATTTGGTAGAGGGAAAAACCAACAGGTGGGTATTTCGGGATTAACTGTGTGAGTGGCTGAGTGAATTCGCTTCTTCCTTTTACTGGGCGGTAACCACTTTCCAGTATGCTCCGACTCGTGGCGGTCCCTATTTTGCCAAAACAAAGCTCCCTTCACCTATGGGGAAAGACAGAATAGGTAACAGACAGTAAATGAACGAAGATGACGAAAACTATACATACCTGAAGCTCTCCCAAGTTTTCGTGGACCTGAGAAGTTGACCGCTAGATTTGAATAGGGGAAAGTGAAAAAGAACCGAGATAAACGAAAAACTACACTAAAATAATCAGCTGAAGAGATTAGGACCGAATTGTTTAACCAAGGAATCCAGCTGATTTTATATGACTACTGTAGAGTACGAAATTACTGCAAAATGCCAGCTTATAGCACCAGTAACAAACTTCATTTTCCGACAAATCTAAACAGTACTGCAGGGGTACTTGAAAGCCAGTATCAAAAACCCACTTTGAGTTGTTCCTGTTGTGGCTGCGGACTACTGTCAGAGAGCTCCTTCAGAACTGAGCTGAGTCTCTTCACAGTATCCAAATCCAGCGGCATCGCTTCAACACTACGTCGGAGTTCCTCCAATAGCAGTCCATCCCTGGGATCCGGTTCGGTACGAGCCTCGAAGGCGGCACGAGATGTAAGACTACAAAGACGCTCCTCGATTCCCTTCTCCCAGTATTGCAGATACTCTCTATTCATGTGCATGAACCATCAAATGCTGTTAAAATAGAAGGTCACAGTTGGCTATCCACAAAATTCAATTTAGCTAGTGATAAATTGTAGTTATCTGGGGAAATAAAACCATCTAGAACACCCACACCACGCTGTTATAATAATAAATAGCATTGATTTAATACTTAGCACTTCCGTTTCACTAGGCAGACCTGTAGGGGAATGTGAGTTCCTCTGGTCCCGCAGCGGATGTTTTGATGACTTTGAAACTGGGCAGGATCCGGTATGAAGACACACTTCTAGTCTGCTTTTGATCGTAGTACTGAGGATCCCCTACTGGTTTCGGGACTCTTCCTGGTATTAGAGTTCCCCATTTCAGCGTCTAGAAGGCATAAGAAGCACGAGCGGAGTATCCAACCTGATCGTAATGCAGAGGAAGACCTTTCCAGCAGAGACGAAGCAGCTTGGGTGCAATATTCATCTGCGCTGTTACCAAGGATGGGCCTCCCTTATAATTGTCTATTATGGGCTTCGGAATAAGCTCACGGTACCATCTAGAAATTCTGGGTTATAGTATAAACCGATAAACTTACTTTGGCAAATCAGCTACGGCTATTGCAGCTTCGGATTTCTATTAATTTAAGGAAATAATCCAAGCGGAAACCTACATTGGCAGGCTTCTTCGGTTTCGACCAATCGAGGTCCCAGAGCCAAGGGTCCTTTTCATACCTAGAGATTAAGCAAAGTGAAACCGTGATATGTCAAGATTACATACCCTTTGCTTTTCCCGTTATACCTTTGCAAGGCCTCCTCTGCTAACCTCTGCAGTAATAGGCGCTGCTTCGCATTTAGCTCATCATATGTCTGATTGGCACGAAACTGAAACTCGACCCAAGAGGAGTTTATGGGCAAATACATGCTCCCCATTTCGAGTAAACCATAAAAGGTAGCCGGGTGCGGAAACCTGACAAAATTACGCATCATTCATATTTTTTACAAACAATAATCCCTAATTTAGAGCCAAACTCACCGTTCCTGGTAGAGATTCCACAACTTTTTAAAAATTTCAAAGGTCATTTTAACATCATAAGCACAGTACGTCGTGAGAGTCTACAAAATACCGTGCAAAAATTACCAACAAACCTGAAAATTGTCAATGACATCTGCTCTAGTACCCTTTTCGAAAACAGAACGTAAGTCCTTGTCCTGATACGGTTCTTTATGACAGTATAATTTGTACACATCCAAAAGACCATTTAGACTTGACTCCTTTATCCAATACAGTGACTGCAAAAAACGAGTAAACACGTCAAGTCTTACATTAGTATTGCCGGATAATCTTTTGGAGTTGTGGTCACCAACAAAGTCTTTCCACAACTTATTGTTATAGAGACGTTTATCAGATGCAAGTTTTAAATTCCTCTGTGTACTGGTGAGACCGGACACGCATATGTGTAACGACATAGTATCCAAGAAACGCATTCCAGTTGGCTAAAAATGGGACTAATGAGAGTAAAGTTACCCTTATTAGGTATTCCTCCAGAATGCGGGCGCGATCATAACTGACATAATGGCCAATAACGCATTTCGGGGTTTGTAAAGACGATTTATCAGAGTAGAATGGAATAAGATCACCAGGCTCAACCGATTTTGGTGGTTTAAGTGTTGAGAGGAGCCTAGGCGACACCCATAGATACCAGGTAGAAGAAGAAGCCGCAACAGCAATGATTGGTGCATGACTTTCCATTACTAGAACCTCAGTATCAAAAATTACGACGTCTTCTAAAGGGCAATCCACTTTGTGATAGCCTTCCTTATTGTATGCTGTCCATCCAGGCATCATTTGCCACTTTATGGGCATTTCTGGAAGTGTACTCAATCGACTAATTAATTCCAAGTAGGGTTTTGATAAGTCCGAGGAGATAACGTCAAAATGCTGCTTTATGTTTGATCCAAATAGTGGAGGTAAGTCAACATATTGTGACGTTCCCACAAATCTACGATCAAGGGCATTAATTCCATGCTTTTGGAGCGTTTCGCATGCTTCTTTTGAAATATTATAGGAAGAAATGCGTTTTGAGAAAAGAAGACTTTGAAGTCTTCTATCTATCATCTGTATATTGACTTCATTAAATACAGGCTTCTGGTCCAATTTCCGCAAAGAACTGGATGAAACAAAACAACGCAAGCACTTCCTCAAAATGAAGCACTCACGCATAACATGAAAAACCTATCACGCCTAGTGAAGCACACCGATTGGCGTAGCCTCTAGCCGCCAGATAGATTCCTTGTGGATGACCTTTACGGTTATATAATGAAACCTGGAAAATCTGTAAACCTGTTTGAATTTTCGTAGAAATGTTTAATAACTATAAAAATCCGTTTTCACGTCGAAATTCATGATTTTATTATAATTAAAAAGCATTTTTTGATGTTATCAAAATTTACTTACTAGAATGGATTATTTACCTCCAAAAATTCAGGATAGTGTCTGACTGATAAAAGAAATAGGCCAAAAACCCAAAAGAGGAATATATGGGTTGAATTGACTCGGCCAGGCCGTAGTATAAGTGTGATTGTGTCGATTTGAGTCCAGTGTGCGTTCTTGTGATGCACTGACGAGCTTCCTTGGGAGTTTGTATCTAGCATTTATAATTTAAGAGATCAAAGAAAAATAATCAGGACGCCGATAGGATTGCCAAGATGATCAGAATGCTGAATAGGTGACGGAGATGAGAAGTCATCTGCTTGTGCATGGAACAGTTGTAGCGCAAGTAGTTCTTGTGTATGAGAGCATTAAACTGCGTACCAATTTGGTTTGCCAGTATGCGTTAGGCACTATTGGGGATTAGACCTTTAGATGAGCCCCAAATTTGTCAACCAGTAAACAAGCGATATCAGCCTCATGAAATAGTGAGACAAACCGCAGTGTAATTAACTGATGACTGTCACTATTCAGAAAAAGGCGAATTTTTGGGGATTTGTGGCATGGCAATACTTCTTACCGGTTCCTCAGTGCCTACGTTTGAACCAGTGCAGTAATATACGTAAAATATTGCCTTTTAAAAATCATATCTTAAACCGATTAATATTAAAACTTTGTAGAAAGCAGAAATGTGGTTTACTCACTTGTAGCGATTTTACTTAAAATTGGCAACTTTCGTTAACTTCAACAGTAAGTCGAAATAATAAATCAAATATGACTCAGATAAGACTTTCCTAATTTTATATTCAGTGGAAGAACATTCAACACAAATTGTTTGCCTAGTTCGATAACGAGTGGTGTATGTCAAATTTGGCTACTTTGTGTTCACTTTTAAATGTTGTGTGGTATCTGTTATTGGGTTATTTTGACATGATAGATGGAAATATTGACTTCGACCCATTTGCTAGTCGTGATAAAATTCCCAGAACACCTCCTGCGTTTTTGGAACAATCCACCCAAGCAAATATTTCCACTGCTTCCGACAATGAGTCACCGTTGCGTGAAAGAATTTCCATGTTTCAACCTGATGAAAACAAATCTAGGTTTTATATAAGGCTCCATGATTTAGACTCGTCGTAAGTTAGCAGTTTGCGTTTTATTCTTAGCTCTCGTAAGTCGGTTCTCCGAACTTCAGTCAGTAACGTCCAAAAATCGATCAACGATGATGACCCTGACCACTCGAAATGTCCGAAAAGACTGACGTCTCTGAGGTTTCATGAGTTAGAGCATACAGGAAAGGAAAATATCGATCCAAAGTCCACTTTAAATCGTTCTCTCGCCGAAAAATCGAATACCCCAGTAAATTTAAGATGCTCTTTCAAAACGACACACGAAGTCCCTAGTAGCGATGCCGCAGACGTTGCCTTAACGTCAGTTCAAAGTGAAGGATGTTCACCAGGTTCATCTTTTGCTATACCCCCAACCATGGTTCCAAGGAAGCGAATGACTAGGAGAGCTGAAAAGATGCCCGGTGATTTACCGAAAAAGGTAAGTCGCATTGCCAGGTTAAAAAGTTTTGTTTTTAAGGCTATTGAGTTATCCACACTCGAGGGAAGTAGCAATGGGAAAGAGACTCCGGGGACTTCAGTTCCTCCCTTTGAAACACTTCATGCTATCGTTCCGAAAAAACACAGGGCCAATCAACGTAGCAAATGGCTCTCTGCGAGATTATCAAATGAGGTTTTTTAAATCATTTGTAATATTTTATTCACCAGGCTATTGGATCATCTCCAGTCACCCCTGAAGCAGCCATTCGGGGACCTACTACCAGAGGTCGCAGGAAAGCGAAAAACTTTGTAGAATTTGATGATCTCGCCAGAGTTCCCTCAATGTGTACAACCCTGTTTAAAGACTTCGAACCCGATGCAGTCTTAATAGATGCTCTACAAACTGTTTCACCTGCGAAACACAAAAAGCCCAAACGAATGACGATGAGGGTTCGTCTTACACCTTCTATTAGTTTTTGTTTATTCTTAAGATTTGTAAACCATCAGTAGTGAAAGAACTTAAAGCTGTTTTTTTGGTTCTATGCCGAATCAAGTAAATTACACAGGCTAGCATTTCAAAGACCTTTTTTGTCTCTAATCAGGGTATTTCAAATTTACTTTCTTATCGTTTTAATTCGAATCCATTCGTTTAAACTCCCCAGACGGTTGTTCCTAAAACTCGAAATGGGACGTTACGAAGGAATACCTCAAAAACTGAACGCGTGGACAAGCAGATGAGCTCGACTCCAGTGGCCAGAACGCCGGTCACCGTAGTTAGAAGGGACACAAGACGAATACACAAAGGCACTGCGCAAAAGTTTTTATCTTCCCCCGCTGCACATTCTGTCCAGGCTACGGTAAGCACGGACACCAGCACCCTGAAACCTATGAGGAAACGTCGCTTTGCTGGTACTGAAACCATGCCTGCCGCTCTTAACGTAAGTAGATTATGTCTTATGCATTTGATTTCACTATTGTATGCAATAATTCTATGCTCCTTTTTCTTCCTTCTAGTCTGGGGAAACCATGAACTCGACACTTATGTGGGTGTATTTCATCATATTTTCTCAAATAATATTTAAGATTTGGTTTGCACTATTTTCCTTCTCACAGTTCCGTGGATGGCCTTCGACGTTCAAAGCGTAACATTGCTCGGAGAAATTACGCAGGCAAGTACACTTAACCAACTCCACGAACGCTACATATCATTCAGCTCTAATAAGTATTCTGTTTTACAGAAGACTGAAATGGAATGATGTCGGGAACTGTGGTATTTGACACTAAGGTTGATTTATGTATGAATTGTCGATTTTAATCACAAAACACATTTTTCATTGCGAAAACTGTTTTATTTGGTAAGTTTTCTAGGCCTATTCGAGTTCTAATAATCAATGTGGTAATCACCACGCTTTTGGCTAATCGTGGATATCACACGTCATATTGCGGAAGGGTTAAAGTTTATTTTTATATTTTTCTTGGGCGGGGTTTTTTGACCCACGAAGTAGCAATGATCTGGCCAAGTATTCGATGGGGTCAACTGGAGCTCTGACAACCAATTCGGTTAGTCCTTCCCGAAGTGCTTCCCCTAAGGCAGATTTGAGATATTCGAAGTCCACATTCGACTCAGTATCCTGCATGCCTGCGATTGACGTAGTCTTCTTTAATAGGTGATATACCCGATAGTGGGGTGTGTATTCTGATGTTTTACGCGGTTGTCCTGGTAACCAAAGTTGAGGCTGCAGAAAGCCATGTCAACTTAGGAAAACAGTCTGGCTGTAAAAGTATTTGTACTCAGACGAGCCGAATTTAAACCAAGAATATCTTTACACTAAGAGATGTTTTTTTAATTAATAATTTTGGTTTAGGTGTATAGTATTTGTAGTTTTTAGGTCAATGATATTGCTCTATGTACTTCGTCGAAGATACGCCTGCAGTTATTACGCCAAACTCTCGGACGTCGAAATATTTATCGGAAATCAGACTAGCGTATAATAGGTATATTGTTTAGCCTTCGATACAGCAGCTATCCTTCATTTGCTGACCTAAGAAATATTATGCCAATTAACTGTATAAAGAGCTATGACAATCTTGCCATTTTCCAGCCCTTTATTGCTTAATTCACTTCAAAAGGTTACTTGTTAGAAGCGTGATAGATATCGCAGACGTAATTGAACGGGAACTGGTTATTCCCCAGAATAGTTAAGTACAAGTTAATGTGATGGGAGATAATCGTACTTTAAGGGTCGCTCAACCTGTTAGCGTATCTGAAATTTATATTCTCAATCAAAATCCGCTGCTGACTGTGAACCAGAAACTGTAGTCGGTTTTATAGTAATTATAACATTCAACAAGATGAAACAGTGGTTTTGCAGGAAGGCTTAATTCGGTAAACCTAGGCTACATGACAATAAATTAAAGAGAATCCTAACCTAACGCTAACTGAGAAACCACGTTAGGATAAAAACAGGGGTATTTAAAAATCAAAATAAATTTCGGATCTTTTAAAAAATGCCAAATTTTTAGATGATACAGTTAATGTACACTGTCACGTTAGTTTTTTAATTAGACTATTGACCAAAGAATGGGCAACATTTTTCCATCCAATTCTACGGTGAATTCATGACCATGATCCTTCAAACAGAAGCAAGGACAAGTTTCGTGGCCCAGACCTACATTACATTTTAAGAATTGGGAGTTAATAAGGTGGAGGAGATTGGGGTTACACGAAGAAAAAGGAACGGAAAGCGGTACTACTTGAGGTCTCTACCCATAAACTAGGGGACACGACGATGTCAAATGATTGGGGCGATCTTCGTCGTTGCGTTTTCAGGTTCTTTTTATTCACTGCTGAGCCCCGGCTGCAATTTTTACCAGTCTAGCTAATCTCCCATGTCCCCACCCAGAAGGCTGTGTTGAGTTGCACGTCTCTAGAGCAGGTCTGCATATTTCGGCGAGTCTTATTTGCCGGTCATTATTTTTACTCTCAATAAATCTAATAGAATCAAACAGACGGAAGATTTTCGAAGAGATCCTTGTGGCGGCCCGACGCCAGGTAAGCCGTCTAGGCAATCTACTCAATGTCATGTTCTCAGGTTAACACAAAGCCTGCTAAAGCCTAGCTCCCGGACTCCCCATTGACAATCGAAATTTGTAACTCATGTCCACTTGTTCCTATATCACATCCGCGAGTGCACGACTCAAACGAACGTAGGTTTCCAATAAACGTTCTGGTGCACACGTCTTTCCCCTCCAGGAGTGAGATTGTTTTAACGGAGTAGTAGAGAACCTAGGCGTAGCCTATCCATTACATTCCTCCCTCCCTAAGACTTTCCCTCTCTGAATATTCAGCCAATCGAGACCGACCAGAAACGATTTCGCCAGGGTAGGATCGAAATAGGATACGACCATGTTTGTGACGAAAAATTCAAATTTCTGCAGCTAACTGGAATATTGATTTGTTTAGCAGGTGTTCTTGAGGTTAGTCCTACGATGATCTAATAACACTCAATTATCAGTGGGTTGCACGGCCGCTCTTAATCTTTTGCGAGCACTCCCCCTGAATCAACAATGTTCGCAAGCTAAGAATCGATCGCGTTTATAAGTTAAGCCTATAAGTTTAAGCCTATAAATTAATGGCCCAGAAATTGACCAATGTATTTGTCCTCCTATGACTTTGATGCCTAAAATTGTCAATTTTCGCACGCCGTTACACACGTTCAACTACTGGCTCGTGTACGCCCCTCTTCTTTCATCCTTTCCGTGGGACTGCTTACCCTACCAGGGTAATTTGATACGTCTTGTGAGGAGAATTTTAGTGTAGCTATCCTCTACATTCTGATTTTCCAACGCATTAGGCGTGCTTTTCAGCAAGGTTCAAATTAAGGAAAAGAGAAAATGAACCATGTAGTCCTAAACCTAGAAACTGGACACTCCCGTTATTTGTTTGTGTAATTCTTACTCAACCCGTTTTGAATTTTAATAAATACACAATGGAGTCCATGGTGAAATTATCTTGGATATTTATCCCACAAGCTACCTCTATGGGATTAGCCCAGGAGCGGGAATTGTACCGAGCATTTTTTTACCAAAAATCTATTGAACTTAAGTTACAAAATTTTCGGTAGAGGCGGGTACTTCCCCTTGGCACTTTGTCTCTTATTGGCCCATTGCTCAAGTATCTTCCACGAAGGAGCCTGTAAATTTAATACTAATCACAGTTAAAAAGGGTGACAATATTAGAGACAATCGAACAGGATTTCATTCAATAGCAACCATCAAATGATTCCAATGGGATGTCTAACTATCTATCAACCATTAAGGGTTTGGAACTGTTTTGAATAATCGAACCAGTGCCAAATAACGACGATTTTCCCCAGCAATACAAAGTGCCTATGCATAGATATCTTACGAAGTCGCCTAGCCTACCACTATTTGGAACGAGTAGACTCATTGACACTTCAAAGGTACGGACGTTAGAACACATTTAAATCCCTCGCCCCCAGAAGGAATAAAAAGACTATTGAGGTGTGTCATCAGGATGCAAAATGGTGTTTCAGTAAAAGAATCCGTGTGGGATTATGTACTTATATAAATAGTATTGTGCAATGGCGCAGAAGGGAGAAGGGGTCCATGATCGGTGCACCTATAATGAGCGTACGAAGGAGCAGCATCAACGAACATTAACGCGCTTGACCACCGCCTTCTTGCCAGGGATGATGGCTTCAGCTGTTGCAATCGAACAGTAAAGGAGGAAAACGAAATGAACACTGAATAATAGGTCACGATAGATTGAAAGCCATTTTAATCGAAACATTGGAGTTCCGAACATGGGTGGTGGTACTTGGCAATACTTCATTATAACAATCATTCGTTCCTTTCTTGTGATGATCTACTAGCTGGCATAGAAGCGTGTCGAGCTCAAAACAGAGTAGATTAGATGTTGGGAACTGTTGACTCGCCTCGGTGAGATGTGGCGACGGGTCCCTGTGGCGTTGGCCTCACAATGCGACTGTTTTGTCGACATTCCTCTATGAGGTGGGTTCGCCAGGCCTCCTCATAGTTGCTACCCTCCTGGTCGATGCCAGCAGCGCTGCAGCCTCCGCCGTCGGGCAGATCGGCGTGGCAGAGGGGACAGCGGAGGGCGGGATTCGGTGCTGGCTTGCAGCCGCCGTGGGTGCTCAGGAAGGAGGCGTTGGGCACCGCCTCGCTGCAGCGCTCACAACGACGGTAGCCACCCAGCTTGCTGGCTTCTGGGCATTCATTCAGAAGGTGTTCGGTCATTCCGGAGATCTCTACCACCTACAAGGTCAGAAGCAGAGGCTCTAAAGTAATGCGTCTCTATAAACGGGACTCCCCCCACCACTGGAGGTACCAGCTTCTAGAAATCGACTTTTATTTCCACGTCCTACTTTTGAACTTAGACAACGCCCAATGGATGCTGCTTCCTCTTCCGGGGCCCTCATGAAAGGCCCATGCCCACCAAATGAGCAAAACCAGGTGACCAACGCCCAACCACAGGTAGATAGTACGTGGTAGTCAAACACAAGCTAACGAGCCAGTCTCCAGAATGCGGCTTAACCTATCAGAGTTCTGGTTAGTTCTTCGTTTTCATAGCGTGAAATTAATGGACACACCCTGGAAACCGAGGTCGATACGTGCAGGAGATATGCAGAGGGGACATGTTGAGGTGCTCATCTACTCAGGCAATAACTGGCTCTGGTTAAGTACATCTGTACTTCCTCCTGTCGGTCTTGTATTGAATCTTGTCCCTCGTGGTTTAGAGAGGACATTTGTAAACAGTAGATTATTCAATCGCTCCCCGACTCTCCTAATGACTGTACTTGCTAGATATGCGTTTGTATATTGCTCTGTAGCTACTCATGTAAACAACACTTATGTGAATGAGCCCCGTCCTTATCCCCATAAAGGCACATAGAAACCAGAGGTACCCCACAAGTCGTTCATTAATTACACACCACTAGTTTGGAGTGGCCGTCATAGAAACCCTCGAATCTTTAATGCTTTGCAAAACGTTTCGATTAGTGAAGTGCTTATGCATGCAAAAACCAAGGCTAAAATAAGTAATAAGTAATAAGTAATAATATACTGCTGTTTCACATGTCCATGTTATCAAAGAGAAACAACATATGTATAATAATAAGAAGCGCTAGGGAAAAATTTAGAGAATCACGCAATAATTTGCGTAGATTGTTAGACTAACAGACATTGACGGAACTGACTTTCGGTAAGCCGCCTAAGTTACCTTCCGTAACAACTACTGACACATAGCAAGATCTGACGTGGAAGCAAGATCGAAAAAAAAACCTGTTTGCAGTTCGGACAACGTCGGAGCATGGGGCAGGCCTTCCAGTAGTGCAGGTCAAGAACCTCCTCTGTGAAGCCGTCGTTCCGTTCGCCGCAGAAAATGCACGTCTTATCAAGGCTGAGCAGTAAGTCCAAATCACTGGGGTTTGTGACCGCAGACAAAGATACCTCAGCAGCATCAGGCGTCATCCTGACTGCTGATGGCTGCTTTTTCGGAGGCAAAGCCTTCTTCGTTTGCTTGTTTTGATTACGTTGTTGATACTTGTGTGTCGACTGTAATCGAAAAGACGACATGTATGAACTCCAGATAGTCTACCCATGTCAATGGAATGGATACTCTAAGCCAGAGACCACTTAAAATAAATGAACATCCGACAACGTGTTCGGTCCAATTCGATGAAAGTTACCGGTGTTTCTCATAAGAATGTCACTACTTTAACAATTTCTTGATTGGCACACACGGTAGAAGTGAAAAAAAGTAAAACTAAAGGTTACATCCAGAGCATAAGCTCGATGAAGATGCCCTTTGGTGGATTGTTCGTGTGCCATCCTTAAGAAAACACACGGGTGTAAAATAGGAAGAGCTGGTTTAATGCACTAACACGGAGAGTTCCATTCGCATAACTCAGCATGGCACTCTAAAGTGGCTTCTATGTATTCATTGCTATACTTTTCGCAATCAATTTGACTTTAAAACAGCCTATGAAACCTTCGCAACCCTTACAAACAATAGCTGGGATTGCCGCCTTTCACAGTATACGAGGGACAAATTAGCCAAGCACAGTCCAAATGTTTTTCACTACATCTAATATCACTAACGCTCAAAGGATCATCCATATTCTGCCTGTATCATCGTGCTTAAGTATTTTTGGTCAGTTTTAAAAATCTGCTTCGTTTAAATAGCTGGCATAGTAATGCGAAATCCTACCTCCTCATGCTTCCTGACAGGAGCGTTGCTATGCGGTGGTAGAACGGCAGAGGAGTGCTCTCGACCATCAAGTTTGTCAAACTTGGCGAATATTCTGCGATATAGCGGTTGCCGTTGAGCTTCATAGTCATTTGGAGGCATCAATTGACGCACCAAATTCCTGTCCTCAAATCTATACAGCGCTACGATTAGACTTTCGGCCATTTCACGAACCTACAGAGGGAAGAATGACTTGAATGTGCCGCACAAAATTGTCGTAACCAGTGCTGATGACCAGGCTTACTTCATTAGACCGGTGCTCAAGTGCCTGAACAGTGAAAAGGATCAAGTCCTCCAGGAAAGGAGACTGATTTCCACTGGAATCAATCATGTCAGCATAGATGTCGTTAACGACTTGAATTTGGCACAGGGCAAGCCGCTCCAATGTGGTGGGTTGAAAGGGCCGAAGAATCTCGTGCCAGAAACCCCCTCCAGCCCGGAACTTCAAATGTAAAAACAGCTCAAGCCTCAGTGAAAAAAAAACAGGAATATAATTATCTCATGGCCTATTCAGTGGTAGGCGACAGGCTTACAATGGGCCATTTGCCCATATCGGCTAGCTGCGACTTGGTGATTTCCCTGATGCGTTGGGAGGAATCACCGGCGCGCTGGAGCAGCAAACGGACAATGCCGTCGATAGAAGCGAATACTTCCGGCCTAACAATGCGATATTGCTCACTAAAGTCCACGATTGCTGGTTTGATCATCTCGAGGGCTTTGCGGTAAAGGTGTAGAACCTGCCAAAATAGAAGTGTTCTCAATCAGATGCAAAAGAGTGTTTCACTTCACGACGGGGAAAGATAGTTTACCGGTTCACTAAGGGCCTTTTTGAGAAGGAACGTAGTGGAACGGAGTTCCCCTACAGGGTCGGGATCCGACGACATCGACTCCATTAAGGCCGGCGGTGGGAGTGGATCCGTAGAAATCCGTTTCAAAAGATCATCTAGCGCTTGCTCTCGGTGCTTCCAAGAACGACTGTAGAATGATTTTACCTAGATGGCAAAAATGCCTTTCATAAACTCCAATCTTTCTCATTATTTCATTGAGCCTTGGTCTAGATGTTACATTAATTAAAATGCCTCACCAATCTTTCTCTGGTATGGCCGAACCATACGGATTCACCAACCATTTTTTAGTAGACGTTCAACAAAATTCCCTTCTCATTTAACCGTACAAACAGATGAGCAACAATGAGCATTATGATTCCATACATTTTGCTAACGGTAGTTTGAAAAGCGGAAAAGGCTTTTCCGTGACATTTGCCATATTATTTCGTTATATTCCGTGGTCGCTTAGGAATGAGCAAGTCAGTTATGGTACGTTAGAATGAGGCAGTTAATTAAACATTTGAGCTTCTCAGCCAGAAGGTTTGCCAGTTCGTTAGAGGGGGTGGGGACTCGGGTACTTTAGTATGTATGAATGGGACATTATTTGCAGAGATCCCTTCGACGTCATATCTACAATGATACATTTATGAGAATCTTCACTAAATCATAGACGTCATCATAGAATGCAAAAAGTAAAGTTGTAAAAATGTAGGAATGGAATTAGAAATCTGGTACTCGGACTTTAATAGAAATGCGGAACTACTTATGGGTAATAAGGCACTGTTGTTAATAGGTATCTGAATTAATTCCGAAATAAGTAGGAATGCACTGGAGACCATTATACACCATAAATAGGACAATTACATGGGATAGTACGCCAGTACAAAAGGTCTTTCTACGGCCTCAACAACGCTGTTAAAGGTCCAGGACCTCAAATATAGGGCCGTAAAAATACGAATAGAAAGTAGATGTTCAACTCTTGTTAGAATATTTAAAACTAATAAAAATAGGTATTTCAAGAGCGAATATGAATAGCAACGGTTCCGAAATTTATGACACTCACTAGTGGCAGTCCCACCACATCAATAGCCACCCCAGCCTTCCTCAGTGTCTCCTCGGATAGACCCTGTTCTTCGCCCCGATCATCTAGTATCGCCATCTTTGGCATCTTGTTGGCCGCACCCGCGCTGGCGTCGTCACTGTGCGGCCACCCTGCAGCCGATCCGTTGCTGTTATTGGTCTGCTTCCGCAGCAGAGCGGGCAAGGGTCTCTCGTCGGCGGTGTTGTGCACATGTCTCGCTGGGAAGGCGTCGCCACTGCTCGCTGTGGAATCGGAGGAGCAGGGCTCCATATCCACGGTGGCGGGATCATGATCTGACGAGCGGTGACTGGTGAATTCGTGTGAGGCTCGGTCTATATATCAAATGGCTTATGCGATTCCACAGTACAGGAATGGGGAATGACACAACGGCAAACGTGCGAATCCTCCGACACATCAAAACAGACTTACTTAGAACTTGTTTCTGGGGCTGAAATTTGAAGGAATATAAAATGAATTGGATGATAATTTTTTAAAACAACTTCTTAATCACAATCAGGAGTGAATCCCCTCTTATAAGAAGTTCCGCATCAAGTGAATAATTGCATATCGATTGACTTTGAACATCACCTCGAACCAGGAAACATAGATTTAAAAAGCAAAACACATTCGATAATCTTCATGTAAAACTAAAAAGGCTTTCAAATAAAACAGCATCAAGAATATTTGACGATACTTCAGACCATGAAGTTTGAGATTGTTCAACAAATTTCAAACGCTGTCAAAACCAGAAAAAATAAATAAATTCAAGCCGGCTGCAATACCAAATTACCTGACATTGATTTAAGAGAAAAATATGCCACGAAAGTCTTGATTTGTGGTTGAAAATGATCACAGAGACCAAATAGCCTACCGCAAATGGTTTGAGGTATTGTTGAGGTGAACTGATGCTGAGCAACGAGTCAAGATCGACGTTATGTGCCAACTCATCACGAAGGTGATTAATCTGTTCCTTAATTTCCTTGGCTTGTTCATAGTTTTCAAGTTTTACGGCTTCTCTTTTCTCGAATTCCAATCGGCAGATCTGTTCGCTAGCCTATACAGAGACAGGCTAATTAATGACAATTCAACTGTTCCTAGGAAAAAAATGATAGTCTAAATACCTCCTGTATAACCCTTACAGCATCCCGGATTTTTTTAGCCATGTCGAAATTTTCCTCTGTTAGCAAAAGAATAATAATTGCAGAATAAGACCTAGGTGAAAACAAAATTTCTATGGGTTTGGTGGACGTACGCCGTGCATATCCTAGTTTCTGAGATTGCAACCTTCGAATAATATCGCCAAATTGAGGATCCTGGTATATATCAAAGGCTAAGTCATCCAGTGGTGACAAGTTCTTAAGACTAAAACAAATGGTTTAAGGGAACAAAGCGGAACGGGAAACATATGTATGCGTATAAGGCATAATACCTCTCTGAGGCACCACCACATGATAGAGTTTCGTTGCTCAAAGAAGATACGACGGGTTCACCGATAAAGTTAAGAGCAATAATGCTGATTTGATTGTTCGAATTTTCGGGATTGGCATAATTTTTGTAAAGAAATATTTGGAAGTACGACCCGCAGGCATCGACATGAACAGACTTCAGTTCCCGAGCCTTGTATTGAGTCGATTCATTATTCGAAAGTTCAACATGACTGCAAATAAAGACTAGAAAAAGAGTCTCACCCAAGTCTTTGAAAACGGGAAGTCTCCATGTTTGCAATATCCTCACCATAGGAATTGCCAACGAAAAACTCTACTTTTGATGCTTCAGACATTATTAAGAAGCTAAACATAAACTAACCGATCAAGTATTGGTGCGATAATATTTGAATTTTCCTTATTCTCGAAGGTCCCTCGAGCTCAACCACAATTTGTTGTGGATATGGACATCTTTTGGCGCTGCGCCAACCTTTCATATTCGGTGATACGACGTTGAGTTCATGTGCCGGATACTCATCTTCTTGACTTGTCACATGAATAACCCGAAATTTAACTTTCCGTAGCATCTTAAACGTCAGAATATGAAACGAAAATGAGTCAGGTTCATCCGCAAAACTATATTTGAGAATAATTTTCTTTAGATGAGATAGTTCTGCAAATACTACAGCACAGATAAATAGTGCTAACAAACATTTCCCAATCCCAGTTTATAAAGGCAATGTAAGCGAGTTAGTAAGTAACTCCCGACCTCACAGACCGCCCGCCCAACCAAAAACCGACAACTTGTGTATGCGCCATACTCAGTAAACATAAACTTGCTTAATAAAACAAAACTATCTCCATTAAATTTAAATGCTAAAACACATATTATGCATAATGTATGCTGTTTACTTTATATAAATTTTTATTTATGCCAAACTTTATTATTGTATGCATACGTGATAACATTCATTAAATTCAGTGAGTTTCTTCTTGCCTTCGGAAATCATGAGTGATATCTAATGTGCCTCTGAGTACCAAGTTAGAAGGCTCACAGCTTTAGTCAATTGTAACAGTATTTCACGAAATTCACGCAATTATCAGCATGGTGCATTTTCGATATCATGATAGCCCATACTAGCAGTCTTACGTCTACGATTCGGAACTTGCTTTTCATTTATCGAGGTAACTTATAATCTGTTTATCCCCACTTAAGATTAAAATATCAAATTGTTAGCTCTTTCCTATAGATTTTTTGCAATGAAAACTAGTGAGACGTCTTCTCCTTTATAGCCATTGTCAACAAACCTCGTCGATTAAATGGTATGGATTACGCCTTCATTACCACTTCTCAAGACAAAAGTCAGGTACAGATTTGAACACTAGCACCAAATCACAGTACATATTCCACTCGCGTACTCTGGAAAAAATATTATGAATCTACACTAATGAGCATACACTGGATTAAATGACATGACCTTTAATTATGGTTACCATGTGAATTATAGAAAAATTGCCACATGTGGAAGCCATTCATGGGCCATAAATTCCTCCCTCGAGGAAGTATTTGACAGTTTTTAGTTACCAAAATTGGATTTGCCACTTGTATCCCAACTCGAAAGGAAATCTAAATATTATGGCTATAATAGTCCACAAGTAAATACCGCAAATACTCATAATTTGAAGATGTTTAAAGAAAACAAGTTGTCGAAGTTAAAATGCAAGACAACTGCATAATTTAAATAGTTTCTAGCCAACTGAAAAGGTACCATTTACTGGTTAAGTTCGAAGGGCTAAAAAGAAGCCGTCCAAGTAGTAAGTTGCGACGATGAGAGAAGGGGCAGCTTCTTTTCCACAAGCAACCGAAACCGAAAACTGGAGGAATGTTATCGGAGGGGGGGGGGTAAGAGCAGTGGAATTTCGGACTTTTAGGACCGTTTGAGTATGCGACGAAGTGAGCTGTGCCGTCGGGGTTTTGAGGCCTCCTCACTTAGAGCTGAAGCTGCTGAAGAGGCCCTCGAACGTCGCGCACTAGTAGGAAGGGATTGTGCTCTCTCGAACCGACCTGACACGTCTCTAGGACTCAGCTTCTTTGCCGTGTCATTGATTGCCTCCACCCAGCGTTGTAATACCTCTGCACTCACAGCCTGGAGTAGATACTCCGCACCAGAGGCCAATCGAAGTCGAAAAACAAAAGGACGCTTTGTATAGTCGAGTGCGGGAATAGCTATTACCCCGGCCAAATTTAGTGGAGCCTCTCCGTGGAAGGTTTCACTCTCCTGTTCCCGCCGAGTTCTGCGGTCTTTGTAGAAGTTAAGCTTGCCGTCGATTAACGTAACGTATACAGAATTCCAGCTACGACCACGGCTATGACGAATGCCGCCAGGATCGGCCTCCCACTTGCGAATCAGGGGGCCCTCTACACGAGGCAGTTCTTCTGTGGTTGCGGTGGAACTTGCTTCACGTCCTGCTACCTTCCGCTCTTTCGGTGGATCGGCAGGAGGAGGGGTGTAAGCTGAAGTGCTTGGGAAACTTCCTTGTTGTCTAAATAAATATAATGATATAGTTGTTTACTATGCCTACAAAATTGTAATTTCACAATTTTCTGCTTGTTAAGTTGCAATTATGCCTTATATAATCAGAATAAGAACTGAAATGAATTAAATAGAGGTCAGTATAGTGCGCAAATTACTGCAAATTACAGATAGTTTCATTGGCAGAGTCTGTTCCCTTTGGTATTGTTCGATCGAATAAGATCCTGGGAGCTTGGCCATAATCGAAACTAACCTTATTAGGGGTCGATGAAATTGGAATTTCTTTCTCGGAATTTTGACAGACTAAAAATGACTTTATCGGAACTATGAGAGTAACAGTGGTAAGACATTAAAAAACATAAGCGCTACCAAACAGCCATATGAAATAGGCCAATGGTGTGCTCTTTTTTGGTAGAAGAACGCAATGCACAAGGATTATTCATAAGATAGTAAGACAGAAAAGTAACTACTTTGCATAACACACCTGGGATAACACGCGTTCCTCCTATAACTGATTACTTGACGAAAGCTGGCTTTAACAGTAAAAAATTACTTAAAATTGTTCCAATAGGGCAGGAAACAAATGACAGAGGTCCATCGCTAACTATAATCTGTCAAGCGTAGATGGAAAATAAAACAGAAAATTATGGCAAATTAAAGAGTCTATGTTTTACTGTCGTTATTTCACTTCCTCAGTTTATTTCATCTAAAAAGGACAGAACCTTTAAATCTAAAGGGAAAGAGAAACAAGTACATCAACTGAAGTTTTGATACCCGGACCACTAGCAGTGACTCTGAATAATCTCTTCAGCTGAAAATTCTCAAATTGATACAATGTGTTCGATGTAAGAAATGGCTACTCAAGGGAAAAGGAAGCTTTGAAAGAGAATGCGGTAGCGAATTTTCATCAAAGGCCATAAACAAGGACACAATAGTAAAAGCCACCAATTAGCAGTGATGGGAGTTTCACTGATCTGATCTCACACGCTAGAAAATGTGTTACTTGCTACCAACATCTTCATCCGCTTTTTGGAGATACAACTTAGGACGCGGAGGATTATAGTACCACTAAATTCCAAACCTCTAATACCAACTAGGCCGTACCTCGTGATGGAAGTGGTCACCATCGTCTCCCTCTCCTCACTCTCGACTGGTGGGTCTGTAGAAGTTGGCCCTTCTTTTACCTGGGCTTCCATCGAAGACACTTGCTTCTTCGTTAGGTAGAAACCTTCAGCTGTGCTGCCTGAAGAGAAGGGTCGTCGTGGTTTCAACTCCTCCACATCATCGTCACCATCCATCTCCGACTTCCGAATGGGTGGTTTCGTTGGCAGCGAAGACCAGGTAGGCCGGTAGTGTGCCAGAGGGGCAGTTCGAGTGACCGGTGAAGTTCTCCTAAAGGAATCCTGGGGAACACAGGTGGCGTGGCCGATACGAGTGCTCAGGGACCTGAGGTTTGGGGTGGGCTTTTGAGGCCGACTGGGCATGGGCGGGAGACTGGGCGGGAGACGCGAGAAGCCCTGGACTGGGGGCAGGAACTCGTGCACCGCCTTCCGAATTCTTTCTCGCTTCTCACGCTCGTAACGTGTTGCATCCTCTGGCTTCCATTCCAGAGCGTGGACCTCCAACTATAAGTTACGATATGTGTAATCACTCATCGAGTTCAAAATGACAAATGTAGAGTTTATGGTGAGTAAAATAGTAAAAAAACACAACTTAATTATCCTTTTGGATGTTTCTTTGTCATACACGCTATTTTTCATACATTGTTACCCAGTGAGAATCGATTATAGCGAAGTTACGGCCGCGGAAATTCTTAAAATTTCATGTTCATTGGGGAGGAGGACCAATTTCCTCCTAGTAATAGTGCGGGTGCTGCGGAACTACGATTAATGAATGATCAATAAATTGTGTACGAGGGTAAATACAACTGAGAACATTATAACATTTTAATTAGCGAAGTTTAAGAGAGCACGGCTATGAAAGAATCAGATGCATAAATTAGGACAAGAATATTTGAGATTTCGACTCGTGTCTCAGAAGTTATTAAACATTTCACAAAACTGAATGCCAAAGCTAAGTAAGATGGAAAGTCGTACTTAAAATGTGGCATGATTCCCATCAAATATGTCCTATACAGCACAAGTTTATTTATTGGAAAGCTCCCATTTTTCATTACTTCGTTAAAGCGGATGCTTTGTTTTTCACCAACCATTGCATAGTTACCCTTTCTTACATCATATCAAGAGGAAGAGGCAACTGGAGACGCTTGGTGCAACTTACTCAAGCGTTTGTCAAACAGTAGCAGTAAGGTTATATCTCTCTATCAACTCACGATGGACGAGCACAGTTCTGAGGTTTAGAACCAAGGACGATAAATATATCTAGTTTAAACTGTTATAATAATTTTAATAATGTATTTAAACCCATTGTACGGTACCAACGAAGTCACATTCTCGGATGTTTTGGAGCTGATTGCAAGTTTAAATAATCATGTTTTTGTTGGTTTATTTAACTTAGGGGTGAATATTCATCAAAATGGCAGGGGTGGTATTTTTGGGATGACATTAGGCCGCAAAAACTGGGCGTAGAAGCCAGAAGTGTGCTAAAAGTTAAGTGGCCTAGAAGCCCCATTCGAATATTTTATTGTGCACCTCAATCTACGTTGCACGAAGCTAATCCATTAAGAAAAACAACCAAAGAAAAACAGTCATAATACTTAAAAAACGTAATTACACACCAGAACCAAGTGAAGAGATTGATTGGAATATAGTTTCAGGCAAGGAAATGTTATTTGCAAAGCCAAGAAGCCACAAATAAAACTTTAAAGTTTAAGTTTTATCGCATCACCTCCAAAGGTGAGGGAGGCTTAACAAGGCAAATAGACTTCGAGGACAAATTATCAAGGTTTCGCTCTACTTTGAAATAATAATTTAGGAAAAAGCCTCGTAAGTATGGGTTATATGCAATATCAGTTTTGCTTATTTAATTGTCTACATTTTGCCAGTCATGTGCCCATATTTCAATCCGTTTTATTATCATTTAGTGGATAAATGAGAAGTTCTGTTGAGTGGCATAAAAAATTTTAAGCAAAAACAAGGAAATACTTATACTCATTTAACCTTTCAGACTTGCAGACTTTAATGTTCCAAACAAGTTTTCGGGCAATCATTGAAGAATCGTAATAAGGCAAACCTTTAGATTGAAACATGGCAGCATTTTGAATCATTTTGAAATTGGCAATAAGGAGAGCTAAAATGTGCTGTACTTATTATTTGTGAGGTGCCTAGTTTGAATCCCACTATCACGACTCAAGGCTGGTAGGAATTGCGTGTACAGGATTGGGAAATGATACACGGTGACTGACCTTTGTCAGTCTCTTCAGGGCCGCAAATCTCTCTTCCGCAGAGGCGCAGGCCTTTTCGAACGCATAATGCGCTCCCAGCAGAGCCAGAGTCTCCGCCAGTGTCTCGCCAATGTTCCTGCGGACCGAAACCAAGAACACCTCCCTGCTGCCCAGCCAGGATTCGGCAGCCGCAGCGTCTCTTAAATAATACCTTGCATCCAACAGCATCAGCAGGCGCTCCCATCGCTCTCTCCAAAGTGCCTCGGCCAGGATGCGTTCTGTTGCAAGCGCCACGCAGGTCTCCCGCACCGCCCCCTGCGGTGCCGTAAGCAAAACGAAAAGGCGGCTGCCCGATGCGGGCGACGGCGGCGGTTGGTCCATCGGCGGTGTGGCGGGGAGACTGAGAATGGCGCGACCCTCCTCGAGACACTCCTCGACCTGTTTCACCTTCATGCCTAGTTCGGCGTAGAGTTGGCGCTGCTCACCGATCATACGCTCAACAGCGTAGGTGGTGCGGCTGGAGGTGTGATGAGACGCAAAGTTAGTTGCTTGAAAACCTGAGAAAAAGGACTTCCGTTATGCAATTTGCATAGAAGTAGAATTGTCAGTCTGGAGTGCTATTTTTTATTTTGTCAAGTATTTTGGGATTTGCAATAATCAAGGTGGAGGGTTTTCGTGAGGCTGAATACAGTAAACGACTACAATCGTTCCTAATATTTAACACGGACAAATAAGTAATGCCGTGGCACTATTCTTACCAAATGGAATATTTTTGTACAATTTAACTTGGTAATAGAAAGAGCAAAAGATGTGAAAACCGTGCTAGGCCTTATGCAACATTTGATCTCATTAGTTAGTAGCACTAAAATACTAAAAATAAAAAGGGTTGAGAGATGTCCTAAAAATGGGGAACAATTGCATCTCCTTGTGTTTAATTTGATCATTAAGTTAGCATAAATAAATACAAATACTTGTGTGTTGTTGTAAAATGTTGTCTAGTAGAATGTTTAATTCCCACAGTTCTGAAAGTTTTGAGAAGTGCTCACTTTGTAGGCCCTGCAATGAGTTAGCTGGCTTGTGTAAGATACCAAGAACAATTTTAAAGAACACAGAGCGAATATAGTAAACTGCACGTTCAGTGACAATGAATTTCGTGACCAGCGCTACCAAGTAATTAGTAGCTTTTTACTCTGTCTCATAAGTAACTTGAGTTACTGTGTTCAGTAAAAATAAGTCATTAGTTAAGGGTTTTTCATAAACTATCAAACTTGGTATCCAAACAACCATAAGTATTTTTTAGTGGTGAATTGATATCATAATCGTGAAGCAGCTCCGTAAGTGCATTTTACTATAGACGGTAGATGAATTAGAAACCCTTCTCAGTTATACTAGTAATAAATATGATTTGATTTATTTAAGATCACCTTTTTAACATTATTCTGGTTTACAATTAGACTAATTTGAGTTTCAAATAAACGTAGTTTTGACTTAGATTAGGCGTAGTTAATATTTGAGTGACCGCAAAAATGATAGCCCGAATTTAACTGAAGTAAATGTATGTTTGTGAAAATTAATAGTTCTCTTAGGCATTCCCGATGAAGTATTCCACGTGTAGACTTCGAAATCGCCTTAAATTTATGCCACTGAGTTCGATTCACTAGTTTAAAACCTTCGTGACCTGGATCTTCGTGCCTATCTCTGCTTGACTCATCTTACGAAAACGTTAGCAGATGACCCCGTGAATTCATCCACTGCCAGGTATCGTACAGTGCTAAAAAGTTATCTCGCGCTCATCTCCCCCCAGTCTAGTGTCAATGATGTTGCTTTTAATATGCGGTCCCAGACTGTTCTGCTTTATGGACCAACTTGAGTAAACACTAAGGTGAGTTTTTTACTAAGACCTTGACAACTTTCTGAAGCCGTGTATGAAGTAAACACTAACGAGGCTCAAAAAGGTTGGATACCACTTGAAAAGTTTCTAAGAGCACATGATCACTCTAGACGTGAGCTTGAGCAGTTCATTTCCCTCCTGGCATACACACAAGATATCTTGCTATCCTTTAATGGTGGTTGGGGGAGCCTTACCATACTTTGCTCAAGCTTGTCAAGACATTGGGATAAATACCTCGAGCGAAGGTTAAATGTGCTGGCATACAATCGCGGTTTCAGCTTACAAGACGTGTCCTCGTTTGATCCCGTCAATAGGCCTTCTACTTCGACCAGCTGCACCTACCTCAAACCATTGGGTTGGCTCATCCTCTTCTTAGCCTCCGCGAGCCATTCGAGCAATTCCTTGGCCATGACGAAGAACCGATGGAGTCGCTGGGCTTCGGAGAGCTCGTGGGCGCGCTCGCCGGCGGCTGCAGCGAGCTGCTGCGCGGCGCTCAACACGCAGTCGAGGCGCACGCGCAGTCGCGCCTCCGCTTCCCCCGCGTACGCCGGCAGCAGCGCGGATGCAGCGTCCGCTACCGCGGCGCAGCTCGCTTTGATGTGCGTCAGGCGCAGCTCCAGCCCCGCCTGTCGTCGACGCAGGACCGCCAAGCCGTCACTGGCACCTGTCACCATCTCGGTGGTCGGAGCCGATGGCAGGTAGTGGTAGCATTCCTCGATCTGCTTCTCAATGTACTGCAAGACCATGGGTTGGCAAGTGAAAAACAGCACCGGGGCCTCGCATGATTATCTATTCTCCATTAGAATTTCAATGTGTTTTGGATAAATCTTACAATGAATTGAAGATTAAAGAGTCAATTTGGCTCAGCTACTAATGATTTCATAGGCTTCAAATTCGATATCATTTCTTAATGATTGATTTGGCGAATAAGCTTATAAAATGATTCTCTTTTCATTTTTATTAAGGGGTTCATATATGCACTAGTTGTAATGGAATATTTTATTAAAAAACGTTGTTTTTAGAAAAATTGGGTTGTAGAATATTTTGCATATTGGTGTCATTTATGAATGCTGAAGTAGGATTACTATGTGAAAGTGCTATTTTTACAGTGACAAGAGATTTTAATAAGATAAACATGGCAATTCTTTATTCAGTTCACAAGCATAACGGTAGAGCAATGTGCAATAACTTCATCATTCCATAAAATTCGGGACAATTTATAAATGAATAAATTGGAGCCACGCCTGGGCCCTAATTGCTTTGTAATTCATCATCCTATCATGAAAAAGGTAATTTCATTGATCATGAAAGAACACAAAGAATCAGCTTTTAATTTAGTAGGGAATGCTCTACCTTTATAGACAGCTAATTCAGCTTACCATAAACACTAAAAATTTTGAGGTAACACCTAATTAAAATTAGCCTGGTACAAAATGTGTGTTCTTGAAAGATTTTAAACTGTTAATCGATTTCATCACACAACCACTCACAAAGAGGGTTTATACAAGCGGGATTTAACCGTTCAATTTTTCGTCTTAATGACTGCTTCAACAAGAAGCGCAGCCAGGAAATTTGCATGGACTCAAAAATCGATATTTCTCATTTGGCTGACTATTTGCCAGTGGGCAGTCAGGCAAAGTGGCGGTACACATGAGCCATGAACAGCGTCGTCATGGCTACAAGTGTTCTGTTCTCTATAAATGGCCATAAACGCAATAAAAGGCAGCAATTTAACTGGCATTTGTTGCACCAATAGCACGGCAAAACAATTATCCAGTAGCTGGAAATCCCCATGCCATCATTCAAAATTCCACCTACGTGAACCCACGAAAGTTCTCAGCTTAGAAACAGAAGGTCTCTTGTCTAATTCAAAACCTCAGTGTACTCTCAGCAAGTAAAAAGAGCATTCTTTGACACTTCGCCATCACGTGAGACACTACGTCTACCTTTAAGTTTATAGTTGAGACATAAGCATAGTGCGAATATGCATCAAAATCTTGAAGGGTGGAGGAAGTTATAGTTTTCGCTAGAAAAAATACATCACTAAGTGTGGGTTATGGTCTACCCAATCGCATTTTGGATACTTCTTTTAATGTAAATAAGGATCACTACGATTCTAATGTTGTTAACATAGATACGTACGAATGCAACCGGAATAATTAGCTAGTGCAGTCAGATTCGTGGAACTTAATATTTTCGTTATGGGCATCGATGGTCGATATGAAATCGCACAAGCACAGAGTGGATGAAAAAGTGGTAAAACAGAACAAACTGTAACCTACGTTCTTCACTCAAAAACCGAGCACAGAGAGGCATGTAGATGTGTTGATGAGTACCTATTCAATCGAAAAATAAAAACCACATGGTTGATCTAGATCTCCGATTGCTGGAATATAAGCTTCTTGTATAATCTCAATTATATATTATATCATATCTTATTAGAGTTAGGTAGAAAGCAATAGTAGGGATATGTATTTTGTACATGGTAATTGAAGCCATATTCTCCAGCGGTTGGGGCATAGTTAAAGCGAACTTCACGAAGGAAATCCAAATAATTCCCTTCTCTGTTGCTATTATCTTATTCACTATAGTCGCAAAAAGAAGCTATTGGTGCAACAAAAGCGCTGGGTGAATAATCAGTGTTGAGGATGTAAATGCTCCTCCCAGAAGCTGCGGTGACTCAGCACGAACGGCGCTCAAAAGTGGGAGAGGGAGAGTAGGTAAACAGGAAGAAAGGAGGCACTGTCGCATGCCCGCGTGTAATTTGTGCGACTGCTAGGGCGTGACCCTGACCACTTTCACTACTGACCACTACGCACGCACGTAAGCAAGGCGTGGTTAAGCAAACTTATGCAATGGACTCCTACGCTCAGCAGGAGTGCACACTCACATCCGACGGTATTTTTGGGAATTCATAAGCTGGAAGATAATTTTTACAGTAATGTTTACGTTTATTCTACTGAGTCCATGCTTGCATGCAATTTTTAGAGACTCGCAAAGTTCGAATTAGCAGTAGCCCAAAAACATGGAGAGAACGGTTACTTGGCAAGATTGATTGCATAAAATAACTTCTCATTCGATTTACTTGGCACGATCGGTGCTTCTAAATCTCAGCTCATTACGCCAGCACATGGTAAAACGCTTGTGAGCCACCTGGTGGCATTGGCGGTGGCATGTGAGGGTAATTTTAGTAAACTTGCAGGTCTCTAATCCAATGAAACTTGATAAGTGAAGCTCAATGAAAGCCAGAAGGCATTAAGCATACCTTTGGATTTTGAGGATCCAAAAGGCACTTTGAATTACTGAGTACAGGTGCAATAGTACAGTTTTGGATAGGTATTCAAACTGCCTCTGACACCCAATGTGCTCAGTATGTGCTTTAGCAAGGTGACAATTAAGTAAATTAAAATGGCCATTTTTGCATATCTCAAAAAAGTAATCTCAATGCGTGTAAGAAGATAAGTTGGAATCATTGTACCTAGGCATATAGAATCCTCGTAGCTGAGTTTTAGCCGAACGAGCTATTGGAAATTGAGGTGAGCACAACAAGACTTAAATAGGTAAGTTCACCCATCACTTTATACTTTTGAGCACTTGAAGTAAATTAAATCCCATTCATGATAACCCAAAGGGAAGAGGAGCACTTTAGGGTAGGAACCTGCGTGTCCGAGAAGAAACGATGCAGCGTAAGAGCTGACTTGAGGATCTTTCTCCTTGTGGTGAGCATCTCGAGCAAGTCGGCCCAGTCCTCGTTGAGCCCGTCCTTGGCCAATGCGATCTCGGAGCGGTTCTTGTGACCTCGGAGGATCATCTGGTCCATGCGCGATAGCATCGACTTCATGCGCCGATCGCCCTCAGTGCGCGTGCATTTGGCGAAGTCATGGAAGCGCTCGTGCAAGGTGAACGTGTGCTCCAGGTTCGTGCCCACATCCGGATTGTTAGCAGTCTTCTGACGCTCCGCAATCCACTCCTATCGGCCAATAGATGGCGCTCAAAAACTACCCCCAAGTCAAATGTTTAACTAAACATACGCTCCAGAGCATATAGCCGCAAAAAAAGTAGTTCTTTTGCTGGCTTATGAAATTTCTCAGACCTTTGAAAAACTTGCAGTCGACGGAGAGGAGAGCACTTATTCTACTAACTGGTCGAAAAAGGTCTTACATCTCATGGATAGATAAGCTCCTATTTTTTTATAGATCCACTTACTATGTTGAGAATGAAAAATAACGCGAGCAAATAAATGATTAAGAATGTCTAAGTCATTATTATAATTGCAAAGAGCTAGGCTGAAAAGTCGCAATCAGGTCTCGGATGTTCCTAGGTAAAGTGACAAAAATAGGAGAAGAGTTATTTGTGTAGCAATAGTGTCATAGAATACAGAGCTCAATGTGTCTCCTACTCTGCCAATATTTTTCGGAGACTTCATTTTCTGGGGGTTGCCATACTTACTTCCAAGTCCTTCACATCTTGCATGATATCATACAAGCTAACTGACTCCCCCAGGTCCCTTCTGCGCTCCAGGACGTTTTTCTGCAGCAGAGAGAAGTCGTTGACGAGTCTGGTGGCGGCTTTGGCCAGGGCCCTGGAGGCAGCCGGTGGGGCCTGCACGTAGTTGCCGTTGATCTGCACACCCGAGGAGAGCTGGCGAGCGAGTTCATTGCTGCGGCGCTTGGTTTGTTTCACTTCGTCGCTCCATTGGTTGACGCTTTCGAGGAGGACATTCAACTGACGCAGGGCACGCTGCGCTTCAGCAATGTTCTGAGAAAGGAAAAGATGAAATTTGGTACAGTTACAACTACCAAACACTACAAGTTCCAAAATGTCTGAATAGGACTAAAAGTGCTGGAAAATTAATCGGATCTAGTTTATCATACTTCCGGCTGCATACTTCCTTCCATGCGGTATCAAGCAACAAACACAAAGCTACGCGTGCTGAAAGCAGAGCCTTCAGACATTTACCAAACAGAATAATCTCATAAACAGATCAAACGAATTTCTACCGTTTCCAACAACTTATTTACCTTTTCGAACATGGCAATATACAAAGCGAGACTCGGCATATGAATTTGCTTTATACTCTTCTTTATGAACTTGTTTTAGAAGACACTTTTTATATGGTGCATATAGAGTACAAAAGGCAAATTACTGAGGGTTCATTGATGGTCTGCAGATAGAGCTCCCTTTCAGAGACCCAGGCCTCCAGATTGACCACATCGAAGGAGAACTTATGGGCCATTTCCGCCAGTCGAAGCTCCTCACGTCGAACCTCCAAGAGATGGGTAGCAGTGTACCAGGCCTGCTCCAGTTCACCCAAAACATCGCGGAAACTGCCCAGCCTGGGACCTGCGCTCTGAGCGGTCCCCAGGTAGGTCTCCTTAACTAGCTGGAATGGCAAATGAAGAGAGGAAATCCAGTCATTTAGGACAGCAGCTGATCGGTGGAAAACAAGGCTTCGAAAAGCCGTCAACTCGCTTCTTCTTAAACCAACATTAGCAACAACTTCCTTCCTCATTAGCTTTAAACTGACTCCTGCCTGAAGTGTCCGCAAAGAAGGAGGAAGAAGGGTAAAAATACACCTTCCACAGTGATTTCATTCATATCCGCCTCCCTTGCTTATTAGTACTTTTACATATAGTAGCAATGATTTTGTCTGCCATTCAGGATTCGCGATTCATTAGGATACAGAGAAGCCTCCTGATGATTCCTAAACAAGAACCTCACTTCTGACCACAGGAGCAAATTATTAATTTCTGTCACCCAAATCCGTCGTACTTTCAGTCTACATACGGAAGTGAGATTGACTTTGATATCCATATATTAAATCCGTTTCATATACCTCACATAAGAGCTATCGCTGGAGAGTTATTATTATTATTATTATTATTACTAGTGTCCTTACTAAGCATAGAGTCTTCACTCTAGGTCCCCTGTTCTCCACCTCAGCGATATGATTAGCCAGTCGTCGCTTTTCCTGCTGAACGCGTAGCAATTGTTTGCCCACCGACCAGCGGTCCTTCGGTGTCCAGTCGTCATAGGGCTGGCGCACCTGCACCAACTTGTCCTTCACCCAAAGCAGCTCTGAGTTGAGATCCAGTAGGTGACTGGCAATTGAGGCGTGGAGGTTCAAGAGTTCTTCGCGTTGCTCTAGAGCCGCATCCACCACCTCCAACTTCTTACCGACTTCCGCGCTGACGGCTGCAAAGTCGGCCGTGCGGTCGGGAAAGCGTTCTGCTAGAACTTCGATGTGTTCCTTGAGAAAAGAGAGGATTTAAAGAAAACCGATTGAGCTGGAATTAGTTTTTCAACCTTGATTCGACTTTAGTCAACCAGATAGAACTTTTCAGGCACGGCTCATGCCAGTGTGATTGCAGGCGCTGACATGCACACTCCTACCGACATGATTTGTCAGTGATTGCGAGAAACTTCCCTTAATCCTCCCCCCCCCCAAGTTAAACATCAGAAGATAGGCTTTTTAATTGGAATCACTTACTCTTAATCAGAATGTTGAGAAAGACTTAGAGGCCGCCCTTCAAAGCTTCAAAGGTAGGACTTAGGAAAATATGACCGTCCCAAGATAGCAGTAGCACTTACCCTGAGTGCAGCTGCTCTTTCATTGTAGTTGTCGTAGTCCTGGCAGTCCCTTCGATGAACCTCAGTTCGGCGTTGAAACTCCGCCAGACCTGAGGTTGCTAAAGTGGGATCTTCCACATCCATTTTGATCCTCTCCAACAGTCCTGCGACCCATCTCAGAAGATCCTGTACCGTTTCGTTCAGCAAGTACTCTTAAAGGAAAAACACCGAATCAAAATTAATCTTAGACGGCCATCTACATACAATTTTAGCTCGTAATAAAATCAAGGACTTTATTATGTGTGCTGTCGAAAGGCTCTGCTGGCTGAATTTTGATTCGTTCAATGGGTGATACATAAAATAGTTATAGTGACTTTACATAAAAAGCAATATCAAATGACAACTCAGAAAGCATCAACTTTCCTGTAGCTCTCAGTTGCGTCTAACCACGAAATTCTTCAAGGCTCCTTTGTTACACATAGACGAGTAACTATAAAAGAATTCTAGGGTGCACTTCGAAGGCACACCTCTGTGGGATTCCTCAAGGGTGAGCATTTGGTTGTGAAGCTCCTTGAGCAAGGCCTCCCAGTGCATGTAGATGTCGTCGATTCGAGCCGAAACAATCGGGTCCGTTCGCGGACATGAGTTAATGAGCTGTTTCCCTATCTGAAAATGGGAAAGCAATCTACAGATTTTGAAATCAAATTAATTCCAAAACTACAACAATGTACCCTACTCTTGCATTAGATGACTTCTGAGTAGTCACATTTGTATAATATGGGAAAGCAGGTTATGGGAAAGTAATTCTCAACGTATTTCCAGGATTCCGGTAAGGTTGACTTAGGTGTGACGTGGACTAATGCACTTCGAGAATAGTATCATATCTCTTAGTCTCGAGAGATATCCCACTTTGGCTTTGAGGAAGAATATTGAATTTTAAGTGAACCGTTTATAGAGCTAAGAATATTTGAGCTGTTGTCTAATTTAATTGTATAGCCAGGGGTATTTTAACTAATTAGTTAAAGGAGATTTAACTATAGAGTTAAGACCATAAGAAAAGACAGAAAACGCTAATAATCACATCACGAAAATAATATTCTCCGCATATTTGAACCGTATAGGATCTACCAAACCGCGCAGTAACTAAACTAGGTTCCTTGCATCTGTTGCATATTTAATATTTATTTTCAAACTTGATTTCTCAAGTTGTGCCTACACATGTTTCAATTGATAACAGCCTTTAAACGAAGGTTGTTTACAAAATGACAAATTAGGAGGTGTCAACGGGTCTGACTAAACTGGACGACTGCGCTCCGTTCAGGGGCCCAAGTTCTCTCTTCGTTTGCTCATGAAGAGTTAGTAGGTCAATTCAGTGACCCTTTAAACACCTCTTAGATATTTTGGTACATAAGAATGTCGCGCCAATGGGTTGCAGCTTGTGTACCTCAATTAATCCTTCAGCTCTCCCCCTACTGGCCTCAATCTCCTCCTGGAGGGCTTTCACCTGCCCGTAGGCACTGTGGACGTCTCGCTTTGAGGTCAAGGTCAGTTGATTCAACGCCAGTTGCTTCTCTGCCATCCAGTCCTCAATCTAGAAAGGGAGCGTCAAAACTCAAACTATTTTTCATCAAATACAGGGTGATTGAATCGCCGACAACACCTTACATCTCTAAAGTCGTTCAATAGCTCTTGAAGACGCAGTTCTTCCTTCAATATGCGCTCGCGATCATGGGATTTTCGTTTATTTCGCTCCAGCCTGTGTTATGAAAAGGAACAAGTAATACGTTCACTAGTATGCCTAATTGTTCTTGCGGTTGACTCACTTTTCTCTAAGAGTGTGCAGTTTGGCGTTGAACCCACCCAGAGATCCCCGGTGGTCAGTCAGGTCGCAGCTGCGACGTTCGAGGATGTTGAATCGGTTGCAGGTATTTAGCAAAGTCTCTGTGAAAGTTGCGTGATTCTTCAGAGAGGTTTCGACTGCCTCAAGAGACTCCTAGATTAAGAGTTGGCATTTATATTTTTATGGAATTGAAAGCAACCTTGAAAGCCTTCACGATTGCAAAGTTTTCGATACTTGAGTAAATATCTTGGCCCTTGCCATGTTGGCCACGGCTTTGATATAAGTTGCCGTTTAGTTAAATTCATTGCAAAATAGAATAAGTGGAAAAAAACGTTGAGCGAAAGTTGAACTTCAAGCCAAAACTTAGTTCTAGACAAGAGATGCATGAGTTTGTTAAAAAGTACATTTGTGAGCTTGCTCCTTCATAGCTAAACGTTGGCCTTTTTCTGCATGTATAAACAGCCACCAAAAGCAACTAGGATTTAAAACCTACCAAATGAATCGGGTGATCCAAATAAACTTCTTGCCTTGCAACCATGGTCTCCAGGGCTCCAAGCTCCGATAAATTATCCTAAAATTAAAGAGTAAAGTTTCATTGTAAAATGAGATGTAGATTAAGACAGTCACCATGTCAGAGTGACGGATACTTCTATACGTTTTTCGTGCTTAAAGCTGGAAAGGGAAGCGACACCATAAAGCCATTACGGTATCTACTATTTTGCTTGACGAAAAGATAGTGTATTCATCTATTTTACGATGAAATTGAGGAAATCTGACCTTACCTTGTCTGAAAAACTCAAGATATTCTTTTATATACTGCTAGAAAATGTGTGATTTTGAAAACTGTGCTTAATTAATCTCTATTTATCAAATAAGGATGAGTATTTTCTCAATCGTTTGGATGATCTGTTTTCTTAACGAAAAATGTATTTGTTTGCTTTGCCTGAATTTAAAATATGCATGGGGATTTTCTCAATTTGTCACTCGGTAATAATTGTTGAATGTTCTTAGGATAGTACACGCAATACTAGGCAGCCAAATAAATCATCTTCCGAAGTTTCGCTTACCAGAGACGAGATTTCCTGGGAGAGGTTGTCGATGTTTCGGCGCACCATCTCGCAGATTTGAGCGTACTCTTCGATGACTTGTTCAGGATCAACTTGTGCCTCCCTAACTGGCGATCCTGCCTCCTGCGTGTGAAGCAGCTTCTCGTAGTCCGCCAGTAACTTCTCCAAATGCTTCTCTGCTCCGAGGAGCTCCACTAGATCGTCTTGCTGCGCGGCCAGTGACAAACGCGCCTCCTGAGATTAAATAATGGGATTAGTGGATAACACAAAGCACATCAGTAACATTCTCTAGCTCTGGATACAATTGCAGGGAGCACACCTTGGGACTGGATGGAATTGCAGTGCACGAACTCTTTTCCTTCTTAGTGGTTATCCACTTCAGGAAATCGGCTAGAGATTGAGCCGAATTCAGATGTCTCCCATGCAGTGAGATCAGATCCTCACATTTTTTTAACTCCCTATCCAGTTCAGCTACCCTTCCAAAGAGCTCATCTTGCTGCTTATAAAGCCATGTGGTCCTTTGAAGTGACGCCTCGTCTGGAATTCGGTAGGTGGCCGCTACTCTTTCACCCATGTCCTCAATCTTGGCTCTGATGACTTTGGAGTCTGACTTGATAGATTTCAGTACCATGTTTAATCTGCTTAGGTGTAGAACCGACGGAATATCAGTCCATCTGTGGCGCAGAATGATTGCCATCTTCTCAGCAATCCACTCCTTCGTGAATGAGCAGTCTCGGGAGAGTTCGAAGAATATCTGATCTAGGTTCAGACGGTAGCGGAAGTCTTCGATTCGATCTGCGAGCTGGTTCCATGCGTCGTTGAGACTATTGCGATTGTCGATGACTTGGATGAGAACATCTTTCAAGTCCTCAACTTTGCCAGCTGAAGCAGCTTCAAGAATGTTGGCTGCTGTCTTATTGATAGCGGCAATTCGATCGGCCATTTCACTCATTTGATTCTCCAGTCCTTCCAGATGCCTCGCAAAGAAGTCGAATTCCTCGAGGAACTCGGGTTTTGCTGCTCTGCCCCAGATATTTCCCAGGTTAGCTGGTGTGATCCTGTCTAGAAGGCATGCCTTTTCAATTATCCACGATCTGACTTGACTGGAACTGTTGAGAAACTGTTTCACAGATAGTGCGTCTATGAGAGTTGCTTGCTTTCTTTTGACTCTTTCAAGTAGCGCCATGTACGAAGTGAGCAAAGTTGCCGGCTTCTGGTTGAGAACTTGACAGACCTCCGACCTAACGTCGGAGAGACTTCGAACAAGAAGGAATGAATCCTGACCTTTGACAAAATCTTCTGGTAGATTGTCAAAGTCACTGAATTCATCCTTTAGTGTGGAGGCCTTTTCACAGATGTGCTCAACGTCTCGTTGGTAAAGTTCAACTTCTTCAAGGAGTCGCTGATTGATTCGAACAGCCGATTCAGCAGAGCTGCCACATTGAAGGTCCAAAACCTTGGACTTTTCCGCAATCCAGCTACTTGCGTCATCGATTTCCGCATCTAGAAAAAGCACATCACCGACAATCACGGTTTTTTTCTTAACGGAGGCTAAAATTTCGGTGAGGAGGCCCCATGAGGCGAGAAATTCGCCGACATGGCCATCATGTCTCGATCCAGCATATACCTCCGCGATTCGAGTCACGTCACCTTGCTTGGAATTTAAGTCCTCTTCCATGTACCTCACCTGCCTATGAATCCGATTCATGACTGCGTAGGTGAACTGGAATCCCAGCTCTTGAAGAAATCGCATCCGTGCTTGAACGAGATTCCTGAATCGGGCAATGTCGGGCAGAAGTCGAAATTGCTGTTGAACCATCTCGATCAGCTTCCGTTTTTCTTCCGCAGCAAGAACAACCTGTTCCTCCATTCCAACCCATTCCTTTTCTAACTCTTCTCCATACTCATCGCCTTGCCTACGGAGCAAGATTTCAACTTGTATACACAGAGTTTTGATCTCGTTATCCGCAGCTTCAATACTCATAAGAGACTGTGTAATTTGCTCCTCGCTGTTGCCCGTTTCAATTCTGTCAATCCTCTCCTTCAGTCTGCTGGCATGCTTCATGAAACCGTCGAACTCAATACTACTTTCAATGTAGGATATCCGGTTTTGGATTAGTTTTCGACGGTTCTTTATGGTATCTAGTAGAACCAACCACTGATTTTCTACCTTCTGGCAACGTGAGCTGACAGCATGCTCACGGAAATACCTGCATCGCTTCAGCTCTTTTGCAATTTGAATGAGCATTCCTATTCGGTCCTCGTACGCGTAAACATCAGCCTCGAAGGCTTCATGCTTCTTGAAAGCCACTTGTAGTACATACTGAGAGCTCTCTACCAGCTCCTGCTCGGCGATTTGCTGATTCTCAAGCAGCCAGGACTCTCGCATGGAGCACTTCTTCTCGAATTTGGCATACAACTGGTCCAACATTTCTTGCTTCCTCAGTTCGTCGTTCAAATCCAACCACCGCTTGTATTCACAACGTTCCAGAGTCTCCCAAGACTTATTAACGTCTGAAATGCGTAGCTTTTTTGGCGGGATGTACACCCTCATCCCAACTGCAAGCATTTCACTCTTGATGGAGAAGAACGCGATTTCCATTTCACCCTTCTCATGAAAACGCGGAGACTTTTCCTGTGTTCGGAAGTAGCTTAATTCACTCAACTGATCTTGGAGACCCTCCAGATTGTTTTCCAAGCTGGCACCATCCATCCGAGCAATGCTCTCGTGGATCCATTGCATCAGCTTCTCCGCGGAAACCTCGTAGTTCTTGACATCGTTTATGAAGCGACGCAGCAGATTGATAACTCTTTCAATGCGTCGAGCATGGACTGTATTGGCCTTTTCGCGAGCAAAGTAATGGTAGTAGGAGACCAAGTAGGTAATGATGGACTTTTCATCTGGTTCCTCTACAATACAATCCTCGGGGTCAAGAAGCTTTGCTATTCCAAGGCAACGTTCTGCAGTTGTGAATGCGATGTGTAAATTGCCGATGGGATCTTCAGGAGACAACCGGTCGAAGTCGATGAGATCGGGTCGATGCTTGTGAATCAAAGCAGCGAAAGCGAGTCCATCACGCCAACTTGTTGTGAAATTCGTAACTGAAACGTCTGGATAGTTTTTAGTCTTCGCTTTACACCACAGAAGTAGGGCTTCGGTAGAATTCCTCCGTAGGTCAATTGGCTCTTCATATCCAATACGGCGCACTTTCTCGATAACCGAAATATTTTGAATTTGGAATCTTAAAATGATTGTCCATATCAAACCCAAAATAATTCTACTGTTTCCATCAACAATGTCATGAGCACCGATATTTTCTAGATGAACGTTTAGATTATCGAGAAAGGCTAATGATTTTTCAACATTCTCCAAGCAGTGGATTCGCATCCGTCCAGGCGTTGGAGGTGGCTAAATATGTTAAAATACAAAGTTAAACAAACCAGTTTGTAACCCGACACTCTTTCCACCAGTCTGAGAAGTATTCTACCGTCACATAAATCCGTAAACAAGTCCTCAATCCGTCTTTCATCATTTTTCAAGAAGGTGTTGGACCACTTCGTAAAAGTCTTCTTTTGTATACGCTCACGCTCCTCTAAAAAACGTAGTGATTATTGAGAAAAACTCACCAACTAGGGTTTTGATACGTGTCCTTTCGTATAACTTGCCGCCGTTTGTAACTGGATTATGAGGACCATGAATATATTCATGATATTCTGGTACATCAAACTGTGGGGAAAATCCGGTAACATAAACGGATCTGATCAACTTTGTGTCCATCCAATGAATGCAATACCCCTACGCTGATCCCAACACTTAATATCTTGGGGTGGATAACGACCTTAACTTACACATCAATTTAGTAAACTTAAACAAACAATATGTTATTCATTTACCTACAGCTGTCGAACTAGTAATTCAGCAGACTTTAACAGTCTAATTAATTATATCAGTTTAATTAATTACAGTGAAGATATTAGATGCAATGATTAATTAAATTGAATCCCATAACCAAAAATATATCTTATTTTGCATAATGAATGAATAATTTGCTGGTTTGCTGAACCTCTCCCATTTGCTGTTCATAGAGAAGATTATAAACGGCTACCGAAAGGTGTGGTCAATCAATCAATTGATGATGTGTGATAACTATTACATACACTGATAATCGTGAAAGTCATTATTTACTGGTTTTTTGTTTGGCAAAACCAACAAGTTTATTCAGTAAAAGATTGCTGAATTGATCGAAGACGGTGTTAGGGAAGAGAATATTTAAAAATCAAGCCATAATTTCATGAAATCGAATGTTTCTTTCTTTTGAAGGTCGATTGAAAAAACGAAATGGGAATCAAAAACATTAAATTTAACTGTGGCATGGATTAACCAAAACTATTGAATTTTTCACAAATCCTATTTTTTACGATAACCCAAGTAATGTATTTTCTAGTCAAAGTAACCCTGACTCAATTAATACTCCTAATTAAATATAGAGAAGATGCTGCAAATAATGTCTTACCTATTCATCTATGCCATTCCCAGGAGTTTTTGATAATTCGCCTAGTCGAATAAGCTGAATGAAGGAACCTTAGTGTGAAATTCAGAGCACTGAAATTATGCTGTTTTGGACTAATAGACAGTTGGGATGACGCTATCATGCACTTTGCTTTGAATGTAACTGTTATATCATCCATAGTGCTCCAATAGTTTTCGAAATTTCGTGTGCTATGACTCTTTTAGGAAATCAAATCTGCTTTTATTCTGACTAATGCAAAATGTGTAAACACCAAAGTAAACAATTGTGCGTTCTGGTGGTTAGAAAATCGTTATCATTCTAAGAAATTGGTTCCTAGATATTATTCAGCTGAATTTATTTACCTACAGATCCGTTTGGGAACCAGATTTATGAACAATTGCATGCTAGTAATTGATTTCAACAATACTTCTAGGCAGAGTGGAATCCATCAGTTTCATTTTCCTATTCGTATCATATATCCTTTAACATAAATCACTGGCTACAAGACATGCACTTGTTAATTGGGATGAAAATTACTAGCCAAACGCTGGAGGATTAATAAGATCTAGGCCAAGATCATGACAGAAGATTATTGTTTTCACGCAAATGAATTTGCTTGAAGTGGAATAAATTCAAAGACGACGTAGGCGATTGAACATTCCGTCTGCCGATACTTGAAAAAAACGAGTTGATAATACTGCGCATTGAAATTCTGATAAAATATCTCTTACTCTCCCACTCTGAAGCCGTTTAAGGGGTTGTCTTTGTTCGCGGATCCAATAAGCTCGAGACCGTTGTCCGTACTTACCGATCTATGAGTGTTTCAGCTGAAGATCTTTCAGCGTGGTGCGACAAGCCACGAGGAATCGTTGGAGGGTTCAATTTGCAGAGCCATCGGACTGGAGCCTATGTAGCATCTAGATCTTTAGTCGATAGCTGCAGCATATTCTTTATCATTTTGCTCATTGCCAACACGTTAGCTGTGTTCTGGTTAATTAATTAAAATAAATGTCTGCAGAAAAGGTGGTGAGAGACGTATGCTGAATAGTTCGCCTCTGAAATTTTATTCAGAATGGGCGCAAAACGTAGATCTGAATGAAAATTAACAGCCCTTTAAGAGTGTCTACAAAGATTCCAATCAGTAGTTTATTTAATGGGATCGAATATGAGTAATTGATTTTGCCAGTTCCATTCTAAAAATGGGAAAGAATGGGATGAAATTTTAGGTTCATTGCCCAATGTAATAAATTCAAACATGCTGAAACGGAATTTAAACGCATATTTGTTTGCACTCGATTATGGACAAAAAATAATCAAGCCTATCCCAATGAGTTTATTTTTATCTACCTATCCGTAGTGTAAGATCCACTCATAAGACGATTTTTCTAGAAATATTTTTGGAAAAAATCTTTTGTAGTGCTGAATTCGGAGAGCACTATTTTAACCGCTTTTGGCTTAAACGCTCTCACGAAATTTACATTATTGGGCGGAGTAACGTCAAGAAGGGTAAGGAGGGTGGGTTGTCACGGTAAGGAGGAACGCGAACGACATCGGGAACGCCTAGTAGGCTGTACATATTTCAGTTTGTAGAATAATAAATAGTGGCGTGAATTGCTTGAACTACATTTGGTAATGTAGAAGAATCTTCGGTTGAAGAAGATGTGATTGTTTTGAATTCACGGTTAAACTAATTTATTCATGATGAAAAGTTGAATTTAGCTAGACGGAATATAAGGAAATGGTGGGAGCTCTGTATAACTTCGGTTGCTACGGAAGGAGCAGATTACAATTTCAAAAAGAGATGAGGTGCACCAATCTGGAAGGCAGACTATGATGTCTTCTAGGCAATGTCATCGTCATAAGCCAAGAATTGCCTCAAGACTTCAACAATTCATACTTGACTACTTACACTACTGGATTTTCTTTCTATATTAAACCAACACATAATTAGACATGTATGACCTTAAAGATATTATGAAAGTTATTTTTAGAGAAGGGACTGAGCTTATTTACCATAAACCTATAAGTCTATTTTATCATAGGTTTAGTGTCGTTTGACTGCTACCTTAGACGCGATTATCGATATTTAAATTAAAGGGGTTAATGAAATCTCTTGAAATTATCATGGCTTACACCAGTCGAACAAACATCTGCTTTCTGTGGTTCATTTGAAGACGACGTAATAAATGATAACTCAGTTAAGTAAAAACCTCAGTAGAGGTTGGGGAAGTCAACTTCGAAGATAAGTCTATTTTCATTGCCCAGTAATATACCTCGTTTTATAAAATTTATTTTTCAAGAACTAAATGAAGTTCCTCCCCTATATGCAAACTGTTTCCTATATCCTAGTCTTGAAATGTGATTTGATGGAAAATCAGCTTGAAATAATTGGCAATGTCAGTGTAATAATTTAAATGATACACCTAAGTGATATGGTATCTCTTTGACCTAAATTAGGACATATGAACTGACATCCTCTTGGTGGCTGTTTGGATAACAGACATTGTGGAGCTAAATCATAAAATAACTATTCGCTTAGTGCCTCACGGCTGCAAGAAATCAACGTAGGTGCAAACCACGCCAATTTGAAATACTTCTAGAGAATATCGTGTAAAACACCAGTCTTGAGGTACCTCTATCTCCATATACACCACACTTCAGCACAAGTTCTTGCCTTAATCTAGAAGCAATTTTAATGTAGTAAGCACCAGAATAAGAATAGCAGTTGTTTTTTTTAGTGCAAAACGTTATTTAAACTCTTCAACAATAGAGAGGGTGGGGGATTATAACCGAAAAAACCACGTGCCAAAAAGTTGTGCCATTTGCCTGTTCCATTGTCTGTCATAAAGAAACGAGCGCCGAGCAGGACAGAAGAAGGGTTTCTTCGTGACGCTGTTTTCACCTACAAGCCACCAATATCAGCACTAGCACTGTTGGACGTAATGCGGCACTTTTGTTCCTAGTGGAAGTAGTGGTGAGGGGTTGAGTTCAGTCAACGGTTGATTCAATGTCGTGTCTACCATCATTGATCTCCGATAATGGTGCCGTTGTTGATGGTGGTTCTGGTGAATAAGAGTCCAGTTCTCTTTTGTCGATGATTGCTCCAATGACCCAGGAGGCATTGGAGAAGTGAGTCGAAAGTGTTCAGGGTAGTGAAGAAAACGTTTACCATCGACAGACCTCGAGAAGTGCGGATTAATTCGAGGAAGGGTCGGGGGAGCTGTGGAGCTTCGTTGCTGGTGATGTTGGTTATGGTGACGAGAAATATGATTCGATGATGCACTTCGGGGTCGAAGACACCACCTTCGGAGGTTAAGGGGTTGGTGATGACTGCGTGGCACTTCATTGGAGAGCCCTGCTGGCGATGACTCAGGAATGTGCTCTGCATCTCCCCTGTTCGACGATTCTCGACCAGACAGGTTGAGACATTTACGCGGCTGGATGCAGACCGCACACACCACCATGTACACAACCAACAGGGTGATCAGAATGTAGGCCACGAGGAGACCAATGAAACGACTGCTGCGAGGGCTCACCGACATGCCGAACTCATTCAAGACGGGTTTTGGAGAAGGCATGTGCATCATGTCCTCCTGCACTGCATTAGCAGCGGAATCGGCTAGAGCTATGTTTCTGCCTTCGGGAACTACAATTAAATGGTAAATGGTAACATTTTGCCGAGTTACTGGTGAATGCTTTAGCAGTGCACTGCGAGTTTAGAAGCAATGTAAAATCTGTTATCTTGAAGAACCAACGTTTTTAAAACTCCAGCACTTGATAACGCATTGCTTCAAATCCTGGTAAATGGTTTACACTAAAAAGCAATATTTTATTTTTGTTGCTGAAGGGATTAGCAACCAATTTGCAAAGCAAATTAACTTCCGGCAGCTGAAACTTTTAGTCTGAAAGGACAACGTTTTCAAAAAAAAATAAAATTGGAATATTAATAAATGGAAGACGAGCATAGTTGTTCAATATTTAAAAATCTATCACATAAAAATCACTTCAAATAAGTAGAGTTAAAGTGATAATCTTGTAACACTTTTAAAATAATTATTGATTTAAATGTTGATTTAAATGTAGCTAGTGAGAAAAGTGGCCAAAAATATTTGCATTTTATTCCATGTGATTAGAAAATTCTGAAAATCTATTAAGAATTATTAACTATTTCTAGGACCCCATGACTAACACGGATAAATCGTTTGATATGTTTTACTTAAGGTCTATGAAAAAAATACGTGGATGTAACATTGTTTTGTTATCGTTCTCGATGTATAAAATAGAATTTAAATTTTATAATTTAACAATGACTTGCTCGTTAAAACTAGATTGATAATGCGTGAGTAACATAATTTTTGTGTCTTAGTTCGTTGTCAATCGTTACCACGAAGCGTAAATCAGCAGTCGGAGGGCTGACACTTTGATGTAAAAAATTGAATGGCCATCGAATTGGAAGCAAAAATTGCAATTATTGTTCCTATAGTAACCAATGTAAGACGGTCGCTGAATGATCTAAATTTTCAGTCGGCGAATCTCGAACGAAGAGCTTTAGTAACTTTTCGAAGGGTCAAATGGTGCCACAATGATGATGCCACAGTGATCTTAATGGCCTAGATAGCAAGAAACCGCAGATGTGTCGAAGCTTGAAACTAATTCTAAATGATCTGCCACAATAGTGCTAGTACCATGTTGTAAAAGGACAAGTCAATCTGAAAAAGAGCAATGGCTTTTAATTTTAATCCAGTAATCATTCAATTATTAACGTGTCATCTGAACACAGTGTTAATGATGGTCATACTAATAGGTCCTAAATGATAATAAAGATGTAGTAATTTGCTGATTAATAATGCGACAATCCCGTTTAAATAATGATTTTTGCGTTATGCCGACGTTACAAAATAAGAATAGAAGGAGTCTCATTTGCAGTCATCCATGGCACCAGAGAAAATGAGTTCAAAGGGAATGTGTGAATTATTGTTTGTGACTAAAAATCGAAAAAAATCGTTTCTGAAGAATCTGAACTTAGATATAAGCGTGAAAACGACAAAAGTTTAGTCCAACGTTTTGTGGTGAATTTTAACAGATATGGGGTGAATTTATAGAAGAATTCGTATGATTTCATTTTTGTGATCATAAAATAAAACCGATCCCTTTATTATTTGGCAAATTCGCTCAATTCAATAAAAACGATGCATTACCGTAAGTAAAAAAAACTAAAAATTAAAAGATACACTTTTTTAGCTTGAAAACCGAATTACAGATTGCATTGTAGTACCTATTATAGTGAATGAAATCCTCTAACTCAGAATGCTATAGTGTTTAGTCATCAAAAGGACATAATAAAAGTGATTTATATAGAAGCCACTAAGCATTTTTTACGGAGAAATGAAAAAAAATAATAGGAAGCTTGCTTTCAACGTTAGTAAAATGGCACCATGACAGATTTAAGGAACTGAAATACAGCTTCCAGTGATCAAAATATTCCAAAAACTCCCTCTTTAATTGTAGATTTTTTTTTCGACGCTTATGATTAAAAAGACAGCTCTTCAAGGTGCTTTTTACCTTATTTTATAATTGCTCGCTGATGATGAAGTATTCCACCTTGACAAATTTTAACACTTGAAAAATGACGATTTTTGTGTGAGATATTAGTAAGCTAAAGTAAAATTTAAATGGTCTTGCCCTTTGAAAATGAGACGACTATCAACTAATTCAAGCAACCAAATTATTATTAATGGTGGACAAAGAGTTCACATACTTATTTCTAGAATTCTTGATATTTTGGTTCTAACTAGTTCACATTATTAATTTATTTATTTGAGTGGATTTTTGAAATGCAGTTATCACAAGATCTAGCTTGATTGAGAAAACATTAAATATACGGAGCGACATATATAGCAGCATTTTTGACTTGTTTCTCGGATTAGGAGCTCAAAATTGAGATATGTTACTCGATGGGTGAAAAGTATAAAAAAAAGTCATAGCAGGAATTTTTCTTCGACTCACTCGAACGGCTCCTTTCTGGAATGACGACAGTGACATTCATATGCATGTTTTTGAGCTTGCAGAGTTCTGTGTCGGCTAGAAAATGTTTGAAAAATCGGAGACAGCAGCAAATCAGGTTATGAAGGCTGCTTAATTTAAATGAACTTTGCAAGATTTCATTTAGCACATTTTTTATTTAATAGGATAAAATGAAGCTCCCGAAATTTAGCTGTTCCAACTTTGAATACGATATAAAGGAATTGTATATAATATTGATCCAGGGAAATAAGTAAACTTATTAACATATTGTCACGTGTTAATTAGTACAAAGTACAATGAGAAATTGATTGAGATACTGATGCTTGAACAAAAAGAATTTACCGATTAATTTGCTATTCAAAGCCTATGTGCACTACTTTAAATATGTATTAATATTATTTCTAATTGATCTCAATTCTTTCAGAGGTCTAGCTACCAAATTATGTATCACAATGGTCTTAAATTAAAGAATTGTTGTTTTTGCAGCAAAATGTTAAGTTTCAAACGCAATTATCAGCGATATCCGGTGGTGAAACGTTGCAGAAATCTACGTAAGTCGAATGGGTTCGTAGTAAACTAACCCATGAAGAAAATGCGGGTCCGCTGTTTGATTTTCGTGACTGGGAGTTGGTTGATGAGCACAGAGACCTCGATCAGGAGGTGGTAGGCGGGAGGTTTCTGCGAGCAGTCCACGAGGAGGTGGATTAGACTCAAGTGATCGACTGGCTGCTGACATGTCTTATAAAAATTTACATCGGTAGTCTAGAAGATGAACAAGTATAGACAATACCCAAATAAATGAGCAATTCATTATTACTGACGTAAAAATTGGGAAATTCTGTCTTATTTGAAAATTTATTTTGTTTTCACAAATATACTTTGGCTTATCTTAACGTTGAAACTAAGCTGCAATATTCTGTAAATGATTCTTTAATTCGTAAATACCATCATATCACTTTTGTTGATTTTGGGTTGGAATTAGTAATTAGTGATAAAATTCGAATTCACACAAGTATTCTTTCATTGCAAAATAAGTTCATTCATACAATTATAGTTGAGGGATATTTTAAATCAATGCATAGCTGACTAAAAATACAGTAAATGTGAAAATATTTATAATTTCAGTGTAACTGAACATTGAAAATACACTAAGTTAAGTAGAAGGCCAAAGAATTTAAAGAGCTGAATGAGATATACTTGATTCCTCCGTTAACCCAAGCTCATCAAAAGCTAAAATAGCTTGGGGCAAAAGCAAAAGCTACAAAAATTTGCTGTTGCCTTTTGTGAAAGTCGTAGAAATGTATTCTCGCTTCCTTAAATTTAAATCCTCATAAAAGTAGCCACTCTGTAAATTTAGATTTTAGATAAAATTATAACGCTTTTAATCTGACACTTAAGAACTATGGTTGTACAATTTAAGAGCAATGACTTATTTTCGATTCCTGTTGCTGGGCTTTGATTTAAAAACTGTATGCAATAGGTGAAAGAATTACAGTTTTATATTTTTGGGCTTATTATTTTGTGAAATCGCCACCTCTTAGAAGAAATTTCTTCTTTTTTCTAAAATTACAGCCTACTTTTATTATTACAAAAAGATGTTATGAACAATGCTGAAATATGGATTTTACCTAATCGTGTACAACCTCATGATTTCAGTTTGCTACGTTACGTCTTTAGGGTGTATTAATGAAAGAACAGAAGCTAAGAAAAGCAGCAAATCTTCAGGGTTTGCCCAATCAGCATTAGGTTGAGCAAGTTCATTTTCAAACAGATTTTTGATATAGTGAGAAATGTCTGAGACAACTTTCTGAGAAAGGTTTGCTTAATTCTTACTATAATGATAATAGTAACGAATTAAATCATGTACATGTAAAAAGCTGCTTGGTTAATATGTAGCGTAATCACGAAGGACACTTCGTTGGTAAACAAGGCTATCCAAACATTATTTATTAATTTTTATTAAACTGACTGGTTTTCAATCATTAACATTAAAGCTCTACACAGTGATTCGAAATTTAATTGCAACTGATATCATTAGCTAAATCTTATCTTACCATAGCCGTTTCTTGATTTCGCAGATACATTTGAAGTAAAGAATAGTGCCGAAATACACTTTTAACGAAATATCCATTGGATTAGTAGTCGCGTGTTAGTGTAAGCGTTTTCATTATGACAATTATGGACACATCTAAATCAAAGTGTCAACTCCAATATCAAAGAGGAGAATGGAACGCAGAAACTGGCCTGAGATCATTACACAGAATTCAGGAAGTCATCACAAGAAGTCATCAAAAACACCACAGGGAGCTGCATTTGTGGCAGTGAAGAGCGAAAAGCACGATACGAGTCTTCAGAAAAAAAAGATAATTTTTGCTTTTGCATGAATAAAACGCATGGCCAAAATGGTAACAGTATCTTTAATTTGGATATTTTCACAGGGTAAGAAAATTGTTTTGTTGAGCTATTGATACAATTCTTGTGGTCAGTATTTTTCCACTATCCATAGATATGCGCGTGATCTTACAGGAATCATCATCATATTGCCCAAAACATGCATTTTTCTATTAGTTCAATAAAGATTTTATCAAAACCACTCGTTGCCATGCAGCATTAAACATACTCCTCCTAGTCTCTTTTGCCATGCAGTTCAGTCATGTGAAAATCTTTATTTAACAATGCACAACCTTACTATCGCTTTAAGTTTTCATCACCGAAAGGTGCAGTCTCTGATCACCGCTGGCATTATTCGCAAAACACCCAAAATCCAGTAGATCTAATATCAAATAACGCCGAACAGCATTAACTGCTTAGTATCTTCTGCAAAGCTAATAAGCAGGACTGTACAAGCCGTAAATTAGCATTTGGACTTGTTTAGGAAATTATTTATTTATTTATTTTAAGCTTTCCCATAACGTGCTGTCAATTTTTTATGACACTAGGATGTCTAAGTAATACTATAAACATTGAATTATTAAAACTGTTTGAGATAATCTCGCAGTTAGTCACACAAATTCATTTATCACATCTTCTTGAAGTGGTAAGTCAGATATTTCAACATTTGCGTACCCAAAAAACTTTGTTGGTTGGAGGCACTCGGTTTGGACATATAAAGGCAATTTGGTCTTGAATGGATACTCTCAGATCCTTCGGAGTATTCGCGCGAAATCTGTAGTGAGAGATTTAAAATTAAATAATATTGCATTTCTGAATTAGTCTTCTCTACATTTCTTCTATTAAATGTACTGTAACTCCTACGCATGGAAAAATTTCCTGCAAACATTTTTGACTTTAAGATTTTCAGTTAACATGCAATATTAATCGTATGAACATGTTTATCTGTTTATAGGACATTTTAAAAAAATTTATCAAAGGGATTTTATAATTTCCAACTCAGTCCTATTACCTAGCCCTTGAAGTTGCGAAAGACTTTTATGGAGGCAAGAATAGCTTCCGGTACGCATTTTAACGACTAAATCGGGCCATTGCATTAGTGCCCATGCTGGGAAAAATGCAAATGACAAATGTAGAGTTATCTTTTCACATTTGTGTGCAAATAAGACTCCATAATGAGTAGCCTTTGGTATGGAGCATTCCCTACTGGGACTTGTACCTCAATCCCTTTCACCCAAATATATAAACCAATTTTATGAAGAGAAGCTATGACGAAGTAGAGTTGATGGCCTTTTAACTGCAATAACCATCAAGGATGTCAAATTTTTCGAATTTGCTCTAAGATAATGGAAGAAATCATAAAGAGTAGATTATGAATATTCACAAAAATTTAAAATTTATGATAATTTTTTATAAGTCATTCAGTAAACAAGTGATGAGATAGGGATTTGCATTTTTTCATTTGCTCTTGATTCATAATATTTGGTGATAATTTAAACTGAACTGATGTAAATGAGGATAAATAGTCTAGGTGAATAGTTATATCTCGTTAAATGGGTAGACAGCACTGTTTCACGATGCCAAACATGCCATGACTCAAAAGTAATCTTGCATAAATCACCAACAGCTACTTCCAACTGCCTTCATGACAAGGCTTAGGTGTTGGTCAATATCAGATAGAAGAAGCATCGACTTAAGTACACTAATCCGCCTTCACTACTTCGACAGTGACTCCAATTAAAACGAATTAATGAAATGTGCGGTACCACAAAGTATAAATTTGAAAACTGAATTAGTGAGCCGAAAAACATTGCCATTTTCCATTTCTTTCCATTGATGTTTTGAATGCATTCTTCCTTTGGTTCCACATAAAAGTGCTGCTATTTTCATGCCTACTTGGGAAGTATTTAATTATCAACTGTATGCATATTTAGCTTAATAATCCTAAAGGTAAATTATCGTATGTACAAAATTTCCAAAGTAACAGCCCCAAGAATTTAGAAATATTGCCTTAATTAACAAATGATTTCAAGCAAATACTTGACGTTGTTAGTGCATGTTTTAAGAAGCTGGTTGAAAACAGTGAGCCTAAAGATGAATATCCTATTTCATTCAAAATGAATTAGTTTTATGCAAAAAGTGAATATGCACTCACTCTTTTGCGCATGATAGTTGTAATCTTTGATCTTTCCAGTTACTGTACAGCGGTGGTCATTTTTGTGACGTTGACAAGCCCCTCATACTTTAAGCTTGGTTAAGTATTTTAATGTTATCATTACTTATAAGTCAAGGCAACTAACAAGGAAAACCGACAACGGAATATGTAATTAACATTATCTTCCCACTGCTTTGAACTTTTTGCCCACTGAGCCTTGTTAATGGGATAATTAGCACATCTAGTAAGTCTAATTTTGTCCCTTGGAATGAGTCATCAGCAGTAGTTTCACCGTCTGACAATCTAATTAAACTGAAGCCATCTGTTTTAGTTTGAAAACGCATGGCCGTAGGGGGTAGAGGTATTCAGCTGCGATAAATAAGTCCTCCGAGAATGCGTCAACTGGCGTGGCCGCAGAAGGTAGGGCCATTGTGTGACAAAGGCTGCACGCTGGTTGGTCGGCTGCTTGCTGCAAGCGAACGTCAGATCAGACCACTCGCGCTTGGCTATTGGGGTTTGCGCTTATTCGTCAGTAGACGGGATGCGTGGGTTTATCGCCAGCCAGGGCCCAGCTACCAGAAGCGCTCGGCCCACTCAGAAGCACAATATTCTTATATCAGATCCTAATTTCAGTCATTTATAGCCGACAAACGCCTACCATCTTGCTAACTTATAAACTAGCGATTATCCTCTTGCAAGGCAAAATTATGGGATTTTAGTACTTAATCTAGCATTAGTATATACATTTAAAATAACTTTGGAAACTGTTAAGAACATAGAGCTTCAAATTACGAATCAACGTCAATACCCGCAAGACATATAATTGGTTTTCTTATCTTGCAGCCAATGTTATAGCTTCTGACGGAGTCCACTATTGCACCTGTTTTAACGAATGGCGCATTAAAATCAATTACACATGCAGATGATACAGTGACGATATGGCTACTATTTTGCATATCTGTCAAGGTTTCATGAGCCTCAAATTCACGTTAATTCATTAACTACGGGGAGAAGCCTTTCAAAGAATAATGTGAATTTGCTCATTTGAGTAATGTTTTAGAGGTTAAGAATCGGCATCGGTGCAATTTGTGTTGCTAAAATAGAAGGGTTATGTTAACTTTGTCATTCACTATTCCACCAGAATTCACCTTGTTGGTATTTCCGGTTGTTATTAGCGCTCTGTGCTGCACCCAAAATATTTGGATAAAATAGAAAGTACACCTGCTATTTTTCAACATTCCTCTAAGGGAAGTTCGAAGTCTTTAAGACAGGACTGGAGACATTTTCGTAACAACGTATCCACTCTCAAAATAAAAGTTTCGTTATATTAGCGTTGTGCGAAATAAGAACCAAACTTCCAAAATATGCCTTTTTCGAATGAGCGGTACTGTTGAAAAATCGTAACACATCACCAACCATTTCGTCGTGAGCAACATTTTGGAAGCCGATCAGTACAGATGGACACCAGAACACTTGGAAACGAGTCGTGGACGCCAAATGGAAGCCCTTCTCTTGGTAATTCTTCTAATTTAGTTTGCTAATTCACGCTAGAAATATCCAACGCGATATACATAACTAATTATACTTTTACAAGTTGTGCTTTCAGATGAGCGGATTTATGGCATGAATAAATATGACACAGTGAAACAACTGGAAACATTCTGAACTAAAATGTGTTTGAATGCCTGTCACTTTCGAACTTTTGTTCGGTATTCGTTGTGAACTCTCAGTCATGCAAATGACACACAAAACCTACTATTGCTTCAAGAAATGCAACTATAGGGATTTAACTATTTCTGGATTTAAATTACTTTACTCATAGCTAGAATCGAGATTTCTTTGACTTATTTCATGAATGTTTTATGGTTCAGAGGAAGCCATCCCCCGCAAGTCAACTTACGAGGAACATGCTCACGTTATACAAGTAAAAGTACACCCAAATCCTTAAAACACTTGAACAAATCAGGACAACACCTACTAGAGCAGCATTTCATTTGATCTATAAAGGAAGTGTATAGACTAGAGGGCTTTGCTGGTGATATGAAGAAAGGGAAGATTTCGGTCGAATAAATACCAAACCATAAGTGCAAAATGATCAGGTTGGATAATTAGATTAAAGCTTTTGAGGAAGCATGCATGTTGTCCCGTTTGTAAAGTTTTGCCCATGTATTTACTATTATATAAACAGAATAAGATTTTAAGAAACAGTTTTCAAAGCCCCTTATATTTAAGGAAGGAAATTTTTGGTTACCCCTAACACTCATCAATCTTGGTGAAAATAACGGAGTTCTAAAAGCGCGATTTCTGAGGGGAAAAGTGATATACTTTGTTCATTCTGCGATGCAGAAGTACCTATGGATTTGTGTCATCTGAACTACCCTGAAAGAATCGTACTTTGATGAAGCTTTCCAACCTTAGTAATGAAATGAAAAATGCTGGAAAAAGTGCGCAAACGTGCATGCGTTTTTGTCCAAAGGAATAAATGAAGAGCTCTTCTACATAGATTACACATTTCCATCACCAGTTTGGAATTTCACTCCCCTAGCCTATTTTCAGTGTTCTGGATGCTGATTCGGTTGATTGGCAATGCCCTTTCTTCTTCGTCTTCAGATTTTATGGGCTGTGACCAGTTGCCTCGGCCTCCGCCTTTCTTGGCTTGATTGATCACGCGTTAAATCGAAATTTGTATTTCTTTCAAAGCTTATGAAAGCTGTGGTAGAAAATTGAGAAACCCTAATAGGAACACACATTTAGTTTGAAAATATAGAATCAATTAATGTCCTAAATCTCAACAATTTTTAATCAGCAAAAATTTGCTGACCTACTTCCTGATGTAACAGTTTTGAAAGTTTGAAGCCAAAAGGATAACAACGGTGCTTTTAAGTGACAGGATTAAATCCATCTGTTTGGTCTGCTTAAAAACGCGGGAATTCCGCAAATATGGTTCGGTAAATTATTGAAGATGAACTTACAAGGGATTGGACGTATTCCAATAGACGAGATGCATTTTTCTAGCGTCAGATAGGATAAATCCTGGTGGAATAAGAACTGTGGTTAGCAGGGTAAATCCAAGCGCCATAACTCCAATGTCCTGTGAACAGAACTCTCTTCTGCACCATAGCATTTTGCACAAGTAGAGATTAGCAATGAGCTCGCCAAGCAAATGAGTATTGCGGAAGATAGCTTATCAGCAGTAATGAGATCAGGTTCACTAGCATATTTGCACGTGGCTGTTAACAGTACGAATTACTCAGGTGCCTAGCAATGCCTGCAAAGACAGAGGGACTTAAATCCTCCCTTTGTGAGTCCATAAGGGCAGCAAAAGAGAGAGGACCTGTTTATGCGTTCTGTTGATGTGGATGGAGAGGCAAAAACAATTCACACAGATAGTACACAGCTGGCCAATCAGACTTTGGCTGGGGCCGTTGAAAAGTTCTGATTGGCCAGCTCATTTCTCCTTCAATAGTAGCGGGCGTAGTCAGCTGGGTTGGCATTTCTTCTAATGGCGTTACGTGCGAGCTCTTTACGAAGCCCGGCTGTCTATTGGGGTATCCAGTCCAGTGCTAAGAGCCCAGTCGTAAATTAAGAACTGCACATTTTCAATCACATTTTCAATCTCATAAAAAGCAACAGGGCTTTGACTTTTATTACGACTCGTGTTGTGAATTTTTTATCATACCCATTGATAACAGATCAGTTGTAGTTTATCCTCAAAACCTTTAACAAGACTTTGCTAGGCAAGTTGAGTTATCTACTTGTAAGATGAGGTTTTTATAAATGATCATTTTTTAAGGTGAGATTTATCAAATAATGGTTGATTCAAAGCCATAACATATACACTTTTTCTTGAAAGATAAACTGACATATATTTGAAAGCAATCAAAATTTCTAAGGGAGAAGAATATCTCCAATAATATTTTTCTATCATCTTTGTCTAAAAGAGTGTCCTAACTCCTAACCTTTTGTAACACGTAAATGAATATGGATTTATGTTAGTCCAATAGACAAATTATGATAGAAAAACTGCGTCGTTAGTGTAAATTTTGAGCTATTTCTACCTCATAATAAGACGCATTTTAACGTATAGGCAAAGTCACTGACTAAATCTTTTACTTCCCTGTGAGATTGGGGTTGAGGTTTGAAATCATAAAAATAAAAGGAGATCTACGGTTCGCAAGTTCCCGCTCGATTACATATTCTACCATTGCAATTAACCTCACAAAAGTTAAAAATCACCCAAATGCCTCCAAAAGATGACAATGTAGACGGTCAAAAACCGCGCACTTCATTAGATACACTTTTGTTTCAAACCTCTTAGACTGTAGATGGGAGCGCATTACAAGTTTAGTCAGGCAATCTGGCACCTGGTTACTGATGCCTCCATAATTTCTTCGAAAACGAAACTGAAATTGATGTATCTACTAATAAATTTTAGTAGTTGAATCAGTAAGCACCTTCGCATTATTCCGAAGATTGATGTGTATTTACTCATTTGAGTAATGTTTTGGAGGTTAAGAATCGGTGCAAAAATAGAAGGGTTTTGCTAACTTCAGCAGGTAAGTGCGCTTCGACATTGTAGGTAGGCAAGAAAGGAAATTGGCCAATCATTGTGGGTCACTTCATTTAATTGCCCTGTCCTCATTTTCACCGATTCGTGCAAGGATAGGTCCGGGATTTATTCGGGATTTATTCCCCCTATCAAGTACACCTCCAGGCCGTTCAAGGTGGGATTCAAAGGCGGCAGCAAAATGGAAAATTACTTTAACTAGTCTTCTAACACAGGATGGTATCCCACAGGAATTCAAAAATGTAATCTAAAATATTGGGTCTGTATAGCACTTTTTCTTGTTATTGATGACAGAATTAACTGATGATACGTCCAATTATTTATCCTACCTAGTGAAATCTATTCTCAACTTTCTAAGGATTTCAGTCAAAATCCTCCAGCGATTTATTTGATAAAATCTATCAATATTTATATGCTGTCATAGGAGAAATGGCTTTCGATTTCATCTTAAAAGTATGTGCAATTTTTATTCATTAGAATATACTTCAAGAAAAAATGTTATAGAACTTCAATTCCAACTATTAACCCGAAGTATTATAAGCTCTTAACCTTAATTCTAAGGAGAAATCAGCTTGCCTTCACAAAAGGTTTGACAAGATCAAAGCACGAACCGTTTCCACAGTTGAGGGTAGTCGATTTACGATTTGGACGAAGAGATTTTAAATGCCTCAAGTGATCATTAAATGACTAACATTTATGACCATTTTAGAGGCTATAGTAGATAGGAATCGCAAATAAAATTACCACTGGGCATCCACACACTCACGTAAATGGAAATTTTGCTAGTTAAGCAGCGCTATATCAACTTTACGAAGTCAGTATTTTTTAACGAAATCAGCAGCAAAAAGTTGAAATTTTCATTGTCACAATGCATTTCTAAAACGCATTTCATCCCTCTGTCTATCGGCTTAAAACAACCCAAAACTATTTATTTACGACAGTCCAAATCTAACTCATTTATGCTTAACAAAGCCATGATAAGGAAATAATTTATTATGCCATTTCCCTTTACTAATCTTGTTCCTACAAGAAAATGGCATCCTCTTATTTTGTTTGAAATAGTGCTGATTAAAGTTCATCAAAGGAGCTATTGACGTCAGTGCATCGTATCGCATTGCATCGAAATGAAATACACAGCATAACCGAGTTTATTAAAACGAAACTGTCTTTGATGTAACCGAAAGACTGAAAAACTAATAAATGACACTGTGAGCATTCATATTTATTTATTCTTAGACTATTTAAAATGATCATTTTCGCCAAGTTTAGTTTTAACCTAAGCCCATCTGTAGTTAGGCAAAAAAGGGAAATTAGCCAATCATTGTGGATCGCTTCATTCAATTTGTCCTCATTTTCACCGACTTAGTGCAAGGATAGGTCCGGGATTTATTCGGGATTTATTCCTCCTATCAAGTACACTTCCAGGCCGATCAAGGCAAAAGTCATCCTCAAATCTTCAGAACTTGAGATTTACTAGATCTGTAAGACCAAATAAGACCATATAGCACTTTGTCGATTCCCTTGTTCAAAGACCCGCTTTCAGATTTTACGATATGATATATTATTATAATTGGGCATTTAATGCAAGTCAAGTTCGGAGGCTAATTTGGAAGCTTTGTTTAACGATACCCTATAAGGGACCGGACGGTTTATATATTTTCAATGAATTTGCAACAGAAATCAAATCCTTTTATTACTAAAACTGATTAATTGCACCGGCAATATCCTCATACCATAATGGTCTGTTCTTTACCAGTTTCATTTCTAACTCACTTATTTTAAACCATAAACATTTCCACTCTTTTAATACATCTAAAACACTACTGTTAACCTACTACGAAATTTTCAGGTATTCTACCAAACTGTGACGTTTTTCAAGAATGTTTATGGTATACTTGTGTGACATAAGTCACAAAGTCCAAATTGCCTTTCAGTCGCTGATGCACATTTTTTACCAACAATAACCACTAGTGCCACAGTCATTCGAACACATAAAAAAGAAAGTTGAAAAAAATGAAATCTATTACTTAGCGAGAATATTTGTTAAGCATAATTTTGCTTACAATCCGTAAGATTTTAACTTGTCAATGCATAATTTCGTCAGCCTAAGCAAAAAACATCACTATAAAAGTAAGCGTTTTTCCTGGTATGCCTTTTACAATGATTTGATGTAAGTCTACACTGTCTTTAACAAACATTCATGTTCCGAAGATAAATCGAAGTCACTTTAGTTATTAACAATGAAATCGATAAGTTAGACTTCTGGAGGTCTTCTCTGAACAGCAGCGCTTCCGAGATGAGGGAAAAGAAAAAGTGCTTGTATCTTTCAAATTTAATTGATTTAAATGAATTTAAAGAATAAGTTAATCGCTTTAATTTAGTCAAAGAGTCTCATTTAAAATCACCGCTGTCAGTCCTGCAATGGAACTAGAGTACGCTTATTTAACAAATCATCTGTGCGTCAAGGTTATAAACCCACTGAGGTGGAAAAAATTGGTGGAAGCACCTGACATTGTGGTGCGATAATCTTTGAATATGTTATACCAATGAAAAACTTGACACATTTTAGTATTTTTGTTTCCTATTTCTGTTATTCGATATTTTTATTTCAAAATGGCTGTTTTCACAGATATTTAAAAAATGGTTGTAAAATGGCAGACCTCTCGGACTTCCAAGGAGGCCAAATTGTTGGTGCTCCGGTGGCAGGCGCCAGTGTGGCAGGAACTGTCCGAACGCTTGGCTTTTCTAGAGGTGCTGCCTCAAAAGTAGTAATGACTGGCGCCTTTGAGAGAGGAGGAAGAACGTCGTCCTCAGCAAAGCAGTACAGGTCTGGCCGAAAGTCGAAGTTGTTGGCGAGAGAGAGAGAGAGAGAGAGAGAGAGAGACCGTCGTCGGACTCTAAATGGAGTTGTTGGAGGGGATCGCAAGACCACGGCTCCTTCAAGTCATTGCGGAGCTCCATGAACACCAACAGAACCCAGTTTCCACAAGAACTCTTCCTCGTCGAGAGCTGCACAAACCTGGGTTCCATTGCGGAAGAGCTACAATTGGAAACCTCTGCTCTCAAAGACGTCAGATTTGATCCCCCGAGCAGTGGAAAAGGGTGATTTTCCTTGACGAACCATCGTCGTTTACCACCTTATTTCCGTCCTCCGGCAGCCCAGTGTATTACGTTCGGAGACAGCCGGAGCAAGCATTTATTTTGGACTGCCAGCCTTTCCAGCCGTAAAACATTGGCGGGGGTTTCTCTCTAGGTGATTTGGGGTGCTATTTCCTTGACATCCGCTGGGTCAATGATTCCCCTTCTTGGAGGAATTTGGGCAGCCAATTTCATCTTATGGTTAAAGAACTGTTTCCGAGGGAGGGGGGGGGGGAACGCCGTCATCTTTCAAGATGACGGTAATGCACCAGTCTATACAGCTAGAATGGTTAAATAATGGCGCAAGGGGTGACATTCTAATGAAGTTGAGCATCCCATCTGGCCACCACCACAATCCCCAGACTACCTCAACCTCATTACTGAGGAGCGTTTGTGGTCATCGATTTGAGAGATTCAAGTAAGAAGTCGATTTCCACCACCGCCGCCATCGTCTTCACTGAAAGAACTGGGCGAGGGTGTTTTAACTGAAGAATGGGCAACAAAAAATTCCTTTGGAAACAATTCACCAGTTGTACGAATCAATGCCGTGGAGGATTGAGGCTGTAGTTGCCGCCAAAGGTGGACCTACACCATAGTAAAATACACTTTGTCGATTTCTGAAGGTGTTTCGATGACTCTGCCAAACCTCTGTATATCGAGGTTTATTAGTGTTGTTGACACTCCAATTTCGAGGCAAAACCTGTTTGACTGGCCAAGTTAGAATCATAAAGTTTTTACTTATTCTCTGCTCTGACTCAGGCGTTTCTCCAGTCATCAGTTCTCATGACAATCACCGAATTCACCTTATACACTTTTATTGAAGAGCCATGGGTCTCTTCAAATCGAGAAGTTTTAAATATTCTTATGCTTAATTTATTCCGATCAGTGCGACATTATGAATGTTGATAACCTATTTTTCCTTTGAAAAAGCGACAAAATGATGATTTTCCTTAAAGTCGCCTGACAAAAAATTATGGGTAAATAACCTTAAATTTGGGTGAATTCATTTTCAAGTGTCTTAATTATCAAAATATCATTTTGCACCGGTATCTGGCAGTTGACAATACAGAGGCTACAGCAATTGCCTTTTGTCGTGATGTCCGAGCGTCTAATATATTCTTAAACTGAACTAGTCTTATTCAAGAAGACGCAAAGGCTTTCAGGTGAAATGCTGTTTATAATCGAAAAAACAAACTGCACTTAATGGATGCTACATAGCGTGATAGGGTTGATTAAGTGAAGGCACTAAAAAGACAGGATTGAGTTGAACAGTCACCTTGGAGGGATCCGACAAGTCTCCAATTCTTCAATACTTTCTGAGAGAAAATTGGCCAGAGAAACCTTTATAAATTGATCAACATTAGGAGAATTTTTGAAAACTCCAACTGATGTCATTTTAAAAACCATAAAAAGAAGAAAAATCTGTTCAACTACATGAAAACCAATGGACTTATTCAACAGCATATTTTAAGTTACGTAAAATAATTTGTTATCGGATTAGATCATTCAAAAATGTTTGGATTGAAGGAGGCATCTCACCTCCGATAGAATGGCACATTATTAAATCTTTAGATGCATTACAGAATATATTCGTATGTAGAAAAACCGCGTTTTACACCAATCGGCGTAGAAGTAATTCTCTATGCTTTATATTCACACTTGCTCATTTTCTTCCTTACAACGAATTAAGAGATTAAAACCAATCGTTTTACTTGTTATTCAAATTTAAATTGTCTGCAATGTGATTTTTCATCTGAAATAGTTTGTTAGGCAAAGAACTGTCTATGGGGCGATTTCTTCACAAGAATAGAGAAAAGGTGATCCAAATTTCTTTGAAAACAATGTATTGTGATAAAAATCGCACGAACTGCTTTTTTTGATAAATTTAAAAGAATATGTCCATGATGTATCCAAAGTAAAAAAAAGATTCCACAATGATTTAGCTTTATAAGTAAAAACGGAAGCTGTATGAACCATTGCAATTTTGGGGAGAATTTCTATGTATTGTGCCTCTTCATGTTCTAGGCACCCTTTTCATTCGATCACCTGAGAATTTCAAACCTAGCTGTCATAACCGATTAAATTTTCAATAAAAGCTTCTCTTCTACTTATCAAAAGTCGCTAATATCAACCAAAACCATAGTTAAATCAGAAATCTGTTTTTAATTGAGTCAGTTGATGATACCTATTGCGTATGAGACCGAGTGTGATATCACTATAGAGTCTTTTATGACTATCAATGGTGCATTTTGATCATATCGTAGCTTTACAAAAATTCGGATATTCATAGGATATAAATGGGTTAATGACCGCATTCTCTTATTTATCCAAACAGCTTCATTTGCATTTCAAAAGTAAAATTTCAAAATTAGCTAGTTATGTTTTGATTGTCACTCAATCGAGCGAGAGTAGGATATTTGCTGTCTTTTTTCTGCATGATCTTCCAAGTTGAACCTAAAATAAAGAACATCTATCCATTGTTTCTCACAATAAGCAATGATTTAGCATTCTTGGTCTGCCTGAGTCAGTCATGCATTTAATTAAGCCCAACAGCCAATTGAATGTTTCTAGAAGGAACAAATACATGCACATGCTGATGAGCAGTTTCAATAAGTGGACAAACGCTAGTTGACCGAAGGAAGTCCAGGCGGGTGGTAACCGATTGATGCGTAAATTCCTGATCTAAATTAAAGGACCAAATATTCTCCCATGCCCTTCGATTCCCCTAGCTTAAGAGTAATGATAAATTTTGACAGAGTAGTTTTTTCAACCAAATAATGATTTAATCAAGGATAAAAGTTTGACACAAAATTTCCTTTCCTTTTAATTAAATTATCAGACAGCGATGAAAAATATTTTGATTAAGCATGGCCTGAAGTAGAATGATGCTGAACTTAGATCCAGTTGCATATTATGACATCATGACTGGGTGCTACAAACTGTTTGAAAAATCCCTTTAAATATTTTATAATAAGTAGTGTTTTGGTAAATCTGATTTAGAGGAAAAGAGAAACTTAAAATGACAATTTCGAAAAACCAAAAATTTTCTGTATTTTACTAAATTTGCTTTGGCTCAAGGTAACTTAAAACACCACTTCGTTCTTCACCAAAGGTTTTGGTAGCTCATTTTTCAGTCGTATTTACCAAAAGATATATTAACTTATCACTTTGTCACAGAGCTAAGATGCAAAACTATCCAGATTTCAATTCTGTTATAGGGCTCAAGAAAGGAATCAATTTACTTTGATTAACTTTGTCTTTTTAGAAACTGTTAGGGGCTTCAATTCCAAATTTACGAGTTCTAATAAAGTCATAGGACTTCTTTCTCCAATAGTAGTTTTGGACTAAATAACTGAACTGTACGAAACTCTTGAGATCTTTACTTAGCCACTCTCACCGCTAAAATTCTAAGAAGTCCGACATTACTCTGTAGTTAAAAGTTGTAAAAATTACAATCAGAAGACATGTTTAACCGTCATCTGGGAGTTGTTTTTGTTGACAGTTATGCCTTCGCTCACATTTACCCGAAATACGCATTAATCTATATACTTCATTTTGATCCAAATGTAAATATTTTCACTAGCAAATTTCGCAGAACAAATGGATTTGTAAGAAATGAACAAATTTCCCAATCTACACATTTTAAGCTAATTGTAATCTTTTTCTTAATATACAATTTGTAATTTTTCACCTAATATTTAACCATCTGTTTTAATTTTGTGATATAATTGGCATTTTTGTTTCATACTCTTACTTATTGACTTAGATAACAATGGGTAATGATTTGATGCCACTATTTTTCAGTCAAATTGGAAAATTATATGTAAATATCAAAATTTATTTCTTAATAAAATGCTTTCGAAGCCTCAACCGGATGCCTAGCGTGTTTCTCGTTCCTCATTGGCTGGTTTCAAGGATAGCTTATACATCATTGGCCAGTTGCGACATCAGCAGCTCTAGAAATACATTTGACTACGCCACCAACCTCTGGTGATCTCTTATTGCATGCCTGATGGGCTAGATGACATTGTTGCGCCTCCCGATACCCTAGATACTTAGGAGGCACCAACCTTTTCAGTATTGTGGCCACAAATGAACACGACCAGGATTTCCTATATGGCCCCAAATGAGAGTCTTGAGACTTTCCAGATGCCCTCCTCCACCTTCCCATCCAGTTCCTCCTCAGCTTGTCAATTCACCGTCTTTGAATTCGTGGGCTACTTCTATGTGATGACAGTCTTGTGCTTCATTGGATTCGTTCTGAACATTGTAAATATCGCTGTGTTTTCCCAAAAGTGTTTCAATGCTACCGTGTACACATACATGTCGATAATTTCCCTCACAGACGCAATAACTCTCCTCGTAATGATGCCACGAGGCCTAGGGAGGTGAGTTATCGCATTTTTAAAGACAGTTATGGTGAATGCTTATTTGCTGTTTTCGAACAATTTTTTAAAGGACTATATATTGCTTTAGCTTAATTTTTTGATTGGTAACCATGAGCAGCCAAAAATTAGCCCCCGTTAGCTACAAAAATACTTAATTTTATCTGCTAGGAATAGTAAAAACAGCAATAAAATCGTGAAAAACCGTGTCCTATTTTTGTGTTTTCGACTCTACTTAAGCTATTTGTGGGAACAATCACTCAAAGAATTCAGTTTTATGTGTGAGTGAAGCTATGTGCACACTGAAGAGATTTAATATGATAAAATGATGACTGCCAACAGAAATAAAGTACACTAAAACTATTATCTATTCTTTTATAAAGATTTGAAGCATGTTATTAAAATGGTCCCTCTCATAGAACTATAAATTTTGTTCGCATTATCTTTGATATGCCAATAATATCGGAATTCGTTAATTACATGAAGCCAAATTGAAATTAATGGGCTTAGAGCTTTTCTCCTCGTTTCCAATCTTCGTCTGTTCATTCCAAAGCAATAATGACTGAGAACACAAAACAGATTTTTCAAATATATGAGTATATCGTACCTTGCATAATGTCGTTGAGAGTCGCTACTTAGGAGTCACTTAAGAGCAATAAAATTAAATATATTGATTTAAAGAGGAATAATTTCACCCTCTGAATAAGAAATCACGAATATTTAGCATGCATTGTCTTTTTGTTAAGGAAATGGGGACTTCTGCATATGTGATTGAAATAATTTTTCACATCTCCGCTTTTGCAAGATGGGTTCCATTTTTTTCTTATTGAAGCGATTTGGAATAAATTTGAATACTTAACGATCATGGAAAAGGCTGTAATTCTCAAGTATTAAACAGTATTCTCCTTGCTTTTAGTCTTAATAAAAAACTTACGTAGAAATCATTTCTCCGTATCATATAAGAAAAATATGCTTCAAAATATTTTGAAAATAGAAACGGGGCTTTTTGGTCCGTATTTGAAGTTGAGTATGATATTTCTCAAGATTTCTAGCACTTATGACTCATGAAATCGATGCCTTTGATTTGGATTTGCCGAAAAAACCAGTTTTCCTTCAAATAAAACCACCATATTTGTTCTTTCGCTGCTTCTCATTGTGGTCGGGTGGTGGGATAGCTGGCATATATTGTTCTTTCAATCGATTTTAGAATTAAACTTAACTGCTCAAAAAATTAAAGTGATTACTTTCAATAAAAACTAACTAAACGTTGCCCTTAGTAATTGATGTGCGAACTAAATACCATTAATTTTGAATACACTATTTTGGGTATACAATTTTTAAAAGACTGGTTGAAAACGTTAAAAACAATTTGAACTATTTCATTCTATTGAAGGGAGACGAAGTTAATTTATATATTTTAATTTTAAAGTATAATGTAAGTTTTAGTTCTATCGAGCACTCTTTTATAATGAATAGCCAATTTAAGGTGGAGTAATATTTTATAATTATGAGTTATTGTTCAAATAAAAACCTATTGGACTTCTGTTCTCATGCATATTTGAATACAGTTTAGAAGGAAGTCTACCAATACAACGCATACCGCTTAAATCAAATTTCGCCTAGGTTAAAGGTAAAAATTTTATTCACATGACGAACTCTTTCGGTTCCGAATTTCCTCAGTGTAAAATACCGACTCGCAAACTATAATAATTTTTTCTTATAGAAAAGAATATTATCAAAAATCACTCATCTGGTCCATGATATGTAATTGGTCACTTCTTATATTGAAATTACCCCACTAAGTGATTCGTGAAAATGCGGTACTCCTCAATTTTGAACTATAAGGCCAAGAAATGGAAGAACCGATTCCGTGTATTTGTAAAATGTGCCGTTTATAAGAACCGATTGCGCACTTTACTAGTAGTGACGTTAATCATTGCAATATGTATTTTTTGATTGTAAGTTTTTTCAACTTTGTATTCCAGATGCGCCGGACACTTAGAAACCTGCAATCATCCCATATTCAAGCGGTTCCGAATTCACATATCATACTTTAACACGTACATTGGATTTGGGGTCACAAACACAGCTGAATCGGCCTCAGCTTGGCTGAAGGTTTTGGTCTCTATCGAGCGCTACGTGGCCATGAAGTTTCCTGTGCAGGCGCAAACTTACTGCCGCCACAGTACGGCCAAGATTCATGTCCTCATGATAATCTTCCTAGCGGTAGTTTTTAACACCCCACTCTTTTTTATTCTCCGGATCGCTCCACGCAACGTCACTTCAGAGACTGGTGAGTCCCGCACTGTGTTGGGGTCCGAACTCACGGCTTTTGGTGAGTCCACGGACTATGACGTATACACGTGGTTTCGCTTTTTCCTTGTTCAAATCGTGCCCCTGATTGCGCTATGCATCTTCAACAGTCTTCTTCTTCAAGTTGTCTACGAGAGTTATCACAAGCTTTGGCATAATGAGGCAGCAAATTGTAATGCTGCCCAAGAGCTTCTGGAGAGCACAGCGAGACGAACGAGCCTAGGTAGCACTAAGAATCGACGCCGTAGTGCCAAGCAAATGCAGCTGGATAGACGACAGCGCGCACAGACGAAGCTGAACATCATGCAAATCTGCGTTATCTTCCTCTTTCTTATTGGGCAAATTCCACAGGCATTCTCTTTCGAGAAGATTTTCAATGCCATCGTACCCCCCTGGTGTGATAAATGCTGTAAACTGAAGATCTACTTACGCATGTGTGGACTTATCCTTGGTCAGCTCAGCTACTCACTGCCATTTTTCATTTACCTAAGTCTTAACCGGTACTTTAGAAAGACCCTCCTTACCTGCTGCAGTAACAAACCGATTGATCAATATTCCCGTGCTTCGCGGGTGTCTTAGTTTTGAAAGGCAAATCGACTCTCAGATATTGAGAATGAGGTTGCGAATTTCATCAGAGGATACGCTTAATCTCCTGACCATAGTTCAGAACACTTCTTCCCACTTTTGACGTCCATTGATTTGCGAGATGTTTTATAGAATCCAGCGAAGATAAACTTATGTATACCATCTTATTTTGTGAAGGGTGCTGAGGGGACTCACCTAAAGTATTTCCATCACTGGTAAAAGCTTCCTTTAAATTCATTTTTAGAAGATACATGATCCATTTTATTAGTGATTTGCATATTACGAAAATGAGTGTCGAATTCTTTGGCAATACAATTCAATATTCATTTCTTAACTGTAAACAACATTCCCAATGGACAAAATTTCAAAAATTGTCTTGTAGTACCAATGGACAAATGATTCAATTTTCAGAATAAGTCCAAGTGCATGAAACATAAAACGAAAACCTGCAATTTCCGTCCGTCGTGAATTATTTAAGGCTGCCAGCGGAGTCTTCCAGTTGTGGCTTTGGGCTAATGAAAGACTAAGTTCTGTGTTCTTTAGGCACAAGCCACTTAAATGTGATCGAAAACCTTCAAAAAGACTTGTTAACGATGCCCCGGTGTGGAAGCGTTTAAATCTTTCACCATTTTAGTGAAAGTTGAACGAACAGGTCGATAACTGGTTGCGAAGAAAATGGATTAAGAAATCTCAAAATTGCGTAACCCGCAAAGGCTACATTCTAGGTGACTTCACTAGACGTCAAATTTTACCCTTTTTAAGTTAGAGTAAATAGTGCAAGTAATTGTCTTTTTTTAAAAAACAAATTCGCCTTTTGAGCAAATTTGGGATTTTATAACAGTAATAAATCCTCATTTTTAGGGAGGCTGCTTTCAGCTGTTGCGAGGTGTCTGATAGTCATCATCACTCAGCTTCCTTCAGCTATACGATCGCATGAGATGAGATTTCGTGACTATCGATAGGCTGATCTGTATTCTATAGACGACAATCGATTTGCAGGTCCTCGATCTCGTTCATGATTAAAATGGCCAAAACCTCAAAATAAGGTAGACGAAAAGCCTTCGGGTAAGAGGTTGCACTGAAAGGTAATTAATCGCTTGTAGATGTGAAATCATATTTAGTTTATTTTTCACGAAATGACCATCCAATTCAAATGGCCGGTCTTACAGGTTTGATCCTTGCTTGCTTGATTGGCATTTAAGTAATGTAGAGCAAATGTACACGTGCATTTTCATTACTGTTTCTCTAAATGATTTTGCGATTTTAAGGTATTTTAAGTAATCGCCTAAGATATTTTGCAGCAAAGTTATTTGTAAGCAGACTTGATTATTTTTTAATTTACCCAGACACTTAAACAATATTCTCGAAAATCCTATCATGCAGTTCGATCACATTCTCGAAACAAGTCACATTGATCCTTCTGTTTATTTAATAAAGTTGCTTTTAATTAGCAGGAAGCAAGAAGTTAGAAGGGGTTTCTAGAAAGCTAAAAGTGTATTCAGTAACATATAAGAGGAAGAAGCCTCTACCTTGATATTATCAACAAACTTAGCTCAACTCTAAAAAACACAAAAGTTTTGGGGCCACATGAATGATTACGAATTTCCGGAATGACAAACAACAGTACATTTTCCAAAGCGTCAGTGTGTGACCAGCTGATATAGTTCCTTGCCAAATTCGGTATTTGTTGAATGCCCCTGGCTTATCGGATGCCTTTCATTTGACTGCAGGAATGCAAATGAGGTGGAACCAAATTTCGGCTTAGGCTAAAATAAGCCAAAAATATCGTTAAGACTGATGGAGTCGCACTCAATTGGAGGAGATTAGTACATGAAATAATGACGCTGATTTACCAAAAGACTATTTTATTTTACTGTGCAGACCAGGCAAGTCAGGATTTCACTAGTTGGGACTCTATCCTTGAATTTTTGAGCTTTTAAAAAGTGCATTTCTTTGGCCATCCTAAAGCTAGAAACCATCGAGATGTAAAAGCTTCTCGAACCTGTTACAGGAGCGCTTCAAAGACTACCACAGACCTACCGCAGACCTACCACACACGTATTTTTCTAGCATCGTCTGTTTTAACTATCTTTGGATCAAAAAATACAAGCTCACGATTTGCTTACATTCTAAAAACACTTCCTTGGGTGGCACTTGCGCGTTGTCACAAGCTGGTGGTGTTCACCTTCCCAGCCCTTCCACCCCTTGTGCTGTAGGCCATGGAGCAGTTTTGGCGTTTTTGTTGTCAAAACAAGCACTAAAAAGGGCAGTTTTATAGCAGCAAAGCAGTCACGTTGGCGACAAGTGACAAGACTCTAAAAAATTCCCGAACACTTCAGTCTTTTCCTTAATAGCGCTGCTAAAACGGAAAAGCGAACAAAAGGCGAAACATATGAGCTATAATGGAGTAAATTATTCCAGGAAATCTTTCATGAAACAGATTTCTTCCATGTTGTGAGGCTCACAAAAAATAGCCGATTTATTTTGTATGTACTGTCTTTAAAACAAAGAATTAGCCCAGGTTTTTCTCCAATTCTATAAATCTTAGAATTACTCTTAAAAGTATTCTTAGCTGTTGTAGCCCCTTCTCGGAGTAAAAATAAAGGGCATACAAAGGAAGAGATTTCTTTTTTGATGCGCCTTAAAACTATTTATTCATGTTTAGTAATGGGTTTTATCAGAAGTTGGCAAACATTTTGTTTTCTCTGATAAAGTGGTTTTATCGAAAACATTTTAACTTAATTCCAGCAGCCCATTTGGACAACTGCAGTTTTCTTCCTGGGATTCATAATGACAGGTTTTGTTTATTATTCAAGATAACAAGGCTTTGAAATAAAACTTGTGATGCTTGGTGAAAGCGGGTCAGTAATTCACAGTTGTTTAGTCAAGATAATATTTAGTCAATTACATACAACGTCGGTGAATGGATTTGAAAACGACAAAAAGGCTCTTTCACATTCATAAATTGACTTGGAGCATATTTGCAATGATTTTTCAAAATGCACCTGATTTCAAGAGCGATTTATCTAAATTTATTTCAGTAAACATGAACTTCAATGTAAATTAACAAATAGAGATGCCCGAAAGCAAGTCGGAGATTTCTGATAATTTATGAAATTCTGCTCTAAGTGAGCAAGTTTAAATTATACAAATATATCCTTACTTTAAAAGAGGAAGGGGAATGCTCAGTTATTTAGTAAGTGGATATTTATCAAGAGAGGCCAAAAACTGTAGATGTTTATTTAAGATGAATGCAACAATATTTCCTGCATATTTCATTAAAATCAATGAAATAATGCCTTTTGAGTAGAGCGAGATTATTGTTAAGCAGCTTCATTTTGAATTTATAACAGAGACAGCACTTATGGTAACATTCCATTAACAGAATAATTGACTTATAGTTGAATAATACTTAAATTTTGGGGATTGAGAGGACTTTTATTTACCGACTCTTGAAAGTTGGAAATAAAACCATCATTACCTTCTATCATACGATTAAAAGCGCACGCAATCGAAACATTAATGCATTTATAAATATTAACGAAAAATATTCCCCTTTCCGCTATTTTCTTTTATATAAACCTGTGACCATTTAAAATCATTTGTTAACAAATTTACTTGACGTGAAAGGGGAATATTTAAGTTAACTAATTTGCTATAGTATCGGTAGAATTCACATAAACGGAGACGTATTTAAAGCTAATAATAGACACTTAAGTTCTAATCCATTAATTAATAACTATTTTATTTAATGAAGCTCCGTGAGAAGTGATAAAATGATATGTCAAAATTGGTATCTTAGTAAGAATTTGATGCATTGAAATATTCGTAATTACCATTATTATTATTTATATCATAACCAATTATATTTTATTCCCATTAGTGAACTTTTTGACGATGGCGAATCATACAAGAGGAATTGAATAATTAGATAAAGTGCAAAGAGGATTTCTTAAAATATTGTTCCCAAAGTGTGGTTTCTTGTTCGATAATCCTTGCATGGTTAAATTTAAGGTAGATTTCATTTTGAACTTATACAAATAGGAATTCCTATTTGAATTCTATGTAGTTGTTTTTGTTAGGCCTACTCAAATGCACTTGCAGGTAACAATTAAACATTTTCCGCCACTGCCGTGGTAACATGTGTGCTGAGCAGGCGTAACCACCCTGGTGGCTTTCTGTCTCCACTGCAAGAATATTGAGCATTCTGGTAATACAGTTTCTGCAATGATCCAAATGTACCAGTATTTTAAGTGCTAATGGAATCCTCGAAGACTTATTTATGAAATTCAGTATGCTTAACTACCATGATATATATATATTAATAATTATGTTGATGCACCTTGTTAACAAAGGCAGTTATTTCTGCACTTTTCTCTAAGCATGTATCATTTAAAGGCTCACGAAAGTGTGCATATCCTCCTTATCATATCAGCGAATTCGTTAAATTGAAAGTACATAAGTGTGCTGGATTTTCTAATAGCAGTGAAATTGTCCGAGAATATCACGAAGTGTTTACCCTTGATTTTGGGACCTCCAATCGATTTCTTGCAAGCCTCAGCATTATGCAGGCTCTCTAAAACATAGACGAAATCTTAGCTATAGAAAACAGCTGTTTCGAGATTAGGCTGGTAAGAATAGAGTAGAGAAGAACATATGTCAGTGAGTTTTTCGAAGAAGAAGAAGAAGAAGAAGAAGAAGACAGAAGAAGTTTATGGGCCTCGTGCAACAAAAAACTGGTTGCATAAAACTAGTAGATTCAGGGATTCTAAGAAGAGGGGGTTGGGGATCTTCGAAGTGATCTTTCAGCGAAAGTGGAGCGGCCATTTGGAGAGCGATTTCTCACGAAAATTACTACCAAAGATGAAATTCAGACTGGGTAGCGTGATCCCCGGTTCAAAACACCAATCAAAGACAGCCCTCATGTGTATCTTTAGATCTACTAGTCAAGCTTCAATAGACTCAAAACTCGGCTTAAGAAGATATGACCAAGATATTTGGATTGGATTTAGAGAGGGTGGCATTGATAGATCACCTTGAAAATCAAAGAACATTAGGAGGAGCTTACAATCTCGAGGTATCCTGGAGAAGCTGAAAAACACTTCGCTTAATACAAAAGAAAGGGAATTACATTTATGGTGAGGTCCTGTTTCGTCATTACGACAATGCCTAGGCTAATTCTTAGAGGGTAACACTATGGAAGTGCTTCCATGCCTCTCAAAGGAGCACAGTCCAAAAATTCAATAAAATATTCAGGAATCTCATTTAGTGACGCAGATGATGAAGTGAAACACTATACTGTACACTGCATACTACACACATTGAAGACGGTTCGGAAATCGGAAACATAGAGCTGAGAAGTGTATTGACCAGAATCGCAATTCTGTTGAGAAAGAAGTTCATTCGCATGTGTCGATTTTGAAATAGGGATTAATTTCTTAAATATTCTCCTAACTGTTTCACCTTTTCTCGTTCGGCGGTAATTATTCCGATGGATCTACTGGTTATTATCCATCTTCCACTTCTTTCGTCAAGGCTTTACTAATTATCCCGTTGAGAAGTAGTGTTCAGTTTAATTTGCTTTTATCTTTAAACCACCGCAATAAAGTCAAGTTTTGTAATTTTTGTCACACAAGAATGATATGAAAATTAGAAAATGACAATACTTGCAAATATTCCCTTCATAGAGCTACTATTTGATATAAATTATTTGAAACTAAATTATTGATAGTTATTTCTCCCAATGCTTTACTTAACTTGCATTGAAGATTCTCAGATGCCTTCTAAATTATGCTAAAAAGTGGAGTGCTTTCAGCATCATCATTGAACTTTGTGGCTAAACCTACCAGTATGAAAAATGTATCCAAATTGAAGTGAAAGTTTCGTCTTTTTTTCCTATTTACTGATTTGTATATACTATAGATTTGCTTCTCTTGATTAGTTGTATGCATTGCTGAGTGCATCTTGAGAAAGCCTTAAAAAGCGAACAACTTCGTAAGTTTTTATTGACGAAACGATTGAACTAAAGTTGAAATCAAGTAGTGATTAGTTATTCTTATAGTTCTGAAAGGCATTACTACTTTGAGAGAATTTTTTGTAAATTCATTTTTAATGCTTTTTCATTTTAATTAATCAAACTAATAGAATGATCTTAATATTTTCTCCTGAATGCATACATATTTTTACTTCAAAATGATGTCTTGATCCTTTTCCTTAGGTCACTATTCCATTTGTCTTTCAAGACTTCGATCATAAGCTAGTAAGAACATGCTTATTGCCTTTGATTTATGAGCTTATCACCCTCAATGTTTTTCTTTACTAATAGCATGATGAAAGACAGAAAAAAGGGACCTAGGCATTGCTAGGATGGTCAAGCATAAAATGTGCATAAATGGAAGTTTTCTGCCCAGGTTTAGTGGAACTTATGAAAGTAAACATGACGTGATTTCAAATGCCTAATTATGATATTTAAAAATAGGATTTCAACATGCTTCCTAGCTTATTTCTTTTGACCAATCGATTACCTTCCTGACCTATTGTATAAAGTCTTAGGCTCGTCCTAACTTAACTAGTCATTATATGCTCAACTTGTAAGTTTTCTGTGTATTTGAGTCGACGGAAGCTTTTCAGCATCTTCATTTTTTACTTTTTTCTATAATTTCCAGCTACATGTATTTGATTTCCTGTTTCTGTTTAAACGTTTTTGACATTTCATCGCCTTTCGTAAACTAAAAATTGAATAGCTAGCAAAAATTTCTAATCGATTTGAAATAAAATCGATGCACAATAGAATTTCACAAATACCAAAGGCATTGGCTCAAAACCCCGTCGAACTTTCAAACTCGACCAAGTTGGTTTTGAACTTTCTTTCAATTCTCCTGTCGATTTGCGACGACAGCACCCAGGCAAGTCCAACAGTCGATCGGCTGGTCAAAATCTGATGAACTTGGTGGAGGCCAAGTGTTAGAGCCCGATCACTAAATTTGCCCCCCCTAACCTAGTCATCTGAGTGCAACATAAACCCCTCCGGTACATTTGTGCAAATTTCTTGGAAAATCCGTTACTCAAATGAAATCAGATGACCGGTTGTAATGCTGGTTTCTTCTAGACACAGCCCCTTTGTAGTCTCTACTGTAATCCCGCAGTTTCCAGGGAGGAGTATTTAGGAGCGAACATTAACAAATGCTAATTTGATGGCCAGCACCAATTATCTTGAAAGAAGTCGTTCGCCTTCATGATTAATCTGATGTGACTTGCAGACATTGAATATTCTCGTTGTCATACAGTATGCGAATGCAGAAGATGTATTTAAACCTTCAAATCAGCCGTTGCGTGCGTAAACAACCTTAGCACAACTGGGAAGAACAACCAAATATAAATCCTTGAAATTGGTTCTGATCACCCTCCCGATCCCTCCATAAGCAAAAATATAATTTTAATACAATCTTTACTCAAATTTAGTCTTTATAAAGAAAACGCGAGACTTTGGAAAGACATGAATATCAAATAAGTTTTGAGCGACGAAATAAGTGACTTAACTGCAAGAAGATTAAGAGATATGTATTTGCCTAGAACGATTCATTGCACTGACAGCCTTGTTGCAGAATTCCCTAGTTTGGTGCATGCGTAAATTGTCAGCTTCGAACCGAAAGCTCCACCATCTGTAGTAACTTTTGCAAATAGGCATTTAATATGTTTATTTCGCAAATTTGGGCAAACCACATTGTGAATTTCAAACTAACCGCACTTTGGAGCAGATGTTAAGACTCCAGACTTGGCACGATAATTCAGGCTTTTCTAATCATAATAAAGTGGTTTCTTGGCTGAGCTTGGGAGGAGATTAACGACTGTCAAAAATGCGGCGTGGTCTCGTGGCCTAATTAAATTAGCTATGGTGAAAGTTATATTTTAAAAAGTGTACTACTAGAATAAACTTGTCAAAACGTTTCTTTATTTCTTAGAGCGTCTGGCAGTATGCATATTTTAAGCGAATTTGTTACTCTATTTTAATAAACTGCGACCTAAAATTTATCCAGTTGCTTAAAGCTTGCCAGTAGTTTAAACTACTATGTTTTTCATAGGCATACCTCTGAATCACGAAGAATTCAAAATTTTCCATGATTAAGCTACTATTCAAGTTACTGAACAAAAATGCCAGGGCGTCTACAAAAAAAGGTATACTCTTCCCATATTTTACCATAAGACCAAAAGCAAATGTAGATTTATCATTGAAATGATTATAGTTGCGGGAGAATGAAAGTAAAAAAAAAAACTAGAAAAACACGACCGTGGTGCAAATCTTTAACCAAGTTTTGACCGCATAGTGAATGATCGATCTTGAATTTGTATCACAATCTAATCTTTTTGAAATGTATGCCTTAAGAAGACTATACCTACCTTGTATTAGTATTATTCTAATGTGTTTTTGATAATATGTGACCCTATGTGATGATTTAACATATGTGCAGCATGAAGACAAATCAAATAGAGCCTAAGTGCTTCACGGTGTATCATAAAATGCAAACTAAAATGCGCAATTCCGTGCAATCTTGGAGAGACAATATCCTAATGTCATTCGTAAACAACCCTATAGATTCTTAAAAAGCCTAAGATTTCAGAAATGACAAACACATTGTTGACATTTTTTAGAAAAAGTGACATATATGTCAGTAAAATCGGAGTTTTGCCTTGAGATGTTTGATTTAGTCTTTTGAAAAGTAGAAGTAATAGGAATTGTATTTTATTTGTTGTCAAGAAAGCGTTTTATAACAGATGTGTTATATTTAGGAGAACGAGTTTGAACCTAATTACTAGAGCATAAACTTAATGTGTTAAACAACTATTTATTGACTTGTTTAACTGGGTTTTTAAATAAAATCTGCCTTTCCTTTACAGTTATGCTTTGAACGTACAAACCAAACGTGAATAATTAGAGCAAAATTTTCCGGGAAGCTAAGTTCTTTCATTCAATGGTAGGCATTTAAATTTATCATAAAATTCGAAAAATTAAAGCTTCATTCATGTAGTCCAGAAGAAGGATTCAATATTAAATGGATTTCATTAAACTGTTACCTATTTTTCATTTATTTTTTACATCTACCTTCCTTAAAACTGCAAGTGCTGTCTGTGGCGTTATTGTTTGTCAGAAAACATTTTGGAAAGCCACACTAAAATAAACATCAATTAATCATAAACAAATCATGCCTCAGATTAACTGAGCTTCATAAATAGACCAATTTAAGGATTTTAACAATTTTTGGGCCTACTTAATGGATTATCTTCCCTGTAACCAGGGGCTCCTTTTCCTTCATCACACTTTATTTGGTATTACATATATGTTATAATAAAAATTCTCCAATTAGGTGCTACAAATATCGACTCCACTTCTTTGGAAGATCTCCACTTAAAATATGTGTTCTAATTGCAAGGCTGCATTATTGCAATGAAGATAAATAGGAGTGTTCATTTAGTGGCGAGAGTGGATATGAATATTCAATCCAGATTAATGAGCACTGCAAAGACTGCTCATGAAATATTCATGCAGTGAGCAAATTGGCTCAAAGAGCTTAAAGTTAGCACTACCTTGCTTTAATGCCCCTCTAATAAAAGACGCCTTATAAATTATTCTACTTCGGTTGTGAAATTCATTTAAACCTGCTTCGAAATTGCATCGTTTTTAAATTGGACGTCAAAAAGCTAGAGATTTTAACAATGTGCATGAACACATCAAATCAAAATTTTGATGTTCATAAAACTTTTCCGTAATTAATCGGATATTGTATTGAAAACAAAGGCTGTCTCTGAGATTTAATAAAGGACTAACTTTAATCAACTTCCACTGAACTCAGACCTGAAAGTGGTTGTGAAGAACTGACAACTTTGTTTTGCTTTATGAATTCAATTATGTATTTCAGGATACCGTTGCTTTTAACGTGGAGGTCGATAGGTCACAAAATAAAAGCAAGACTTATCATTCTTGGTTGTCTTGAAATTTGGATGGGTTTCTAGATTTTGGTAGCAAAAATTCAGACAATAATCTAAAATTATCTTCGGAAATTGTTTACCTTACAGCAGGTTTAATAAACGAAAGATTAACTTATTCTAATCTACCGCCCCACTATTATAAGTTAAGCAGTGGACATAATAGAAGTGCTGAAAGTACTGCAGAAATCATGTATATTTAAAGATTCCAGGTGCATTAACTCGCCTTTGCAGTTGTCGTAATGCATCAAGGTGCTAAAGAAATTATAGTTATCCAATTTGGTCTGGTATTTTAAACAACAAATTAACTAGTTCAATAGAAGAACACTTCTTTATTTTTTGAAATTACCTGATGTGATTTCAGTGTTACGGTGACATTGTAAATTCAGAAGCGTTAATTGCAATGGGCAGATGACCATTCCGTGTTCAGTGCCTTGTAACAAAATCTGCCAATCAGGCTTCTCAGCCTTCCTATTCGTCATTTTAAAGTGAAGGATTGAGCTGCAAAAATTGCGACTAGGATCGCTGCAACAATTCCCCCAAAATGATCGATGCTGCTCTGACTAGGAGTCATTAAGTCTTTGAGGACAAATTCTGTTGTTAGTTTGCTTTAAAGGTTTGAGTTGAGAGTTAGATATCTACCCAACTCCGTAGTTACCCTATAACCGAGGCTTAATTGCTTAATGGAAAGATTGAACGCATAAATAGATCATCAGATTCAGTAAGTGTTATAGATAAAGCAATCTCAAATATTTGGTATCACTGATTGCAGCATATTTCTGAAACAAATATTGCTTTACATCCTCCCCAAAAGGAGAATTTTGTGGGTTTCATGGAACAGGAGAGGCTCATTTTTTATCCCAAGGACTGAAATACCACTTTATTTTTACATAATAGGGGCAACCAAACTGGTTCGCAACTTTTTTTAAACGTGCGCCAGTGTGTTTAACTGAAATCATTTGCATTTGCACGTCAGCATTATTCATTTAAGAACGACTCTGCATTTTCAGTTTATTCTTTGACACCAATCAAGGGTTTTCTTTCACTAATTGGCAATTTAAATGTACAAAAATTGATATCCAAATAGCATAGTTAATTCTTCTAGTTTACAATGGGACACATTTCATCTGAAGAAGTCAAATAGTTTCGATCTATCGAGTTGAGCAAATCGGGCTTCTAATATTTATTGAAATGAAATACATTCATATTTTCCTTTAAAAAGGCATTCATTTTTCTTGAATACTCGACAAGATGTCATTAGTTCTACTTAAAATGCTTGAAACACTTTCAAACATGGCATTTCTGCTTTTAAAGATTTAATAAGAGCGTTCGTAAAGATTTTTATTTCTAGTAAGGTTGTGAAACAGGTATTTCAAAAAATTAGTTGCAGTTAAGATTTGTTTATTAGCTAAAACACATTTATGCCTTCTTTAAGGTATAATAGCAAGTTGCAGTATTCCAATTTATCACCAAAATATGAAAAGGTAACTTTTTCTGCTTCTGGTTACTACTTTTTCTTCACGCTGTTTTGGGAAATAGGGATGCGACTGAACAGCTGCCAAGCATTTCCCTTTTGCAAACATCACTTACTGCTTTTCGGAAATGCATGATTTTGGAGTTACTTCTTTGGCAGTGTAACCTCTAACGAATTATAACGATGCAGCAATCGTGAGTCTCCATGCTTCTGCGTTGTCTCAAGATCCCATGATGCGCAATTAATCTCCCTTTTTACCTAGTTCAGAAATCTTAAGGAGATGGGGAGAGTTGGCCATTATGCCATTGATCACTGAGGTTCATACTAAACTATTTACTTCTCTAATTTTATCAATCAGAACTTAGTCTTTGCATACATATCAGTAATTGAATCTCTAACTTATTCAGAAGCTGGACACCCTATTGTTTCATCCAACGGCAATGTCAAAGCTACTTTTAGCTACAATGTCAAACAGCGAAAATATAAAAAGGGGGTTGTGAGGATTCAATTCCTTTTTCCTCAACAAACAACACTGAGGTCGGAAATCTTAAGTAGAGGAAGCCATTTGGTGACAGACAAGATTTACTGAAGCCTGGGATAAAGTGGTGGTTGCAACTAGAATAAGCAAAGTTTCGAATGGTAAGGAATTCCTTAAAGCATGGACATGGCGGTGAAAAATGCATTCCTAGATAGCACTCATGTTAGTGACAACCTAAATTTGATTCCGTCTATTTTAGCTTTTGTACAACACAATGATAACCCAAACATCCACCATCCTGTAGTCTAAGCAACGAAATTTGTTCATATTTGATCATCAAAGGAGTGGAAACAAAGTTTGTAAATCAAAGATAATGTACAATTTAAATAGTAAGCCATGAAAACATATCATCATAGTATCAAAGTATCATTTTAGGCACTAAAATTTGGCTTTTAGATTTAATTTCATTATGGAAATGGAACCTTTCAATATGGATTATATGCATATGCCTAAATTGATTTACCTAGAAATATAAATTCAAGCCAAAAAATTCAGGTGCATTGGTCTTTAGTGCCATTAACTAGCATAGAAGTAAAATTTTCACCTTTACTAGGTCTTTAAATTAACTGTTATAGGTTTATGCGAAAATCTAAACCTTCCTCGTTTGATCTGTTTCATATGCTTAGAGAATACTTCGAAAGACGGCCGTATTCTTTTTGTCCAAATTGTTGGTCTACCAATGAGAGTGACAAAATCTTCAAATTCTTAAACTAGATCCATAATTAAGCGGAATCAAAAGTTATAAACCCTAGATTTTTAGATCCAGTCAAAATAATGAAATCGTATGCCTTATTCCATCCATAGCTTAGCTGATAACTACCTTGTATTAAAGATGAATGAAATTGCGGGTTCTTCGACAGTCTAATCAAAGTAAATATTCTATTTCAAACGTATCATTGATTCAAATGCATCGGTTTCGATGATTTACGTCTAATGAAATATAATGCAATGGTTCAACGATCAAAGCCTTCCAGGCATTTGCGATATTTTAATTTACAACCGGAAATCGAGTCTTTGAAACCTTCTGTTCAAACTGTAGGGAATTTTGCTCCAAAAATGCAAACAACACTGGCCTTTGTTGTTTGATTCGATTTTTAGTTCTGTGATTCTTTTCGATATCTGCTTATCATTAGTAAATGTGCGATAAGATAAAATGTATTATGACCCGACAGGTAAATTTTCGCATGAAACGCTTCTGAAAAGATCTTTGTCTTTTCCTAATTGTCGTTGATTTCAATAAACACAATGCAGTTAGATGAAATTCCTCATTAGACTCAATGCCATAGCGACTTATTAATACGGCAGTTTTGGCTATACTTGGAAGGTATACTATAGTGCTTAAAAATATGATTAATTAAAAGAAAAGGCCCCCGAATGTGCTCGTTACTATAATATTAACTCTTTCACAGATCATAACGGAAGCAACATAAACTGCATTCGAGCAATAATGGCGTACATAAAGTGGGAAAGAGGACAGTGAATGGGAAAATTCTTGAATGCAGCCTACGAAATGCGTTGTTTTACTTGCTTGCATGTAAAGGGCGATTGTAAAATTGTTACAATATTTCTGGTTACATAAAGACAGATGTACTGGATGTGTTCACGCACTACGCCTCCTTTAAAAATCTAAATCCCCTCCTCACTAAAAAACATCATGACAAAGAGGAGAATGGACGACTGCATTCCACACCATTGTCCATGGAGGAGAATATTTGTTTTTTTATGATTGGGCATGCTATTGAATTAGGGTGAATAATGGCTCCTTCGCCCTTGGACATTGTGATGAAAACAATACAGTGGCACTGTTCACCTCAATGAGGCTGTGAATAGAAGAAGTAACCTAAGAGTCGACATTGTGATCGCGTTCCCACAGCAGGCTTTTACGAAAATCTATAGAACAACCTGTTGAAGGGACCGGGATTAAATTCAGAAATCCACTGAAATCACTGATCATTTAAGCCTTGAGTAACGAGAGTAGCCAGTAAGCTCTAGAAACAGGGGTTGGACAAAATGGTGGAAGTGTAGCGCTTATGCGCTGTGCTGATGTGGATACTTGTTCAAGGACAGGACCCTAACGGCACGAACCAATCAAAAATCGCTTAGTGGCAATTTGTGTCTTGTAACGAGAATGAGAGCACACAATGAAGAACGACGGCGTGCCGTCAATACATCCGCCCTGTGCTAGTCCGTTTCTCCTAATACAAGTTTATACTTTCACCCTGGGTCTTCCCTTGCCTTGAACGTATATGGGAATTCTTTTAAGTGATAACCAATTTAGAAACAACTGACATTGTGGTGCGATAATCTTTGAATATGTTATACCAATGAAAAACTTGACACATTTTAGTATTTTTGTTTCCTATTTCTGTTATTCGATATTTTTATTTCAAAATGGCTGTTTTCACAGATATTTAAAAAATGGTTGTAAAATGGCAGACCTCTCGGACTTCCAAGGAGGCCAAATTGTTGGTGCTCCGGTGGCAGGCGCCAGTGTGGCAGGAACTGTCCGAACGCTTGGCTTTTCTAGAGGTGCTGCCTCAAAAGTAGTAATGACTGGCGCCTTTGAGAGAGGAGGAAGAACGTCGTCCTCAGCAAAGCAGTACAGGTCTGGCCGAAAGTCGAAGTTGTTGGCAGAGAGAGAGAGAGAGAGAGAGAGAGAGAGCCGTCGTCGGACTCTAAATGGAGTTGTTGGAGGGGATCGCAAGACCACGGCTCCTTCAAGTCATTGCGGAGCTCCATGAACACCAACAGAACCCAGTTTCCACAAGAACTCTTCCTCGTCGAGAGCTGCACAAACCTGGGTTCCATTGCGGAAGAGCTACAATTGGAAACCTCTGCTCTCAAAGACGTCAGATTTGATCCCCCGAGCAGTGGAAAAGGGTGATTTTCCTTGACGAACCATCGTCGTTTACCACCTTATTTCCGTCCTCCGGCAGCCCAGTGTATTACGTTCGGAGACAGCCGGAGCAAGCATTTATTTTGGACTGCCAGCCTTTCCAGCCGTAAAACATTGGCGGGGGTTTCTCTCTAGGTGATTTGGGGTGCTATTTCCTTGACATCCGCTGGGTCAATGATTCCCCTTCTTGGAGGAATTTGGGCAGCCAATTTCATCTTATGGTTAAAGAACTGTTTCCGAGGGAGGGGGGGGGGGAACGCCGTCATCTTTCAAGATGACGGTAATGCACCAGTCTATACAGCTAGAATGGTTAAATAATGGCGCAAGGGGTGACATTCTAATGAAGTTGAGCATCCCATCTGGCCACCACCACAATCCCCAGACTACCTCAACCTCATTACTGAGGAGCGTTTGTGGTCATCGATTTGAGAGATTCAAGTAAGAAGTCGATTTCCACCACCGCCGCCATCGTCTTCACTGAAAGAACTGGGCGAGGGTGTTTTAACTGAAGAATGGGCAACAAAAAATTCCTTTGGAAACAATTCACCAGTTGTACGAATCAATGCCGTGGAGGATTGAGGCTGTAGTTGCCGCCAAAGGTGGACCTACACCATAGTAAAATACACTTTGTCGATTTCTGAAGGTGTTTCGATGACTCTGCCAAACCTCTGTATATATATACATTTATTTATTTATTGATATTTATATTTATATATAGGACAAGCAGAATTCCCCCTCCTGTGGCCACATCTAAAGTAAAAAATCGAAGATGGTTGTCAACATACCGTCATAAGGGATGCACCAGACTCACTGTTCGTCCTCAACCGAACTTCCTAAACCTAATTGGTTGATCGACCAGTAAATATGGGCCACCGTCACATATTCCACTTCGCCATCCTGCCAAAAGGCCCCTGTTAAAAGGCGATAAAACTAAAATGATATCTGAGTTCTTCCATTCGAGAGTTTGTCATCCAAGCTCATCGAAGTAATTCACTGACTTTATCCTCCCCCTGGTGCATGGATGTATGAGCTAAGAACATTTACTGAAAATGCAAAATTGCCTCGAAAAGGAGTGAGAAATGAAGCTTTTACAGCACTTTTTGCAAGGTTACAAAGCAGACGTGCAGATTTCATCATGAATTTCTGAATTCCAAAGAAAAGGAAAGCAAGCAATTGGTGTTCTCGACAGCCGAAGCCAAATTTACCTGATCTCAGGGTAAGAGTTTTCATTTTGTGCCATGAAATGATCTGAAATCACAATGACCTTGCTATCCAAGACCTAGAAATGCTTCTTCAAATTGTCCTGGAAAAATTTACTTTATAACAACTAAAATTGTTGTCTACTTATTGAGGCTTTTTCCTATTCCGAATTAGAGCATCAGTGATAAGAGATTTTCTTTTAGAGAAGACTAATTTTTCTGTCTACGTTTGGCATTCTCATGTATTGATTGTGATTTCTTACAAAACGAGTGTATTTTTACTGTGGGTGAATGAATCTTTCCTTGGTGAGGGGAATTAGCCCGCTGGCTAGCAAGATGCCACTACATCCAAAGGCTTAAAGGCAAAGTAGTCCAGACTGCTCTTTTCTGCTTTTTCCAACTGCTGATTCTAAAACGCAAATTATGACAAATGGTTATCATTCATGCAATCCATTAATAATAATATCAAATTCTTGTACGAATGCATTCGATTCGTACAAGAATTCTTACTTCTGATGCAATTTTGCCTCCGTTCACCCGAACCAATTTTTTCATGGGAATTTTACTTTCTCCTCACTTATCATACCTACATCTCGCAGTCGACATTTGATGATAAATTGTTCACTACGCATTCACTGTTGAACAAATGAACCGAGCTAAGATTAGAGGGGAGCTCCAACGTCAAAACCTCTTCGATTCCACCGATTTTGACTGCTAATGTTCACGTTGTTATGTTTCTTGAACTCAAGAAACTGTATTATTATTAATTAACTAAAACTTCATTTGAGGATTTGGAAAGTAATATTTAATAAAACAGATATACATTTTTAGACACATTTTTCAAGGAATAGTAGATTTGTACATTTATTTTAAGTAATTCAGCCTCTTTTCAAAATGCTCACAATATATTTCCGTTTATCAGATTTATGAGTGATGTAGACCATTTATGAATTTAATACGGAATAAAATACGCTTTTTTCTTAAGTGATATGAAGCGGCATACACCATTTTTGAGACTTTAGGGTAAAAATATATCAGCGATATCGAGGTTATTTTGTATTATACAATATTTATATCTCTATGACATTTCGGTATTAAAAGTCAAAAGTTCTGATAATCACTTACCAATCGATGAATATGGACATTATCTACAGAAACCTTCACTTGCAATTTCCTTTTATTTATGCAAATTTATTTTAGTTTTGCTTGCAGAGTAGGTTCATTTGGAACCGAGCAGAACTTAATTTCGAGCTTATCAAGTACTAAACCCACATTACAAATTATTGTAACACATTATAATCAAGGGACTTCTCTTATTTCTTTTTTTCAACGATGCGTATTCTCTCGAACTGTTTCCTTAAAATTCATGGACTAAGTTCAGCCTAACTCGAAGAGGCCTCTATAACGAATAACAATCAAGTATTCATTGGTTTACCACAGTTCATTTAACTAACTAGATGTTCAACCTCTCCAACGAAAGATATGATTGACGATTATTTGATTTTTTATGATCAAGCAGCCTCATATTCTATCACTCGGACCATAAAATATCCCTTCACCTACTGGCCGGAAGAGAACATGTAACTACTAAAAGGTATTTGTGTAATCGAGCCATTGTCTTGCTTCGGAGAAGTTCAGTAGTAAAGTTGAGAGATCTTACCTGTCTGACCACGCCGTCTCATGCCGTCAGGTGGAATGATTTATTTCTCTCCCTCTGAGAGGCTATCCTAATAGCTCTTTTATTGTGCCCCACCATATGTTGAAAGCAGAAAAATGTCCCTTGGAAAGTGAGAAAATTCAACCAAAGCAAATCCTTGAAACAAATTTATCCTGTATATCACATTTATGTTCAATCATCTAATGAGCACTTTTTAGACAGAGATTTATATTATAATTTTCTATGCTACTTCATTTTTCACTACAGCTCGTCAATTATTTTACCCATTTCCCTCAAAATGTTAGGAATTTGGGTTGTATGACTATGACAATCGTTTGATATCTGTTTGTCGTTTGTCGTATTGTCATTTGAACATGTCTTGGGTGTCGGGGCATGATTAAATTCGGATTCTAAGCTGATTAACAAATAATGAATTCCTGTAATCTGATAAATACTCAGTAGAAGTTTAGATGCACTTATTAACCAAAAGGTCATTATTGATTCATGATAATCTCGTAGATTATGTAATGTATGTTTTTTTTCAAATGCTAATGAGCCAACTAATACTATTAAAGACTAATCACATCCGCTTCACCTAAATATTTTTGTGATATTTATTGTAGAAAGGGCCATTTTTTCATTCTATGGTATTTTATACGCATTTTCACACACAATCTAGATGTTGAATAATATGTCGATACTTAAGCTTAAATTTATTCAGTTTTTTTCGGGACATTAAGTCTAGTTAGTATAAGAGCAGCTTTACTTTGAATAATGAAGTATCAAGATCGAAATGTTGCAGATTTTCTGTGCTTCCTTTTTCTAAGGGGCTGTAGTGGTTAGTGCCTACTACAATAATCTCCCAAACCAAGAGAGAGAGAACCACATTAGCAGTGTGTACGAAGGTGTGTATTTGCACGTGTAAGTGTACACAGAACGGGAGTTGGTTGAATGGAACAGTTGCACGTCGATCTCGTATCAGCCACGCCGCACCAAGGAAGTGTGTTGTGTCGTGTCGTTGCCGTGTGTTGTGTGTATCGTATATTTAGCACGCCGGTCGTTGCCTTATTTATAGTTAACTTATTTCGGTTAAGGCTGACTCGTCGTTGATTGGTAGAGCGGATCCTTGGCTTGTTCTAATTGGGTAGCCGTAATTGCGTTGATAGACATGCGTGGGTCGTTCCTATTGGATGACGTAAATCAAGTTGATAAACGCGCTACAGGGCATCAACGGAAGCTGAGAGACAGGTGGTTAAATTATCAAAGGTTTTTTCGGTTCTTTACCATTCAAAAACCCGTAGCTTGTCGGAAATACACCTATCTAATGCTTGGAAATTTCCTATATAGCTCATCATGACTATGTTGAGTTAAGAAAAATGACTGAATAAAATTTCCGGAAGCAATATTTGTAGATGAATTATATCTATGTTATCCACCGCATTTGGATGCAATTGAAATAATGTAATATTGCAATAATATTATCAAATGTAATATTATCGTTTACATTACTTTATTACTGATAGTAACTTTCATTATATTCATAGTCCTTGTATATTTGCTTGCAATTTTCTCTCTGAATTGTGAATCTCAATAAAAAGCACCATTAAATAGCCATTTATTTTGTCAAACCGATGAGCCTAAAATAGTTTATCACTTTAAATTTAATGAAGTACTTGAATTAATACGAGTTAAACTGCACTTTAAACACCCACTTCAATTACCGAAATCACTGTCATCATGTTTAACAGTTAAGCTTATCTCCCTGTTCTATTCAAGAATCATGGAAAACGTGTGATTAATATCACTATTTCTCATCAGTATTTGATGCATCTCCATACATCCCAACAACATTAACTGCTTCGATTAAATGCTTGATCTCTGTCTGGTTGGTAAGAGGAGCGCTTGGTAAACAGTCACGTGTGCATTTTGCGAAACTAACTCAAAAAGCCTTTTCGTGCTTGTTATTTTCACCTAGTTGGATTTTCACAGTTCGAAGGTTTCGCCTAGTTCCCTTGATGGTAAAATGGGTTATCGTCGACTAACACTTGTTTAAAAACACTTTGTTTCGTCCTGATTGTTAATGTTTTATGTAGTAGCGAAAATTGTATGAAAGGTCTTTATAATTCAGGGCTGACATTAGCACTTGTACGCTGCTCAAAAAACCCATTTATACAACCGGCCAATCTTCATTGTTCCTACACTTAGTAACAATTAGTAATTGGGTATAAAAATTACCCACACGGATTCGTCCGGTTTGTGGGCTCGTTAAATAGTTACTGAAACCCCCATATTTATCCGAATGCAAAACACTTTCCATGATGCTTTCACGTAAAATGGTGACCAGTAAAGTTTACTCCACTTATCATCCCTGTGCTGTAAGCCAAGAATTTTATTTTTCCACAGTTGTGTTCCTCGTTTTTGTCATGTCCATTTGTTTCTCACTGTAATGCTATTCTGAGAAATTAAGGGTTTTCCGATTTTTCTGAATTTTCCAAATAACACGGTGAATAATCAGAACGCAGTCAATTAGATTTCCAAGCAAGTTCGAGAGACTTTTTGAACCCCTTAAAGAAAGTCAATTGTGAGCCTGGGTAGAGATATTGCAATACAACGAACAAAGTACAAGGCAAGCGAATTTTCTAGAAAATGCCCTAAACAGTATTGCATTTTCGGATATCAGACTAGTAGTCTGACCCTGTGTGGAAAAAGCAGTGTTCAGAGCATTTATATAGTAGTCACGAATCAGTTCCTGAAAACATACGCTTAATTTACTGCGTTCTGGATTCTTTCAAAATGAAACTGGGGATCTTCGCTACATAAAATGGCTGAATTTGAATTATTGAAGTTCCAACGTCATGGTACACGACACATGGACACGTCCTGCAAGCCTTTTGCGTCCCCCACCCCACCCCGGCATCAGTTAGCTGGCATCAGTAATTCGCTATGCTTTTATAGGCAAATGACTGCCTTTAAATTGAAATTATCTAAAATCTAGTTTAAAGTTTGCTACATGAATATGCCTTAGCACTAAGAGACCAAATCATTCAAGGATGTTCGCTAGGAATTGGTCAGTCTCATCAGCAAGTAGAAGATGGGGTCGATAACTATTGTATTTAATTGATTTAAAGGAAATTTTATTGAACACTATTGTCAATGTGCTTGACCCAAAATTGTCATCACCAATAGCTAGCTTACAGCCTCAAAGCGGTCCTGAAAACTGGATAGATGGCTAATTTTACACTTTCTCTTGTGGTAAGGGTCTCTGAACTGTTTTGATTCTGACGTCGATTAAATGAGAGTTCGAAGTAATGGCATCACTCCAATTAGTGCCATTTCCTACGGCGCCACATACTTAATAATCCATCGGCTCTTTAAGATCTGGAATGTTCGGACTAGTGCAGTCATAAAAAACCCGATTACAAGCATGTGACTCTTCTCTGAGGCGTGGGGGCAGGGGGCATCTGATTTCAAAATTCTGAGGCATCACATCGCTGTTGGAGGACAAATCTAAAATCCAAGACACTTGGTGAAAATATTCCCTGCATGACTCCAAAAAATGTGACCGCTGACTACATGCAAGCCATCTGTTAATCTGCATATTTTTACTTCTATCTCAACAAAACTGCTTTTTCATCAATAACGAACTAGATTGTGTTCCAGCGAAGTTGCCCAATTTGCTCAGAAATGTTTGCCTTTTCCGTGAAACTTTGTGTTTTGCATGGGTTGTTTCGAAGGTCTTCACTGGGTGCAACCTTCTTGGTAAGTGCTGAAACACTTGAATCACGCGACGCAGCCTGGATTTTCATGACAGGATCCTCAAACACACCTTTTTTCTGTAGATTGTTGAGGAGGAAATTCCCTGTTTGGGCTCAATCAAGTGATGTTCTGGTGATTTGCTAAATATTTCTGGCCACAACTACCTCGTGGTTTTAAATGTGATCAGAGCTGGGCAGTGGGTAGCGAATATAATCTCACTTTTCTGGTGGCCAACGTGCATCATAGCATCCCTATAAGACATTCACTAAATTCGTTGCATAAATAAACTTAATAACTTCATTTAGCTTGTTTAGTTAGTTAATTTATGTCTTTATCGTGGATGGTTTTGCATAGGAGAAACATGCTTCCACTTAGTAGCCTCACAACTCATTATGTGCAGTTACGTTGTTTACTTATCACTTGCCGCAATACTACTGAATTCACCCATCTGATTCAACATTTGTGAATTCTGGCAAATAGATTGCAATGCTTCCTATAAAAGAAATTCCTATAAAAGCAACTCAGATGCATCATGTAGTATTTACGAGGAATCCCTTTGATTGCGATGGATTTGCATTAAAAGTTCCCAACTTAGACAACATGTGTCCACTGATCATACTGCAGGTTCTTTACTTTTCTGGATGCATTTCTCCCTAAATCCAATTAAAATTAAAAATGTTGAATTTAATACCATTTAAAATTAAATTAAATGCCAATTATTGGGTTATGTTTCGTGGCATAGTTTTCTCCAAAGTATACGGAATCACTTATGCAAGTGTAATAGCTTTTACGGGTAAGTCAGTGGTGAGAACAGCATTTATGGAGTTCCATTGTGCCTGTGCCCAATGCACATTGAAAGCCTTGAGTATAAAGATAGCACGCGTTTGCCATTGCCGGTCACTATTGGCGTCAAACTTCGTCGTGCACTTCTTTTCAGGGCACATAGTGTTTAGATTAGAGGAATTATTCCTGCTAAAATTACCTAAGATACTGTTGACTTACTTCGAAAACTGGAGAGCTTCCAAAAATGGGACTTGAAGGTGGTCAAGTTAGAGTCGGCTACTAATGACACAACCGGCTGTCGAAGGTTGCTATCTTGACTTTAAATGACTGGCTATAACGATGTACACTTGTACAATGGTGGAATAATCAGTGGAGAACACTCTAGATTTAATGTAAGATGACAAAAAATGCCTGAAATTTTGCCTGAGATTCAAGACTAATTCAAATATTTCTTACTCAGTCTGTGCTGTAGATCTCATTTGGGAATAGCTCAAAGCATTGGCAAGACTGGATTATCAGTATATTCATTTTAACGAAAATGCCGCAGTAAATCTAGCCAGTGGCTCATACACGTCAACCACTTGTTTAAGTTAATCAGGAAAGGGAAATACTGCATAAAGTGTTTCTAACAACCATGCATACTTTTCACCATGAACTAACCGTTACCTCATAAACCCACAAATAATTAAAACAGAACCTAACCAGCTCTTTTAGTATAGCCATGATTTCTGATAATTTAGCATATCCTTCACTGTTTTCTCATATCTGTACTATTAACAGTTTTCTGACTCTGTTATTAGGCTCCGCGATCTTTACATTCTTGGGAACTTTTGACTGACCTGATCCCATCACCACTAATTTAGAGAGGGGGTCATCAAATGGTTATGAAAAAGAGTACACCACTGCACTGCACGCCAATCCGAATCTGCAAGCTCGTTGACAGTTTAGAATACTACTGTCCCCATTATATGGCAACATTGTCTTTTCACGAATTCACTTGTTTCATAAAACATTGCTGTACTTAGCCCGGTTCCCTGTTCCAGCGTTGCATTTGGAATTATTTTTGCATTCTCTCATCCATTGAGTCTCTCATGGAATGCTTGAACGACGACCTAGCAATATCGTCATCTGATACAAGCTAAACAGAATTTGCGTTTGGCTTGTAACTGGATTAAGCTTGAATGAAGGTATTTGATACCATAAAAGGCTGTGAAGACTTTGCATGAACATCGCGGTGAAACGAAGTGCTAAGACACAGTTGCCTCCGATACATAAATCCGACAACTAAAACCACTTTGCATCGATCAGCCTCAAAAAATGCTGCATCTCAACTCAAAAACAAACCCAAAATCAGGTTAAAATAAATTCTAATCCCTCTTCGGATCCACAGAGGACCCTTAATTTAAACTTATAGGATAGCAGTCATGTATATAAACAAGTAATTAGTAATTTCTGTAGAGAAAAATACCTTGATTGTATCTCTAACGGTAAGAAAATAGAAAATAATATCTTTCTACATCCACTTGCCCTTAATCCAAATTAGTGTTGATGAGTAATTTTAGACGGCAACTCACTAAATCGAATCGATAACTTAAACAAAATATAAATAAATTAACAAGCAAAGACGATGCAAAAGTTGCCCTAGATCTTGCGCAATTCCTTTGGTTTCTCACGGTATGTTAACTCCAGATGTTATAACACCTATTGAGTAATTAATGAGGAGAAAGTTAAGATATTTTTAATCACATTATTGCATGCAATTAAGCATCTTTCGAAATTACATTCATAATCATGCTTCCCTACACATAAATAACGCTACAATAAATTGACCGTAATCGATGATCAGAAGTCATATTTTCTTGCGTCTCATTTTCATCCCCGACATTTGTGCTCACCAGGATTCACCAAAGATGAAGCGGAGCACATCAAATTTAAACTGTCCGTAATATTCGTGGACAGAATAGTAAAGTCATTACAGACTGAAAGGGCGCCTGAAGTTATCGGCCTTTTCAGAACATTATCCGAAGCTGTTCTTGAAACTAATGTCCATTAAAACTAAGGAAGGATGAAGTCGGTTTCTTTTGCTTTAACTTATTAAGCTCCAGCAAATTCATGCTAAATAAGGATTAAATTATGAAAAACCAAAACAAAAATTCTAGATAAGGATTCTTTTTTTCAGACATTTCAACGTAAAAAGTAAACCTGATACTGAACTATTAAACAGAACTAATCTTAATACAATTGTTTTCAAATTAATTCGCTTCTAGAGTTGAAATTCCTAAACATTTTTGTTAAAGCACGCTTTACGTTTTACATGTTCAAAGACATTGCACAAAACCAATTGTACGATAGCGCGTCATTCGAGTTGGGTCGGTTGGGTCAGTGAAATTGATGTACACTTCCATTCATGTTTTTTGACTTAGCTGCAAAAGTAAGGTCAATTTTGAGGTCCCTGTAATAGTGCATGCTCACTATTATTCGCATTTCTTTGAATTGGCAATGCATTCAGTTACTCGATTGGCATTTTCGTAGCTGCAAAATTCCCAATATTTGCAATGGGGCAGCTTATATCCGGTCCCGTGACCTTCAAAGACACGAAGCTATGGAGGAATTCACAGTTTTACGTAGCAGCCTCGAGCATGCAGGGCTGGCGAGTTCGTATGGAAGATGCCTACACTTGCATTCTCAATCTGCCTCCGCCTGAATCGGCTCCCTCAGTCTCAACGACTGCTCCCCAATCAACGGCCTATTTCGCCGTCTTTGATGGGCATGGTGGAACCAAAATCTCCGAGTATGCTGCTTCGCATCTGCATACAAAGATATTAGCCCAAAATGCTTACGGTACCTATTAAATATTCTAATTTTCCCTCGTTTTCTTCGAAGTGGATTTTAGTAACCACCTACATAACTGTTTAAGTCGCTTTGATGGACGGTGCTTTGTTACCGAGTAAATTTTATTGTATTACATTTTCATGAAAAATGGGCTTATATAATATTAAATAAATTGCGTTTGTGTTTACTTAATGAGTAGGACACGTTCTTAGCTCGCACTCCCATGTCCATGTATTGTTCAACGTTTTGTACCACCTACGATGAAGGTTTGAAATTCCCTTTGTGCTTGCGTGATTCCATGTCATTGGCTCTTGCGAGGTCGAACTTACACGGTGTTTGCGAAGAATTTGGCCTTTTCATAAAAAAGTGGCAAGTTGATGTCAACCAGAAAATTTAGAGGATTCCTAATAACCGCCATTATCTTCCATTGCAGCCCTTGTATCTCTAAATTGGATAGAGGTCAAATTTCCCTGAAAAGAGATTTCGAAAACTGCTTTAGCTTTGTCGTCGTTTAACTGGAGTTTTTCAGTACGGTTTACTGTCTCTCCTAGCACCTCACTTAAATAGTCTAATGGCGGATTGGGATCTGTGAAGTTGGAAGGGACCGGTACAGTCGTAAAACTGGCGACCTGCAAGCATCAATGGCTATCTTGTGGTGTGGCCGAGGGGAAATAGTACATGTGGCCTAGTATTAGTTGTCCTCGTTATCCAGGGCTGAACTGCCGCGATTAGCGATTCTTATAAGTGGAATCCACATTCAACCCTGGGTCTCCAGCATTTTTTTGCAGTTCCGAGGATAATGTTATTTGTACGAGCGCAATCAGGTCGGCTAATTTCTTCTAGCTACTGCCTTTCCGCAGTTGAAATTCCAGTTCCCCAGATCTTATTTTAGTGGTCAGTGCCAGTTATCAGGTGCAAGCTACCCTCTTTTATGATTAGATGTGTTCCAGTCATTTTAGTGCGTGTAAACACCTTTAAGACATTGAATACACAGCCATATGTTGTTCTGTAAAATTGACTCTAAACATCTTGTATATGCACCTAAAAAGAGAAAGTGATGCTTTTTTTCTACATTTTCGTTGTATTATTTCACCGTTTTGCCCTCTTTTTAGGATTCATGGAGATTAAGACCATTAATTCTGGGTTATTTCTAAAAGCTCCAGCAATAATGCTTTGTTAGTAATCGACAATCAAACCCTATAGGGTGTGCTGCGTTCTAGGTGATCAGTCATTTAGCTGCAAGTGTGGGAACCTGGTCTTTTACTGTCACCTCCCTATTGGTATTCGAAGCCACAGACATCAAGCTTTTCGGGTTAAACGTAACAGTAAGTCCTCTTATCGTATGTTGTCTTTAATCGATATTATGCTTTAGCAATTGTGGATATGAATAATATCGAAAACCCTTAGCTTCTAGTGCAAATAGCCTCATTTTGGAACAAACTGCGTAAGTGGGGTAATATACAAAAAGGTAATCATTTTCAGCCCGTTTGTTACGATATCTACTTGCAACCAAGCAGCGTTTATTAAGATCACGCTTCCCACCAAGGGACACTCCCACTTAGTTGATTTGTCGGCCAGATTTTCGTCAGGTCTGGGTATATAGTGCGGTGGCAATTTCGATGGCATTATTAATGAGATCATTCCGTTCCAGCTCAAGGCGACCTCGTGGAGGCCATGCGGCAGGGTGTTCTCCAACTCGACGCCGAAATGCAGTCCAAGTTCACCTCCACTCCTTCCACATCTGACCGCCCCTCCCCGACCACCCCCTCCACTGACTACCCGGTGAAACCCGACCCCGAGTCACCTGCTGGCGCAAAATCCCCGCCCGCCGCCGCCACCACCACCGACATTGGTGGCGGCTCTACGTGCATCGCTGTGCTGCTGCGGGGCTCCCGAGTCTGCTGCGCCAACTGCGGGGACAGCCGAGCGGTGCTGAGTCGTCGGGGCGTGGCACAGGCTCTCTCGGCAGACCACAAGCCCACTCTGGCGCCCGAGTGGAGTCGGATTGTAGCCGCAGGCGGCTGGGTGGCTGCGGGGAGAGTGAACGGCAACCTGGCGCTCTCCCGGGCACTGGGTGACTTCGCCTACAAGAGGAACTCGAGTCTGGCGCCGACGGACCAGATTGTCTCGCCCCAACCGGACGTCACCCAGTGGGAGCTTAACTTGGCTGGTGGGGACGACGAGTTCATTGTCATGGGCTGTGATGGCATTTGGGACGTGATGACGAACCAGGAGGTGGTGAGCTTCGTGCGCAGCCGACTGGGAAATGGAATAACGCCAGACGTGGTCGGTTTTGCGCTCCACATAAGTATTCCTCTGCTACTTCGGGAACTTGCGCAGCCTTAGTCGAATAGATTTGGCCTACATTTCAGTGGATTTTCAGGTTAGGTCTTCGATCGATGATAACCGCTTGCTCATGGCGAATTGAAGTCATTAGCCTAAAACGCTGGTAAAACAATCTATTACTTGTGCTAATACTGAAATCTCAAACACGAGGAATTGTAGTATTTGCTCTCCTTTCCCCATGAACCAACAGATTTTGGTTCTTGTTGCCCGCATATTAAGTTGAAAGTCTTAGTCTAGTTAATAACGAGGTAGTTTGTCAGGACTTATCAATGTAAGCATAAGTGGGTGGCGGATTTTTACTGAGACACTAGGTTTTTGTCAACCAGGAAGTAGGTTTAGGATGCGGATACTCACAGATTAATGTAACGGATCGAAATGCGATTAAGACTGTCCTATTCAGATGCATAAAAAGGTGCGAAGCAAACTTGAGCAGTTCATAGTACATGATGTGGCGCTAAGAAATCGCAGTTCTGGAACTATGTAAGGGATCCGGCTGTGTTGGGCTGTAGAGACTGTTAAATTCGTCTATTCAAGGTAGCTAGGAACCCACCAGAACCGGCCCTGAAGGCATCTTTTATGGTCTGTCGAGATGGTCAGTCCTCTCGCACGTGATGCGTGTTTGCACGAATCGTGAGGACGTCGGTGTTTTCGGGTACATTAAAGTACACCCCACGTGTTCTTGGTCAGATGCGTGGACTTCACCCAAACTTCTACTAGAGTTACTTCACGTAATGGTGGCAATGTTCCGTCAACGCCCCTTAGGTGTCACTCAGCTCCTAGTTCTTGGCTAACCAGTCGCGTTGCTGTCTATATGGTTTCGCCCTAGACTCAAGAAATGCTATTCTCAGCTTAACTAAAATACATACTTGATTAATTGTGTCGTTCCTTTATGTGTTACGCATACACAGGCCGAAATAAGTCATGACAACTCACCTCATCAACCCCATGGAGACTGATAGAGGAGGAGTTTGGTTTTAAACCAATGCAATTTTCCTTTTTATTTGGAATATCTACATAGCTGTTTACCGAGTACCGCAACTACAGCTTTAAGTTGCATCTAGTCTTGGTGAAAATGGGGGGATTTTTGGAAGAATCTGATGACCGTTGTTGACAAACTACTGTTTGCGTCTGAAACCGTTTGGTCAGATCTGTGAGGAGTTGATGATGCACTGTCTGGCTCCCAGTTGCAACCCTAACGGTCTGGGCTGCGACAACATGACCGTAGTCATAGTCTGCCTCCTCAACGGCGGGCCGGTGGAGAATCTCAAGGAGCGCTGCTCTCGGGCCTGTCCCGCCGGGGCGGCTCCCGACGTTCTTTCCCCGTAACACTCCTCCCCAACCAGTGTCCAGCTGCTCGCACGTATCGCCCCTGACTCCTTCATACCCATCAACGGTGTTTTTCACCCTTCATCCTAGCGTGTCTTCCTACCTCCTTGTCTGTGAGCTTTCGGCATTATCTGCACAATTTGTGCCTTCTTTATCCTGTGCTCTCTATTTACACACTGGGTCGGTGACTGGCCTCTTGGAGTATCGGCAGGCGGTGACCTTAATTGCTCATACAATGCCCCATTACAACTTGCTTTCTGTCTCCAGAAAAATATAGCTGTATACGATCAATAAACTGTTCTACGACCCCTCATTGGAAAAAGACCGCCCCAATTTCAACATTTTAGATAGGGTCCGTAACCAGAATAACGATTAAGACTTAAAACGGGCCTAGAATTGGCTGATGGATAGATACCTTCTCAAAGAGACTCAGCAGGTCAGGAGAAAACATTAGAGCGACATATGTAACTCTGCTTACCCCTTTAAAGATCTAGAAGGAAGTTAAGTTGTTCAGTTGACTTTCAAAGAGGACGGTATAGTAACAGTCAGATGACTCATTTAAATGGGTATGAGTAGATGAAGCTAGATTGGAAATAGGAATTTAAGCTACTTATTGCATATATCTTTTCAACAAAAAACAACTAGTGAGCTGTACATTTGTGCGTTTTAAGGTAGCAAATGTGAAAAGGCATAGGTTTAAAGCAGATGGGGGGTTTCAATGGAGGGGAACCTTAAACTGAAAAGCTCTCACCGCATCCGCAGGTTCCCTTGATATTGGGATTGTTGAAAACGAATTCACTGGCGATTAGAGATTTTTGAAAATGCATTTCTGAGCCAAGGAGTGTAAGCTGAGCCTTGCGGTCAATAAACACCTTGACGCCATCTTGCTCGACCATTTCATCTCCTTTTTGAACCTCAGAACAGTAATCCAGAGTGTAAGCAAGGCCGTTGCATCCACGGGTGCGAACACCGATCCGAATGCCGAGAGCATCTGGTCGTTTTGAAAGAAGCTCTTTGGTGCGTTGTACAGCATTTTCTGTGAGCGTTATAGCCTGAAATCTACCTTTGAGGGGTTTTGTGAGGCGCTTCGGATTGTTCATTGTTTTTACGGAGTTCGCTATGGAACCGATATAGCGCTTAAAATTAGGAAGACATAGAAACGACTGCGATCTGGCGAGGATTCTGATAAGAGTGGTGGATTCTCTCCACAGGGACATTTCTAAAAATTGGATCTCTTTAAATTTAGACCATCTTAGCTTAACTTTGAAATTTGTGCACAAAACTGTGACAGAACTTCAAGAATATCAGCATTTATCATAAAAATTTAATTAATTGTTTAAAATAGGATAGGAAAGACACGATAAGGATGCAAGCCAAAGGCAACACCACAAGAGCCCAACTCCATACCCGACATAAACACACACAGTTATATATTATGCGCTTACTGGTAAGGTTATTGGTCGTAATTAATCCGGGCGTCAATTCAAAGAATAATAAGCTGTTCTGAATTGTTTCAAAGTGTGTTGATTTTATGGTAAAAGCCTTTGATTTTTTTGTTGAATCTTGTGTGAGGTTGTGAAGACCATATTTAGATGCCTTACCTCCATCAGTTGAACTCAGACAAGTAAAAACTGCAAATAATACGATTTTTACCTATTGGTTTTAATTAGTGTGCGGAAAGTCTTAAAGATTTCAGAGGTGATCATTTAACTGTAAACACCTGTTAATAATTATCAACGATATTTTTTGGACTGCAAAATGGCTCTTCATTTCAAAATATAACCTTTTTTACAACTTTTGCTCATCTATTAAAGCGAACTTATTAATTCCTTGAGTCTGCCTGTGGGGCTGATTTGTGCCTGTTGCCTATGGTGGGTCTACTGTGTGTCCATTGTACGATCTAATCGGGCTGGTTTTACCCTTCTTGAAGCTAAAAATGAATATTCTCGTGAAATAAAAGCATATTGTGAATTGACACCTTCCCAGACAGCGAGTAATTACTTCTTCAATGCCTTCTGGTTGTTGTTATCTAAATTTGTGACAAGTTCTAGGAAAAGTCACCCTATTTTGGAAGTTTCTCCTCAAGATGCCATCATCTACTGTAACAGTTGTGTTTGGATCTTACGGAGATCGGGGCCTGGCAAATCTGTATCTAATCAGCAAATCCTCGCATTTCCGAGAAGGTCGCCTTTGAAATGTTCTGTTTGCTTGATCATAAACTACTGGTATACTTTGTTTCATCCTATGTCTATTCTTACGTTCAAACCATGGGGCATCAGTCAAATTATAGTTCCGGATTTACCGCAGTTTGTAAATTCACTGTTAACTGTAAAGTCGGCGTTCCAGAGTTTGGATGTGGGCAAATTAACCTTTCCCCCTCAAGCAGGGACATGAGCCCTACCACTCCAGAACTTATCGGAGAGCTTCGTCTGCCGTGTGCTCTCCAAATTCCCCGTATTAGCGAACTACAGTCTAATGATTATCATATTGATAAAGCCTTTCTCCGGGCCTGTAGTGGTGACAAAGAGTGCTTCTGTGTAAGTGTAACTTCGACGCAAGAGATGTCAAAGTAATGTCGCGAACGACTGGCTCCCTCCTCCCAACGGCAACCGTAACCTAGTAAGAAGCTGTAGGTATCACGGAGAGGGACTGCAATTCGCCTGGGTTACAAAACAGCACCCCGATCTCCTATTCCGTTATTTGCTTCGAAGGGGCGTATAAATGACGATAGCCCATTTCCTCCCGTGTTAATTTATGATCGAATTCATACCTCGATTATTGATGTGTAATTTCAAAGTAGTGGCTCCATTTCGTTTACAATCCATCTCTTCAGTTAAATCCACCGCGCATTAATTGCCGGAAACCCGTGCCGAACATCTGCAGAACGGGGAGATGTAATGTCCCGCCCTCTGTTAGGAATTCACCGGAATAAATTTGATTATGTTATCGGAAAGCTACCTAAAGTTACCAGTTTTTCGCTTAAGTCGCAGACGAAAAACTAGCAAATAAACTCATTAGAAGTGTACTATCGAATGGCTTGATGTCCGACTTGGGGTGTCTCGAAACAACGGCGTCACGGCAGCCAGGACACCTCAAGGCCCAGTGGCCAAAATTACACGCGCTAACGACATAGAACGGCTACTTGTAGACGCGCACACTTCGACTGAGTCCCTTCTCTTGCGGACACCGCTAGAGGATTGAAAACATTTTTGCGTTTCCTGCTTTTCGGTTCTGGGGTTGTTATTGCGTGCGGATTCCAACCTGCTGTTAAATCGAGGAATGACCCCGGTTAAACGACTTGACTTTTAGCCTAATCGAAACCGTGTACGCCCGTGCTCCTCTACTCTGAGTTTTTGAATCCGTGGAAGGCTCAAGAGTGGATCCTGTGGTTCGAGATGCTACAGAAGCCTCTGTTTTTCCGTCGGTACCCGAGGTTGATGCCTGCCGGTGTCTGCTGCAGAACCTCCGCGCTGGCAATGACCGACAACTGTCGACAAAGCCTCTTATGACCGCAGCACCGCTCTAGAGCTCAAACTGCCTCCTGCTATTGAGTTTACTACGCAATCCTCAACAGCCCTAATGTGAGCAGAGACAGCACTTCAGGGGGTATCTCCAAGCAGTCACTTCCCAGTAGTCCAGGGAGCGTGCATCCCTAAGTCGCAGTCTACAGGCTCGTGTCTGTCTATAGGAGCAGGGCCGTAGTACCCTCAGGCATTTGCCACCCACCAGGCAACGGCTAGTTATGGTAACTTGATAAGCTGGGTCTTGTCACGTACGGCAGGTGCAAATTTGTAAAGTGGAACCTGATGTGAAATCGCGATGTTAGTCATAATGTAAAGAAGCACGAACACAAGGCAAGCTACCAGAAATGTTGAGAAGCCCTATACTTGGTACGAGCTTGACAGTTTAGGGAAAACGTGGGCGCTCGAAATCCCTCGAATGAACCACTTTTACCTTCTTTCCATGCGCTTAATCAAGTAGTCAGTTTGCTGATTTCATAGCCGCTGCGTCATACTTTGAAGCTCTTTTGCCAACCAAATTCTGAGTTCTGCCAATCAAAATAGAACGCTGAGAGTAGCTTTTATGCCACAGCCAATGTTACCCTGATCAATTGCCTGCGGGGCCATCGACTCCCATCGTACGGAGGTGCGATGAGTATGAGCGGGCCCCGCCTGCGAGGGGTCAACAACCTGGTTATCGAGGTGGCTTCTCATGCGGACATCGACCCCGAGGTGTCTCAGACTTGCCTATCTAACTTGGGACAGCTTTGCTTCACCGATACAATCGAAAGGGCCCAATTTGTCTCGTCGAAAATGCTCTTAGGTTTCAGGTAGGAGGCTTCGAATATGCAAGGCCTTTGCAGACTAAGGTCGAGTTATGCGAGGCTTGACAGAATGTAATAATTCTGATCACTTAATCGTTGAGCTAAATTGCAGGCCAATAGTACTATTGGCAATCGTATGTGCTCCGATGCGCATTTTTCTATTCACCTTTCTCGGCTCAGGCCTCTGCATTTGCCACTGCTGGTGCAAATTCTATCTCAGGTGCTAAGTTCATGCACAAAAACACTGCCCAGGCATACACTATTCTAACAAGGGATAATGAAATTGGGAAAGGTTGTGAGATGTGTTTCACCGACGGTTTAACCGTTTTCTGGTAGACGGGACAGCCGACGGAGTTGCACTGGAAGAGGAAGACCCGATGTACCTAGGAGATGAGGTACCAGCGCCGACAAGACTGCCAGTGGTATTGGTGGCAGTGGTACCAGAACAAAGTGGGCATATCCACTTGCCCTTGGGAGCCACTGTGAGGTTGACACAAGGGTAGTGAAACCACTCGATGGGACAGCTGGGCGCGTCACAGGCAATCATTTCCCCGTAGCTCACGTCTTTGCACAGACAGTACCTGCGATCGTCCACGTCACCACCACTGGCCTGTGCCTCTTGCTGCTGCAAAAGCGTGCTGGAAGAAGGACGGGATGCCACTGCTGTAGCAGCAGCAGATGACTGATGGCTAGCATATCTCTGCGGCGTTGAGTAGCCACCGCCGTCAGCCGGCGGCTCTACTACTCCAGCTAACGATGATGGTGCGACATCGAAGACCGCACTTGAGCCGCCGGGCCGACGCGCAGAGGGGGTGAAGAGGCGTCTGGACTTCTCGCCACCAATGATCCAACGAGGGCTTTCGCCGGTGCCACTCTTAGTGAGACTAGGTGAGGCATTGGGATAGGCCATTAAACCATCCGCCATCATCGAGGGGTCGCCGTCCACATCTGCATTAGCGGTGTAGGGAGAGTAGGAGCCCTGGTGTTGGTGTCTGCAAAGCGTCGGAAGATTGTCAATCGACTATCGCTAATAACTTCACCCCGAAACTAGGTGTGCAAGAGTTCAAATAACAACCGTATTTATAAACAGAATTAATGCCATTGACTGAAGTGACGCGGAATCCAAATGAGAAGCAAGGGCGAATGAGCACACTCCTGAGAAAACTCCTGCTAGCATGATGAAGCAGTGATGTCAGGGAGTTGACGGTATGGCTTGTAAATTACTTGTGCGATTTACGCAGTGTGAAACTAACGAGTAAAATTCAAAACGCCGAATAACTAAAATAATGCCCCCAGTGCAAATGACATTCTAGTGTAAACAAATCTAAAAAAGAAACAAAGATCCCTGGATGTCTGATAGAGGCTGAGGGACTCAATATTAATGTGATTTTCTATACAATGGGAAACGGCACAAGAAATAACTCTCGCAGCAGAACGAAAGACTATTGGATAGAGGTGGGTCGTGTTGTAAAAGATGAAACGTTAAGTTGCTTTTACATCAATACATAGAGAACTCCAAAGCTGTCAAGTACATAATGCAAGATCAAAGCAAGGCAAAGAAAAACGGAACGTAACCGTTTCGGGTAAACTTGATAAGACAGGACCTACAGTAACCACTCTTTTCGAAAAGAGGTGCCCGAATTAGCCGGTAAAACATTCAAAAATGTAAGTGGCGGCCCCAAAAACAAGCATACGTATGAAATCCCCAGGTATGAGTAAAGAAATAATAGCTCACTAGACATATATAACGATTACCTTTGATGACTCAAAAGGCGTGTATTGCCGAGGGCTCGACGTCTTCCCGAACCAACTGCAAAGGAAAAAATAATGATCTCCACGAAAAAAAAAACGAACTAGACGCACATTCGCACGAGAAATTACACTTTAGTTGGAGGTCGTCTTCGTCATCATCGTCACCATAAACTGGCGAGTCGGCGTTGAATGAACTGTACTCATGCTCGGGACCATTGAGATCTAGGGAGCCCGCGCTCCCCATGCTGGAAATGTGGCGCATTTCGCCATCCGGAGCCAAAACTTGGCTGACTGGATCGGAATCAAAACTCCCCATTGCACTCTGTGAGGCTAGAGTAGTGGAGGCACCATTGCCACCCGCATACGGTGACTGACTTGACATGTTCATTGGAGTATCCATAACTGAGAACCGTCGCTTAACAACGTAGTACTGCTTATCTTGGTGGTCATGGGGGAAGGGCATACGCCTACGCTGAAGAGATCGATTGGCGCTGAAGAGGTGTCCAGCACGGAGCCTGGCTCTCCGTTCTAGACAGATAGAGAATGAAGAGAGTACACATGGCCTTACTGTCTATCCTGCTTCCATTGCGCCCAAAAAGAGTATCGATACGATGCTCCACCTTCCCTGTTAGTCCCGAATCATCAGCCTCCAACTCCAAGCGAAATTTAGTCAAATCAGAGTCGAGCTTTTTCACTGCTTTTAGATACTAAAAATGCCTATACAATGAGGTAAGTTACGGATACGAAAATTTTTTCGGCGATGGCTATTTTTTCCTTCGAGTAGTCTAGTGCTTTATCGAACTCCTAGAAAACGTGAGACAAATGTGGCAGTTACATGAAGTATTTTTTCGTACTCAACCTTCTTTTCACTTTCAGACATATTTGAATACTTACAATTTTGAAAGAAGGTATTGATTTTTGCACTGAGTGGATTCATGGCAGCTGAGCAAAAATAAGATTACTACAAATTACCATGAGCTCCTTGATCAAGATCTCTTATGGACCTTAGCTGATCCCGAAGCTCCTCGGGCATGTGCTCAATGACTAACTGAATAAAATAATGACAAAGCCGTTACCCTCCATGAAATCTTCGAAGTACAGCATTTCAACCACACAAGATTAGGCTAAAGCAAACACAAACATGGAGGACAAATTTTAAATAGACCACCGGTTATACACAAGAGCGTGGAAATAATACCATTCGATGTTTCTATCAATTTTAATTAACTTACTGAAAATTAGTTGACCAATTGCACAGCTAATTTTAAGCTGTTACAATTCTGGTATTTGTATTCTCAACACCGAATGTCAAGAAACTTTGCTGGATGTTCGGTGGAGCACAGATAGAAATTTATTCATTACAGCCAGAGCGAGTTTACAAAATCGTAATTTTATATTCTACCTTGTGATGTGCCTTCCCACTTCTTCGCCCGCCGAAGCTTGAAATGTGTAGTGTATAGTTACTGCTTTTTGGCTACTAATAACGGGTTTTATATGAATGGTCCCTTGAAATTGCTAAATATTTAGGTGTATAATTTGTCCAGATATTTTTTCCGTAACTTCTGTAATCTCATATCAAATATCCAACTAGGGTATTTTGATAAGCACTTTTAACATCCATTTATGTGGTTTGAAAAGATCATGATCCATCTTGAGAAAAAGATATTTTCTCTGAATTGGACTCAAATTCTAGCTTTCTTTGCCACCAATAAGGTGGTGGGTATTTTATAATAAAATCTTATGATCCGTGCGAGATTGGGTTGCACTCTTTCTGTCATCTTGTAAAAAATGTTAAGTGCGTTTTGGTAGATTTATATCCTAAATACACAAATCTACAATAATCTTAGAGGTTATAGACGCTTAAATGTCCCATACGTGTTCTTGCCAAATATTTTTCTAAATATGTTGCTGACATAAGAGCTGAGTGTCATCCTAAACTCCGGCTGTGATTAGGATTTACCATACCGTACACAACTTCATAAATGGGATCATTAGCATTTCAAATAAGTCACAACAATAAACTAACAAATTAAACATAAGTGTTCGCTGGGACTTTTATTTTTCACAACCGTCAAATGAGCCCACCTGCCAATGAGAAAACTTCCATAACAAGAGGGTACTGAACAACGCTTATTTGGGTCAAGTTGGAATGTGTTTGATGGACCGGCTGTTATTGCTCGTCTGAGTCACTTGATGAAATGTCCACAGATGAGAGGAAGACGGGAAACTTGAGTCAGTTGATAATTGTCCAACACGAAGGAAGGGAATGCTGGAAAGCAAAAAATGTTAGAACACTGCATATAGAGCACCACAGTGTCGTTTAGTGGGACTTAAGCAATTTACTAAGTATTAATTGGAACAAACAGTCTTAATCAAGAGGTATTCGACTGTCACCATACCTCAGGTCGAATAATTATCTATCCCCACATCAACCATTATTATGATATTTAAATACCTATAAACCACACAGTGGACTCCGAACAACTTATCAGATGAGTTTAGGCGAAATATCAACGGATTTTGAAGTCCTATATTCAAAATTTATTTCAGGCTACAGACAATGATCTAAACCGAAAAAGTACCTCAGCAATGCATGCATTACGATTATGATGACGATGGCGGTATTTGCAGAGTTTCAAGCACGAATTCGGCGAACTTTGGTTTGTGAGTGCCTGTACTGAAAGCGGTTAGCAGGGGTGTTTCCAGTAGCGTCTCAAACGAAGGTCGGCATTTTGAGTCCACCTGCAGACAAGCAGCGACGAACTGGTGCATTTCAGGCGAGCAGCCGGCATCCTCTGGCAACTGGAGGTGTGTGTGCTCTCTCAGGAGGTTGCAGCATTCAAAGATCGTTGTGTCCTTCTCGAAGAGAGGCTTGTTTGTAATTATGTAGTAGACGCTTGCACCCAGTGACCAAACATCGGACTGGATTCGGAAGCCCTCATCATCGGCACCTCTCATACGTTCTGGAGCCATGAATAAGTGTGTACCCACATTGGTTTTCGTTATATCATTATTCATTGTTTGGGACACTCCATAATCACAAATCTGGGGAATATTTCAACGGCACGCAAATGTTATTCAGGTTCGAGCATTTTAGATGTACACGGTTATCATTCTTAATAAAGCAAAAAATAAATTCTGACTTTCTTATGCTCATTTGAATAGTCCTAACTAAATCTTAGTCTTAGTCACTAATGTAACCTGTCTAGAGCTTCTTAAAAATTTGGGAGAATAATTAATGCCAAATAAATAATAAGTACCTTTACTTGACCTTTTGTATCACAGAGCATGTTGGACGGCTTCACGTCACGATGCTGGATATCCTTTTTTCGTAGATATTCGAGACCTTTGAGTACGCACTTAGTAATGTAGGCCACTTGTATCTCCGGAAAACTGAGCTTGAGCTCTTGTCTCTATTTTTAAAATGCAAAAGAGCCTTGTAAAACACGATTATTTCTCCTTCATCTTCACCAGAACATCCGACTGATTCTTTCGCTTCTTTATTAAAGTCAAAATAGGGGTGAAAATAACACATGCTGACAATTTATTGATTACCGGACTAAATGGGGTTAGAGAGCGATACAGTGCATTCCCTTTCTACTAATTTTGTGATTTCGACGAGGATCTTCTAAACTTCAAAGTGACCGATAATGTGTGGCTGAGCTTCAACAAAGCCCAAGACGGATTACAATAGTCCTGAGCTCCAAGAATCGGGTGAGATTTGTGAAACCCACCTGCCGATGCAGCTCCTGAATCGAGGCATCCATGAGTTGCATGACGATGCAGACGCCGCCATCGAATCGCATGATGGCGTAGGTGGCCACAGTGTGTTTGCATTTGGAGCCGAGCTTACCGACTTTATATTCGCGATGAACGTTGTCTACTGTGTCTCTCACTCTCTTAACGGCGAAGTAATAAGTCTTGTCACCGCTCTCTAGGGCCATCTTGCAGACACTTCCAAACTGACCCTGCCCTAAAGGAAAATTTATTATCATCATCTTGTTCTACACTTTAAGGTACTTAAATGTAGTATCCATTTACGCTCACAGGGGTTAGACAAAATACACACTCTTGAGAAAAAATTTCTAGAAAAATTTCTATCTGAATAATTCAGAAATCTTTTCAAATAGGCCTAAATAGTGGGTAGGACATATTTATTTTTCAGCTGAGATTATTGTGCTTATGGAATCCAGAAATACACTTCTCTTTTAGCGGCCTATTACTAGTGCTTTAAATTCCCAGGTTAAGACGGTAGCTTTTCAGAGTAAAAATGAGTTCCATTATGGCGATTCTCTTAGCTTTTACATGTAGCTCTTTTGAGAGCAATCAGCCAATGATTCACACACAAAACCAGCTTTTATGACTCGACATTGTCTTTAGCTTGTTAGGAGTTTGCTCATGTTCAGTATCAAAGGTTTTTTCTGATGAAAGGCAAGAAAGAGGAAGCAACCACATTAGAGAGCCAATCAACGGATTCCTGTCATTTTCACATTAGACGAGATAAAGAGGAGATTAAAGGCTTCTCAATTGCCTATATCAATTAAGATTAGCAGCAAAATTTACCAAATCCTACCTATAATCCAGCGGTAAATTTGAAATTTTACTAATGCCATTGTTAATTCAAACGAAAGAACCACAAATCGATCTAGTTAGCCTTAGCTAATCGCTTTGCGACAATCTGTGTATCTACTAAATAGCCGCTCTATCACCAATCAGTTGCCTGTTCACTAAATTGCCCAATCATCCGGCTCAAAACGCGGCTTCTGCACTTACCCAAGACTTTGATCTCCTTTAGATCATCATAGCAGAATTCGAGTCTTTCGTCGTGCACCTTTATGTGAGCGCTCTTTTTAATTTGTTTCCACTGTTCACAGCTGTTTTTCACCACTGAATGCATCCCTAAAACACCAGCAGACGCCCTGTTAAATTTTGATAAAAATCGCTATCAGCGAAATGCATCGCCCCACCAGATTGAATGGGTGGACAGCCGTAAATACCAGATAAAGAAAGTCTGCACAACCCATAGTCCTCAATATTTGTAGGTTTAAGCCCAGAATGAAGAGCACCTCCTATGACCTAGCAATTATTCCCTTCTTGTTTCCACTGCATGTCTGATGCTATTTTGAATCAATTACGTTGCTGTGGCTTCACGAAAGGCCCAAGTCTCAATACAGACGCTGAGGGTACACGCTGGGATGCAGTTCTACCCAAGCCTGCACCCTTTGCATCAGAGTTTGATAATAAACGGCTGCGAAAAGGTGTTTGTAATAATTATGGTGACAAATTTAAAGGTAGTAATCACCGGACCACGATTCACCTAAACCTTTCTAATTATTTTTTGCAAACCTTTCTAACAGGAGCAGCAAGCTACATAAATTCGTTGGGCGTTTTAGACTTGCAAGACCATGTTTTGAGATTGGTTGTCTGGTTAGTAAACGGTAAAAGATTGTAAACTTTTTTAAGTCTACTGCAACTATTTTGCATTTACATCCATCAAGGTTCCTCTTGAACCTTGATAGAAAAAACGTAAGCGGTTTTCATTCTAGGTTGAATCAAAAGAAGATAAGAAAGTTGCTTAACTTAACCTTTTGAGATCTTAAAATATTCCTTCGATTCTAAGTACGTAATAATCAGTTCTATTATTTAGTGGCTAGAACACTTGCTTTTGTTGGATCTGTTTTCTCGATTTCAGGTAACTAAGGAGCAACCTCAAATCAAGACCCATCACAACCGATCCAGAGACTCAAATTCAATGATGTCACTATTAGCAATCAACCGTTATCATGATGCGCATGATCACACACATGCTGGGGCTTTTACCGTGACTGCGGTCCATTTATTCGAAATTTCGCGGGATCGCTTCCACACTATGAAAAAAGCAGCCCTGGATTGGCATGTCTGAAATGACTACCGCAGCTCTATCGACAATTGCCCTTTAGTAGAGGTAATTTCATAGGGAAAATAATATGTATTTCTTACATGGGATCATGCTTATTTATTGTACGAACAAAATATGCATATTTTGATGAATAAGTGAGTATATGTTACCAACAGCTTGTTAAATTTGGCTTGAACAGACTACAGAGATTGGGGGAAAGTTTGAAAATGAGGACCTGGAAATTTTGCTGTTGATTAAATTAACTCGAAAAGGAAGTAATCCCCGGGATGAAATACACCGAGGAGAGCTAGGTTCGATTTATCATCATAATTCTAAGGACTATGGCTCTTTGATTGGAGTTGAAATAAATGTTAACGGCCATGGAAGGAAATATTAAAGTAGAGGAAATATCGAGAGGAATGTCTTTCATATGAAATATCACGATTTTAACCGACTATCCAATCATCTATCGGTAAAACTAGTGCAATTTATTGTGAATATGACAACACAGTACAAGATTCCGTTTATATTCCCTTTAAAGTTGACCAATAATCGCATATCAACATAGAGTGTTATCTTATTTATATCCAGTTTATTTAACTGAAACAGTTTTATGAGATGATATGCCTTACTTTTTATAACAGACATAAGTCAGAACGTGTACGTTTATAACACATGAAAAACTACAACTTACAGTACGAACTGTAAATCGAAAAAGCGGGCGCTCAAGGTTGTTCTAAGTGGAAGGAAAAATGAACATATACCCCAACCAATTTATCGCATTTTTGCATCATGAATTGTCAGTTGATATCAGTATATTCCACGAGGAAGCTGATAAAACATTCATATTAACTTTAGATTCTGAGTATTTGCCAGTGTGTAATTCGATTGGGGAATATTAAAGCCCTTTAGTTTGACCTTTTTATCAAATTAGCATCGATTCTCTCAGATTTTAAATGGTGATATGGCACTCGTGATTTCATCGTTTTTTCATACTTTGATCCCCAGTACTTCCACAAATTTCCCTTCTGTATAATTTACCATGTATATAATAACCAACACAGTTGTTAAATAGCTTGGACTGGACCTTCATTTAGCTAATTAAATCTAAATGTATTGTACACTGATTTGCTTTTTTGTATGGTTTTTCAATCAAAATCTTTGTTTAGGATCATTCAGATCAAATAAATTAAGCCCGAAATATCATATAAAATTCAACTGCAATATACTGCTTTCACCGATTGTTCCCCTGCAAATGACCTTCGCCTTTACACGCATTCAACATATTATTTCTCTGGAAGGTGTTTCTGTTTCTGACATCCATTTATGCAATATATGAGCTCTATTCATTGTTTAAAGTCATTTGAAGTTGCACAAGTTTCATATTAATAGTAAAATATTCATTGAGGATCTATCTTATTAGTATTCCGCGTTTATTATAAATAAAATCTACTAATTCGATATGGGTTTCTTGAATTAACGTTCGAAGCCAATTTCGTCATAGATGCCTTTTTTTACTACTACTAGTAGTGTTTATATTTAGTAAACATGGCATATCTTTAGTATTGATATTCCATCTAGTCGTGATTTACGTGGGTGCCTATAATGACAAGTAACGTGGAACTCAAGTGCACCAATCTACCAAAACTCAAAAACGACGAAAGAACAGATCCATACACCCAACGCTCACGTACCTACGACTTGAATCAGCATTACGCTCCTCGTGTCCCACGGGACAGATATCGAAACGTACGTTTGAACAGACAAAACTTCTAAATGTGGAAGTTATGATACCAATAACTGCATCCATGTTTAACCAAATCTACTTTTGATTTTTCCAAGGACCCAAATCCTTTATTTATGCATGCTACACCGCTGCGTGAGGGTGAGCCGAAGAACTTTCGTCGAGTTTCATATACTTTCAAGGTTCCTCGCACAGTTCTCTACCACGCCGATGGACCCGATCTCTTATGTGTAGGGGAACGTTTCATTCGGCTCTCAGACCCACAGCATGACGGCTCGCCCTACGGAGCCGCCATACCTTGGCCCCAAAACCTTGCTGGTACTTCACAACCCCTCCTACCCCCAGCTTTTTCCCACTAACCTGCCTGTTTACCTTGTTTTTACAATCTCCCTTTTTATCAAAGGCACGAGGATCTCAAAGTGCCCCAGGAGATGCTGTGAATCCGCAGGAATTTGGTCTTCTTGGCCTCTGCTCGGACCCTGCACAAACCTTGCAGACGAAACTCCACAATGCACGCCTTCAGAGAGGCTGGACTGTAAGTCTGATTAAAAACAATGGTTTGGTCTCAGAGTGCTACAAATTCGGTGCTGAGATAGGTCAATAACCCCATCACGGTACGTATACCTAATCATTCTATATTAAAGCTTAATACGGTAACTATGGGCTCATCTTATTTTCGTAATAGTTTAACAGATTTTTCTTTTAACCTTGGATGCCTCGATGTACTGTCCAGAACACTTGTAAAATCAGACGCAGCTTATGAAATCCATAGCAAAGATTTTCAACAATAACTTACTACGAATGCTGACTATTTAGTCTGCATTCTTTGGCTCAATGTGACGGAGGAAATTTTCATAGCTGTTTAACAGAGACTGCTCGAACACATTAGATTTGACCTTAGTTGATCTCGAAGCAAATTAATGCAATGTTCCTATTTTAACAAAAAAATGTACCTGAAAACTTGTATCAAGTTAAATTTGGCCTGATCTAAAGCACAATGTTGTTCGCCATTAGTCAGGTGCCAAATACGTTTGAGAAAAGTGGGTGTCATACTTTGAAATACAGACTCCAGTCCTTGTGGTTGATCACTTGGTACACAGACGGACCTTTTAATATTTATGGATATCATTAAAGAAGAATATTCACACTTGTATTCTCGACACTCAGACAATTGTTGTTCCAATTTCTCTAGTGAAACGTTGAGATTTTTTGACACGTTTCTTCCGACTAACGAAACGTTTTAGGAGTATCATGAAGGAGCTTCAGGGCACTGTTTTCAACAAGTAGATTTTAGTTTATTGGCAACAGTGGAGAGTAGCATCTGAAAAACCCAACGATGCATCGTTTATCCTATCTAAATCAAGGGAAAGGGAGGAAGGGGAACGGCCTCTGGTTGGAGGTGATGTAGCCTACTCTGCTGAGTATTCCTATGTTTTCTCCTGTCAACAAAGTGCCCGAGTACTGGGAGTCCTCGATGCTGCCACTGAACCATCACGGTTTCTGGGTGTTCCCACGGCCCTCCAAGACCAGCTGCGAGTACGACGAGGCGGCGGCCCGCAACACGGCCCTTGTAAAGCAATTCAAGCGACCCACCGAGTACCAGGAGCGTTACATTGCACACATCCCCGTGCCCCGCAGGGAGTGGAAATAGACGGAGCTACCTGGATTCTTCAAGTACCCTCCCATTTATGTTCGCGCACGAAGGTTGCGGTCACGCACCAGATAATGGGTAGAAGACAAAAGCACGCCTCCTTTCCTCCCAACGGAGTTTTGGGTTATTCAATTATTCCTTTAGATTTGTGAATTTAAGTGTAAATGCCTATGCAGTCTTAATATGCTGATAGTCCTTGGTCACGGATGCCCATAAGCTAGTGTCCAATCATTCTCAGTCTAGTAGGTGGATATTGGAATAAGAAGCTTTGGTCCTTACGACTACGAAGATACGAACGGTATGAACTATATAAATTAAGCTTCGAAAGCTATTCCCTAACTACTTGAACTGTGTTAAAGCAGACTGCAGAATGGACATTCGATAGTTTTCAACTTTGACTTGGAGGTATGCATAGAAAGTTAATTAAGATTCCATAAGCACAAAAATGCACAATAGGACTGTACTTTATGGGCCGTACCTGACAGAAAGATCAGTTTCATAATAGCTTCCTGTGCGTGTTTGAGATTAAGTTCCTCGGATCCAAGGTAAAAACCTCAGAAAAGCGTTAAATTTGTAAGACATGCCGAAGCAGGGCACAGCCATTCCAAGGTTGTGCACGGAGCTCAATAACTCACTGCTCGGTTCACTACATTAGCGTATTACAGACAAAGAAGTGTGATTATACAGTAAAAATGAAACCAGATACCAGAAAGGCACCCCGTATACTCAGCAAACACATTATACTTGCAAAGTGTGATGTCTATACATTAGTAGGTACTCTTTAACCAACCCAACGCCAACCTAAAAATCAGATAAGAGAAAAGTAGAAGTCACTTTCTACGCATTCTCTGAGAATTCATTTACACACACGCACAAGGGAAAACTAATGAAGAAAGGCATGGAAAACATATAGGAGGAAGAATGAGATAGGGGATGCTCTTTCCCCTTAGAGAAGACGCTGAACCTTGGCCTCCAACTCAGGCAGCAGAAGAGGGACCCCGGGCGGTGGCTGGTGAGGGCCGGCACTGCCGCTGGAGGCGGGTGTGCAGGGCTTTAGAGCGAGCGTGAGGAGGGCGCTGGGAGCGAGACCCAAGTCCGCGAGACTGGCGGTGTCCTCCAACTCGTCCAACAGGACCCGCGCTGTGGCCGGGCGGCCGGCGGCTTTCACCTGGCCCGGCGGCGCCCACAGACTGAATTCGGTCGCGGAGTCAGCCAGGCAACTAGTCACCCACTGCCGCACATCCTTCAGGCTCTCTGTCGCCTGGAATGTCCCCTACACGCCCCACCAACGAAGAATGCACACATTAACACGCACGGAGTAAAGTAAACGTTATGTCTGCATTAGCGTACTTCAATACTAGCATTTTGGAGACTTCGAAAAGCCAAAACCTTATCAAAGACTGGCAAACACGTTAAGTCACGTCCGGTAAAAGGATGTAAGAAACCTGACAATTTCATACTCTCTGCCGCCTAACCAGCACGCCGGTCGATTGTGTCCTGACAAACACACTCTAGGATGCACGTCTATTCACTCCCACACACACTGCAAGTGGGTCCCTGTTGTTCAAAGGGACCTATCTTGGTTTCGGAGTTGTAAATAAGAGATGGGGGACCGATTGATCATAGCCTCCAAAACCTCTGGGGTGGGGCTGCTTCCAAAGTTTAAAAAAACTGAGCTCATCAGGGAGCTGGAGTTCCCCTGCCGTGCAAGGCACCTGGATGAAGAGGTCGTCGAAGGGGAGTCGCACACGGATGCGGGCGTAGCGGTAGACACGATGGTCGCGGGCCTTCAGTTTCTCGCGCATCTCGCGCGTCAGCATGGGCTTCTCCTCGGCGTTGCGCCGCAGCGTCTCGTTCATCCGTCGCACGTCCTCAAGGCTCACCAAGAAGAACTCCGCCGGCAGGTCCTCTCGGCCCAGGCCCCGAGTCTCCGCCCCGCCTGCCTACTAACGCAAGCAACGTGAGAGGGAACCGGACCAGAAATGCAGCTGGGAGGGGGTTAATGTAGAGTTGATTGAGAAAAGCAGACAGGAACCACCCCTGGCTCCAAACCCTGTCTCGCATCGATTTCCTACTGACCGGTAATGAAAGAGGTGGGATGATCACTCATGAGAGAGTGCCTCTTCAACTTCCAGCTGTGAGCACTGTAACACCTTATTCCTAGGGCTAAAATTGGGGCCACCGCTTAGATGTCCAGCTACTTGAGGTTGGATGATTGCCTATTAGCTCGACAGAAGCCCACTACATATATCAGTGTGCTTTTTGATAAAAACACTACTTCTACCGCATGCTCTAGAGTTCCGCTATTTTCTCTGAAAAACGTGTCATTCCGAATGTTGCTTCTAAATGATGTCGAACAGCCTTCAATACTTTCCACCGACAAATATATTGCACGATTTGAAGGAAATTTTTATAGAGCTTTAAACCACCACAGTTGTATACATCAAATGACTTCGACGGATTATCACTCAAAACAAATTAAGTATCGATTGCTGAAAAACTTGTCAATCCGACTGAAAATAAAGACACGAATTCGTTGCACGTTACTGCTAAATCCAATTTACACATACAGAGACTAAGGTAAGCTATCGAAAATCGATAACGCTTTAGCAATTCCTTCACCCACTTTCGAACAAAGAAAAACCATAGATTGATTTCGATTTTACTGGACCGGTTTGATTAGACCTCATACAACTATAAAGGCGTAAGTTAAGCTCTGGAGTGTAGCGTTTCGCTGAGGTGCAGTAGTTGCAGTAGGTCTGAGTACAAAAAGCACTGGTCGAGCAAATTTTCTGCTGCCATCCATTTTTTTTAACGTCAGGTGACTAAATATAAATCGATTTTTTTTTCTGCTGGAATTACGAAATTGGGAACTTTTATTTTAACACATCAAATGTATGGCTTGAGGTCAGCATACAAAAGCATTTTAGCTGGGGATAAATGGCGGGTGGGGATGGTACGAATTTTGGCAGGTTTATTGAATTTATAGAAGGGAAAACTGAAGAAACCCAAAGTACTGTAGAGCATTAGACGACCAACAAGCCTATATGGACAAATTCAAATACTCCGAGTGATTTTCGCATAAAACGGTAGCGTTAGACGGCAAACTAACAGGGAGGAAAAACACAATGTGTCCTATGGGGGCACTTATTTTCACAATTACTACATAATAATACACTTCGCCGAAATACAAACGTAATAGACAATTTAAGAGGTGCCTAAACATGTACAAACAACAACTGTCAATACAAATAAGTTGCTTCGCGACCCTGCTGTGATTTTGAAAATCGACGTGAACATAGAGTAAGATTTCCTATCGAGTGAAAAAAGAGAATTTTGCCAGAGTAATGTGCACTTAAATGATGCCCTCAAAGGATTTTATAATTTGCTTAAAGGCATTTGGTAGCAGTGCTCCCACACGAAGATGTGGAAAGAAACGCTTTAGCCACGTTTTGTCATGATCCCTTTAGATAAAGAAGCAAACTCCAGATAAAGTGCTAGTAATAATGGCAGTAAAAAGAAAGATATTAAGACTTACTTTGAGGACGAGTGTGTCGCGATAGAGTTTGGGAGTGACCAGCTGACCAGACTCGAGAAGTTCCAGAATACTTAAAAGGTGCAAGGATTGCTCTTCATTGGGCGGCCCAGGGAAGATCAAAAACTTTTCCGTTTTTGGCGCGGTCTCATCGATGTCTGACGATCCGGCTGATAGGGATTGCGATGGAGCCGCTACCGGCAACTCAACCTCTCTGAATCCGCAAGTCTATAAATAGCCATGAGGATTTAACCAGAATTACTGTTTTTACCTCAAAGAACTGTTCCGCGAAAGGGAGTCTCAACAGGTCGCTTACGAGTGTGTTGCCCTTCCTCAGGCGCCTGAAGTTTTCCTCTGTCGGATTCTCGACTATATTGCGAATAATCTTGATGAAATTTTGTCGTCGCTTATCGCGAATGGCCTGAGGATTGTCGTCAGTGGAGCTAGTACTGGTTTCAATGCTCCGAATTATCAAGAGGGTAAAAGCAGCTCCGGGGTCTTGTTTTGATTCCTCGACTAGAGCTTTTTCAATCATTTCATCGATTTCTGAGTAAGTACCATGAACATCGTCACCGAGAAGATCATGACAACAGAATTGCACTTCTAAAATGGGGTTTTACCAATTTCCCGGAAGACAAATACTGGAACTTACTTTGTTTTTCACTCTGCGACTCGCTGAATAATTTTGTACTAGATAACCGAGCTGCCATTTCCTCTGCTCCTTTCAACTCTTTTTCCCTCCTGGCGTTTTCAGCCTCAACTTTGCGCTGATAAACGCTTTCTGGGATAAAGTCAAACATACTTATTAACTCACTTTTTGGTACTTGCTTGGCTGAGATTCTGCTTAGAGCAGCGTCAGCAGCCTTTTTTGCACATTCCGATGGAGCTAACCTGTTAGCTGGTGGAGACGGTGAATTACGATCCCTGGTAGGTTCATTCACAATTCGGCTTTCATTTAGTCTTCTGCCTTGACCACCACCTTGAAACTTGTCACCACCCCCAAGTTTGCTGAAAAAGTTGGCAAGCTTCCCCATATCAGAAACTGGAACCAACAATGACCTTGAATAATGGCAGACCCCTGACGCTTGATAATAATTGGCTGTGGGATCATTGAAATGTGAATTCTGTTCAATTGGAATGTGCTTTGAAATTACGCTTATTACTTTATATGTAATACGGAATTCAAGAAGCTCATATTTGAATTAATTTATGCTATTGTACAAATACGAATCTAGAGCTCGATAATGTAAAGCTATCAGATTCCTTCCTATTGCATTAGACCGTTTGCTTTCAAGTTGACTTCATAGTCTAGAAGCAGATTTTTTGTAGAGTAGGGGGGAGAAAATGAGTTTATGTTCCAGGTCTAACTGCTGACCACATAGTGGCACCAAGGGCTTTCAACCTTGATTCAACACTCCTTTGTAATTTTTCCTTCATAATTAGATGCAAAATTTTATAATCACAAGAATTGCCGTTGTCTGAGCAATTTATTAACTATACTTGTGACACATTTGCTTTAGAGTTCTCACAATGAATTAGTTTCTAATTATTCCAATTTCTCGTACCATCTACGAGGGCGGGCACTGAGCAAACTTTCAAGGTCTTTACATTTTAAATTGCCACCAGTATTAATAATTCTTTGTAAAACATTTTATGCTCCCACATTCACTTAGTAGTTTTAACCATTAATATGTATTAAGGGTAAGATATCGGTAAGCTAATGATTAAGTCTGCAAATCGCCTCATCAATAGCTTCGTCCAACCACTTCATTTCTGGGTGCAGCAAAGGCACTAGGGAGACAGCACTTAGAATACTAGAATTTTGCCTTGATTTATTCTATTAGTCTTTTAAGCGGTTAGTAAAGCAATACATTGCTGGTACTCCACCCAGCATTAATGTGAAGCGGACAAAACACCATTTTTGTGTACCGGAAAGAGCCTAGAAGCTAGGTGGTGTTGCATGACATTATTTGAACTCCTCTGAGCTCCAATGCTGGCACGTTTAAATTGAGGCTACCCTCAAGGTTCATTGATACCATCGCCTTCCCGAGTTTACACGAAAAGCGAAGATAATAAACGTAAATAGTATTAGTAATATCGGCGACTGTAGCATCCGAAACGTGAGAAGTAGTCCAATAACATACGATTACAGTGGCTTGGGTGGGTTGGGAAGGTCACAGAAGCGAATAGCTATGGGGTGGTAGAGGGTTGTGACGAGCGAACGAGAATGGTACAGCGTTCCTCTCTTTTTCTCTGAGGGAAATATTGTGTCTGCACAATAAGAAGAATGCCTATCAAAATTGGAGGGCGAGGGAAAAGGACCGGTTGGTTGCTGGTACCTTCTGTGTCGGTGACGGTCTCAGCGCGGGTAGCAGAGGGTGACTGAATCTGCACCCCGTACCGGGACCTGTGTTTGCTCATAGTGTGAGATCATGTGCGGAATGCTCGGGTAAGGCTGGCTGTACTCTCCCAACACAAACTGGCCCTGTGGGTCACGCGTGATGCGCATGTGCAAGAAACCATTGTGTCTGAATGCAAAATACAGATTTCTCGTTGAAATACAACACGAAATTATACTACATTAAAATAATTACTTCATTAGTATTCATTGTAAAACCTTCCATATATCCTATCACATTGACTCAGCAAATAATTTGCTGAAGCAATCTTTTGAAAACTATAGCAGCGCAAGACGTTGGACCAAAGTTCAGGGAAACAGACAACCAAGTGTCATGACTAAATACTAATTTGAAAGCTGTACTCTTCAACTCAGGATGCCCAGATTTAGCACCAATGAAGCCAGATCCAGCGTACTTGACGGTGAGGGAGTACTCATTCTTGGTGGTCTCGCTGTTCCGCACCAGGAAACTGCCCTCTGGCTCCGAACGCAGTCGCTTCTCCGCCCCCGACCGCGTCAAGTTGGGGTGGAACCACCTGCAATTGCAAAGAGGACACAATCAACATCACAGCCTCCGGGTCTACATTCGAGGGAAGCCCTGGAATCACGAGTAGATTTCCTCTACATACAATGACCCGAGTATGCACCGCTATAGGAGCCGGAAACTCACGGCTGTTCGCTAAGCGGTTTGAGGCAGTTGACATGCGAGACCTTGACCTCCGATGAGGAGTTTGGCAAGGGAGTACGATAGCAGGTCTTCTCGGGTTCCCCTGACTGACTGGTCGTGCCAGTAGCCGTTGTTATCGCAGTGGTCCCATTGTGGCTGCCACTCGCCACTGCCGACAGCACCTCAGACGGGTCGATGAACCGCGAGCCTGTAGCAGATGCAGACAGGTGGTAAAAAATACGGACGCACTGGTGGCAGTAGCAGAATGCAGCACAATCTCACTTGTAAGTTGTGAAATGACCTTTCCGTGCTTCACGTCCCACGGCTCCTCACAACTATCCGTCGAGACAATGTCCCAGTCAACCAGAAGACGCGACATGTGCGGAAGCAGACCGGGTACCGCTGCACCGTCTCCACTGCCTCCGCCGTTCGAAGATGCGGTGGTGGCATCATCCCTGTCTCCCACCGCCTCCTCCTCCTCCACCTCCTCGCCCTCCGAGGAAACACCCAGAGGCACTCCGGTAGCCATAGGATTGTGCACTCCTCTGTTGCGGGCTAGTGGAGGCGGTGAGTTGGCGGTGGTTCCGCGATGCAGTCGCATTGCAGGAGTCGGCGACTGCGGCGGACTGAACTGGGTAGTGGTGGGAGTCATGACCGATGGCAGGGTTGACGGGGGTGGCGAGGTTTTCGACTGTGACTGCGAGCGGTGCGGTGGGGGCGGTGGGGCGACGGGGGAGGGGGCGGCCAGAATCCGAGGCGAGGCCGGTTTGGAGACGCAGTGGTCGGCGGGGCTATCCTCGTCGGTAGTGCCGTTGGTGTTGGCAAGATTCAGCGAGAGGTTCAACTATGGCAAGGGCGAACAAAGACACTATATTTGAGACCTATCCTTGTAAAAAATGAAAGGCGGCTAGTGAAGGCGGTTGGACTTGCTACCTGGACTCCCATGGACCAGGATCGGTTGTAGGCGTAGTCATAGTCTGTCACAGCCGATTCGGAAGTTGTGGGCGAGGCGGGAGCCTGTTCCAAATGACTAGGCGAAACCGACGATTTACAAGGTGGCGAAGCAACCTGGAAAGTAGGCAGGGCATTCCAGTTAATAGTTTAAGGGCCACTCAGAGTTTATTACTGATGAGAGCACTTGAAACTTATACCATACTAAGCACACTAAAAGACCTTTTAGTTTCTCTCTAACCCAGCTAGTTAAGCCAGGTTAGGGAAATTACGAAACAACGCCTGAGTAGCAGGTGACTATGGATTACCGATTTGGCCCGTTGAAAGAAAATACACAGAACCCCTGTTTGGCAAAGAGCCATGGTTCATCTACTCGGCACACCCTTCAGTGGTCGAGTTTTTCAAACACGAAGGTGAAGGCCAACGCACGGCCACGCGATTCATCATAATTTTTGCTATTCCTCCTCCTCCTCCTCATCCTGAAAAAGCAAGTCGATAAGCGTTGAGATCAAAGTTCAAAGTACGCTAGACTCGAGAGATTAAGCATATTAGGAATTCTCCCATTTCAACTGATAGAAACCGTTTTGGTGTTAAGTTGGAAGCCACCAAGTTCACGACTCCCCAGCTAGATGACAGAGATACGGATCAAAGTGAGACGCAAATTGTGGTCAAAATAACGTCTGCAGTCAGAGAGGGGAGAGGCAAAATCGCAAAGATGACCACTCCGACTACGGAAAAAGTTCTTTCAGAGAAAAAACCGACAAAATTAAAAACAAATACTGTTCGTTGAGGTACAAATCCTAAGTGGTGGAACTCGAGGTGAGATTCGAGAGTGTATTGACTCCTCAGTATGCCAACTCACCCTGTTCTGCTTCAGCCTGAACGGCGAAGTCATCATCTCCCGATTAATCACCGTTTCGTTAGAGGAGTTTCTAAGGTTAAGATTCCTTGGAGCCGGCATCGGTTGCCTGCCCACCACACCGGGAATACCAGGTCGGCGCCTCATCACCACGCCCTCCGTGGTCGAGGTGAGAACCGGTGAGAGAGACGGTGACCGCTTTATCACCGCGGCAGTGTCGCCAGTGGAGCGGAGCGGTCGGTACGAGGCATGCACCGCAGTGGCGCGGTGAAAGGGGGACAGCCCACCTGCATCAGCGAGCGGGGAAGAAGCGCCCCGACGCAGCAGCCCGCTCGCGTCCCAGACATCGTCGGTGCCGGTGGATCGGAGCTGGCGTTCCGAGGTGCGAATCGCGGCAGAGCGTTGAAAGGCGGACCGTCCGCCGACGCCGCCGCCCGACTCGCCGTTAAGAAGGGGTGGTGGGGAGGCACCCCCAAGAGCGGCCCGGCTGACGACATCGCCCATATTGGGGGTTCCACCGTTGGGTTGTGGGGAAGAGGCAAGGCGACTGACGTCCATGCCACCAAGGCGACGCGACATCTTGACATCCCAGGCTTCTTCGTATGTGGCCACGAGGTCTTTACCCCCACGCCGACCACGACGAGAAGACCGCACAACATGCCCATTGGAGTTGCCGTTGACAGGGCTGACAGTCACACCAGCTCCGGTTTCTAAAAGAAGAACGACTAATTCAAAACACTCTTACTTAAATTAGCCCAACATGATGCATCGGTTCTAACTGCTGAGACATTCACGATTTGCGGATGCGTTCACTTTGCCTTTTATGCTCGGTTTTAGTCGGCTGAACGTTTGCTTTCCCCGATTACATGAAGGAAGCTCTTCCCACACCTGCCAAGTTCTCTTTTGCTTGAATACAAGCCAGTCACTTGCCTCCTTTCATTTCACTTTAACTTAGGCAACAACAAACGGGAAAAGCTGTACTACATGCGCTAAATGGATGTATTCATGTTTATCCTAATGTAGGAAGTTTAACACCAAGTAATTAATAAAAGGTCATATTTTTAAGGAAACGAAAACAGCACAATCCGGAGAGGTTTGGGCGAAAACCTGTCGCTATTTGCATTCAAGGGAAACAAAAACAGTATTTAAAAATACACAAACCACAGCCAAGTACTAAGTACCAATTAAAAATACAGCACCTGACTTGTGAAGATGTTGCACATGAATCGGAAACAGAAATGAAGGATTACAGATGGAAAGACATCGTTGAATAATTCCGTCAATAACAAATGTAAGACAAACGCAGCTGATTTTCAATTCATCCATAGAGCCGAAAGCGCCTATGCTAATGCTGATTCGGATGCTTCACAGCAAATTAGTACATCGTTAAACGCGTTTGCTAATCAAGGAAGCAGTAATCAGACATGTAGTGATTCCCATGCTACATTCAACAGTACCTTAACTTAAGTGCTCCAATTATGATTGTTAAACAAGGTAAACATCTGCTGTGAGATCGAAAGCTGCTGAAACCATTTGCTATACCCTCCTCCTGAATTCGGTCGTATCATCCTGCATTTCACATCCAAGCTATGGATTTCAGTGGCTCAAAATTATCGACAAAGTATTAAATGAGCGCATGTATGCGATCTGCATTCACTAAGTAGTGGATTGGGGAAGTCAAGACAGAAAGTACAATGCTCACCCCCGGGAGTGATATTCTCAGGCCCGTTTCGCCCACTGATGCCGTTGGTCATCACAGCAGTCGAAGCACAGAAGACCCGATCGTAGGCACCCTCGTCGTCTTCTTCAACGTCGCTGCCCTTGGCAACGGCAGCGGTGGCGGCCTCCTTATAGTCGGAGGGGCTGACGGCGAAGGGGGGCGGCGGCGGCGGCGGGGAGGTGATGCGCTCGCCGCCGCCGCCGCCGACGCCGCCCGGCGTGGATGTGCGAGCGCTCGCGGGCGGAGCGAAGGGGCTGGCTGGGTGGTGGCTGATCTGGGTGTTGCCCTTCAGCACCACCATGCAGTTCGAGAAACCTGCCAGTGTAACAATACATCCCCGGTGAGTGGGGGCATGCAAGGCCCTTGCAGAAGTCATCATACAAAGAACTCATCCAAGCGCATTGAGAAGAAGAAGGCTCAAAGTGATTCCCCGAAACAGTCTATCAAGGCACTTTACAATCGACTAAAAGTACTAAAACAATTCCATAGTACTCAACTTTCATATTAATTTAATGACGTCTATAGTAACTCTTCATTATAACAGGGCTAAGACCCCATAGACACACTGAGATATAAGTGGTAGAGCTTTCGAGTTGACTTGACATATTTGGGAAGACTGCAAATCCTCATTTAATTGGTTCTTTGTCCTCCCATAACCACCCCTTCTCCGGAGCAAAGCAGGAAGCCCACGAATTGGCAAGCGATTTCAGCATGTGTGCATCAGCCATCAGTCTCCGCTATCTCCGCCCCCCCCCCCTGACTTTTTTATTACGACCCTCAAAAGTGAGTCATTTCAGAAAGTAACTTGAGTGTTGGGGGGAGGGGGGGAGGGGGGGCAGGAGCAGGAGGTAGAGTAACAACGGTAGCTGTGAATCGCCCTTTCTCTCTCACTGTGTGTACGTGTGCCAATAGTCCTCGTTGCGAGACCATCCAGAGGTGCGGAGGGGAGGGCAGGGGAGGAGTAAATGCTTCCCTATCTCTCTCGCTCTCCGGACAACGAACGACACAAACCCAATTGCCTTTCCCTCGCTGCAAAGCGCCACACTTACTAAAAATAGCTTCTCATACCTTGCAAAACACACATGATTCATGCATAAGATGATGGTGAAGGCGGTGGTAGTGGAAGTGGTGAGCTTGCACGATGGTTTGGTGCCGAAACCGGGTCGCAAGCCATCTGCACTCGCTTCGTTTGTACGAGCGCGCACTACCAACCCCACTTAATAGCCCGGTGGCTTAAGTTTGGCCCTAATACCAGCACGTATTCATTAATAATACAGGCGGTGCTTTGCATAAACTAGGGAGCATGATAAAGCAACACCCAAGGATGCCAGCTGGATACTAGAACAGAGGTTACAAAAATACCACCCAGGAAAGACAGTCTAGTGGGAGGAAACTAAACTGCATGTCTTGGGAGTATGCTAGAAGGTTGTGGGTGTTCGAAAAGCCGAGAAGCGCAGTTGGTAGCATTAACTAACTAATCGATATCGTTTAGGTTTCGTGGTTGATCTAGCTTTAAACCTCTAAACATCAGACGTCTTCCCTTTGTGATTATTTAGTAACTAAACTCCTGTAGCCCGTATCTGGTGAACACGACTGCAATTTGAGCCTGGACAATGCGCCATCCTTGCTTATATTCTTTTACATGAGTTACATATGGTTGCTGGCTCACAACCGAGGCCAATAAAACTGTATAACCACGTGAGCAGCTGTTTCCTCTCCCCCAGGGATTCTAGAGTGTCGATCCTTGCTTTACTCCATGGAAAAATTGCCTTCAAATGTAAGAACTCAATCCCAACTAACCAGACTTGCCCACCTCCGATTGTGCTACAAATTATGAGTAGAAGGGGGGTGATGAGCCACCCCCGGGGGGGGGGGAAACTCGCCTACACAACTTGGCATTTTCACCTCACTTGCCTCAAGTAGATGGCGGAGGAGCGGGATAGAGATAGGGTTGCATGGGTTCTCCTTAGCGCTCTGTTGTCATGTCTACGACCGCCAGCCAACACGTACGCAAAGCAGCAGTGAGTCAGTCTGAAAGACTGCCGCTGCTGAAAAATTTTTCGACACACTTGATACAACCAGCTCATAACTACGTAAACAAGTGGCTCGAACCTCGCAACAAGGAACAATGAAGCCGCGATTCGATATAAGGAAAGCAGAAAGCCACGACAATACCCCAAAAATACATTTAGAAAGCGTTCTTCTATAGATAAAAGGCACTTCATGAGCTTTAGGGATCACTTATCACTGCCTGCGCCAGGCTAAACGAATCTGCAATAAGGCGCTGCTTATTCAGACGAAATCAAACAGCCAGTCTGACACCCATTTCACTAGGATTCCCCCTTTCAGGCCAACCGACAATAAAGGAACTAAAGTGTACCATTTGATAGACTAACCATGGTTAAGACAACCAAACGGCTGCCTTTTGGTGCCGATTGTCACTTGAAAACGCAAGACATTTCTAATTTACTTACCTGGAATTATCTTAAACAGTCAATAAATGTCGACGACTCATTTATCGTCGACACCAATTGCTTCATCACACGCACTCATACACAATTTACCACAGATGAGATGACCTTCACAGAAAGATCAGTGTTAATGCGATGGATTGTTCGGTAGGTATAAACGACCCCACGAAAGCCGACTATGACTCACTGTGAGGCGTAATAATATGCTACTAAGCCGCACACAATCTCTGGCAATTCAAACAAAGGCACGGAGATTTAACGACAGTTATGATAGTTCACATTTCATTCATCCTAAAAGTGATGTTACTCGAAATCCCATGAGATTTTCCCGATTAGTTATAGACGGATGTTAAATAGGATGTTATCTAACAAAGATATTCCAAATACGGTCACCGGTTGATCGAAGTCACGGAGTTACGAAGTCAGAGAATCCACAGACGTTACTGACCAATTGGAGAATTGGCTCGGGACAGAGCATAGTGACACCAACATTAATCAGGAATGTAGGCTGGCGATGGAACGAGTGATGCCTGTGCGAACATTACCGACGCCACTGAGATGGGGAAGGTGTGACGGTAATTGAGTGAATTGCAGGAAATAGAGGAGTTGCCAAATATGCTAACGCTCGAACTCGATTGAAATATCAATAATTAATACTCCTACAGAACTATCAGTACTACAATCGACTGAGAGATCCTTAATTCAACGAATAAAACGACGGATAGAAAGCAGACGTGCATCGAAACATCTGTCAAAAAATGCAGTGAAAACCTCCTCGTGCCCTAGAGCAATAGCTATACACTTTGAGTTTATTAGTCCAACCACCAGGAGCGGTTAATAAATTATTTCAAATTGTAGAATACACACAGCATTCCTGTCAAATACTCCTGCCTTGGTTACTGCGTTTTTCAATGCGCACAGCCCCAGCGCTTACGCATTCAGACCCCAGATCGATTGACGTTCAGAACATTGATACCAACTCATATTTCGGCTATTCACCTAGGGCTTTTCATGGTCAATCAAGGTTAATAAAGCTGGGAGTTCCTTGAAAGGGACATCAAACACTAAGACCTCCCCACGGCGTGACCGAATCTCGACTCGAGTTCTTGTGAACACCCAGTCTGCTTTCGATGTGTCAAGGAACGGTCGCACATAGAGGCACCCTCATAAGCGCATGCACATAATACATCAGACGATTTTGATGGCGAAAACAATGAAGAACTAATTGAAACAAGTCACGTAACCACTGTACCCAAGACAGCTAATCGAAGTGGACGCTGTAACCAATCCAACTCTGATACAGCCAACCAACCACATGGTGAAGCATCAATCCGCTACCTAACTGTGAACAAGTGTCGGATAAAACTCCACAGTGTCACTGCAACACAGGGAGAGTGGAAAGCGATTTCTAGAAGACAAATATGTGTGGGGCTCAGATTAAGGGTCTTAAGCACATAAAACGAAGAGTGATTTTGACCCTCCTGCAATTAGTAAATGAAAAAAGGGGGAAAATGGGCCCACATTTTGTGGCGATAGCGAAGTGCCGAGCGAATAAGAAATGAGTCACTGAATACATTGTGTGTGTGCGTGTTTGTAATATACGTATTGCAGAAAACTAAACAAAACGCGGCTAGTTTGAACCTTAAAGTATCTCCACCCACAAATCTTTCCTTGAAACAGAGAAAACTATGGAAAGGCGCCCTTTGGGTAATGACAGATCGAACGAATCCTGAATCGAAAGTAACGATTTGTGCCCAGAAAACAAGGACAGAAAACAAATTCAAGAAACGAAGTCATTTAAAATTACAAGTGTGCATAGGAATCCCACTTCTTTACTCGAGCTCAAACAAAGGTAGTCCCTAAACCATCGTCAATTCCCTGCCTGATATTTTAAAGAGAGAAGATGATTCAATGCCCACACGACCCTTTTAAGTGTGACAAGCTGATTCCAAAGATTCTGCACTAAGAGAATGCTCTTTTATCAATAAATGGCCTCTTGAAATGAAACAATTTTGGCAATCAACGCGGAAGGCACTAAAGGACGCCAAGGCTCATCTATGACGCGATAGTAATACTTACGCGTCTACACCGACGCACCAACTCCTACGCCTGATAGCAATGAAATGATAAAGCAACACGGAACCAATTACTGATCCCCTTCGTATTAATGGTGCACAGAGCAATTGATCACAACTTTGGAAAGCTGATTTTATTAATAAATCAACTAGGAATGAGTTAGAACCCGAGGAGAATGGCGTCTGAGCCATTTGAAACTAATTAATCAAGACCACCTCTAGTATACATTCCGTTCTTGTCATTAATGCACAGAATTGTAAAACCTTATTGGTAGCTACAAAGACCTCCTAAATACTTCAAAGATCATCATACGCCAAGAAAAAAGTTTTTAATCAGTGTAGACCTGAAAACGTATGGTTTCCGAAGATTGGTAGTAGCAACTTCGAACTCTAGTGAATGAGGCTAACCCTGAGATCAGTTTAACTTAATGGGGAATCCACAAAATGCCCTTCTCCGAAGGGTGGGTAATTAATGTGTGATACCTGCCAGACAAACTCACAAGCACGAATGGATGCCCCCCTCCCAACGGCTGACTGACAATTAACCTTTAACATGAAAAAAGAGGCTGCTACCTGTCCTTTTTATGTTATGGGGGGGAAGGGGAGGGGAGGGGAGGGGAGGGGAATGCTCATGTGACAAAAACTATGCGCGAGAGAAGCCCAATGTCGGGGCTCCTATCGATAGACAATCGGATTAACAATGTTTAACGCATGGCGACCGATGATGATTGAAAACTGAAACTGTCGAGGTGATACTTATTTCTGAAGACGGTGCAGATATCACCATTTACACACTGACTTTTAAAACCAACGATAATCTTAATGGGTAGTGAAAGTTTTCTGGAATAAGGATTCACTAACTGTACTGCATTGAGGGACAAGTTATATTACAAGATTACAAGAATGGGTTGCTCCATCAAAACAATTATAAAATGGACAAAGGCCTTCTTTAAATGGACAGATCCATCTGGCTAAGACGTATTTCCCTTCATTTACCACAACCAAACTCGCTAATTAACACTGACATTTTACTACTGATTCGATCTAGCGAGAGCCAATCATATTTACAACATTAGCATTTACTCTGCTAATTTTAAATCCTTTCCCCAGTTTGAAATTCATAAAAGACCCTGAACCAGTGCGCCACATATCTTGACACTTTCTTTCCTCTCTTTTCTACCTAGTTGTTTTCGTCATCTCCTTTAGCTTGCTTTTTTAGTCTGATTCAGTATGCAGACAAAGAAGTGTACACTTGCTTTCTTCCGTATTGCCCAAGTGCGAAGTGAGATCTCAAAGAAACTCTGCAAGTAATACAGAAACAGATAAATTGGAAATTTTCCTACCAACTTTCCTCACTGGAGAAGAAAACCACGCCATAAGGCATTGTATCAGGACAGATCAAAAATGGCCATACATTCACACTACGCATGGCAGAATCATCGCACTGTCTGAGACGAAATCACTCGACCGACTGGATGTTGAACTGTAGAGATAGATCCTACCAAAATGGAGCTTGCAGTGATGATCAAATTAAATTGGGTTGAAGCCTCAACGTTTAAAGTGTATAAGCTCCACACCACGTTGATTTCGACACATCACTTCGGTTTGCTAATATTCTCACAAGGGGAGCCTAAAGAAGGACTTGTAAAGATGAAAGAGTAAACAAAAAGGCAGAGCTTGCGCCGATATATACACGAATGAAATGATAATAACTTAAATTTTGCGGATGAGTGGATAGGAGTATTTACAGATCACGCATTGACAGGGAATAGTGCAATTCTTTTAAGATTTTCGATGGAATACTACAAACTGAAAACTGTAACGTACCCAAAAGATGTACAAAGTAGTCGCCAAAAATAGCAATAATCACTACCATTCTTTTAAATCTCTACCTTTGAGCTACAAAACAGATAATCCAATGAGTTTTCCGCAAGTTAGGAGAGACAAACCCAGCACCCAGCATCACCGGTGCTTTGTCTGCCACTAAGCCCAATATTAAAGCTCCATGTAGATTAATTAAAGAGTTTGGGCGGTCAAAAGCAAAAGAACTTAGTTAAAGAAATAATATGATACCTTTCAGCAAATATCACTTAATCCGATCAGTCACACCAGACGTGTGGTAAGTGAGAAACCGATATTTCCCCTACATGTCTTCCAGGCTCCGAGTAGGTGCTTTGGTTAAGGTATTGTTGGAGAGTTCGCTTCATCCCAATAGGTACAAGGCCACAAACCTATGAGTACGCAAACTATTGCCTATCTCTATCACTGCCTCACCACATAAATAACATCTTCTAGTAAATTTCGTTTCTAATTTTCAACCTCAAACCATTAGAGCTCAGGGACGATGACTTTTCATATGCCAGCCTTAGACCTGACAAGACATGAAGCCCCAAGAGAACCACATTTTAAAGCAGAGACAAAATAACAAACTCACTTGAGGTGTTAGAGACGCTAGGCGAATCTCCGTGTGATGCAGGAGGCGGAGGGGGAGCATGACCCGAGTCCTGCTGCTTCTGCTGCTGCTGCTGCTGCTGTCGCCAGGGACTCAAGTTGCGTAGTCTTTCCACGCCCGGTGATCCAGGCGCGGCTTGTCCTCCTGGCTGGTGCTGCTGTTGTCGCTGTCTGTTGTCCCGCAGAAGTGCCTGGCCGTGCCCTGCCGGAGTGACTTTCGCTGGCGCCGCGGACGTCAGCTGGGCAGTGTGGGAGGTGGAGGAGGAGGCGGATGATGACGCCGGAGGCGGCGACTGGGAGTGGACACGCATGGAGCCACCGATGGGACGAGAGTGATGGGGAGAGTGACGAGTAGAGGAACTGCTGCCGACCGGTGGCGAGGCCATTCTACAGAGGACAGCAAAAAATAGGACAAACCATATCCTACTGAGAGATCCTTACTAACAAACAGGAGTGCCAAAGGTCACACCGATCACAGGAGGGGGGGGGTACTTTAGTAAGACGACTGTCCACTTTCGGATTCACCGGATGGATGGGTGTGTTGGCTCGTGCCAAAAGCGAAAAACACACTGGACCGAAAATCAAATGCTAGGAGGTACGTACATGGCCATGCACGACCTTTCCAATAGTTTACAGGCCCACATGGCCTTTGCAAGACGTGGTCATGCTGCGTGCATAGCTAAAAGTCAGAAAAATACACACAAAAGGCTCACCTAGGTGTCAATGCCGCCTCTTACAGGAAAAGAAACCCTGAGTAGATAATCTGACGGAGGAGACTTTTATCTTGTGTCAGTTAAGAGCTACAGAAGTATGACGACACGACGAATTGGTAAAGCCACACATTACTTGGGTTGCAATCGACAAAGGGCTCTAGCATAAATTGGCAAATGCTTTCGATACAATAGATCACGAAGGCCAGGATCTGCTACAGTAAACAACTGACAGGGGGTTATTTACAGCTCTACAGGTCTCCGACATCTCTGTGTTGTCTCCAGCACCCGTGAAACGCGCATAAACACAGCAAGGACGGATCAATTGAATCCCAGACGAAAATTTTGTTGTGTGAGCGGGTGGAGGTAAAGAAGCGACATTCTGCTCATCACCCATCTGTTCCCATTATTGCTGATCAGGGTTAATTACATAGATTCCAAAAAAGAAAACTAGACGGCTTGAAAGGGCCCGAGGAAAGTGAATTTAAAAACGATTCTTATACGAGAATGGCTCCACTTAGGTAGAAGGATGCAATAGTAGAAATGAGCGAACTGTTGAAATAGCCAGTGAAATTTTATAAACGTGTTGTATGTGTGAGGGTAGATGAAGAAGAGAAAGTGGCACTCGCACAGTCTGAGAAACAGTACTGGAATTCAGGGAATCCAAGAGGCGATAAATCAGGCAAATGGGACGATCACTGAACTGAGTGCGTGGTAATTAATATGCAAGCGACAACTTCAGCTGCGATGGAAAGTCACAAAGACCACTTAGTTGGCCATTTTGCAAAAAAAGGCTCCAGATAGAGCACCACAAAGGGGATTGGAGGAGGAGAGTCAGAGCTGATTTGCATACCGTGAAGTTCCAGGCACTGATTTGGCGGTGACAAAATAGGCAAACCCTGGGCTAGCATGTTCAAGAGAACCACCATTTGAGGGCGAACAATTAGAAAACTGTCACATTGCATCAATGGGGAAAGTAGTACATCGCTGGGTCCCACGAGAATATATTGGTATATTAAGTCAGTGGTATTTCACACGTTATAAAAACGCCAGGTCGTTAGTTAACGCTTGCACAATTACTGTAATCTGCGAAACGTCAAAATGAGGAAAATCTTGACAGATCTAGGGTGATTTTGAGTTGGGAAAGGTGAATCGTGGTGGATTTGAACAGTAGATGTAGGCATTTTGACGTAGTAGTGGGTAAAACGATTGGAAGAAGAATGCCGAAAAATAGAGTGCTAACGTGCAATTCCTCAGAGGCCAGAAGCGAAATTCACGAGTTTTCTGACGTCTGGACACGCATTCAAAGAAACGAGTGGTTGAGGTAAAAGAGTCGGGCGTTAGAAAACGGCGTCTATGTGGCACGACAACTGCCCCAATGACAGATGCCAGAAAACGTCTCTCCACCCACTGTGCCGCTGCCAGTCACAAGATGGGCGAGAGAGGCATCTAGAAGCTATGTACTGGGTGGCCCCACCCCCAATAATGCAGCTTGTGTGTTAGGACTATGCACATATTTCTCAAATTGACGTCAAATATACGTGAACCAGGTGATGCACTGATTACCCTAGATAAAGCAAGAAAGCTCTTGAGTAACATTCCCAAGGCATGAATTTAACTGGTTCATTGAAGTAGGTCAAATACCAGATATAAAATAACGTGCGATTATGGGATGGAATGATATACAACATTCACTACTATATGATGATTTGCACCATCACATGACAGATGGTAATCTAGCACGTAGTAATTATTAAGGAGTCTTCACAAGTAGTGGAGTGGTTAGATTGAGTACATTAGTGAAGAAATATGAGGATGGATCAATAAAATGAACGAACTCGATGTCGTCAAACTTAATGGTTAGTCTCATAATTACATCTCAAGGATCAAAAAAGCATTTGAATTGCCTACATCTAGGCGTGTGCTTTTAGTTTGTAGAATTACAGATACGTTCTACGGCCTTCAAGATGTGCCAAACTGTGGTGAGATGAAAAACGCAGTTTTCGCTGACAAAGTAACTTTAGGAATTAATTCACGGCGTAACAAAAGCTCAAGTGGGGCTTATGGAGGAGGAGACACCTATGCAACTCCATCTCTTCCCTTGAAGAGTAAAAGATAATAAGTGAGGTCCACAACCGAGGAATCCAGGGTCAGCGTAGTAGGCGATTTATTAAACACCAGGCCACTTTCAAGAGACAGACAGATTTGTGTGAGGCATAAAGAGGTCCCAGGTATACATGAGAAGCGGTGCGAAAGATAAATCTAGCAATTGCAACGATCAAGATCACAGGCACCTCAAACGAGAACTAATAACGATGTGACCCAGATAACTGGGATAACAACCACGGTGAGATTGAGTAAAATGGTAAATCTACTGGTAGAATTCGAACTACCGGTGCTTAAAAGACTAAAATCTCTGCAAAACGCTTTTTTAGGATCCAGATTTATCCGCCTCATCACACTTCCCGTTTGCTAAGGACAAAAGATGTGTGCTTATGAAGAGATCGTTATTGGTTGCGCCTCTCGAGCACCAGAAGAAGCGATTAGGAACTACGCACAGACATAAACACCCCAAGCGTTTTGGATTTCTTGGTTGATTATTGAGTGCCAAAGTGCTTAACACAAACAATAGTCATAGTCTCGCGCCTCTGAATAAATTCACTTCAAAAATCCAACCATTTTTTGCAAAATGCGGTTTTCAATTATATAAAGGCAGTAATTTTAAGACAAAGCCGAGCATTGTGACTCAGTGTAGATATTATTTTAGTGTACTGAGTGTAAAGCATTAAACTTACAGGAAGATTTCCTTACTATACAAAAATGGGGTGTATTGCATATAAACTCAACCTCAACCAGGGTAACTGTGAAAACCCAAATTTCTGGGTGTTAACCAAATCCATCAACTTCACCACCTCACTTTGAGCCCGGGCTCTGGAGAGCGTGGTAATTTCAGCCCATTCCTAATGGGCTCCTTGTGGATCTCACAGCGAGTCTTTTAGGGAATTGAAGGCACCTTGAGAAAATTTATCACTGATTGCAGCATTCCCATAACTCTTCGCTCAAACGCCACGGAAGAAGTGCGCTAGCAACAGCCTCGATGTCTCTGGAACATCAACAGTGAATAGGAGTCATCGGTTCTTTTATTCACCCACCTTGGTGATTTGATTGTAGCATAGACATCTTAAATCTGAGTAGGATTCAGTTGAGGCAGGATACAACTTCAGCAACGTTCACCTAGAAAAGAATGCGTCTCTCAAAGGAGGAATAAACTCAAAAATGTGAATTTTTGTTGTTGTAGTTGCCGTCGTCGTGAGAACAGACCTTCCACTGAACATTGGAGACACTGAGATAGAAGCTGCATGCATGAGATTTAGAGATCAAATAGAAATTAATTGAACAAATTAACCGCTGCTCGTGATTGCACAACTCACTCACACAACTAACACGTGTTGATGGGAATATGAGTGTTTGAAAGTCTTAGACGGATGAGCGAAAACACCAGAATCGATTCGCGTCAATTCAAGAAAGCCTACAAAATACACACACTGAGAGTAAGGCTCCATGACTAATTCCCTTCAACACCCGAGAACATAACGCGATTTCCATGCTGACAATGTGAGCGCACTTAATCTGAAGAATCAGCAGTCGAAACAACTTTACCAGCGCTGTGTAGCATTTAGGCAGGTCCCGCGTAACCCTCGTGAGAACACGATGTGACTTCCAAACACTTTGGGTAGGTAATGATGCTTGAGTGCTGTTTAAGGATACCGGCAGGGGTAAGAATTGTGATGAAAGATAAGTTCTCCTTTCCCATAACACAAAACATTGGATGATACATAACTTGTAAAGATTGAAAATACTTAAGCTTACACTGAGACTTAGTCACAGCATTGTCTAGATCTCGCAAGCATCAATATTTGCAACTTAAACGGACTCCTTTGAAGCACGAAAACTAATTAGATCGGCAGGCACATTGGCTTGTATCTTGATGTCTGGTCGGATCAGGAAAGGTCAAGCGTCTCAAGCAAAAGGCGTTTTAGTTGCAGACATCAAAGCTAAACTGAAAAAAAGTCTGGCTACATAAATAATAGAAGCAGGAGAGAGAGGGGGGAGGTGTTGGGGTGATAACTCAGGCTAACCTAATTACCCTTAGGCGTTGTGACAGACATGTTGATGAGATCAATCAATCACCTGGTAAGCACCTCCGAGAAATTCACTAAAGGCAGAACTAGCTTTTCAAACCGTTTCGTTGAACAAACTCTTGATCTGAGTGGAGGGTAATTTCGTCGCTAACTGCATTTGAATAAATCGAGAACCTTAGTTTTCACATAGAATAGCAACTAGTGGTACACAAGTGGGCGAATAATCGGATTACACACGTGCTAGTTCGACTTTATGATTACGCAGTCGCAGTAAATTAGGGGGTTTGACGGAAAAGGGGCAGCCGTGTACTTTCGGTTAATGCGGGACAACAGCCAATTAGTCGTAACGGAGTATAGACAGTGGATCTGCGAGGCACGAATGGCATTTATACGAAAAAACTGCGTTAACTATCACAGAAATCATTGTGCGAGTGACGCAACTCTGAGAGACAAAGTTTGCGTCAAAGCCAAGGCGACGCCTTGGGAATCAGCCCATTATCTTGCCACACGTACTTGCGCCAAACCTTCATAGTCTCGTGTGATTATCTTAAGGTCCTGGCCAAACTCCACCTAGCTGAAACTGTACGACTTGGAATAGTCGTGCACGGGTATATGAAAGTAAAATGGGGATTAAGTGTATAAAGGGGAATTGGTGTGGCGTCTAAGCCGATGAACGAAGGACAACAATTCCAGGTGTCACCCATTTCTTAAATGGGTCATGCAGCAACAGGAGGTAATAATCCCCGGGAATGTAAGCGACTTGGCAGCATTTCAGGCGCTGAAATAAACCACTAATCGTTACGACAGCAAAGACATGTTAACCTTTGTTTTCCTTTAGTCGAAGTAAAAGGTTTGTAAAAACCTAGAGCCTCGCTGACAAGTATTGCTATACTGTGATGGGCATACAAACTTAATCACTTTCTGAGCACTTCTCTCATGTGCACCGAAACATCTTACTCAGGGGACCATATACCCTGGTAAGGCAGTTTTGATTGGCTACGAGGCAAGTGGTAACTTGTACCTCTCCAAATGCTAAGAAACGAAGACCTTGAACTGGTTACAAGAGTGGTGCGATATTCCACCACTAGAAACTTATTTGTGTAGAAGGATTCGAGATACTAGGTAACAGCAGAAAACGTGGCATTTCTGGTAGACTGAATTTCTCGTAAGTTCATTTGCTAACGAAATCTGGAGAACATGCTAGTTTCATGTGCGAACCTCAAATATCCACTGTAGGGCACGCGAGAGATTAATGTTTCAATGATCTTTAATTTCCTACGCTCGCATGTACGGGTTGGAACAGGTTCAGGCACACAAACGAGGATGAGCCAGGCCTAATCAGCCCTCTGTGAGTACGTACACAGACGCTAATTTAATCAACAATTTGTGATCAGGTTGACTTCAAATTCGAGCAATCTAATTAAGACGGAGTTGGTGGAATGTAACACTCACTGTTAGTTAAGTGACATGGTGGCCCTTTCGAGAGAAATAGCCATTCTAGTTCAACGCGCCAGTGACTTGAAAGGGTAGACTCAATTTAACACAACTGACTCAGCTGTAGGGCTACTTTACGCCTCGAAACAAAGTACTGTGGGGAAAAAAGTCGTGGGAGCCTTCAAGGCTATCACCTCTACAGAACGGGTTAATTGGTGCCTACAAATCAGCGAATCATAATCAAACTCGTTGATGAAATACTAAAGGAAAGTTATGCAGAACTAAGCATCGTTTTTTCCAAAAAGACCTGTAAAGGACCTACAATTCCTCTTTGACTCTCAAAATACTAGTAAGATTCCCATGAACATTAGCTTCGATGCACAGTAATACTAAATGAAGTAAACTCAATAAACTAGATTGTTGCATTTATTTCGAGTTTGCACCAGTTTGCTTTAAATTTCGAACGCGACATCAACACGTCAATATCTAAGGCTTCAAAGGGATTGGCAGCAAAACTGAAAATATTATTTGTATTACAAAATGAGAAAATGCCACTAAGTGCCACACGGTCGTGATTACCAATTAATGAGCTGTTGGACCATAAAACCAGGCAAACTGAGTGCCATTTCATCTTAATTCCTTCTCAATCAATTTTAATTGATTTCGCTTCAATCTTACGGAATTGTGGTATTATGCAGATTCGAGCAGCGCTCAGCCCAGTGAAATGCAAATTGGAGCTTCAGGCTGACAAAAATGTCGACAATTGCATAAAGTGTTTTACAGCGCTACAGAATCATGTCCGCAAAGAGGTGGATCAAACATTACAATTTTTGCACAGACAGGATTCCTTGTAGATATTCCATTACAAATCCTCAAAAGGAAGTTGATCTTTTTGCCAAAGAAGTGAAAATTCATTCCATCCCTCCATTCAGACACAGGAAGCACGCAAATGCGGATTTTATGACTCCTCTGGGAGTTTGAAAAGAATTAACTTCAAAGAAATAAAAAATAAACAATAAATATATTCCGTTTGCAGACCAGTAACCAGGTCTACTTTACAAAAATAACGGTTCGTGACTCGAACGCGTTTGCGTCGGTAAAGTCAACTGAAGCTTTTTGAATACCGAAAGCTCATCCTACATTTCCAATTTTGCATGCAAATCTAGTCAGGAAAAATTTAATTCTGTGTAACAAGTTTCAAAACCCTTTATAAGCACGTACAAGTGCATTTTTCCTCGAAATTTTGGTCCCATCGCATGACATCACCTACCGACTTAAAGAATTGATAATACCTGTAGCATTTTTGCTTACCCTACTGAATAGAACTCTCGGAATTCCTATCAAATCCATTCGAACGACAATTTGTCGGTCCTCAAAGGCACGAAACGTCCTTACGCACTCTAGCGATGGATGAATAACCGACTAGGTAGCCGTCTTATCCCCAATGTGCGGTTGTTTTGCAATAAACGCACCCATACAAAAACCATCCCACATTCCGGTGGATAAGGTAGGCATCGTCTCGCAGGCCTTTTTCTTCCCTGCAACACCCCTAAGACTTGCAACTCTGTAAGTCGTTTTATTTGATATTGACTGAAAAGCACAATGTGACTCAAAGGCGAGGTTAAGTCCAAAAAGCAACAAGACTAAACGTCATCCTCAACTAATCGATAAGAAAGCACAAGTAATTCGCCAACCAAGTAAAAGTGAATGCATGGAATTTCATCCGATTATTTACTTGCGGAATAGAATGAGAGCACTAATAAGGGGGCGGGTCACATCTGGATGCACAATGACGATTTTCGATATAAGGGGCTTTACTTGGTACGTGAAAAAGAAATTTAAAAAGCAAGAGCCCGAAGGTGGTAAGTAGAAGGCGAAAACGACCACTAGTAGCTAGAAGCGTAGTCCAAAGAATGGAAAACGCATAAACATGATACCCATGCCCTCAGGAGGCGTTCGTGTCAACTCGAGGCTTCGTTACAAAGAGGCGAAGTGATTCGTCACTACTCACCTCAATAGCGGTATTCGCACATTACTATACACCACCGTGTCCACCACCTCAATTTCGCCCGTCGGCGACTTTGGCGGAATCGCATACCACATGGGTCCACTCGATCGCGACCCCAAGTTGAGGGACTTGCTCATCTTTTCACCTCGACGGTCGACCATTGAGGGTGGAGGGGGGAGAGGCCGGTGCAGGAACGGGGTCGGGGAGACCGCCCGGGTGGGGGATCCACAGAAACTCGTCACCGGAGCACCTGCGTAGAACAGCGACGAGGTGGGTCGACTCAGGGGCGGAATGCGTGGTAGTCTGTCGGGTGGGCCATGCTGATGCAATGATGGTTGCTGCTGCTGAATCAATCTACTTGGCTGCGTTTCTTCGTCTGGCCAGTAAATCCCGGGGGGTGCAGAGTTGAATTCGCTCCTGTCAGATCGACTATTTGGTCTGCGACGAACGGAGGCTTTGAGGTGGTTTATCTGAGACAAGTATGACGTTTCAGCATGTTCAGGAATTCTGGGTAGGTAGCCTGAGGGAGTAACTGGCTGATCGTTGGTGAGGTCGTAAACCAGATCTTCCTTCGGATTTAAAGGCGTCTCTACCTGGCCACGGGCTATTCGCATAGCCTGCTCAAGTGAACTCCCAGTAGGTGGAGCGAGAAGGGTGGTCTTACGAGTAGGGGAGAGGGTTTGAGTTCGGCTGGCGTCTTTCTCCGAAATCAGATGGCTGTTTGCCATGGATGAGGACGAATGCCGACGCCAGAAGGCCTGAAGCATGGCCTTAATTGGCTTGGGGGACTCTTCACTAGCATTTGCTGTCTTTCCATTTGTAGTGGCGACGGCGGCGGTGGTGGTGGTGACAGTAGTTCCACTGCCTTCTCGCCGTGACTTCCGATGCTTTTTAGAGCCCTGACGTCCGAGAGCCATCACAATCTATATCTTCGAGGTGATGCCGCTGTTAATAATCCTCAAGTGGCATCGGGAAAGTGTATACGTAGTTTGTGCGTCTATCGCAAATTTGCGAGTGAGTGCGAGAGTGTGTGTCGACGCTATTGGCCACAGAGCGCGTGCTAATACCTCGCGTTAACCAATCAGAGTGCGGTGACGAAGCTCGTGGTGTGAGCTAGTATAATTGACAGTCCATCCTCCACGAAGGTCAACCGTAGACGACTACACCTACCAGTGAAGGGTTGCACACAATCCCCATGGTCCATTTCGGCGACGCCAGCAGCAGCAACAACTTTGGGAATTGGCAAAAAATCTCGGATCACGGGATTCTCGTGGGATTATTAAGTTAAACTCTGCCCCGCATCAAGTGTGTACATTACACAAAAATAGCATTCACGAAAAGCTCTGGTTCGCATAAGTTTTGCAGAGGTATGAGCAAATATTCACACATCCACCAATTCATTGCTTTGGTATAACCAATAAGAAAGCTGAGGTGGTATTCACCGAAAAATATTTTGCATATTTACAAAACAACTGAGAGTTGAACTAAGGGTTGACGATAGACAATATTCTTGAATGTGGTCGAGGTTTTAGCAATGTCAAAGTAAAGTGGATCCGACGGGTTGCAGTCAATTCACCAAGCATTACCCTTCTTCATAAAGATAGCATGATTGCATGCGTCACAAACAGAATACTAGATAATGTTAACCAATCCCAGTTTTCACATAAAGAACTTAGATCGACGGAATTCGGTTACTCCCCAGGAGCCAGAGATAGACAATGGGGATCCATGTTGGGCTGGACCTGATGCTGTGTAGTGATTTTACAAGAAACCCGAGGCAGATGTATACGCAGGGTTGTGGAACAGCGTTGTGCCACTTGATAGTCGGTCAATAGCAGGCGCGAAAGGTCAATGATGGAATGAACAGTGGACAAATTAGAAAGTCATAGTGGCTGAATTTGACTTACGAGGAACCTTATAGCCACCATAATAATTACATCCTCACTTGATAAAAAATGGCATAACCACTAAACAAAACAGCATAAAAATTGTGAATAGGCCGCGAGTGCCATAAATATATTTCAAGAAATAACGGGCTGCAAAACATACAAAATCATGCTGACTTAAGAAAGTTGCACTTAAGCATAATTGCATACGCCGGCACTCTCGTCATTAATTTGTTAATTGTAGGACGGGGATGCTGTGGGAGCTGTGGAATCAAGGGAATGTCAAAGACGACGCCTTTACACCAAGAGGACAGCTGCAAACGGAGCGCACAAGCCAAATTTTTACGACTATTTTTAAATTCCATCAAAAGACAGCTTCATGACGCTGAAAAGCTTGAGTCATTTGCTGGAGTGGTTTAAGTTGTATAATGGGTTTCCTCAAGTATAGTCGGCTACTGATTACTTTAAAGTAAACAGAAAAAAATACCCGAAATGTGGGCCATTGCATGAGACGGAGGCATCGCGGGAATTCGAGAGGCTGGAGGAGCCGGAATCGTGATTCCTGCAGTACTGGGGTGTGGTGTGGTTGCTCACACCGCTTCTCAGTCCCTCATTCGTTGCTCGATCAGAGGAGCTCAGCTGTATGCTGTCAGGAGAACCTGTTAAACACACAGAAGTGAACCATTACATTAAGACTTAATCCCTACAAAGCGACTACATTCTGTGAGAATTGACTCCTTGCTATGGTTTAACTAACTTGTAGGAGAGAAACCATTTTCTTCTTAATAACTCTTATTAACAAAGTACTGTTTTTTATTAAAAGACTCAACGAAGACACTGCAAAAAGTACCGGGAATTCGAAAGGGTTTTGGTTTTCGATGCTTTGGCTCGACTGTTACAGAGCCAAATTATTTGCAATAAAGAGCATGAGTAGCTGTTAAGAGTCCTAGAAAAACACCCACAACAGCTTTTAGAATAACGGAGGGGTAAAATTTGTCTGGCATCAGCATGGCCTCATTTACTTTGGACGAAAACGTCAGAAGCCTAAGCGTTCGAGGTCTGAGAAAAACTCACTACCCTGTATTTGAGCGGCTTAAAACACACTTTGCTCCCCATTTGGCGGCGTGGAGCCAATAAACCAGTTTCTTATTGTGCCAAATAAGATGGATCTACCTGAGAAAGTTCCATTTGGTATTGTGAGCCGCTAAATAATGGTACTAAAGTAGGATTCGATGGCACTAATCACTGACCATCCTCCACTAGACTTAGCCTGTTCGGGAAATAAAACACATTATCCACTCATGAAGCGAGTCACTCCGCAGTGGACAACCGAAACAACCGGAAGATCGTAAACCAATCACATAGCGAATAACTGTGGTCATGGAATTTGCAGAAAAGCTGGAGCAAAGTGGTAAAAGGACGCAGGGACACACGAAAAGGGGAGAACTATGACACAACTCCAAACCGGCTTAGCGGTAAAGGTCAACAAAATGGGCAGGGTAAGAGGCCTATTGTTAAAAAGTAACTGTCATTCAATGTCTGGACGATGCCTTTAAAAATACCTTGATTGAAAACCAATACGAATAATCACGACAAGAATCCTTTTTTGTATGTAAGCTGGTCGGATCTAGGTAAATGGGAATGTATTTTAGGTTTTGGAAATTACCGGCTCTTCGAAGTACATGTTAACTAGTTTAGTACATTGCAAGACAGACACTTCGATTCTCAGACCTTTAAACTAAAGTTATTACTGGGTATCTTTGTAAAAGAAGACAAAAGCTATAAACTATTAAAAAAATTAAGAAGACGGTCACTCCCCAACCCCACAGTTAGAGGCGTTTAACTACACTGCCATAGGAGCAAAACCAAGTCAATAGTACCCATTGATCACTTACTAATGACTGACGGGCGCGGCTTGAGAAGAGGATGAACACCCAAGTGTGCTTTTGCAATTAGTAATGCAAGTTAGGCACAGTGAGTTTGATGAGCTTGGCGGCCTATCGCACAGAGCTACTACAGATTACCGTCTGAAGAGTCGTACTTCCTTCTTAGCTTCCTTTTACGCTAGGATAGAGTTTACGAAGACCAGATCTATGCTATTTCACAGCTCCAGAGGCTCATATTATATCTTGATGCATGCCTAATTAACGAAAGTAGAGCCGACACCTAACGTAGGATTCTCGCGAGCCGTGTAACTGCCCAAAGCCTGAAAAATATTAAGCGAAGTCGTGGAGTTAGCTGCAGAAGAGAAACTAGGGACCGGTGAAACTTTGGGGACAGCTGGGCCCGACAGCAAGTGTGGTGGTGAGCTGCGTGCAGCCGTAGAAGTAAAACATCACATAAGGCTGCACCTGTGAGCGAGATTGTCAGGCCAACGAGGCTACCGATTCTGGGGTACGACCTAGGAGGATAAACCTAGTGGGTCGAAGCTGAGCTAGCCGACATTCAAAACTCGCTCGCTTCTGTAATCGGAGGTTTTGGACCATTTAGATCCTCAACGAATGCTCTCATTTTACCATGGCTCGGCACTTGATCACCCGATCTGGTTTCGATCTGCACTAGAGTAGCACTTAAACCTAAGCATTTCACTGTTATTAATTAGAAGGAACAACCACCCGTTCAGTCAGAAGCTTACAGCTACGACTTTAAAGATCCAAATGTTACACCACCCACGTTATTCGCCTTTTTCCGTATAACTGTACCCTCATTTATAATCTGGGCATTATTTAAAAACATTTATATGGTAGGCACATCAATACAATCCAACCCTGGGCTCTTGAATTTGTCGGTTTCCCCTGACTAAATTACTTCCGTGACCTAACTCTACCTAGATTTAACACAGAATGGCCCAAGAAAAACTGATGGACGGAATGAGCATTTTCCTGAAGTAGGAGATAGTTCGAACTATGCATAGTCCAAGCTTCTGCTATGGAAATTCCTTGAATTTCCACCTTCCTTTCCTTTGTGGATTGATAGGTATATGAAATAAAACCAAACAGGCCCCATGGAGCTGCCAGAGGGAAATCCCCCCTCAATACATACACGTTGGGGACGATTTTCAACGACTTTGATGTTTGGTTCCACTGAGGTCGTCTCTGTGGCGGTTCACTGTTTTAATCCTATCCACTAAAGATCGAGTAATTGGATCGGTAATGCACAAGTGCTGAGCACATACTTGGGGAGTAAAACATATTATCTGGATGTCACTGATAACAAGACTGAACTGTCTCTCCACAGCACTGAAACATCTCGGCGAAGCTTCCGAATTTCTATCGAAACTAAGGCTATATTCAAGGTTTTCGCGACCGAGTTTAAAACTCTCACCTCAGAAGAGCCACCTTTCAGATAACACTAAAGGAGATTTAAATATCTTATAACACTAGTCTTCAAGGTTATACGCTCTCGCATCTCTAAACAGTGTCGGGTGTCAAGCCACCAAATCAAACTAATCTTTTTTCATCGTATGACACCTGGCAAAACATTTGTTAGACACAATGGGTGAAATTTCTGATCTAACCTGCTTCAGCTTCCCCACAATTTGGACGACTAAAAGGGTAAGCCACCCTCATCGTGTCGTTCCCAAATCGTTCAGCATGCTCCAAGTGCAGGGCTGTCTAGTCAATAGTCATCTTGTGCTGTTTTGCACGAAATATTGGGACTATGTACCTGACCGATGATAGGAAGTAACTACATCATCCAAATTCCCCATGCAGTCTCTGCTGCGGAGGACAAACGTATAGAGACGTCCAACCAATTGATAGGGAGGCAAGACATCTTGAACGGGAACCGTTAACTGTACTGCCCTAAACCAGGACTTATAACCTTCGACGGCGATCTGTTTTGAATAAAACAGCCTTAAATATAATACTACAATTTCAATGAGGAATCCCCATTTAGCTCTTATAAATATTGTCTAGTTCATGGTCAAAGACGTTGCCACATGCCTCATCGCACGACTTCGATACCTGACTTAACTGACGTCTTCTACTTTTGGCATTTTCAACCTTGCTTATTCATTTCCCCCCAGTACTCTGATTAATACCAAAATTTTGCGCTTTTAGACGATTCTACCAGTGTTTGCAAAAACCAAAATGAAAATTGGATACTAATTTGATCGCTTTCGATGGGGACAAGGGGGTAATTCCATTTTACACTTGAGCTTTGTACACATTGTTTGGGAAAAATGAGCTGAGCTAAAATATCTCAATTGCACATTCTAATCAGATAGTGTGTGCAAACGAGGAAAAAAGGAGTTAAGCAGTAAGATACTTTCAGGGAAATAGCTGCGTAACCTTGACAGTAAAGCACAAATTTAAGCACAATGTTAAAAAATACGTTCTTCTTTTTCGCTTTTACACAGTCACACCTTCAAAATGCCTTGTAGACTGGAGCGGGGCCTCATTTCAATTAACACAGAAAAGGCATAGTTTCTTCTAGAATGAGCAAAACACAAGCAAAACTTTAACTGCAGAGATGTGGCCTATTTGTAGCCTTTTCTCCTGCACGCCAGGTCATGAATTGAGAAGGGAAGAGGAGGGAAAGCGAGCATGTCTCGAATTTGCACGGCGCCAATTCGCCCATTCAGTCTGCAGTCAGGAGTCGCATTGGAACCGAAGAGTCAATTTTCAAACCACCCTCAGTAAGTTAACAAACGAAACCGCGCCTTTCTAGATGGGCGATAAAGGTGACTCAAAGGGCTTAGACACGACTCTAAAAGCAAGCTTTGTAACTAGAATCCACAAGACTGATTCAAGTGTGAGCGATTCTGCATCTTCATCTTAATCACCTTTATATACAAGAAGCCTCAGTTTATAGTAATTTCACTCCTGTAAATCAAGATCTAGTCCAGCTATACCGAAGCTATTTAACCCTACCTTGCCCCGTCATAAGCACAGTCATATGGGCTTTCACCTGGACTTCGGGGCAGCTGTAAGCAGTGTAGTTTAAAAGCTTCGCCAAGCCGCCCCATCTCAGATGAGTACCTGGCTGGTAGGAGCACGGAAGAGACACACCATTAATCATCTGACTCATGCAGGCGATAAAAGGGCAACACCCTCATCCGCCTACACCTCGAGGGAGTGTTAAGGCATGGTGACTCAGGTAATGCTGTCTCGCATCCTGGGGACCACAGGGATGGTACGGAGAGCATAACAAACACTAATCATATGGGGGGTTGGACCTTCTGCACCGATTTGCACACTGCACGAGGGCCTTAAATAAACACAGCGGTCACACGAAGACATTACCCTCGCATTTTCTTGTTAAGTCTGTTTTGAGTCCGAACCACTGATAACACAGTGAAACTTCCTGCCGCATCTAATGCTGAAGTCCTCAAAGCATTGCAACTGCTAAATTCACAAGTAAGCCAAGAAATCAAGTTAGTGGGCGTGACTTTTTCTTCACTTCCATCAGTTAGGGCAAAAGGACAAGAAAAGCGTTAAGAGGCGAGCAACTGAAGCTGCTGGTCAGTACAGCGAAACAGCAATAGTGCATGAGAGGTGCGTTGTGGCCCAATGAGCAACCTAAATCCTACCTTTTGACGAAATCCACTCGAAGTTCTAGATGACCGCTCCCCCTCTCATTTGCCTTTATCGTCACTTCTTTACTCGTTTTAATTCACAATCTTGCCGATTCTTCCTCAGGATCGGCGCAGGTAAAACAATAGATACTTGGAATACCTTTCAGCAGCATCACAAAATAATAGATTGGTTTTTCGTTATTGCCTTTCCAAATACGATAAAATTGTCGATGAAAAACAGACTGGCATGAGGGAAGAGAAACTACGCTGGACATACTCCTTAAATTTGCCCACTAAGTGCTTTCACTATGCAGTCCGGCTGCAGCGACGCGACAGCTAATGAAGAACACAAATAGTTTAATTTATTTTTATGCCTGGGTTCGTTAGGGACACAGTTTTGGGTATCCAATACGTTTGGATTGAATTTCTATTACCAGTACTTCGTCTGGTTGCTGTTACAAGAAGAGTAGTGAAGAAGCTAATTGAGCGAGAGAAGGAGCCCCGTAATCATGCAGGTAGGTAGAAATGACTCCTACCTTGTCTTTATCTGGTAGAAGAGGAGGTAGTGAGGACTACAAGGCTGGACTTTTCCTACCAAGGAATTGTCAACGACCTCCTGTCATTACCGGCAGTCCAGTGGCCATAAAACAGGCCGTCTAGTGACCGTATGACCTCCTGAAGTTGGCTAAGCATCCATGGTGGCATGCCATACGGGCGTCAGAAAAAACGAGTGTCGAGCGTCGTGAAAGAAGCCCGTGAAATGCTGCTTCTATAATTAGGCGGCTAGTGCACAATCCCTCGTGTCATGCGACAGCACACATCTGACTCCTGTGGGTGTACATCGATGCCAAAATTAAGCCCTTTTTGTGCACGGGTTGGGAAATTTGAATGCAGAGCAGTAGCGAAGCCAATCTCGTTTTTAAGTTTAGCAAACGACTTCCTCATGGAGGCAGCAAATTAGTCTATTAAGGCAACAGCTCCAGAGCACTTAGCCGTCACACCACCCGCCCATTTTCTGTTTGGAGTTAGATTAAGATCTACGTAATGCTCCTTCTCAGTTTAGTTGTGTTACTTCAAAATTTTGGTTCCGCGTCTCTTAAAGTCCTCCTTACAAAACTATTTTTTTTGATTTAATGAGCAGAGGCCGAGTTTTTAATTTCTTTAGACCATATTTCGATGTTTTAATTTGCAGTATTCATTCTGGGTGCGAAAAAGGTTTTTTAGGCATTCAGGTGTTTTCGAAAGCCCAATAGGCGCAGTTACAAAAGGCGTTTGATGAACTTCCGAAACACAGTTAATTAGGAGCGACCAATATGCCAATTTGTGGAGAGGCAAAGACAAGGATAAAAATAGACGCACACTTTGGCCAACTTTAAACGACATGTAGCACAAGGAAAGGATAAAACACTCATTGGAGCGACTATTAACGAGAGCAGAAACTATACTGAAACCAGTCTTAATAACTACGACCGTACTTGAATATCTCTCAACAACGGTCGTTTAATGACTGTTCTCGAGGTTTTAGAGCACGACCTGTGAAAGACACTTTTAAAGTAACAAAGGAATCCGGATGACCTAGGCTTTAAAACCACTAATTGATATGTGAAATTTCACTTGAAATCCCGAGACTATAAATAAATCGGCTGTACAGCTGAATGTTATAAAAGCATGGAAGGAAGCACTTCTCCAGTATTCCTCCACCTCCCCCACGAGGGTGGGTAAGCCAGAAGAAGCTTGCTGAGGTTCAAAGTGCCTCTCACCTTGTGGGGTGGCGCCCAGAGTGGGTCTGTGATGCTCCGTGTCGCAGTAGATGCTCGCCGCGAGACTGGCTCTCCTCGTACTGGCCTTCTTGCTCACCCCCGAACCGGCACCACCACCAGCCTCTCCGCCGGCCCGTTTGGCATCGCAAGGCTCGTTGTAGATGCTGCCACCTCCGGCTTCGCCGTTGGTGGTGGTGTGGGCAGAAGGAAAGCGGTGGGCGTAGGCCGAGTGACGAGCGGCAATGCGGGCGGGTGTCACCATGGCCTGCTGCGGAGTCAGTTGCTCACTAAGCTTGCGCAGAATCGAAGGTACGGACTCGCTGTGCTCCATCACCACGGCAGTGGCTGCAGGAGAACTGCCGAAAGAGGCCTCTTGGTACTCCTCTTCCAGGATCGACTAGAAGAAGGATAGTTCGTGATTTGTTATGTATATAGGCACTGTGAACAGAGAGAAAATAATCGCCCTTGTTCTAATAAAAGCAAAATTCATTTAACTTTTTGCAAAAGCAGACCTAAAACTCCCCGAAAAGGGGGAAATCCAATTTTTCACAGCCAGTGTCTTAACCACCACTGATAACAACAGCAAGTGTTGGCAAAATAAATCACCACCGACAGAAGTGATAACGATGATTTGGGACAAAGATTCCGTCCAATTGGGATTTTCCAACGCGCGTTTAGAGGGCAAAAATTGGGTACTTAGTTGGACCGAAATCGTTCTCCATAACGAGCGCACAATATGGCACGAAAATGAAGCTGAAAATGGGATTTTTCTTTTGCGCAACCAAAGTTTTAGTACATGGCGACTGTTGACAAAAAAGCCTTGAAAACGCCACCCTATTTTCTTATCAAAGAGGGCGCATTTGAATATTGAAATTCAGAATGATGGGTGCCTGGGCATGCATCAAGACCGTACCGCTCCTTTAATGAACCTCGAACAGCCATGTAACAGTATCTAGCCTCCTCATTACCAACTAATTACACGGTCCGTATGTGTGCCAGAGAGGCTCCTATTACCACTACTGGGTCACAAAAGTGGGGCATAGTGACTAAGCCACTCGGAGGAGGGTGGTCGGTTGGGGCGGAGGTCCGATTATACAGAAAGGAACTGCAACAGTAGCAGCTGCTGCCGTGTGGGTCTGGGTAGACGAAGGGGAAGGAATTTGGGTCAACCCGACGGCGCATGCGTGTACCAGCGCATTGGCTAGGCACAACATGGGATCAGAAATGCAAAACCAGAGAAAAAATGGCTAACACTGCCTTGCTGCAGCCAGGCTAAATAGACAACTGCCGGATTTACCAGGAATTGTGACTGCCTAGTGCTGAATGCTGACAAAGCGAAAGAGATCACGCCATGTTGCCAAAATACTCCTCTTTTTTGTTCGAAGGCTTAGACAGGGTAAAAAACTAATGCAAAAAACACGAGACTTATTCACCACATCATGGCAGAATGAACTAATATCGGGTTCAGTGATAGCTCATATCATAATCATCTCCTGGGGCTGGGGAGTTGGCCAAGAGCTCAACACATGTGGAGAGGAGGTGGTAAGTGAGATCACGTGATACCTGATTGACAAAAAGAGGCAATGATTCAGCAGAAACGTAGACTCTTGAGCTCCAATGAGTTGTAGATACGGAACTAAACCCCTTGCCAGTTCTCTTTACCGCCTTTTTATAACCATGAATTTATAGCTCCTGCTTAGGCATCAATTTGGTTTTACGAGAGAATGCCAACTTTTGTGAGTGTTACCAAGTTTGGCTTCGAAAGTTCAGAGGAACCACTGAGAGGCTACGAGGCTAACCGCCAACTCTAGTGGGAGCAGACAAGACCGCAAAGGGGCAAAACTTGTAAGAGGAAGGAAGCCACTCCCCAGGAACTCGTATAGGGGCGTTAACGGACAACTGAAACCGGCGTTCGCCCATTGGGTCAGAGTGCAGCATCATGAATTAGTACTAGGTAGTATATCTGAGGACGTAGGAGAAACGAATACTTTGTATCCATGGTACAATCATCAACCCGAATCAGACATCGTGAGTGGATGAACCTATGAGGAGAATTAAGAGTCGGGACTGCGATACACCGTTAGCAGCTTTAAAAGAGCTACATTTTTGTACCTTGTGATCCGTATTAAACACAATGGGCATCCTGTCGAGTAGGGCTGCTAAGCAACTTTCAAACTGCTGTAATTAATTATGACTATTTGCCCGTATCTCTACTTCCAAAATTAACTACAGCTAGTAGTATATTGGCACCTAGGGATGCACTAGTGCATACGTAATGGAGGCAGAAACTCGTACCTGGAACCATACACTGGCTCTTCGACTCGTCCTAAATTGCGACATGAGCAAAGTCCTCCACCCTGCCTACTAAGCTTTGTTTTTGTTACCACCCTAGAAGCGGATTATCCAACAGTGTGTTTGATGTGCCCACTCCCAATGGCGGGTTAGTCACTCCACTGCTGAAAAATTATCGGTGTGGGCGTGCACTCATTTGCGAGTAGTCGACACAGTGACTACTGCAGACACCACCGAACAACAGGTGGTGGTACTGTGGACGAAGAGTACACCTCTAATGACTCATGTGTGGAGAAGGAGGAGAAGCTAACAAAGATAAAAAAGTAGCCGGACAGGTATTGGCGGGTCGCGGAGAATGCGCGCGTGAGAACAAACCGTGTGCGAAGGGAAAAAAAAGGCGACCAGATGTGGGGCAAATGAGAAAGAACGTGAGTGTGCCACTTCGGTGAACAGCTGATAAGGTGCTGAATGGGCAATTATACGAAATCAAACGCAGTTCCAGCCCTTGAAACCCAGGCCTTTATAACTTTTTACGAGTTCTTAACATTTCGAGTGGTATAAAGTTGAGCTTTTAATAATTATACACCTTCTTTGCGGAGCCCTTGATTCGGGTAGCGTTTTCACACCGGAAATCGAGAAAAAAATTAAACCCAAGGCATTTAAATTATAAATGATTTGGACATCTCATCAAGCGATTATTGGGTGTCAAGATTATAATTGGCTATAATTTCCCACCTGAATGAGAAACTTCCATATTCGCAAATAAGGAAACTCTGTGGTCAAATTCACTATCAATCAAGGAGGTCATGACTGGGAAGGTGACCAGAGTTTAATAAGATATGTTTGAGGCTTTCAAAGTCCAGGCCTGTTCAATCTTAATCGGTTTCCATTAATTCCATATAGTAAATCAGCTGTTGGTCACCTCCTCGATCTTTTTGGAAAAAAGGCCGAATTGGCCAAATAAGCAAAAGAGCGTTAAACTGTTCTCGGGAAATGGGCAATTAATTACACACGCCTGCATTCATTCGCAATAAAATTGCGCTCAACCCGGGACAGAAAAGGTTAATGACACTGAGTACCCCAGGGAATTCACTTACAATCACGAATGTTTATAACTATGGTCCACAGTCTATCACTTCCACAAGCGATTTTTTAGGAAAGTTTGCCCTTCTAGTCGCTGGCAGACTTGCATTATGAGTTCCCCTAAGTGAGGTGACGTAATTGAGAGCAATTGTAGCGATAAAAAGGGGTAAATGGAATTTCACTAAAGAAAAAGGCCACACAAGAGGAGTCTCATAACCGTGTGAGAACGGCATTAGCATGAGGACCAAAGTAGGAGTTCCCTTACTGGCTACTGATACCCACTGAGATGGAGAACAGCAGTGTTCTAGCCCTCTCGTTTTCGGGCTTCAAAGGCGGATGATTGGCAGACAAACTTCTCCGGCAGTTGGGTTGTCTGTGTGTTGGTCACATAAGGAAAGAGGGCTTATATGCCCAAGTCAATGGGCCGTTCGTAATAAAGAGGCCGGAGCGTGTCCATACACGCAAGACAACAAAGACTCCAATGACGCACGCGCGGACCAGTGGGTGAGGAAGTAAAGCCGGCCCGTCGTCATTGATTTATAGGGGTGTGAGTAAGTTCTGGGAAATTAGTACCTGCGCCATGTTAATAATTTATTAAACCCAAGCAGGGGTGGCAGTAGTAGAAGTAGTCATCGCCATGTGGCATGATTAAAGGCCTCACCCAACCCCAGTAGTCTTTGTGGCTCCTCCTCTCAGAGGGGTACAATGAAGCAAAGCTTGGTAGTAGAAGAGAAAGCCTAAACACTCCGGACTCGGCCTGTTTGATGACTCAAAGTGAGGGGAAAATCCCTCACAACAATACCAAAATACCTCAAGTGCTGAGTATGGGAGGAGATGGAAAAACCGTGCATTGAACAAAGGAAAGAACATGGACAAAGCGCCAATCCAATAGGTCGGACTTTCGGCCAATTAGTGGGTAACTTTGCTAGTTTAAACGAGTTTGGTCTAGAAGCGAAAACAGTGACTAACGCAGTCCAACGGGACAAATTTTACTAATTTGCCGCGCTAAGTCCCTCCCCTTTGTCAGTAAAAGCAAAACGACCCATTCACCACGCGTCAGCAGTGCGTCCACACACACAAAAAGCGACAGTTAAGTTTACCGAAGTGGCAGCAAGCAGAGCGTGAGATAGGCCTTGAGTGAAACAGAGGCAGGTGCACCTGACCAAATGACAAAGACGGGGTCTTGGGGTTCAACAACTTGCATCACCTCTTATATTTCGAATGCCTCCGTCCAATGTCTCCACCTAGGACGGTTCCAGAAATTGGACATGCTCCATATATAGAGGTCCAAGTTCAACAGTGGAACTCCAGTTTTGTTAGAATCGGCACCTAATTAGCCACCCTTTTCTTGTCCATGAATGACGGAGTAAAAGATTCCTTTCGGGAAGTGCTAACACCTGAGAAATAACCAGGATGATTAATGACCCAAAATCCATCTGGTAGAGGAATGCAGGTTGCAAAAGCCTTCCGAATTCTTCAAAATTCTGCTATTTCCCAGCCCTCATGCATGCCTCTTGGGCACGTAATTACAAATACCATTGACCACTTCTGGCCGATAAAGACAGCTCCGGAGTTAACTTTCATTTTGAGAAAAATATCCAAAGGAATAGCCTAAATTGAAGCCCTTAGCCGACTCAAATCAGATAAATTGCAGTTTCAATGCAGTAGTAGTTTTGGTTACTATTACAAAGTGTAGTAGTAACCAAAACCCTAGCCCTTTAGTTGTCGTAAAAGGCATCGGAGAGGTAAAGCTAGTACCGCTATTCCGGCTTTCGATGTGAGACTAGAATTAGTGTGATCGACGGCAGATTAGTAAAGCTTTCATTCATTCGCTTAACATCTAACTGGGTGACTGGTGGGCTTTGGTTCATGTATGTAACCTACTGTGTAAATGTGCAACAACTCGTGACGAATTTGTCGTTTCACTCGTACCCGCCCCATTAACCCCTTCACAAAAGTGGAAGCCATGTACTGTGATGCAAGCGTAGGGGGCTTGTTGGAGACATTTGCAGTCACAAACCTTGGGTTAGTACTCCAAAGTGGGGCCTGTATACATGAATGTAACCTACTCCTTGAAGCTGGCTATCTTCATAAGCTCGTATCAATGATTGGAAATGTCAATGGCAATCGAAAAGACCACAAAGCAGCAACTAGCATTTCGTTTCCTAAATGATAAACTAAATGATATATATATATATATATATATATGATATATGTAAAGATCTGTATTAAAGACGGTTGAATAACCAACGAAAGTCCACCACCTTTAGCAGCTGTTGTCCTAAGTGTGTCACATAAGGTGAACCGATTTTTAGGGGTGGAGAATAGCTAGCAAAACATTTGGGGGCGTTTTAATGATGGCACATCAGACAGGAGAGGGGAGTTAGAGAGGGAGCATTCTCTGAGCAGGAAAATACCAACGAACATGGATGAATTAAACAACACGATTCGAAAGACGAAGCAGCTGGCTGTGTTGAACAAGATAATGCAACCAAGTGAAGGCGTTGATGTAGCTTTAAGTTCGATTTAAATTTAATAACGGCGTATATTCGATTCTACCACCGACAATACTACTACAAATAAACCAAGCACATGCTTACACTCAGACTTCAGTTAACCGAACTCTAATTCCTTTCAACTGAGAGGCTCTTAGAGCGTTATACACTGCCACCAAAATATTATTACCTTTCCATCCTCTCTTCTTTCGGAGTTTGATGAACATTCAAGTATGAATGGGGAAAAAAGAGAAACGGCTGGGATCAGACAATTCCAAATTCCAAGGGTACTTATGGGTTCTTCAGCGAAGTCTGGAACTGAAAATATACTCAATACAGGCGGCACAAAGGGGTATTTTGAAAGGTCACTTCGCCCCCATCCTCCCAGTTGGACAAATCCGAATAAGCACAATGAGGTTAGAGAGCTGTAACACGCTAGCTACTTGACTATTTCGGCAAGAACGGGTGAAATAGCTTCAACCCTGTTCAAGCTCTTTTGTTGTCAGGATGGCGCTTTGTTCAAGAGGTAAACAATAAAAACTAGTCAAACTTGCTCTTAGACTTAAGGCAAAGTGATAGGAGGGAATATTAACCTGTTGTACGTCCTTAAAACAAATATTTTTCTAGTACAGAAGTAGTAGGTCTATTTAGTGAAGGAAAAATTGATAACCAATAATAGTTGCTTCTCAGCATTAGAACAAACGCCTTCTAATCGCTTGGTAATTTCGATACAAAAGACAAAATCTAACTTCTATAGAGTGTTTACAAGCTTTGAAGGGCATCTGGAATACCATTCCCGTAACAGCTCCAATGCTACTTCATCTCTTCACGTCCATCATTAACCTCAATGGTTTAGCACAAATGGAGAGACGAGTGAAGATGACGGTAAAGACAAACTCCGACTCAGTAGATTAAGTTGAATAGTGGATGTGCAAGTGGTAAACGAACTATAGGATGCTAGAGTTATCAACGATAACATCGAGACACATAGAGTGATACTAAGCTACTTGATTACTTTAAATTTTAAATGGGAATTCAACTGTTGCAGAATAGTTAGTTCTCAGGATAGCTACTGGGCATATAGAATAGGAAATTTTATGAAAATGAGCATGACACCATGCAGTACAAAAGTCAGTGAATTTGAAATTACTCAAAAAGGGCATCCACAAGATGTACTTTCAGGTAGATACAAAAGTATTCAGTTCTTTTCTCACGAAAATAAAAACGGTTTAATAACCGGAAGCCAGGTCGGTCAGTTACAATCTTAACGTGTAGTAATCGCACAAACTACAAATCATTTCAAAGACAACAATTTTACCATAAAAGTTGAAACCCTCCCTAATAGAGAACCAAGAAAGCGGTCGTTGAGCCCTATTCAACTCAGTTTCCTGAACCCTTAGGAGAGACCTAGTTTTAATGGATTAAAGAAGGAAGATTTGTGGATGAAACTCCATTAGTGCTAATAAAAACACTGCCGTTGTAGGTAGTGAGTTAGGGGCCTCAGGCGTAGAACAGAGGCGACGGACACTACCTGTGCACACATGGCGATGGCCGGGATGAAGACAAATGCCCGTCTGTCTGTGTTAGGAAGTTTCGTTCAAACACCAAATGGAGATGGCATGTGACTTATTCCCTGAATGATGGCACAGCTGTCCTTTGCACACCAGAACGAGATAAAATATGCTCTTTCCAATGACCTGCGAGCGAAAGGACTTCTAATTAAATCGGTAAGGACTCTGGTATAACACACTATAGGGTCACAACTTTACTCAGTAATGGATACCCTAAGGAGGAACCGGAAGTCTGTAACCAGGGTATGGGGTGAGCATTCACGTAGCCCTACGTAAGTCGTAGCTAGAAAAGCGGTCGGGTAGGCAGTCCCACATTACACCAGATAGCTCATTATTTCATAATTCCTTAAATTGAGGTGACTTTGTCTCAGGCATTCTGACACACCTGTAATGGAACGGGGGGCAGTTGTAAACTCAACACTAGTTGAGCTTTTCTTCGACACGTATGGCACCAATGTACCAAGATGAAGTTAAGTTCCATAGTCTAACACCATATATCAATGCGCCCTGCAGTGTTTGCCACAAGGAATCTAGAGTTACAAATTAATCAATCACAAGAACCTCTCTTGAGCACTGTCTACAGTCGGCATTGTTTAGAAGCTAAGTTGGGACAGAGATAGTGACAAAAGTGGGTGACCGAGGGAGCTAGACGACCCTAAAAAGGCTGCCAGTACAGTTGCACAAACTACGTTACTTGTTCCAGTGAGTATGACAGGAGCTTCAAAGCTAGTGAGTCTCCACTCTCTGCCGTGGTTTTTAGTGGCCATTAGTGGCAATGACTCAGAGATAGGGAGATTCACCCAAACAGATATAGCGCGTCTGTGCGCAAGTTGTGGCTACGAATCCCAGAGACAGAGTGAATGATGAACCCCAACACAACCGCAAGCGAGCGCGAGGAAGCACCGGGCTGGAAACGCCATGAATCACTAGGGGCGCCTGTATCTGCTCTCGGGCGTCTTGTTTACTCTGGTCCCAAGGACGTAGAACACAGAGAGTAGTGTTATGGTTGCAGTCAAGTCTCGGTTGGTCTTTGGACTACCTAGAATCACACTGCTAATATAGGCAGGCATGATATTGCCTTAGTTAGACAAACAGTGCGCTGTCAGAAGTAGGCTGTGTACACAGTCATGAGATGTGGTCACAAGACGTTTTCTACTCATGGCACAAACAGTGCGAGAGATTAGTACAAACCAGGTGAACAGATCCTGATCGGACTAAGGTCTTTATAGGAACGTCGGGAGTGAGTTTTCCTTTACCTGGTCCCATATGAACTGCAAAAAACTCGTATTTTGATCGAAACTCCAAGGCTACACTGGTGCAAGTGATTTAGACACCTAGCTCAGTGGGTGTTTCTACAGAGCGGGCTCCCATTAATTAACACTTGGCTTGTTACTCGGGGTCTGATTTTGCACTCAGAGACGTCCAGAAATAGGAGCAATGGGAGAGTAATAAGGTTGACGATCAGGTGCACGGAATAAGGAAAGCTAATCACCCTCGACCCCCGGTAAGGATCAGGATACATGTTGACTAGAGTATCACGTGTCCCGATGGAGCTGGGCTCAGGGACTGGTGTCCGAAAAGTGGGTCGTTCTTTCCGGTAAACAGGGGGAGGGAGAGGGGTGGGAGGTAGTATGCTTAATCTGTGAGGCGAAATGTAGCAGGACTGTGAGAACTGGGCCTCGGAGTAGTAGCCAATTTTTGGCTTCACCAATGAAAGCGAAGCGTCGGAAAATTGGGTCAACCTATAGGTAAACAAGACGGTTTGTAGATTGGACGGCGTTATTTTGACGGTGAGGATTTATGAAGCACATGAGGGAGGTCTCTAACACTACTAATCTTGAGACATGAAATAGCTGACATTTTAGGAAATATTAACCACCGAAACGCTTTTCAAAGACCAATCTAGGTTATATGCGCCCAAAATTTCTTGGTTTGTCCATGCAACATCTCCTCTAGTGCCTATAGTTTCATTTTCAAAAGTGATTACGACTTAACTATCACGAGCTTTTGGGGGAAAATTCCATCTATTCTCACCCTAGAAGAAGATTGGGTTACCAAAAATACATGCCCATAAAAAGTTCTAAAAAGTCATGGTCTATTTTGGAACCGGATTGTCTGAATTTAGCCTTTAACGGAAGAGTTTTTGAGAAAACTAGGAATGATCTACGCAATCGAGAACGTGTCTTTCGAAAAGGCCATTTTTTTCTGTTACAAGAACGTCCACTGGCTTGTCTGCTCTTTGTTGCACAGCACCTCTGACAACCATCGCCTGCTAGAAGGTTTAATTACCGGAGTGAAAAACAAGAGCCTTTTATGGTCTAATCTGAGCAGACAGAATTGATTACTTCCAAGTGCTAAAATAGACTAGCTACTGATTTTAGAAGGTGGGTCATAAAGGATTTGCTCTTTTCCTTGTGATGGGATGCCATAAAACCCAACTATTGCGAAACCGAGGGAGTGAATGTGGACCACTTTAGTCCCTTATCCAACCAGAGTTGGGGCCAAATGCAACTGAGTTGAAGAATGCTACTTCCGATTCAGCTTGCGAAATTACGCAGTTTTACACCCCAAATATTATCTCAAAGACTGCAATAGCGGAACTAATCCAATTAACTTACTAAGGACCTTTGAAAACTGAATAAATGCCGTGGCAGAAGAAGAAGAGTAGGAAAATACATATGGCGACCAATCAGCTATAACAGACAACCAACTGTTGCTTTTTGAATAAAAGTTAAAAAACGACCAGACAGGAGAGCAGAACAAAACGCAGCTATCTACAAGCTTGAGGCCTCAAAAATGCATTACAAAATGGGGGCAAGCAAGAGGATACATTTCCCCAAGCGTCTAGTCGAAACTCGTCTTTAACTTTACCGGACAGTTGTCGCTGAAACCCAGTCATATGGATGGCGTCGACTGCAAGTGTATACATTTAAAGTTCACTAAGGAAGGTCGGTCTTTATGAATTACCGAAGCTAAGATGCCCTTAGAAGTAAAATTCAAACAAAAGTATTTCATACTGTGTGAAGATGTTTGAAGCATCAGATAGGCGATCTAATCACGAGTACTGGAGGTCTTTCATAATAAGTCTCCTGCGAAAGCAATGCAGAGACAACTATCGGCCTTTTGCGTCCGTTTTGGGGAAAACGACGCTACCTACTTCGGACAAGATAATTGTGCGAGGCATTAACCCGTGTGCCAAACTCACAGTCGCGTAATGAGTGCAGTTTACGGTGGAGGTTGGGTGTGCGTGCCTACACATGTGACTAAGTGTCTCGAATCCCAGCGAATTGTGCAAGCGTCCCAATCTTGCGCCAGCTCAACCTGTTTATCAAGTCTAGCGCCACATAGGCCCCATAATCTTAATCCACTGAAGGATTCATCCTCACTAAATCTGAATCGACTGCTGCGACTTAACAATCCAATAAAACCAGACCCCAATCCATTGCAATCCAAGTTTATCTACCTGGCCGAGCATGTTTATGCTGGAGTAGTAAATGTCTTGGCAAAAGTCGACTCTCTCTCCAGTTTGAAAGAATAAATCTCCTGCTTTCTAAAACTCCCTTCAGCGGGTATTGCTGACCGGGACTGGGGGAACCAGCTTCATAGATGATGATCAAACAGATGAAAAAATTTCTTTAAGTTACAAACGAGCAAAATTAATTTACAAAAGGCCCGCCTTTGCCCAAGGGAGAAGGTGGATTGCTAGCAGGAAATTAATCACCCCAAACTTGAACTAATGCTAGACATGAGAGATTAGGAGATACATCTTCTTTGCATTTTGTCTAATTGGGGTACCCATGTTGACTTCGCCATAAGTTGAGAGAGAGAGGCATTGAAAGATAATCTCAAAGTAATAAATGTGCCAATTACTAGTTGAATACTAGATAAGAATGGCACGAGGAGTACAAATTATTCGATTCACTAGCTAAAACGGATACCATTTGGAATGGAACATCCTCTTCATATGGTCACCAATTCAGCCGTGGAAAGGCATGAACGTGAAAGGGCACAGCATGAATCATCTTTTCCTTAAGAAACGTCGAGCTTTATACACCCCAAATGACGACATGACGAACCATACTTTCGACAATCGCTTTTTGTTCACCAATACTTCTGTGAGCATGAGAAAAAGTTAATTGACAAATATAACACTAGTAGGTTTAGAACAATGGGAACGCTCAATGATCTACAACAGGTGTCAATTCGAAAAGAGCAGGGATTTAAGATGAAAGACTCCAGCTAACTTGGAATTCCAAAAACAGCATCTTTAATTCCTGTGTGTGTTGCCTACGAGATCCACAAAAGAAGCTATCGACAAACAGCTTGAACCGGATATGGGGATCTTAGCCATTTCATAGTGTCCTTTTTGAAGGAAACCTCTAGGTCAATGCAGCCTACACTATGAAATATGTCACATATACACGGAAACACCGCTACACTGAAGAGTTTTTTGCGTGGGAGTACAAACGGACAAGTGTAGGTTCCCACAGGGACTAATTCCGGACAGTGCCGGATTATGGCATCAACACATGGAAGTAGGGGAGATGGAAACGGGGGAGGGGCACCAAATACCTTTGTCATGTGGGGAGAGGAAAACGTCGACGTCCCACATGCAAGTGATCCCGATCTACTCCTCTCTTTCTAATAATTATCGAGTTAGAATTTTGGGGCAGGTGAGTACATCGAACCAAAGTGTGATGCGATACGTCCATGGAATGGCGTTTCCAGAGGTCAATGTAAATCATTGCATGTTGTATTTTTGGCTTCATTTACGGTAACGCTGAGAATCGGAATCGTCAAGAGCCACATGATCCAATCGATATTTACTTCTTCATGCCAGAGATTTACATGGTGAAATTGGGATCCTAGCAGTTGATTACGGCTTTTCTATTAACCAATTGATTAACCTTATTGGAGTTCCAACCAAGGGTACATAAATGAGCTTGAAGAAAATGGTAAATGAAAATCGATACTTAAGTGAGAAACGCCTAAAACGGCAGATTTTCAGTCTATTTGCACTGATTTTCCTCATAATGAATGAATGGAACGGCAAGACGGTTTGCCGGCAAGCCAACTGTAAAATGCTTCTTATTGAGTGCAGCTTCGTAATATGGCACTGGAAATTTGATTCTTTTACATTACTAAGCGCTGTGCAAATCGGATTTTTGTGTCCTGACAAGAAAGAACTTTTCCCAACAGCAGGCTCGATGGATTATATTTCAGCACCTGGGGCTGTATAAGAAAATCGTTTTTTCCTTAAAAGCAACAATGAAATCTTTATCTGACAGTTCGTAAAATCACAAAATCCACGGCTGAAAAGGCTGATGAAATGCAAGAAACACTGTTTTTTCGCCTGGAAGTAAGTGCATCACTTAGTTGGCGTGGGCTTCCTTTTCAATAGAGAACAGGGCATATTATTTTGGAACCAAACGGCTGACTTTTAGGCACTAAAGTAATTGTGTCGTTTCAAAGTACACGCATACGACTACAGTGATTAATAATACCAGCCAGTGCTTTCAGTACAGTCGCTAAATTTCGCAAAAGTAGGACATGCTAAGCGACTGCATTTCGAAGGTTGCTGTCACAAAAATGCCTATATGTTAGAAATTAGGTTGTACCATTTACTGGAGAAGAGCTATTGAAAGCCCGGTTTTGACTTGAAGAGTGGTAGAGAACTGACTAATATTAAATTAAAAAGTCGGACACTACTTGCATGGGCGTAGCTAGAGAAACCGATGGGCTTTCTGCGCCTTTATCATTAGCTAATCTACATATCAACAGGTTTGGCATTTGCTCCACGACGATTAGAACAGAGGGGTATTTAAATACTTTAAATGGCATTTACCCGATGAATCGAGGTTACTGTGCAAATCTAGAAAAGTTAAGAGGTAATTAGTAACCTTTCAAACGTCAGATGTGAGCAAATAACTGAAAATCATCCGATTACGAGAAAGGAGCCAATCAGGAATCTCGGTACTTTAACAACTAATAGTTGTGAAGTTAAATAGATCACAAGAGAGTCAGTACTAGATAGCTATATCGGTAGTGCATTTAATGTAGCTTAGAAAAACAAAATTAAGGCCCTGTCTCTCCGGCTAATAAAATGAACACTTAACATTAAGAGAATAGGACACAAATGCAATAAAACGTAAACAATTTCGGGCATAAAACAGTCAGACCAAATTAATTATGTAAGTAGTAAACAACTACAGAACGTTTTATACAATAATGTGAACTCTGTGAACAGAAAGTGAATCGATACGCAATTTGGACTTCATACAGGGTAGAAGAAATTGGTTACATGACTCAGGCACATCATGCAATAGCTTAGCTTTTCGTCAATAGCGATGGTACTGGTTAAAACTACAAGGACATGAGTAGCTTACGATGCATACAAAATTAACCTAACTGAATTATGAATCAGTTTTAATCAATCAAATCATGTTGAAAAGTTTTGAAACGAACATAAAAATGGGTACTCACGCTGCCATCAAAAGAGCAAGGGACAGCATCTACAGACCTGACAGCAGGTGAGCAATTGTCCACTGATCGACGGGAAGAAAAAAGACGCCATATTAAAGTCTTGGATTTCTGCCCTGATTTCAAGCAATTATTTCCAGTTTCTGAAACTGGATCCTTGTATTTAGAGCGTCCTCGCAGTTTGATTGGCATTGTATCTTCATATATGTCGTGCCATGAAACGAATGAATAAGTTCTAAAATGCAATCTAAACGCTTTAAAAAATATTAATGTATCTTTGACCCAAAAGTTAATTTAAATGCTACGTAATGGGCTTGTAACTCACTGGAGCCGCAACGCGCAAGAACCACAACCAAACTTAACGAATTACAGCGCCATAACCTTCATGCAGTAAAAGCCCTAGTTGACCTTCAATAGTAAACAAAAGCAATGTTTTAAGATTTCTGATTTGCCAAATTGTCTCGGTTACTAAAAATTTGAGCTTTTTGCAAATAGTTTATTTGAACTAGCGTATTTAATATTTACCAGAAGTGCAGAATACGTAAAGCTGAATATTTTGTCATAGTATTTTCAAATCGCCAATATGACTTTATTTAAAAGGCATTTCAAAGTTCTTTGTAAATAGAATCCGATTGAAATTAACTCTCTAACCTTTTTGAGACCACTGGGACAATATTATTTTCCATAATCTTTATTGCTGTTGATTAATAAGTACCTTCTCCTAAGCGCCAAGGCTATCTATCAATATTACTGAGTGTAACTCAGCTCTAGCGATCGCAGGTGATAGACATCAAGTGGGCTTCATAAAAAGAGTTCGACTGTCACTTAGTCTTGGAAGATAAATATGCTTTCCCATCTCCATATCATTGCTGTAGTCAACTTCTACAAAACATGTTTGAAAGTTGTCTCTTGAACCTTCTATCTTCTAGCTCACATAATACTTTAATTTTAACTTAAGTGTTAATGTTAGGGTTGTTTATTTATGATGGAATCTCTATCAAAAACCCTTGGAAAAAGGTCCTGAAATGCTTCTATATTTTTTTTGTTTCGCTACGCAATACTAATTACATCCACTGAATAACTGTTCTCGAGTAATTTCATAAAATCTCTCAGGGTCTGGAGACCGTATTTCTTGTTTTTTTAGTGTTATACACTTGAATGATGTTTTCCTAATTTTAGATTCTTGAAAAATGCGCTAGAATTAGTTGACCTAAGCAGCTGTTTTAATCCACATTTGTTCTTATTGACCCTAGTGTGCAACCACTCCTACCTATCACACAACGTCGAGCTTCGAAAAGGTCTTTGTTCAACATGATGTATTTTTTGCTGCTATCCAATGAAATTAGTTCTACCTAGAAAATAATTATTTGATTTCCCGGTATCCAAGGTTATTGCACATTGTGAGTGTGTGAATATGGCTAGTAGGTTGAGCATGAGTCTGAGTGGCTTCATGATTTCTCTAGGAGTATATAATCCGCTACCATATCTTTGGCTTTTCAGAAAGGGTCCCTTTAAAAGCACTTAAGGTTTTTATTAAATAATTACTGAAGAAATTTCACGGTATTTTAGCTTCCCAGTGTGACTATCAATGCTTTTCCATCTTAAGCCTTTACATGTTTTATCTTCAACTTTTAAATTAATGGCAGCAAAATGTTTTATGAATCTCATTTTTCGTATTTTGCTGTAGGGCCCTCCATAAGTGATAGGTATACTGACCTCCTTTTTGGTTGGAAATAGTAATTTAACAGTTTGAATAATTTGAGCCAAACGACAAGGTAATGTGAGGCCTGTGCCTTGCGGTGTGCTGTGTTACCCCTTCTCCAACAAACTTCAGTCTTTTTATCTACTGATATCCCATGTTGGTTGGCTCTGATATGATGGCTGTGGTCGGGAGAACTAATTCAAAAAATCACTATAATTATCTCGTTAAGCTTTACTACACCAAGGAGTATTTTCGATCTTTGCTTCTTTTTAGTTACTGGCTGGTTCTAAAAAAATTATAGGAATTAGTAATATGAAATCAATAATAGGTATTAACAAAAACGAAGAAGTGGTAAAATTGCCACCCTTCCAGATAAAAAAGTCGTACTCCACGTCTGTAAGCACTGAACTGAATGCTTAGATTTTCAAACGAAATAATCGATAATTTTACTTCATTGCTCAGGTGGGACGGGTGGTAAGCATCGGAAAGGGTATGCGCGTTTTTGCAGTTTTATTGAAGAGTGTAGCATAGCCGAAAAAATCATCAATTTGAATGGGAAATTCTGCAGTCACCTCCAAGCCCTTAACGCAACAGAGCTCTGGAGAAGTTGGAGATAATCTCAATAAATCGCATCGTCACTGTTCACGTAGAAGCAGCAGTGCTCATGAGTCACAACGCAATAGACCCAATTCCAGCAATCACTTATCAGTTGACAACTCCAGTCAGTACTCTCCAGCTCTGGTCGTGAACCCTGCCGAAGTTAAAGAGTGTAAGCTGGCGAAACAGGGTGAGACAGAGGGAGAAACTACCGTTGAAGCTGTCCCAAAAATACCCGTTATCACGGTGACAGACATAAGTGATCAGCAGGAAAAACCTTTGACCACTCCTTTGCTGCCTGTAAGCTCTTCCGATTCCAATCATGACAGCCAGCGAAAAACCCAGCCTGGACTGACGGGCGTTCCTCGACACAAACCCATTACACCCTTGTCTAAAACGTCCTCCACTCGATCAATGTCATCTTGTATAAAGAGATCGACTTCCGTATCCTCCAGTCCAGTTAGGCGTCGAGATTCCAAGGGTTCGACAGTCCAGAAATCGAAGCCCAACACAGGAGCGCTAATACTCAATAGAAGGAACAGTCCTCCAATTAAGTCACGTCCCTCAGACGCAGTTCAACCACGTGTTATCAAGAAAGAATATGAGAGATTGGGGACGCCCCCAGTAGTCCGACGCAGTAGTTCTCGACGTTACAGCCCTTCGAATCCCCCCAGAAGATGTTCTCAAAGAAGGCTGGGTCGTGGACCACCACAATCTAGACTGGAGTACACCTTCTACATCAGGGACACGGATGAGCAAAGAAAACCTTTTGATGAGAACACGGCTGATGCTATAGCTAGGGGCTGCCAGTGCTCGATAGAGCTTATCACTTTGGGCAAGGGCTTTCCGCCAATCGTGTACAAGGGTGTCAAAGTGTGCCCCGTCACCGTGACGACGTCAAACATGAAGAATTTGAGAAAGTGCTTAGCCAGATTGGATGCCCACTATCCGGAGTTTCATGCCAAGGCATTTTTACCGCGCAACACTTGAAATGAAGGGCCGGGACAATTTTTAGGGGACTTGTCTGTTTACTGGTCTGAATTCTGATTTGAAATACCTGACAAATTTTACAACAAAGATATGTCTAACACAGCGGTGCTCCTAGGTTTGATTGCTTTGCGTGAACTTCACTTTACTTAAATTAAATCTTGCCTGATTGTTAATTGGAATTCCTGTAAACAGGACTGAGGAACTAGTGTAGCATAGTTTCACTGATATTTCATATGTCAGACAAAGCATACACTCGAGTCTAGAGAACGTGAATGCAAGATTATCATCTAAAATGTGTTTTTGGGCTTGCTTTCTTCGAATTCTAATAATATTGATCGCTCATGAGACTTCATGGTGTCGAAAACCATACCTTAAGGCTGTGGCAATGAGTGATTTACAGAACTCTTCCAATCAGCTAACACGTAATAATGGTCTCTTTGGTACTAAGATCTAAGAGGTGAATAGAAGATCTGAGAAACTTTTAAAAAATGTCGCTAGTGGGGTAATGGGGAAGCTGAGTGTTTCATTTATTGTACCCTATTTGGCTCTCTTCTTTTTGCATCCATCATATCGCAGTGATCTAGCATTGATGCCAATTGTATAGTACATACAGGAAGTCAGGTGAATGGATTGCAGGCTGGACAAGTTATCAAAGCCCATCAGTTTAGCATTCTACACTGTTACCCAGCATAACTTACTCAACCACTGCCTCGAAGTCTACCTACTAATCCACCAGCCATTGAGGTCGCACTCAACCCCCAAGCGTCGAACCAATAACTCCATGTTGCAATATATCTAATTTGATTTTGTTTCTTGAAACCCGTAGATATGTTACAATCTCACCAATCAAATGCTCGATTACAAGGCAGAATTTATAAACATCTATTTCATTCAAATATCATCTTTTCCCTAGAAACGAAACACTCGCCCAGGACTGAGTGTTACCCATTTCCAAATAAGACCAACTTCTAGAAATTAGGTGGTTTATCTAGCCGAAAGTCATTTTGAAGATGTTTACCCAGCAATGTCTGCCTAAGAATATTCTTATGTAGAAATATTCCACAAATTTCCTATAAAATTTCGTTTATTTAAAATTGCAGAGGCGCAAATCTCTGTGCATCCCTCACGATACCTGTGATTCATTAGATTCCAAGTTATACAGCGAATGTACGCAGTTGTATTTACCGAAGGTATGGAAAACTAGTAATTTACACAAAAGTCAGGAGGGAATCGAGAGGCGTGCCACGAGTGACCACTTAGTCGCGGCATTTCTTGTCTTTCTTGTGCTTCTTCCCCGCACTCGGGGCCGGAGACTCGCCGCCAACCGACGGCTGCTCGTGCCGTAGACCGCGTTTTCGCTCCGTCCTGTCGCCCAAGGCCTCGCGCTTTCGCTTCCCACCTCTGCGAACGGGAAGACAAGTTACTGACGCAAGTCAACCAGGTGTATCTGCGTCACACCTCTGAGAAAAGCCCCACAACGATGTTTCAGTGTCTACCAGACCCCAAGCCCGATTTGCCACAACCGTCATTTTTGCCTTAAAACTACTAAGTTGGAAATACAGCAAGGTCAGGCTCTAGGGTTCCACCCGATTGGGGCCTCAAGAAAAACCCAAACATCATGAGTGGCGAACAATCTTTCCCCAGATCAATTTGCCAGTGCAATCAGTATTCTGATTAGAGTTCGTTGCCCTCGTGGCTCATAAAAACTGGACACTAACTCTGGACTCCTAGTGGCTAGACGACGGGACAGTGAGACGCAATCCCACCCAATCGGACTTACACATTAACTGGAATGAGTCAAATAAACCTGTGCTTCCTCTATCGGTCTTGTTTTAAATAAGTCCTTACATGGTTTAAAGAATCGCGAATCACCGCAAAAGATACTGTAACAAATCTCGCGTTGAAGCACAAAACTGAAAGGCATATTAGTTAAGGCCATGCAACGATCCATGTAAGTACACCTTAAAAGACCCACAAAGAAAATGAAAAGTGACTTCTTTCATCGATTTCTATTTTCTCGAGAACAACTTAGGCTGAGCTAAGACTGTCGAACACATCAAGGGTCGGAAACTCACCCGTGTTTCTCCTCCGGCCCTCCCGAGGAGCCCACACGAACATGGAGAACAGAGAGCGCAGCCCCATGTCCGGCCACGGCGGTGTTCCAGGCCTTGGCCGAGCCCCGGACCGCGTAGCGCTCCAACTGAGTTTTCCCTTCGGCACGCAGAAGCTCGCGCACCGCCTCCGCTCTCCGCGCAGTCGCCTCGGCGTCCAGTTGCCCACCGTTCGTTGTCTTCGTTGCCGCTGGCTCACTACCCGCAGGGATAAACTCCTCGCCCAGCTCCACATCCTCATCGTCCTCATCTGCATCATTATCGCTAGAAGCACCACTAGTTTCCATTTTACTGTCATCGTTGGTGGAGGCGGGTAGCGGTAAGGTAGTCTCGCCTTGACGTAGCATCGATTTTAGCTACAATGAAAGTAAATCAAAACATTGCAGGATACGAAACACGAAGCAGAACTCCTTATCCTTGTATGAAGATCGCACCTGGTGCTCCTGGGCCTCCTCACCATCGGCAGATTTCAGTGTCTCATTCAAGGACTTGACTAGCTCCCTTATAATGACAAAAAGGAGGCCGCGAATGCGACGAGCCCATCCCGAAGCCACAGCCTGGTCCCCATTACCCTCTTCGATGCCCTTGAGTCGCCGATTAACGAGGGCTCCATCGCCACCTTGACGAAGGCTTCCAGAGCTCCAGAAGGCTCCGTCGTCGCCCGTAGTGGCAGACTGGTGCTGCTTTTTGCACTGGAGGCCTCCATCGGCACCAAGTAGGAGCTCCAGTTCATCTGCCAGCTGCTCAACGGACTTGCGTTGCACGCCGAGGCCGCAGAGTATCACCTGTGCACAAAATGAAAGGCTGAATTAATGCACCAAGGAGCGGGGGATTGGAGAATCGAGGGTGGTGATGACATGCCTGCTGGGTCTTGTTGAGCCTGACATGAGGGAATCGGCGAAGGAAGTAGAGGTTGGCCAGCTGGGGCAGTTGATCGGCCACCATGGGGAAGTCAAGGAGGGAGCGCAGGTACCGGTTCAGACGCTCCAAATCGATCGGAGAGAAGAAACTGCGCACCTCGACTGCCGTTAATTCTGCACAAGGAAAACGATACGATTAGTTTGCAATACAATGTCATTCACAGGACGTGCGAGCGAAGACCATCTTTGTTTAGGAACTTAAACTGTCTAAAGTCATACTACAGCTAATTCTACAGAAATATTTTGTAACATTGTTAAGGCCTCCACCTCCCTTTATAGGTGGTTGGACTATGTCATCAATGCGCTTCAACTTCTGCTTCGATGATACACCTAAGGGAAGTAGCCAAGTGGGCGATGAACTATGAAAATAAAGAGTGAGCGTGACTCGTCGATTCACGTTAGAGCACACAAATGTCTCAAAGTTTTATAACTTGCGTTTCATGTAATTCGAAATCAACTAGGACAGACACTTAACTGTACAGAAATAACGACATTGGTTGTGATCGCGTCTTGATGGCCATTTAGTTTCGCAGAAATTCGAGGATAAAAACGACTCACCCTTTCCAATCCAAGACCTCGTGGATTTCGAGACGAGCAGTTCCAGGGAATATGAAGCATCAAGACTGCGGAAGGGTCCAGGCAACAGCTTGACAAACCTCATGCAGAAATCTAAGAGAAAACGGACATAGTAAAAGAAATCGGATTTGTGGGTGAAATACAGATGGAGACGCGTGGTGTACCGAAATAGAACTTCTTTAACCAATCAACACTGACGCCTGCGCCTCCATCGTGGCGCAACTCCGACAACATGATGCACGAGAATTCACCAGTAAGTTCGTTCTGTAGAAAGAGAAAGTAGGGTGTGTATTAAGACGCCAAAAAGGGCTCTAGCAAAGCATTGCTAGGACTCACCATAGTTTGTCGCAGATAGACGGGCAAGTAACCGGCCCTCTTCCAGAAGCGCATCAGCTTCGGTGTAGCACCGAAGGACACGCCCAAGTAATTGAGTTTCTCCGGTTTGCGCTCACTCAGTCTGCTGAGCAAAGGCGGTAGGCTGGCTGAAGCTCTTCGCTCCACCTTTTCTGTGAGCAGTTTGTGGTGATCATGCTCCTCGGTGCCCTTTTTAGCCTTCTTGGCAGCCGAGGAGGCAACATCCTGCTCTTCCTCATCCTGCTCAGAGAGATTGTCGGGGATTTCTTCCACCTCTTCCTCTTCTTCCTTAGCTTCCACGTCCTCAGTGCTGGAGTTAGAAGATACGTCGCCATCACTGTCGTCTGAATGCGAGGTCGAGGACCTGGACTCAGCAGCAGCCTTTACAGCGTCGGAAATCGTCAGGGGCTGTAAGAGTCAAGCGAAATACAAGTTTTAGGATTTAAAAAAAATTCACTGGTTTATCAAAAAAGCTGTTGTAGCAGAAAATGTCAAGCGTGACAAATTAGCATTCGGCGTAGCCTCAAACCATAAGGTAAGTAGAAGTGATTGAACTTCGTATCCACATGACTTATTAATTCGAAATGTAGCAAGGTAGCCATCACAGAAGCTTGATAACTTTCAATAAACGAATTGCAACCTTATTGATTGACGAACAAATGTCACAACGGACATGCTCATTGAGAAGGCACGCTGCACTCATTGCCATAAATTAATAGTAGGTTACGCTGGAGACCTATCACGAATATAACTTCTTTCCTGACTTACGACTTCTCCCAAATAGTACTTCTTCAGGAGCTGCAAAGCCCTCGAGCCGTAGCCCAATGACTGGTAGTCGGGGTGTGTCGATATGCGGACTATTCTGGCACCTGAGAGCTCCCCAAAGTTGGGCTCACAGAACTGCTGGCTCACCGTCCAGGGGATGAGGTCACCCGATGGCTTCAAGCCTCTCGACAGACTACGCATCACAACGTCTCGGTTGATTTTTCCCTCCAAACAGACCTGGATCACGCAGAGGATCTCCGGCACCTTGCCCGAACTGGGGTCATAGGGGGCTAGGAGAGCGAAGATGTGATGAGCTGGGGCGTCAGAGAGCAGCTGCAAGTCATTTGGAGAGTTTTTGTAGTGCGAGGCCACGTAAAGGGCCATGAGACGCTGCAGAAACACCTCCGTAGAGGCGTGGTATGCAAAGAGTGTGTCCCGGTTCACGTAGTAAAGTTGGCAGAGGTCAGGCGCGGGTGCGATTCCTCCGGTCTTTGAATCAGCGCTGGAGGAGAGAAACTTCTCACCGCAGTCGAGGCACAGAAGACTGTTCAACCAACTCTCCACGGGGTCACCATTGGCGTATCGGATAGCCTCCTTTAGCGAGACCTCGTAAAGCACACGTGCCTTATTCACTGTAAATCAATGGAAAATTCGTAAGCATTACAACTGAAGGACAAATAACTCCAGAGGAGTTTACAGTTAAACCTACTGAGTTGCAGGCCCTTTCCAACGTCCACTGACTCTTTTGAGGCTTCTGGTTTAGCCAGGGTATCCACCCGTTGACACTCATTTCTCAACTGCTCAATGAGTTTCACTGAGAGGGACCGACCGGTGCCCTCATAACCATTGATGGTGGAAGCCATGAAGACCAGCTTGGGTCCCGTGATCATCTGACGCACTGCTGGCAACGGAATGGCAGCTGCTTCGTCAATGCAGAATAGGTCAGGTTGCCACCCTCCGCCAGCACCAGAGGCGGCCTCCCAGGGTTGCAGATATATCAGACTCTGGCGGTACAATCTCCGAGTGACTTCAATCTTTACAACGGCCTTGTTGTGCTCGGGATCGGTGGAGCGATGGACCGTGTAGTCCACATGCTCCTCGTACTTGAGAGCCTTGAGACCCAACAGCACAAACTGCATGAGAGTGAGGAGGTTCTCGGGGCTTGGTGCGGTGACACACATGTTCGGGAGACCGGCATCAAAGGCGGCAGCAAGACCCAAACCCAGAGCGGCTGACTTCCCGCGACCTCTGCCGGCTGTCATGACAACCACAGCGGATGCGGCAGATCGTTGAGACATGCGTTTGGTACCGCTATCAGCAAACTGATTGATGACACTTCGGGTGGAGAGGCCAAACTGGGCAAGCTTGCCAGTGAGTGTGGACTTCCTAGCAGTCTTAGATGACTTTTCAAAAGGATTTGTGACCTCAATTAGGGCGGAACAGAACTGCAATAGGGATTTGGCTTGGTCTAGAGTTTTGCAGAGATTAACCAATGCGGCGAAGTAAGAATCATCTTCTGTTAAGAGCACCTTCAGTTTTGCCAATTCAGCCTGCTCCTCTGAAATATACTCCGATTGCACTTTTTCCGGAACAGAACCGAGGCCAAGAATAACCTTCTTAGAGATGGGAAGAATGTTCCAACGGTCATCCAGAACAATGCAACGAGTGTTTTTGGCCAAAGAGAGCAAGAAACGCTCGTTGAAACGACAAACAACATCAGTGTGTGCTTCGGTTCGATACCTAGCGTGGACATCCATTGCCATAGTACAAAGTTGTTGGAGGGAATCCATTGATTTCAATAAGAAAACGATGATTCCACCTCCAGAAACGGTTTCAATAGTTCGTGCCAGAGTATTTGGTGTCAGTGCTTCGAAATCTTGAAGGATGCACATGTCAAAAGTCTGCCCAAGGATCTTGTTAGTCTCGCTGTAGTAGCACCAACGAATGTCAGAAGAACATATAAATTGTTCAAAAACGGTTCCCTCACTGATCACACCAGCTTTGCGTCGCTTGCTAAATGTTTAATTGATACGCAGGATAAAACTTACTTTAGCAGCTTGAGATTCCTTTTGCGATGCCTAGCAAAATAATTATAGAAAAACTTTATCTTACGTGCTGAACGACAGATCCTTCTTGTAGCACCACAAAATTTTTAACATGCCCTTCTTAGATATTGCTGTCTGTATTTTGTACAATATAGGGACCTGATCTTGTCCCTTATTACCAACGATCACCAAAACCGTTCGATAATTTTGGATGGCTCCATTTTGTAGCATAACTTGAATCCTGTTATCGAGTTTCTGCAATTTCCCCATACCGAGCACGAAAAGCGTGAACGCAAGTGTGTGAGCAATTCGGAAACATGCGTAAGGAACAGCAAACTAAAAGTCCGACCTTTATTCTTCAATTTTTCAAACTGGTTTAATATTTCTCAATTTACTGATTTTAAATTTAAAGCATATAAAACATTAATTACCGGGAATTTTAAGTAATCAGTACTAGCTTTGATTTCAACTTAAAAGATTTGTTGATGTTCTTCTTAATCAATTCATTAGTGTTTAAATTGCTGCGCTTTATTTTATCATTCTAGCATTTTGCACGATAAACGGCTGGAGTAATAATCCAGAATTTACTCTTCTCCCGTTTAACTCTTGTCTTTAATTAGATAAAACAGCCTCCATATACCTCAACCTTTTATCGAAACTTTCCTACTTAATGTCCCTCATCTCTAAAATGTTTTCAATTTCCGTCGTATTCTGGAAGTTCTCGAATTTGTTGAAAATAAAAAATTAGGCCATTTACCACGTTACTGACCTTGTTTCAGCTAGGGCTTGAAAAATAAGAACAAGTACTATGCTGTACATTGTTAGATTTTCACTTCTCGTTTTGCTCCGTCGACAACTTAAAATAAACTAATATTTAGTTTGCATGTGAAAAACTCAATAACGTAAAATTTTATGCATAGTTCTATTTTATGTTCACTGCACTGTATGCAGACCCTCTTTCGGTCCAAATGGCAGCATTCTTTGCAGCACATCGGGTGGTGGTATTCTCATCCCAACCATCCCATAATGAAACCCAATTGTTTGGTTAGCTTCTAGGTCCTGTGGGGGTTGTGGGGGCGGGTGAGGCGAGGGGAGCACTGCACTTCCCATCGGTTGGACTTGCTGTGTGGGTGGTGGCGGCGGCAGCAGCAGCGGGGGCGTTAGTACGCTCCCTTGGGATTCTGACTGGTGCACCTTGCGGATGTGTTTTTTGAGATCAAAGTTGCGGCAGAAGCCCTTGCCGCAATGGGTGCAGGTGAAAGGCTTCACGGCCCGGTGGGTGTGCATGTGGAAGGCCAGGTTATAGGCCTGGTGAAAGGAGCGCCCGCACAGTGGGCACTTGTGGTGCTTCTCGGCGTTGTGGGTCAGGCGGTGGTTTTTGTAGTTGCCCTTCTGGTGGAATCCCCTTCCGCAGATGTCACACGTGAAAGGCTTCACGCCTTCAAAATATAACAAATATTACCACATTCGTATTTTCCGATGCCCAGATTGATATTTAGGATTACGATATGCTCGTGTTTTCAATGCTCATTTTCTAACTAAGCTGAGAGCTCGCGAATCCTGTATCTTCCGTTCGACGTAACTCTTAACTTAATTACGAAAAAATAGCCTACAAGATGTTTTGTTTTCAAACCACAGAATGGGGAATTTTTTGGTCTTTCCATGCTGTAATATCTAATTTTTCTCTCTCAGTGATAGTAGCTCACATTTTTCTTCTAGTGTTTGGGTTCGATGGAGGTTCCATGACAAATTGCTTACCAAGGTGAATTTTAAGATGCGTGTTGAGTGTAGAGCTTCGATTGAAAGCCTTGCCGCAGACGTTGCAGACGTGGGGTTTCTCTGAAGTGTGGATGATTTTATGACGACAGAGAGTACTGGCTTGTCGAAACCCTTTTCCACAGACCTTTTATAAAAGGAGAAATATGACTGAAAATTTTCCCTCTAATTCATTGCTTAATCCTATAGGACAAATTATCCGATTCTGCAATCCGTACAGGATCATTATCTTGAGAATGCGTTACCCCAAATATTATCATTCATTTTCCTATTTTTCTTATTCAACTGCTACGCTATCATCTAACAATTAACTCTGGATAGATTTAAATGTAATAATGATAGCAAAATTAATATAACATATAATATGTTTGTCTAATATAGATGCTTATGTTAACACGTAAAATGAAAGCCTAGCAAGGACAGGATTCGTGCTCTAAAGATTTGTTTGATTCCTACTTACCGCAAATCTATAGTTCTTTCGAAAGCAAAGTGTTAAGAAGGGACAACTTATGATGGTTCGATGAAAATGTCTATTTGCTCACCTTGCAGATGAAGGGCCGGACACCGGTGTGAATGGGCATGTGTCTGGCCAGGTTGTACTGCGCGTTGAAGATCTTTCCGCATTCTGTGCACGCGAAGCCCTGGGCAGGCGCCTCTGTCTTCCTGGAGCCCGTGGCCGCATCGCCTTGCAACGAAGAGGCAGATGACGATGAGGGCTGAGAGCTCTTCCCCGAAGGCGTCGAACTCATTAATTCTTCAATCGAAAAGCTGAGGGATGGCATCTCTATGACGTGAAACAGAGAGATGGGAAAAGGAAGTATACAATGGAGGAAAAGACTCATCACCCCGATCCCCACACTTACACCGGCACTGTGTGGACAGTTTTAAATGTTGTTTAATGAGCATAACCAACTAACATTCGGTGAGGGAATGTGCAGGCGTTGAACAAGTACATGGAATCGAGGGTAGTATTTACTTGCAGGTAATTTCAGAAATGGTGACCACTTACTGGTTTTCAAATGTCCGAAGTTTAAGTGTAGATGGAGAAGCGGCACAAGCAATAAAAGGTCGCCTGATATGAATTCCCTCCGAAGTGGCCAATGAAAATGGCCGACGACAGGAGCATCGCGCCTCCGCGTCAGCTGGCCAATCCGCTGAAGGCGCCACTGAGGAAAAGTGGCCAATCCAAATAGAGCATCACGCACCTCTAAAGACTGCATTTCCGATTTAACGGTAGAGAAAACGCAACTAAAAGCTTCGATTGATGGGCAGTTTGCTAATAGTGGTGGAAATGTAATGGCCCATTTCTCACACGTTCAATACGACTAGAAAGTAGGATTTAAGGCCTCAATGTTTCTAAAATACTACTAACATCATGTTGTGATATTTAACTGCTGACTAAATTTACAATATATTCAATTTTATGTATCATATTGAATGTTACTAAAAAATTGAGGCCGAAGTTCTTTAACTCATGTATATTATTCGTAGCCGTAGTTACAGTGGGATGTCATCTCTTCTCCCCAAGGCGTCTGATTAGGGTTGCTCCATCGATAATTAGTCATACAATCGTTTTGCACTCAGTCCCGCTCCGCTCAGCCCCTAGGTCGCCTTCGAATACAAACGAGTCCTCGGCTTTTCTATTTTCGAAAGACCTCATTGAGAAGCTCATGTAATAATACCGATTTTTCGTTGGATTCAGTTGACGTGTTAGCAACGAACTTGCACATACGGTCCTAAAACCCTCCTGGGGAGTTCGGTCTGGATAAAAGCTTGCAATTTACGTTGCAAACACTTCAACCTGTTGAAAGTTCCCCACCAATCTGACCAACCCCGCTACTGATCAGTTTACGTTGCTACCCTGAGTGTTAGCAAAGATTGAAAAGGCGCATAGAAAAATTCTGCCCATAAAGTCCCCGATGACCGATTAGATGGCAGCATAATTGCCCTCTCTGCCTGGTAACGAAGGGTATCCCTTTGGGAGTGTGCTGGTTACCCGGTGCCTGCAATCAGGTCCTCGTTAACCCCACCTGTTTGAGCCTAGGAAGATTTCAGATAACTCCTGCAGCCAGATGAATTCGTTGTTTGCTTAATGGCTAAATTAGCTAGTAGCCGATTCAAAAGGTTTCAGCCAAGCTACTGGATCGGCAATTTTATTTTAATTTTTTTATTAAGGAAACTCATTAGGAAGCAGATTTGCATTAAACGAGGTTGAAATAACCACTTTTATTACACCTAATACTTAAATTAACTTTTATGCTATCAAAACTTTGGTGTTAATAATAATGTTAATTTGGCCATTTTTGATAAATGTTGGCAGAAATATTATTCAGCATCTTGAGAACACATTTTTGCATTTAGTAGACAAATTGTAGAATAAGTGACCAATACTCCAGTAAAAAGCTTTAGTTGCTGGCTAGGTGTGAACAAGCAGGTGAGTGATAACACATTCATTTTCCTCAAAGATAAATTATTTTTCCTCTTTCTGATATACCGAATTTCGGTGGTGTAGACATGTTGCTGTTTTTATCCACAATCGGATATTCGATATGGCGTTGTGGCGTGATATGTGGAAACTGGCTTCCTTGTTGCCACTTTCACCTAGATTACTGGTCCTACAACGAGGAGAAATAAGAACGAAGAACTTCTTTATTTTCAGTCTTCAGGCCTAGAAGGGGGCAAGGAAGGCGCAATGCCATGGCAGGTAAGGAGAGAGGGTTAGGAGCGAGATTTACAGTTCTGGCGACCTCGATCCACTTAAGTTCCCCTTTTCGTGTTTTACAGGTGGATTCTGACTTTTTAATGCTCTCAACCGCGATCAGGTATGAACGGGTCACGAATCTGATAGGTTAATGGTCGTTTTATAGGTGTCTATGCACAGGAAAAAGAAGGCTTATTTTTAATGCATTGATTTGGTTTATACGATGGAGTGTTGTGGATTGTGAGTAGTTACTCATACCGAAGGTAAGAAATGGCAACTTTGAAGTTTGGATTAAATACAGTTTAGCTATCAAAACGTCTCTAGCTAAACCATTTTGACGATAGATGTTAATTTAAGTCGTAAGGGGCATTCGTGATTTTATTCTGATGCACATGCGCGAATTAAATCAGTGCAGTTTTTCACTGATTCGATAAAACAGCTACAAAATTCGCAAAATTTGCAAACCTGGAAACTGACAGTAAAATCAACATTAAAATGGCTCTAGTACTCTGCTGAAGGGATAAACTGCATTAAAAACCGATGGTTCTTTAAAACTGAGCTGTGTTTAGGAAAGGTGAAGTCGCACCATAAATTAAGTTCTAAAAACCAATCCGTGCAGTGAACTTGTGGGGAGGGGGAGGCGCTTAAGTGGTTTTTTCGAGCCCTAAAAGTGTAAGTAGCCCAGGGGCACAGAACGACCCCCCCCCCCTCCACGTCTCCTGGTCCCTGGTCTAGAGTAAACACATGGGCGGGAGAAGACGGAATCATACAGGTGTGACGGCCTGTGACAACTTATGACCTCGCGAGGTTTATCGGGATAGGGGAGTTGTATCACCACTGAATTCTAAGCCCAAAATATGTAAGTCAATGGGACCATCACTAAAAGATCATGTTTGAATAAACTAGGATGCCTTAATCTGCCACTAGCTGCCGAGTACATCAACATACTAACTTCTTCATAGTGCTAGTTTTTGAAAGGGATTTAACTTGATAATATTATTACAAGCTGTTTTACCTTAAGGGGTGAAGATTCTTAGTTAGGTCTTTTAATGAAAAGATATCCTTACAGTAGTCAGTGTTTTGAAGAGATGGACATAAGGCGTTAAAAAAGATATTCAGAAAAACAGATGGACAATGAAAATCTCCTACAGTCACCTAAAATTTGAGTCTGTGTCCAAATTGATCAAGATGCGCAGATAGTAAGGGTCAAAAAAGCCTATGGGATTTTGGAGATGAGCCCGACTGTTAATGATCGCCAACACTTTATTAAATGAAACTGTTGCTTACTTTACAACCAAATTAGCTTTCAGATTTAAAATATATTACTGATGACTGTTAGATTTATTCGGTGCTTGAAATGCAACCAAAATCTTGTAAGAAATACGGGAAGAGGACTTCAGACAATTTGGTTATTGAAATCCTGCAACGAAACATTTAGCAACTACCTTAAAGCTGTAACATAATTAGAATCCTTACAACAACAAAAATGGCATAGATGATTAATTTCGGGATATGGATTCGTTATCAACAAAGCCACCTCTTTTCCATTTGCACATCAGTTGGTTGAAAAGACCGAATCTGGGGGCGGTTCTGCTGACGAAGTCGTTTTCAATCATCGAAGTATGAATTACCCGAATATTTGCGCTTATCAGACGCACAAGAGGAAGGTCCACTGGAGAGGTATGGTCACGGCTCATTCTAGCGAATAAGAACACATCTTCAAATATTTAAGGGAGCATACTAACCAAGACCCAATGCCGCGAGTGGACGGCTTTTTAGATGTCCAGACAGTGTTGAAGCTGAAGCAGGGGTGACCATGAATTTCCACTGCTGCGTTTAAACATTAGGTGTTTGGTTTCATCGGAGCCTGAGGTAAATTTCTTTGGGCGACAGATGTGAAAGCTCTAATCTCAAGGACAGGGGTGTGAGACCAGTTTAAAGTCTTATCCCTTTAATTTGTAAATTTGACCTTGTAGAGAATTGGCAGACTTTTTGGAGTTCATATTCGGGAGCGTAAAGCTGCAAATTACCAAAAGTTGCTATTGAATTCTGAATACTTTATTGAAAGAACTCGTTGATATCGAGACATTACACGGCATTGTTGGTAGCGAGTTCGACTAACGTTTTAATACTAAATAGTTTTTGCTTCCAGGGAAAGCAGCATTTTTCGAGGAATTCTATCTTATGCCACGAATAACTCCAGTTCCGAATGAACAAGAATAAGACGTAATCGAAATACCGTAAAGAAGAATTAGTCAAGATAAGTCGTAAAATCTAGATAATCACCACTACAAATGAGTGGAAATGAGCTCTTTTGATGAGGTATTCTCAATCAACATCTCAGCCCATAAGAGTGTGGGATGCATTGTGATGGCCAGCAATTCATGGAAAAATATTTACAAAATCGTCATTAAAGCTGTTTCATGAGAAATGTGGCAGGCATGGATTGAACATTGCTTAGGCTAAAATGGTTGAAAGAGACCTCAACAAACTTACTCTAAAGGAGTGCCTTCACCAAATTTGGGCAGTGGACCTTTAAGAATCCAATAAATTAGCAGTTATGGAATGGACTCCAAAGCCTTCTTTTTTTAATCAACCCAGTGACTGATGATTTTGAATTTCTCTGTTAAACCAGTGGTTGTCACAATTGTTCATGCAAACCAAGCACACGCTTACAACGCATTGGCCCCATGAGATGGTTTGTTCGCTCAAAGAGAAACCGGAACAAGTCACTGGAAAATCCCCTCCAATTATTCCCATTCCTTTGACATTTAATTATAATATTTGACGGCTAGCACTCACCTTCATTAACTATTTGGAACACAAGTAATTACCTTCCTGAATTGACTTATTGAATTCGTAATGGCTCCCTGAAAAAAAAACCAACAAGGTGGAGGTCAGTGACATGTACTCCTCTTGTAAACGACTGCCACTTATCCACGAAGGTTCTCGGAGTCTCGCCCTTTCCTTCTGAGGTTTCTTCCTCATTTCCATATTCACAGCACTCAACTCCACTCAAACACACTTAACGCCACTATGCGTGCTATCCCACCTCCCGAAAGTGTTTTTTTTTCACACTCCTTAGCCTTTTAAGACTGAGGAGGATGCATTATCACTACTGAAAAAGCACCACCCCTAAAAAGGCTATCGCGTGACCGCTATGAAGTGGCCTGGGGAGGGTGTACTCACCATTCACCTGCGAGGTGCTGTTGCTATTGCTGCTGTTCTTAATGCTTGCAGAGTTCATTTTCAGTGCTGGACCCCCTCAGACTTGCCTGCTAACAGTTTGAGGTTTTGATGGGGCGGAGTAATGCGCCATGGGGCGTGGTGGCCACATTAATAGCAAATTCCAGGTGATTTTTAAGTTTGAGGTGTCGGTGAGAAGCTGACTAAACTGTTTTCAGACTGGAATTGTGCAAAAGAATCTAATTGGAATGTCTGTACATCAAATTGGAGCAGTTATGGTTAATAGTTGGAATTCATATGCTATGTAAAACCTCGCCACTATAAGAAATACCAATAGTGTTCAAAGAGGTCTACAGTAAGTCTAGTTGGGTATCTCCATTAGGTTGGTGTTATACAGGATTCCTAAAAGAAATATCTTGGTCAAAACTTACTTTTATAATTGCAAACCGGGATCAAGACAAAACGCTCTAGCAAGGGGCAAGCAAGTGACAGCATTGTGTGCCTTAAGAGTAAGTTAAAGAAGGAAAAGGTGAACAACTCATGGCCACAAGAGAGTCCAAATTTCTAATAAGGCAACCCCAAATTAGTAGGAAGATTTTTAAAACTTTGAGCATTTCGACTTCCAATGACCAAGGAGTAATTTGCACACCTAGCTTTGAGCGTTAGCCACTTCCTACGGAAATCCCCCTGACTGGACGATATGCGTGTGCTGTCGTGGCAGCTCTCGCTCGTTCTGCTTCTCGCTTCTCGCAGTTGCGATAACTGCTCTCGTGCTCATCGAGGGTGTTCAGTCGCTCGGCAAGGTATATCAGAATGACCATACAAAAACACATAAGGTAACGAAATTCGAAAGATGCCAGTTTTTGGGGATCAACGAGGAATTCGGTGAAGACTTGGCTCAGAGAACACCCGATCTGAGAGCTGAGGTGCGTTAGTTAACTTCCCGAGCAAAGCTCCACCTGTGCGAAAGAAGGTAACAATGCACGAGACAGGGAATCTCAAAGTCTGTTTCGGCAACATTTTTATAGCAGCAAAACGTGTGAAAGATGAGTAAATAGTGGAAGCGCCTCAGTCCGAGATCAAGAGCTTGGAGCTGTCCATATTTCTTATAAGACCCAGTCCAATAAAAAGAACATGGTTTCCACCATAGAAATGTCATTTAGGAAGGGAAATGGAAGGCTTGCGATAGGACTCTTCCCTTACAAGGAAAGTCTGCCAATGGATGACATTTTACACCGATCATGATGCATATTAGCTTAAAGCTGCAAATTTGAGAAGCATATATATTTTTAATGGAAATGTCCAATCTAAGACAATCTTAAATAAGCAACAACGGTTCACTCAAACGGTGTAGCTCAAATTGTACAGAAAGAAGCTTAACCTTAAAAGTGCAATCACAGCTGTAGCATTCCTTGAATATGAATGCAGTAATTTCTGTAGGACAATAATTCGCAAGTCTCAAGTCATCCGGACGTAATTAATAATGCAGTCAGAGTAGCGGTCAAGTTACTGGTAGAATGAATGGCTAATTGATGCGAACACGCCAATTTTGCGCCAAATGACACTTTAAGTCCATTGTGCTTAATCATACTGGCACTGGCCATAATTGCAACTACTTTTCGCAGGCATAGGCATTAAAAATTGGAGGTAATATGGAGGAGCTTTGTGGAAACTCAAGTAAGGTGACGCTTATTCTTTAAAAAAGAGTTCTTACTGGATTCGGCATCAATTACTCAGGCACCCCGGTAAGGAAAGTTTGACTTCCATAAAGCCGAATGAATCCTACTCATTTAATATGTGGATTTCGGAGTTACCAAAAGTCCATTTAGTATTAATCATGTCAATGTTTAGTAACAGATATCTAAGGTGGACTTGAGGTCTAGGCATTCGCATCAGGCCGCTTAAAATGAGTGCGATCCGAAGGATGGAGCTTTGAGGGGACTAGTAGGCGTCAGAGTAATCTGGATTGAGTTATACAACAATAATCGTTGGCATTCTAAATCCTATTTGAGAGTAAACTAGTCGTTTTCAAGAGCCCACATACCTGGACGAAAACTCGGTAGTGTGTTGCATTGTACACATTGCTAAGGCTGTAGCTTAACAAAAAAGGAATGCCAGGGTGTTGAAAGTAATGTCTGAAGTCGAGATGGATATCCTGCCAAGCAGAAATACCGGTCCTAAAGCAGCTATTTTTCGAAGTCAGCACTATTGAATTTAGCTTTAACTACGTCAGTTTCCAGCCTGTGTGAACAAAGTTTTTCCTTGGGCATTATGTCCATCAGACTGCATGGCAAATGCACGCAGTCAACCACCCCCTCGGGAAGCACAAACAAAACAACAAGACTACAATGACCAGGAGAATTCACGTAGCTGCTTAGATGGCTTTCAGGGGAGGGAAGTCGACGCATTGTTCCGGGGCCAAAATCACACCTAGCTAATTGGTTTTAAATAATTTCAGTGTGTGCGAGGCATGCAAATAGGCTTCCCCTACCTCCACGACCTGAAGTCAACTGAAGGCAGAACGCGATGGCCTCGGAGCAGACACGGACTCTCGGGTGCCTGAGTACACGTGCGACAGATTGCTGGGGGGGGGGGTGGGGTGGTGGTTGAGGATAATTATTATAAAATGGGTTCCTGAGAATTTTGTAGATGTTCGAAAGTCGTCTAAAATTGCAAGACTACTAGCGTTCCTAAAACTCTGCCCAACTCGTATTAATCGAACGTAGTCTCCTAATTTGACTTGGCAGCTCCCACTCTACCTTCGCGAGAGTCAGACAAGTGCCTTATTTCCTGTCAGAGCAATTGCCCTTTGTTTACCCAGGATTCCAGAGCATAGCCGACTTCCTCTTACTGAGTCAAATTCAAAGGTTTCGGTATTTTGATCCCATATTTCAGTAAAATATCAGAGAAAGAATAAACCCCTTAAAATGAAAACAACTGTGATGCTATTGGATGGATGAGGAGTAATCTATTCTTCCTAGCTTCCGATGCATTTGGGATTTCTTCTAAGGCGGTATGCTGAGGCAGGTAGTAAAATACCAAGTAAAACTGCATCTGTAATAGTCATAAAGTGTTTTACTGAGTATCAGTAGGATATATTTTCTGGGTAAACTTTCGTCGATCGTGATGCCATAACCAAACCAAAAACTATGGGAAGATCAATAGTGCGTAACAATATACTCAAAGCAAACATAAGAAATTGCATATATCACTTGTTTAAGCTACAAAAATTGTGAAATTTTTTAGACAGAGCAGAATAAATGCAAAATTGTGTGCAGGTAAGTGGCTAAGGAAAGAAAAATTGTTCGTGCACAAAATCGTACTATGGCTTCAGGAATGCATCACTATCCTACTGCAATTTAATAAGTAGAGGCTATTTGATTCCATAGCCTAAATGGAGAGACTATACTAAAAATGTATCGCTGAAAAAATCTTTACTTTTCCGAGTTACATTTACTCACTCCAACCAAGTCGTGGGTATAAAAATGAATTAAACAAATCAAGTAGTAAAAATCTTAAATATTAGTCAAATTAAAGTTTTAAATTAACTTAAGCCAATCAGCATCACTCAAATAAGTCTAAAATAAAGTTACAAACTGGTTCAAGACAAGGATTTTCAGATTTTTATGGGAAAGGATAAATAATAAAATGTGCCTAATGCATGACTATTGCTTAAAGAAGACAAGTAATAAACATCTTAAGAGCCATCACAAAAATGATCGTTTAAGATTTGAAGCATCTAAGTCCTGCGCTTCTCACATAGCAGCGTTTTTAATGATGCATATCCAATACGTATTATCGCACATGGAACTGGAGAAAAATCAGTAAAAATGCAAAAGCACTTTTTAATAATCACTACTTTGTCGGAACTCTTAAATGTTGATAGCTAAATGTTCAAAACTGGAGACAAAGGAAGAAGAAATAAATAAGATAGACTTCAAAGCAATTAGAACGAGGTGAAAAATATTGCGGTAGAATTAATTAGAAATATCCAACTAAAGTAAACAAGAAAGAGAACAAAATTTAAACTTTTCTGTAATCAACTTTTGTAGATTCGTTAAAGTGGTTTGTTCACACTATTTCGAGTTAATTTCGGGCGGGCTTGTCGTGCTTCGGTTCTTCTCAGTTTCTGAAGGAAGGGCCTGAAGATCGGGTAAACCTACGGTAATGGTTGGTCTAAATGATGAATAACAGACCTGTATTGAGCCTGTGATAGAGTTTTCATATCTGACAATTACTGGACACATAATTACATTCGGTTCTTTTCAGGTCAATACGTCTTTGACCACTTTTCGAAGGGTCGCATTAAAGGGTAAAAGCTTTTTCGTGATGAACAACAGACCTGTATTGAATAATGATAGATACTTGTTTTCTGATGTTTGATTATCATTCATCAAATACATTTGCATTGCAGTTAAAAACGGCAAACGCTTGAATGAAGTCCTGGTCTGTGGTCGACTTACTAAGTAGGTTTTTTAATAAACTACAGATCTGTATTGATTAATGATGGCAATTCCGATCCCTGATACAATTTGATTAAACAAGGCTACTTTTTTCTTAGGTGGAGCCGAAGTACGGTGCCGGGTCTCACGATGAAATTCGTTAAAGTAAATGTGGCTACATCAAATGTTGCAATAAATTGTTTCTACTAAAGCTTTAAGTTAGTGATTTGTATGCTATAAGTGTCTGTAATGATGCGTCTCGCCCTTCCATAACGTACTCAATGCAACCAATTCGTACGAAGCGGTTGTCTGAAGTGAGCTGTTGCGCAGTATTTCTAGCAGTACCTCGGTCTCCCCATTGTGGCTCTAGTGGTTATGCGGTTTGTCAGTGACAGTATTTAATTGACGGCGTGATTGAACGGTAAAAGCATCAGATTCTGTAGCAATTAACCAACAGACATGGGCGTGTGGGTCCAATCAGGTATCCCGACCGGTCACCATTCAAGTCGCAAACGGTGAGAGAATCAGGGTAGAAGCGGTGAGGTGTTGAGGCGCCCGGGGGCTCGGGTGGGGCCGACGTGGGACTGGTCGACAGTGATAACGATGGGGGAGAAGGCCCAGCGTTCTGGGTGCATGCGCGGTCGTGGTCTGTCCGGCCACGCGCGGGACCACTCGAACACCGGCACCTGGTCGTAGGTCGGTCCCGCCACCGCGATCATACCCAGCTGCAGTTGTGTAAGTCATTACACTAATGGGTTGGTCCGGTCATCATACCCCGGCGCGCAATCACGACGCGTCATAACCAAAGGAGAACAAGATCAGCCCTCTCTGTAACGTGATTGTCTTTAGTTCGTGGGGGTAGTTTGATTGCCATCCTAGTTACTGCCCTGGTCCCATTGAATTTAGCTCTGCTTCTACTGCTACTATTGCAACTGCATCATGAATAATATGCTTTGATAGTTGTCTTAGTTTTGCCATGCAAGGGGTGACAGCATACCATAGCACCTACCGACTTGATAAGAGCGAGATTAACGAGCTTGACGTCGGTGGCGCCGTGGAGACGGAAGCCCATGAGGGGCAGCGGGTAGGTGCCATTGGGGTCGTTGAGGTCACCGCGTGCCGCGATCGCGAACTGGCCGGTGTAGGGAGGCGTGCAGTTGCACCACGACAGCGGGTCTCGCGTGTAGTCGTTGTAGCTGTACCGATAGATAGGGTGGGGGGACATATAGACGGCGCATTTCTCAAGGCCGACAATGTAACGCACGCGTTGTTGTTAACGGGCGTAACGCTGCAAACACTAGACAGTTCACAAACTGCCACACTGCAACTGGGTTTTGTTGATTGAATCTCTCTTCGTCCCCTTCTCTAGCGTGCAAATTAACTAATCCTTTCGTTTTCTAGGTGTTAGCGTGCAGATCGATCAACCAGTAGGTTATCCAATCCTCACAAAAAGACGCCTAGTGAGTAGCATTCCAAGAAATAAGACCAAATAGCAAACAGTTGTAAGAAGTGATGATGTGAGGTAAGGGTGTTTTCTACCGCATCAGTTTGTAGACGGTGGGGAGTGAGACGGCCTTGTGGTGGTCCCTTCTGAAGATCTGAGCCCGGGCACACTTGTCGTAGGAGAAGCAGTCGCCGTGCTTCTTCTGCAAATCATCAAAGCCCGAGATCTTGTGGATGAACTCAAAGTACCTACATTGAATGAGAAATGTCAGATATCATAAGGGTGGCGGAGGCTACTGAAGCAAAAACCGCCAAGGTACTCTTCACTTACGTTACATGTACATTATGTGGCTGTTGTGTCCTAAGACATTGTCAACAAGAGAGGACAATCAAAACCGTTACTACCACTGGGGGCTAACTATATCTGATGTAAAAAAGGGAGTGTCTTTGCGGGAGGTGCACTTTTGCCCTTTGGTTGTTAACCCCTCAGAAGAAGGCCTCATGGGGATTCACTCTCCATCACCGATATAGGGACCTCACTGCTCGCTGGTATTTATTACTATCCTACAGCTGATTCAAACCCGATTTACTACACTCGTGGGTGTTCGGCTTTCTCTTGAGCTTTCACTGTAGCAACTACACAGTAACTCACGGGTTATTGTAACTTCCCCAATAGGATTTCTCGATCAGGTGTTGTGTAACGTCTGCTGATTGAACGAAACCCCTGAGAATACGAAAATGCAAGGTTCAGTTCCAAATAGATTCAAGATTGCATGTAATGGACCGAGAGTCTCACGGAATCTGCTCGGCCACCCAGAAAAGGTCATTCTTGGGGAGGGGTTTCGATGGGTTAAACTTCTTCGTATCGACAACCATCCATTGGTTGTTGTATCTGAAAGCAACGTGTTAACAGAGGCTTGAAGTCGTCTCATAGTCAATGCAAAATGGTAGTCTGATGATAACTAGACTACATTGAAACGTGCCTTCATCATAGCAAGGCCTAAGATAATTGGGGCCCCATAAGAGGCTCTGAATCATGAATAGAATAAAGGTGTTCATAAGCGTCTTCTACTTCACTGCTAATTAGACATACGTCCCACTGTTTTCTCGCGAAAAGAACGAGATCCATTCACTTGGTGTACGAGCAAGCCGATTGGCGATCATAACGCGGAACACCTCAAGCACTGAGGTGTTGAATCCGTGGCGCACGAAAGGCCACAGTTCGGGATTAGAATTCCCATTGGTTGTCTCCTGGGTGACCTGAAATAAACATTACAGAGCAGAAGTGTGATATTTTTTAGCAGGTATAAGATAAACATTATGGAGGGGATTTGTTTATAGAAGGGTAGCGCGATGTTACCTGGCTGAGTTCCAAATTTCAGCCATAACTAGAGCTGGGTAGTGAGGGGTCAAATTAAAGAGAGTGGACTTACAAGGCCAGTACTGCAGACGTAGAAGTCATCGACGGAGTTGATAGTTGAGGGATAGGAGGAGAAGAGTATCCTCTCAGATGGAATCATGGGTGAATCTATAACGAAGACAAATGGAGATCAGTTTCTTGATATGGTTTCAGCTCCAAAGAGCTGGGAAATACATTACATCCACTTGGAAACTGTAAACAAATAGTCAGCTCGTTTTGGTTTGACTTAGGTTTCAATTGCATGACATCCACCAAGGGAAATTTAGAAATAAATCGAGTGATGCGGTGGCCAAGTTGATGCATATGACCAGTGCTCATAAGGCATTCCTAATTTGGCCTTATTTAGAAGTTGTCTTAGTTAGAAATAAAATATGAAATAGTTCTGTGACCCAAATACCTCATAACTTGACACATTCAGGCAACAATTCATTACAATCGAACGTCGATCGCGATTCACGCTCAAAGTAGTAAGGCTCACCGTTTTTGTTTGTAGAAAAGAGATAATAACTTAAATGATGGAAGAACTCCCGAGATAGCTCAGACATGATTTCGTCTCGTGAATTGCTTTGAATCGTTAGCTGAAGTAGCTATTGTTCCGATGATCGTCAAAATGACAGGCCACAGAGACTGAGTTTTAGCTACCCGCAGTCACATCTTAATTTATACATAATGCATCTATTGGAACCTCAAGGAGGGTCCAAGCCTCATCGCTGCCTGACGCACACACTCAGGTGCACCACACGGACGATAACAGCCTGGTGACCCACCAGCACGCAGATCAGGCATTCTTGTCAAACATCGGTTGATGCGCCAGTTTCCATAATGCTCCAATCTAATAAAATTGTCTCATTAGATTTCCTTGTCACCATAGATTTCCTAAAACTCATACTGCATGACGTGCAGCAACTGGGCCTCCTTGAGTAAATCTATGCTTCTTCCCTTTCTCTTGTTGACTACCTGACCCAACTAGACTTGGTGAAGATGGTCATTACTACTAAGGAGATGCACCAACCAACGAACCACGAGGCCCTACACATCGTTTCTTTCACCACATGCGTGGAGTAGAAGTGGGATTTGAATGCCCTAAGGGAGCGCAGCTGATAAGCCCTCGAGTGGGACTATTCCCGTCAGATGCTGACGAACTCACTGGGGTCGCGAGTGAGGTGCCAGTCAAAGTCGTAGTACTTCATGACCTTGAGCATGTACTCATAGCCCTGCCAGGTGTTGTGGGAGACGAAGAGGTCCCGGCGATCCGGCGAGATCTTTACCAGGGCCGAGCAGCTCGAGCGCTGACTGAAGTAGAGCTTCCCGTTGGGACCCTTGTTCAGTTCATCGAACGAGCCCAGCGCTGCACTCACCTCACCGATGTCCACGTTCAGCTGCAACAAGCTGCAAAGCATGGCAGCCGAGTTGTGATGAGAACGGATTCCTGGTAAAGATTACCACTGGGGCCAATCAATCCACGACATTCGATACTACCCATCGTCCCCTCTCAGGCCAGATTGTCTAATGAATCAAAACCGGTTTTATTACGAGAAACTCATCTCTTCCCAGGCCTTTTACTCAGTCGATATTTTAGACTTAGTGGCACACTCACAGCACTTTCAGCAATACCTTGAATCACACCTCTTCACGTGAATCACGCAAGTACAAATGAAAACATTTTGCTAAACGGTACCACTAAGTAGTAAGTACAAAATTTCATAACACAATTTAATCCGTTCCTCGTGTAGAAGATGTCCAAAAACATAGTTTACTTGTGACCAATGTAAAACCTTCAATTTTCTAGTATACCTAACCACTGGTTTTCTATTTGACTTTTCCTAGAATACAAGTAATACTCCCCTGTCTTAACACTATTGTTGTATCAAAAGCTGAACGTAAACACACCAGTGGGAGATATACAAAGTAATATTTAAGCGACAACATTGCAAAGGCAAACACTGTAAGCTAAAGGTGCTGGGTTTGGTTTGATCGCAACATGGGGAGTCTTGGAGAAAATAAAGGGGGGCTCGACAGAAGTGATGAAATTAACAGGGGAAAATTAGCCTTTCTTCCTTGGTGCTTGACTTACTAGATGTCGAAAACATCATCGAGAAGGCCATCCAGGTAGTCGTTAGTGAAGGTCTTTGAGTTCGTCACAGTCACGTTCCTCCAAGCATCCTGGATGCCTCGCAGCTGCCACAGTATCAGTTCCATCTTCAAGTAAATAAATACCACCGACTACTGGACGCAAGGCAAACACCTCGATAAATTTACTTGTTTTAGGACAGTCAGCATTCTGACAGAATAATTTGGCATGCATCACATTGTTTACCTTTTAAGGTTCTACCCATACAGACAATCTTCTAACATCAATGTAACGACATATCAGGGACTAAAGGGTACAATCAACTCACCTGATGCCAATAGGGATCAATATCTCCAGACTGGACGCTTCTCTTGATGGTCATTTCCAGATTCCTTTGAATGTACCTCTTGAGTTGTTCGCAGTGAGTTGATTTCTCTTTTTCCTCACAAAAGCCTTCAAAGCAAAATTAAAAAGGAAGCCAGAACAGAAACGAATTCATAGTATTGATTCTGGGTAAGCATGTCTAGCAAATTCTAAGATTTTACTTGGATTAGGATAATAACAAATCCGGTAGCAGGAAACATCTAATCTTCACAAAGCTAAATTACTTCATAACTCATGGCAACGAGTCAAGCCTCCATCGCAGACCGATTTCGCTTTGCATAAGGTTTGAAATAACGAATATCTCACCACCGAAGGTATTTTCCAAATGAGCAGCAGTCATATCCCTCGAAATATAAAGTTCAAGGTAGCCAGCCCAGTAGGCCTGAATGGTATCTGTGAACTGTGCTGAGGTCTTGATGGTTTGGAAGGCCATTCCCAAGTCATTTATGGATTGATTAAACCAAGCAGCGGCTGGGATCAGGAACTTAACTTCAGGTCTGTGGAAGTACATCTCATCTGTTTCTAGCGAAAAATCATAGCTTCCGTCTGAGGCCTTCGAAGCAACCACACAAATGGTCTTTTCAACACTAGATTCCTGTCCTGAAACCAGGATGAAAAGCGAGAGTAGCGAGGTTAGCAGACGCAGAGGACTTACAACCGTCCCCATGATGCCCGACTTCGAGTCGAATGCAGGCAATGAATACACATCTTTAAGGTGTACGCGCTGACGTTCAATGTGTCAGCCAATCAGAATAAAGCGAGACTCTCATTGGTCAATTGGAGATCGTGTTCACTCTGACAGAATGGAGAAATTGATCTATCACTTCTGTGACTGGCTTCAAATCTTGTTGGAATTTGTTAGGTAATGGATGATCATAATAAGGCTTGCACGCATAAATTTTGTAGTGATTGTTTAAAATACCTTTCCCGACCTAAAACACCATGAATTACTTGCAAATTTATGTTACAATGGAATTTTCGATTGCTCCTCAGATCATGCCTAAGGAACCTCCTTTCAGGAAAAGATTCATATAATCTGGGTCCGCAGTATGAGGAAGAATTACGTAGGGCTTTTCAATCGAAAGAAGATTCAAATTAAATATACGATTGTTTATCGCAACAAGCCCGCGCATTAGCTGTACTAAAGTGGCGGTTAATACAACTCTGATTCCTCCATTTAGGAATGGGATTTCGTAATATTACCTGTGTTTAAATAAAAAGTTTTCGGATTCCAAAGTACTCGGTTGATCAGTTTATGGCCCTCGATTTATTCGAATTAATAAACCATTATCATTATTATTAGAACCGTGTTACTAGCTAATATTTCAGTAGCCCCTACCGTCAGTAAATAATAAAACAAAAGCAGAACCCGGTTGAAACACTTTACTTGGCAATAGAAACACAAAAACCGGTTTAGTCGAGGAAGATCTCAACAACTCTCTTGAGTTGCAGGTTAAAACCGAGTATGCATGTTTTGGTCGCTTATTATATATGCAGGCATGTCTGTATGAGTACACGAAGACGTAAAAAGAGTTTAGTGGGGGGCGACAGGCCAAGCAAATATGAGGGGAGAGAGAGATTGTCACAAGCGGTGAGACACACACACAACGAGAACTGAAAAGCAGACGGGGAGGGAGTTAAGTGACACCGTCTAGACGCCAGACAGAGTGGCCTTGGGTGGCAGGGTGCCAGCTCCAGCAGATGACAGCACCGTGCCGCTACTGTTGCTGGTTGCTCCGATGTTAGCTGAGACGCGAGTCCCGGTACCGTTCCCATTGGAGAGATGTAGAGGGTCCGCCGCCTTGCTGCGAGCCATTTGGTCCAAACTCTTCGCGCTCATTCGCTGTAGCTGAAAGTGGTAGAGTACAAGAGTCAGTAGAGGAAGTCACTTTTAGTAGTGTAGGTGAGACAGATTTTTAAGTCTGCAAGCGGCTGCAATAGATGTAAGAAAAACTTTTGCGAAATGAAATTTGCTTGATAAGTCTGCCATCTCTTTGTGCGCTCACTGCAAATCTCCCAGCAAATGTAAAATCTCACTATCTTCACCCCCGACTCTAGAGCCGTAAGGAAGACTTTCACTTCCTATCGTCTTCTGTACCGTACTATCCATCCACAAACTGCTCAAAACCAACCTCGTCCTCCTTCTGACGCAGGAGTCCATCGGCACCCATGAGCGCCTCAAAGCCAGGTCCGTTATCGCGATCTGTCCGGGCCAACCTACAAGCATATTTCATTAGAATCCAAGTAACAGAGAGAGTAGGTATTGTCTAAAGTACCTATAATCCGGGTGACAATCAAAGAAGTGGTATAGCGCTTTAATCGAGTCATCGCGTGCTCAATGGGGGCACGAACAGGTACCTATTCCGAACAACTGTTCTTTCTAAGAATGAAATAAACTACTCTGCACATCGCCTAAGATGTACCACAGGGTGTTGGAGTAAGTAATACAATGTTTTTGCATTTCCATTGCAAGGATGTTCTACAGTCCAAATCAGACTAGAAACAAATTATATAGTTGGGAAACTGAACTCCAGCAAGTGATTATTCTACCTATCTCAAACTTCCCGGTATACACTAGTAGTCAGATCGGGTGCAGCTAACTTCCACTGTTGCTATAAAGCTAAGAACACAAGCGGTGTTTGTTTTCCTCAGAGGTTGGGTTCAACGGCAAAATGTTGGGGGGGGGGGGGGGAGAAAAAAAACTCACCCCAAGCCCTCGCGGCGGTCGGTCTGTCGGCGGGACATACGCTCAGTGATGTACTTGGCGCGGTAGTTCTCGTAGTGTACCTCCAGCGTCATGTCCTTCAGGTCCTGCATGTGCGTCCTGCCATGAGCGCAAAAGCCAGGCATTAGTTACGAATCCGAAGAGTGCTCGCTCGACCTACCTATGTGCTTCTTCTTCGTCGTGAGACTTCAGTTCTAGGCCCCCAGTGCAGCGTCCTCCTTCTACTTACTCGCCGAACGAAAAAACACCAGCACTTAAGGCATGTACATTAAACAAGCCAATCCATCTTTCCCGAAATTCCCGTGGTTTCGTTTCAGAGCTGACGATTTTGTAGCTCAGAAGCAATAGAACTCATCATAAACAGTTGCTAAGCCATCGTTCCATAGCTCACCTACATTTTTGAGATAGCAATATAGCTATCTACGTACGGTTTTTACAGTAGTTGGCCTGCTGCGGATGAGCCAAAATGGGAGCAATGGAGGCGATAAACCACGAAATGATAGCCGACAACACAGGTGATACCTCTAGCGAGTTGAGCGAAACTCTAACGTGTTGAATCAAACAGCTATCGTCCCATGGAAGACAGATTGTATCATAAGACAGGTGCCAGTTCCGATTCAGTTCTTAAAAGTAATCAAAATAAACAAAAACCAGTCTGCTTTCGGCTTAATGGACCCCTAGATAGCTGCGTCAACTATTACTTTATGTGTAACAGCCCTAACCCGTCTAGTCATTGCAAAAAGTTCTGTAGCGATTTGAGAGAGAGGTGTGCGAACTGGAACGTTTATTGACAGTGTGGAAATGAGTAGTGCACAGGCGACAAGGCAGTCCCGATAACTAGATTAGGAACGGTTTTTGCACACCTGAGAAAACTGATTATTGATCAAGTCGTAAAACTCGCCAATATTTTCGTCATGCCGCCACAGTTCCCCGGCAAATTTGCGTGAAATCGCAATGCCACACTGAGCAGAGCAACATCCCGTCGACCAATCCACAAACGCCTGCACTTTAGTTTTACTTCAAGCATGCCCACCAATGACGCACCTTAGCGCATGCCGTCTAACACTAAATGCTGTATAGCCGCGAAGATTGGGATCAGTTCCATTTCTTGCTTTAAAGGCGTAAACGATACCCACTCGTAGCCTCAGCGTGTTAGTATGAAATACGAAAAACAAGTGGTCCAACGGGCGTGACATGCCTGGCAATCACCTGGAGATGAGTCAGCGCAGACAGCCAAATTGTCGGGCGCATATTTTGGCGATAGGCAGACCCCTAGCAGTCTAGACAACAGACCAAGAGCCACCACACGTTTGACACTCAGGTTAAGAGCGACAAGGACGGGCCTTCAATCAATAACACCATGCTACAATAACTACTCCCAACGGTTAAAGCAATTCCTAACCGAATAATGGGAAACGAAGAAGGTAGGGTAAGAAAGCAGGCTAAGATAAAAAGCGGCTGAGACGAAAAATGAATTTGACTCCAGTCGCATAACGTGACTTTAAGAAAAACGGGTGGTATAGTGAACAGTACTAACGGTTTTGCTTCCTGTAGACACCATGACTGAAAATCATCCTGATTCCCACTCTGGCAAAATCAATGACCCAGACAGAGAGATGGACACTAAAAGACAGAAATGACAGCAGAAGCAGAAGTCTCGCGAAAAGAAGGGAAGGATGAATCACCACGGCTTTGCACACACAAGCGAAAGGAAGCCATTGTACCTTCCTCTGACTGTGCGAACGTGTCCAGTGGGCAAAAACCAGCACTGCATGCAATTCAAACATTGGCATCTGGACCTTGTCGAATCTGGAAAAGAAGCTGCAAAGATGCCAACAGTTGTACCTTCTGCTGCTTACTTGGCATTCGAAACGCAACACTACCACCACCACCACGAGAGGTCAGTTCCACATAGAGTGCCAGGTATGTGCTTATGCTATTATCGGCTACGAGGTGACCAAATATGGTATTTTAGCTTTTCGATCTTCGTCAGAGGAACTAAAAGTCCAATATTAGGACAAATAGGCACGTAACAACTTTGATGTATACTGACGTTTATTGGTATATTGAATGTAAACCCCGATTCAAAAAACAACTAATCAAGCGAATTTCGGTGGATAGGTGCTTCATGCGATTGGGCCAAGAAGTTGCGAGCGTTGTCACCCGGCAATTCCTGAAGTCAACCTACTAACCCTCTCAGGTGCCCCCTAACTCTGTTTAAAAACGCAAAACAGGACGTTTTCCGAAGACCACAAGTCTACCTTACACTGGATTTCCTTAAAAAGATGTACAGTTTTGCGGTGACGCAAAAAGGTGACATTTTAAATGCATACAGGCCCTTCTTGAGGAATCGTTAAAGACTAAGTAAGGAAGCTCGAACCTTTTTAGCTATTGCAGCCAATCAAACGCCCGGCTTTAACACTTCAAGACACGAGACATCAACACTCCAAACGAAGCGAGGAAAGCATGTACGTGTGACTCACTTGAGGAGGAAGATGCGAAGCTTGGTGAAGTCGCAGTGATTGGGGTTTTCGACCTCAACGACGCCCCAAGGGTACTTACGGCCCCGCACCTTCTTGCCGCCCTCACCCTCAATCACGCAGTTACTCCCAATCACCGCAAAAGGCAGCACCGCCTACAACGACAGAATAGGGGGATCCGTTCATCCAGTCATGCATGTATGGTGGAGAGGCAAGGAATGCATTAATACCGCGGTTGAATGACTGGAGGCTAGACAAAGGTACAGAGCTATGCAAAGCAAACCATACATCGAGAATCGGTCAGTAAGTCAGGCTACAGGTACTTCTAGCGTGACACTACTGGGATTATCACACCTTGTTGCTAGTGATGGGTTAAGAAAATGACAGCACCAAATAAGTCAACAATGGAGCGATTCAGATGTCGAAATAAGCCCTTCTCACACATTGGACCCAATGGTCAGAAATGGTCATGTCACAGGGAGCTCCTAGACGTTTTCTTCTGCAACGATGAATGTTAGATGAAATTGTCACAAGCTGAAACCATCCGAAGGGTTCATGATCACTTTGAATAAGGAAAGAGCTCCGCAACACCTTTGGATAATAAACAGACCAATGATAAAAAAGGTAAGGATTTTCAAAATGTGGATGAAGGCGATTCGTAAATCGAACTTACAATTACTCTAAGGCTAAAAAGCAGAATGAGAGCGGATTGCAGTTAACGCAATAAAAAAAGCAACACCAACCAGATTAAGGAATAGGGGAAATGGCTATGGAAACGTTTAAATATGCAATAGGTAAGCGAAGAATCAGGTATTGTCGTTGCTACATGTCGCTCGGATGATGTATCAGCCGTGGTACCGAACGACAGTGCCAGGAGAAAAAAAAACGAACAGCAAGCAAATTTACATCAAATAATTACGAGGAATTAACTAAAGCAGTTTGTTAGAACAATCACTTTTAGCCCATTTAGCTATGGAGATATAAGTTAATACGTGGTTTGAACGAGTTTCAAAGCATTGCCGTCAACAAGGAAATTTCGGTTTATTGGAAATTTAAGTGGTAAGTGAGAGAGTTGAATAGCCGACATCCTCTTGTCTCAAAGCTGGAAATCAACTACGTACCAAAACTACTCGATTGACTCGATACTTCTTAAAAGAGAAAACTTGAGATAAACGAAGATTTAAGCAACTATGCAATCTTCGAATCAGACTTTGAAAGTCGTGTTAATTGCATCACGATCAATCGCTATTACTTAGAATGGGATGTTTAGGAAAGGCAAACCAAACGCCGTGTTAGCTTGCAGTTCATAACAAAATGGATAAATAATTTGTTAGGCTGATTAGCCGTTAAAGGCGAAACCCCAGTAAAGCATACCCGGAGTGATCTTAGAACTGGAAGGAAAGCAAAAAAGCACCAGAAGACAAAGTTCACTTTGTTAAAAAACACTTTCCTACCAGCTTACCCTTACGTCCATCAAGTGTCAGTTCATATCTTAAGATTAGCCACACCGTAGGGTCGATTCGGCAAAGCAAGGCGCTAGTAAACACCCATAAAGCAGAACCTCAGACTAGATATTTACCACACAGTTTGCCCGAGTCGTTTAGTACCTCATGCCAAGAGACGCTACATTCACCGAGAGATGAATCAGCAGCAGTGCAAATTGAAGGAAGTGAGTGTCTGCGTACAAACAGCCTAACAGGAACCTGAATAAATTACAGCAGAAGAATACATGTGATACAGGTTCCAAGACTAGTTAAAGTATGAGCGACTCTAACTGATTCAATAGCTTACGGCTCGACCTAGCCAATCAACTGAGCTAGTCTCAATAGATAGTTATCTTGATGAGCTACATTTCTCCAACTACCCAGCGGCATAGCACTCCGATTGAAGCTTTAGAGGGCGTTTTTTAAATAACACTAAAGAGTGCTTAGGTTATGGACCGAACATCTGCTACGGGGTATGTAATGTTCTGACAACTAAAGATCGCTAATAAGAACTAGCTTGTCAACATATTTAAGTTGATTTCGCATCTCTAAACTAGCACAAACTGTCATGAAATTTCAACATCGGCCCACGACGAAAGAACGACTTAATATTTCAAGGGTTCCAGTTGCCTAGGGAGTGGCAAATGAATCACCAGCTAATCAAGAAGTTATGATGCCACAGATAGCGAAGCTCCTCGCACTGCATGGTGGAGCCAAACCACCGACCTATCCGAGGCACTGAATTTGAACCACCAACAGGTGTACTTGACCGGGTGAAGGGCATCAAAGAGCCATAAAACCCATAAACCCGGTCAGTGCAGGTGAAATGTCTTGCAAATGGACAGCAACCGACACCCACCAGAGCAAGGACATGGTAAACCATGCTTGTTCATACGAATGGTTCTCGAGGCGATGTGTGGGATGAAGAAATGGTTTGAGGCAGCGAAGTAGTCTTTCGCTCTAGTCGCTGAGTTGTCGTGCAATACCACGTTTAACACACATCGTCCGCCAAAAGAGCAACATTTCAATCCACGGATCTGAAGTGTAGAAGGGACGTGGGGGTACATTATCCTACCTAGATAGTGAGTGGATAATCAACCGATCCGGTGAAGCTGATACGGTAGGTATTTGAGTCTGCTACTGTGGTGTAACCTACCAATAAACTCCTCTAACCACCTCTTCAGCCTTTGGTCAAATGCTTACCACACTCCCGAAGGTAGCGCATACAAGATTTAAGGCAACGAAGTGGGCTGTTTAAGTTACAAGCTACAGGACTTTAGGAAAGGTGAAGTGTTTTTGAAAGTGCAAAATCGGGAAGCTTTGGGCACAAAGCCAGACACAGACCTTGTAATTTGATGGACTCAGACACTGCGTCTAGTGTGGAATAACAAGTTAGCCAAAAAGTTTAATCACGTCCTGGGATTCGAAAAGAAAGTATGAGTCAATGCCGATCTAAAAGGATGGGAGGATACGAGACTGCGGTGTGACAACGGTATTCAAATCCAATTTAAACGTTTCATAGACTCACCAATGCCCAGCAAAACTCCATTTCAAAGGCCAAAATCAAAACAGAAAAAAACGTGGTCCTAGTTGAGTGAGGACAGGGGCATAAAAAGATAAATGAAAGAGAGGGGCGTGGCAGACCTTGATTTCCTTGTCGAGTCGTTTGATCTCGTCCTCTTCATCGGAGTCGCACTCGGGCAAGCGGTAGATGTCAATCCTGTACCTGTCGAGGTCGGACATGATGCGCTCCTTGAGCTCGCGCAGCTCGCTCGATGTCAGCGCGTCCGCCTTGGCGATCACAGGCACTATATTCACCTTATTCTGCAGCCGCCGCATAAATTCCACGTCCACCTGGCGCAGACTGTAAGTAAACATCGCACACACACCCACAGTCAGTTGGGCATTACAACTCCCACCTCCTGTCACAAATGTCTGATTCTTGACCAGCCCAATCCATACGGTTTAATAAGTTTGATGCGATCTCGTCACCTGCACCATTGAACTTGATTGACAAAGCCAGAACGATCACACTACCACTTGCGGGCATTTAACTTAGCCTTTCTTAACCTCATTTAAAGGACAAATGACAAAGTTAGACTTTGAGCTCAGTTTTGAAATCACTTTGCGATTGCCTTTTACGTCAGGCATCTATTCAAGATGCTGACAAGTAATGCAAAAGACTAAAGTAGGTCTAAAGAGCCATTCAAAATTGACGTCAGAAGACGTGCGAACAAAGACCGCATCAGAGTTGTGCGAATGAACGCAAGGATTCTTCAGAAAACCGACACTAGAAATCCGTGAAGTCGAAAAAGGAGGTATGAGTAAGCTATTAGGAGGAATAGACTTTTGATTCGACCTTAAAGACTTGAAGACCTTGAAGACCTGCAGTTTAGGTATCTGGGATAAAAGTTACTTTGTCTGCAGGCTTAGCTTTCTGGGGGAATATTCCTCCACTTACAAAGCCAAAAGCCATATTCACTCCGAGTCAAACAGATTCAAATGCGACGCCTTTGCACAAAAAAGGATAAATTATCATTTAAAACACTAGCAGCAGGTCTGAAGTATAAAAGTAACAAAGAGGCACTGAAAAGTAACGGGGTGACACAAACTTAGGTAAATGCCTCAGAAAAAGAAGCCTTAGAATAGCCCATCCAGAGAAGATAATACTGAACAAATAAGAATAAAAGCCCACATCAATGTCGTTCTGATCCTAAAAATGTAAACGACACGGAACAATTAACTGTGAGATCATTGCGATATAGCAATGCTTTAAAGTTCTTGGAGTATTTCAAATCACCTAAATACCAAATGCCAAATGCGTGGAAATGAACACAAAGAGCAAGGGACGAATTTTAATCCAGCAAGAACCGAAACGCGATGGGAAACCCTTGCACCGTACAAAGAATCGCGTTAGAAAAAAGTCGCATTTGAAGAAAAAAAGAACTTTAGTGAAAGGTGGATGGATGTTTATGAACAAAATGACGAAATAGACCTACCCATGGCCATAGGGGGAAATGAAGTAGAGGCAGCAGTGCACCCTGTTGTCCTGGATGTTCTTTCGGTTCAGGCCACACTCGTCCTTGAAGTACTGCTCGAAGGTGCCGTCAATGTAATCCTCAATCGGTTTCCAACTGCAAGCAAGGCCACCAAAGACAACTCCACTCAAATGTGCCATTGAGAATATACGCTCACAGGTCCATATGCATCATTGGATGGTTCCAGTAAAGTGCATTGCCTGCATCCCATGAGAGTAGACAGAGACCACTCCACCTACCAGAGTGGTGAGCTAAAGACCGTTTGTAAAGCTTTTACTTTAGCTAGAGTTCTGGGTCCAGACCAACGATAGGGATAGAACAAATTTAAAAAAGGTTATGTTAATAATAAAGGCATCGACATTTCCTTTGAACTACTAACACGGTGTCAATGCCTTGAAACCTACAACTTTTATGAAGGCACTACTTAAAGTGCCGACACAGGGACAAGCAAGTGTTGAAGACTGATGGGCTAAGAGAGTTCAGCACTGACTTCTTAATGACAATCAAGAGTTAGAAAGATACAAACCAGACCATGGCTAAACTTGGACATTCCTGGAGGGCTCGGACGTACCACTCCTTAGCATTAACTGCGTCATTGAAGCCGGGCGTGTCGACGATGGTGAGTCGCAGCTTGACGCCACGCTCGTCCAGTTCGATCTGGCGTTTCTCGATCTTGGTAACCTTGTGGACCATGTCACTGGCATCACAATTCTCCCGATCCTTGTAGAGGTCCTGCATGAACAAGCTGTTCACTAGTGTCGCCTTTCCCAGTCCGCTCTCGCCTACAACAGGTCCAAAAGGGAGCTATTTGAGCTAAGATTGACAGTGGTGATGATTCCCTTCCCCCCACTCGGACAGACAACACTGCAATATCACCAACTAGGGCCCGATTAATTGTAACTAGATTGGAACCGATTAGCTGCAGCTACACTCAAAACTCAATGCTCTGCTTCCGTCTTAAAGGTCTACACTACAAACTGACGGAAGTTAGACGCGTCGCAAGGCCGACGCCTAGATGATACTGTAAGCGATTCTAAGAAAAAATGGAGACCAAGCAAGTGTTTCAAAGAAATGCCAAATCTATTAACCACACAGTCAACTACACCGCAACTCATTACCATTTGCCATAAAATATTTAGTCCTCCGGATACTCGACCACAGCACAAGTCACGAATATTCATGAGTTCCACCATCAAGATAATAATCTAATCCGAGACATGAGGATACTATGGGCATCAATTCTCCGAAACAATCGGCTATACCTAGCAAAAACAGCGTGAATAACTTTAGGGTCTAAAGACCAGAAACCTGTGTACGACATCTAACGTACCAGCAATCATGAGGGTGAAATTGAATCCTTTCTTAACCGCCTTTCGGTGCATCTGGTCGGGAATGTTAGCGAAGCCCAGCTTGGCGTCTTCCTCTGCCTACACAGCAAGAAAACAATAAAGCGGTAAGACGAAGCCCGCAGGACCAACCGCTTCCGCTGCGGCTTCCACCCGTGAGTCCAGGACAAAGGAGGGGAACATCTGGGCGAGGGTCTTCATGCGCCTGTGAGTGTCCCTCATACTCTCAACGCGGGAAACCTTATGTAGAGATGCCTCGGTTGCCCTTGAGTCCTGCCCTCTCCCCTCCCACAAACGCGACGGTGAAGCCTTCGGTGTTGGGGAATTCGTGGGTGTTTTTTCACCAACCCCCTTACCACCTTTGCTACCCAGATTTGCGTATTCTGCATAATAAGGTTCTATTGAATGCCTAGCTCTGTAACGATCCAAGTCGGATGTGGTGAGGTACGACTCCGCCTCATCTGAGTCGTCGCCTACGTGGTCATAAAAGACACCAGAGTAGGAGGCAGGGACAGAGAACATGCTCATGGAGTCCGAGAAGCCCCCGGTTTCACCAGAGGCTTCTGAGTTGCGGGAAGAAGCGGAGGTCTGCCCGGCATTGCCACTACCCCCACCACCGGAGTTGCGAAGGCGCTGGAGCAAATTGGGCAGGAGATTGCGGAATGGACGTGATCTTCTGTGCATCTCACTCATGCAAACAGAAGCGAGGGTTATGATATAAAACCACTGCGGGTGTGCAAACAGGGTTCAAGGAAGCAGAATTAGCATAGGACCAATGGTGAAGAGCCTATGCTAATGAGCACGAGAGCACCTTTGCACTCAGCGATATAAACCCACAAGATTTTCACTTGTCGGATAGGCGATTTGAAAGTAAGAACGCTTACAACACGCATCCCAGAAATTCGATTAAGTCTTCGAAATAGGTAAGGAATTTTTGGAAATATGGGTTAGAATTGACGACTTATTAAAGATTAACTGATATTTTGCAAGTCTAGTTGGTTTTATCAGCGGAGATCAACTATTACTGTTCAACGTAACGTTTAGGGAAATTATTGCAAATGGATTTTTTACTGCTCTTTGGTTCTACATAACGATACAGAAAGAGTTGACAGGTAGCAAGTAGGATTAAAGTATGCTATGAACAGTGTGATTTTACCTGAGAGTTTACTGTCGCAGGACGACTCTTAATTTCATCTGTGCGAGTAAGATTAGTGTTGACAGAGTCTCCACCAGCAAAGAAACGGCTCCCATTTTTTGGTGCCGTGTCATCCTTTTCACCTTTATATGATAGTTAAAAACTCGGAACTTTACTTACGGTAGCGTCCTGTAATATTGAAACGTGGAATGGAGGCCATATCCCCTTGCCTAGATTTTCAAAATAGACTACCTAAAACAATGCAAGAGTAGAACCAACTAATGCACTATGCATCGAGTTAATTTAAAGTAATTTCAATGCCTTTGTCCAATTGTAGAATCAAATTACCACAATTTCAGTAAGTTTAAAATTTATTTATCAACAATGCTTTGTATTAATTTTTAGGACTGTTTTTGATTATATATTATAGGCAGGTACTGGACTTACCCAGGGATTTCTTATTCATTCCAATTATCTCACAAAATTCATTTCTGTAAATCATGAAACTTTAAGTATTTGGCTGCTTTTTTGATTGCAGTACTTCATATATCCGCATAACTTATTCTAAAGTGTTATAACAATTTCGGTGTTTATACTGTTGTATTAGGTAAATGTAGTCAGTGAAGATGACTGTCGGAAATGTTAAGTAAAATTGTTATAAAACAACATTTGAATTTTCTACTTAATTATCTTTTAATCTTTAAAGGCAGTTACTTGAAGAAATACACGAAGTTTCCTTCATAACCCAAACTACAATAAATAAATAAATTTTTAAGGACAGAACCTGAAATATTCGAAGCTAAATGTCTAAATAAATCAATTTTATAGGTCATCTGCACTGAGATAGGTTGATATTTTTTTAGCTGCTTTGTGATGCTTAGATGGAAATTAATACAAACTATTGCACCATATTAATGTTTAACTTAAATAATTGAGGCATATTTAAATGCGATACTGTTGATGATCAAGGACTTTGTACGCCTTCATACTTTCATTTTTAGTGGTGTTTATTTCTTAATTCTCTTTGATGTAGAATATTCATGAAAAGTTCTATATCCATATCTGTTCTGAAGTTATTATTCCGAAGTTATTCCCCACGATATCAATCTCCATTAATTTTTACTTGTCACTCCTAGTATGGCGAATACAAAGTCAATTTCGCTTTTCAAATAGCTCTATTTCTAGTTTCTATTCAGACCAGTGTTATAAAATCTACTCTGTCCCGACAAGACATCATACCAGTATCTGGACTGCATTTCTTGCTATAAACCTGTCGAGAAAGAAATCGCATCGGGCGTGGATGCATGAATTAGTTTTCAGTAATGAATATATTAATCTGCCTCTGTATTTCATGATAATTCCAGCCACTTTTGGGAGGTACCGCATTGTGTTAAAAGCCAATATTATAAAATCCCAGTACCCTGAAGAAGCATTATTAGGTATGGCGTGCCTTTCAGTTCGGAACTTGAATTTAGGCTCAGCGATCGGATGTACTTGCTTTGAGCCCATGCGACTACTAAACGACTGAGAAATGGGAAATGATAAAAGAGTTGGCAAATCTAGAAACATCAAAATTGGAGAGCCACGTAGTCAACTGCTCCTGTATGTATTTGAATCTTCGTTTATCCATCTCACATTGAACTGATGGCTATTTCATCCCTGAACATGTAACGTCACTATCGATCTAGTAGCTTGGCGCGACAAAACATGAATGGGATGCGTCTTGGCTGTTCGATTTAGGTTCTTTCAGACTTTTGAACCTCCATTAAGAATCTATCTTGGCAGTCACCCTGAACTCCACTTTTTCAATGGGCAATGGTCCTTGCCTTCAAATCACCAAAATGGGGATCACTGATTTTTAACTAACAAGCTAATTCTGCCTTGGTTTTCGTCCAGCCCCCTGGCATGGAAAAACAAACGAGAAAACTTCGCTACATTAAAACTTAAGCAAAACCATTTTTACGCTTAACTTATAAAAAGAAAGAGCAATGAGGGTTGCGGAGGTAGCAGGACATATGCTTGTAATGAACTGATTGCAAAACAAGCCGTTATCGATGCGGTGGTGCGCTTACGATGCTTTCATTGGGGTTTATTTTTGTTTAAAACCAGAGTGCGTTAATAGCGTGTGCGGTGACTGTCTGGTAAGCCAAAAATGGCTTCACAGGGAGGAGGAAGTTGGGATAAAAGGGTTTGACGGTGGTTCTATGGGAATGGAGAGAGGCTCTTTATTTTTATAGAAAATTGTAGTGACAGCTTATTTTTGAAAGACTTTGAATTGGCCCCTCCTATTCCTGACCCGCAGAGGGATCCGAATTTTTCCGTCGCAGTCGACTCATAATGGTGGCAATGCGTCCTTCCCTCTGGTTTGTTTCAACGATGTTCGAGGAATCGTCCTCCCCACGGGTATCAGCACCAGCCTCAGCATTTCTCCTCACAGCTAGCTCCTGAAGATTTCGCAAATCGTCCATGGAGCATGCCACCGTTTGTAACTGCAAGATAAACCAAGAGTTGCAGATTATGTGGACTTTAAATTAAACATCATTGGGTAAGAATGGCACTCACCCTATCAGTGGAAGCAAGCAGATTGGCAGGAATGCCCTGCTTCTCAAGCTTTTTGGCCTGTCTTTGCGTCAATTTCTCGGCGACACCCCAATTACTCTTGAAGAAGTCTGTGTCAGTTATGACGTTCTGCAGAGCCTGGCATGAGGATGCTTTGTGCATTGTGAGGTTACTTCCGCTGATTGCTGCAATCGCTGCTAGCGTGACATTGGTACTGCTATCGCAGGCCTCACCAGCTTCCACGTCTTCGTCACCTCTCTGCGAATCTCCCAGCTTTTTACCCGTCCTATTTTCCCAAACTTCCCGCCAGAATTCCGTTCTGTTGTCCTCACCTGCCGGACCCCAAGAGATGTCAGGCTTTTTGCTTTCCGACCAAACCTGCAGGAAGACAAACAGAAAACAACATTCAGTGAGGGTCTACCTTGCCTTCGAGGGTTCTGAACGAGAGGCAAGAAACTTACGTAAATACCACCTTCTTTGCAGTACTTGTAGAGGAAGCTTCCTACTATTTCCACGATAGGCACAATGGCAATTAGTTGACCCAGGACTTGGATACCAAACGGATACTTGTAGCCGTTAAATTCAAACGGTTTGCTGCCGACTATCATAAATATGATTAAGGCAACTACCATGAGAGGCGAGACAACCGTCCAACAGATTCTCCAATACCAGTTTGGTTTCTTCTCGATCATTAGTTTCACATCACGCATAAATTGAAAAATGCCTACATGAAGTAAAGAAGATAGATCCGATTAAAAACAAATGGTCCAACTACTAAAATCAGCAGGAGAAATCGAATCTGATAAAATGATGAAAGTAGAATTCTAAACTTCCTACTTTAAGTCATAATGAAAAGATGGTACTGCATGACTCTACATTAACTAATCTCTCGTGCTATCCTTAAGAAGAAGAAGAAGAAGAAATATTCATAAGGAAACTCACCGTATACGTAGGTGATTACAACAAGTTCTAGTAAGGCTATAATTAAAACCGGATAGCCAGACATAACGTTGTCGACCAGATTGACGAGATAGGTGCCTCCATTACACACCATAGGAAGTGTGATCAGGAAATTGAACGAACACAGGCAGGCTCTGAAAAACAACGATGCAACAGTTGGGATTACCAGGCATAAACCGAGGAATCTCAACTATTCTTGCTGGGACATGAATTCGCCATCATTACCTAAAATCCAGTAACTAGATACCAGCGAACAAAACGACTGAGTGCGTCCATCAGAACTAAAACCGACGAGAGTGGCATAGCCTCAGGTATCCCGTCGTTGGGTCACTTACCGGAAGTAGAACTTGGATGAATCAGTTGTCAGCCAGTTGCGTTGGCGGAATTCGTCCTGGACGCTAGAGAGCACCGTCTCGACGTAGGGCAGCTGGCTGCCCAGGCCCAGCGTCGCGAGCATAATAAAGAAGAGGATGGACCAAAACGTCGCCCCCGGCATCTGGTTCAGCGCCTCCGGGTACACCATGAATACCAGACCAGGACCTGCATTTGAATCAGGCATTAGATAAGCAGGCGTCACTTGCTCCATGCCTGAATCCACTCATGGCACTTCGAATATTCTAACGATCCTTTTTTAGTTTCACTGTGGAGCTTAACTTGTCAAAACAATATCTTAGCAGATTAGAGAATCTGGCTCTCTAATAGTGTAGGACAAGAGAACCAATAATTGAATGGACAAGAGCTGAGAGTTAAGAGTAAGCAGACGTGTTGGCCTACCAGCTTCGACAACATCTGGCACTGTGAGGTTCTTGGCATGAGCCATGAAGCCGAGGGTGGAGAAGACCACGAATCCGGCGAATACCGAGGTGAGGCAGTTGATGACGGCAACGATGATGGCATCTCTGTAGCAGTTGTTCTTGAAGTTGTTGTAACTCGACATGGAGATGAGCCCACCGTTGCAGCAGCTGAGAGAGAAGATGATCTGCGTGGCAGCATCAGTCCACGCCTTGTAATCCTTGAGTTTGTTGAAATCCGGGGTCACGTAGTAGCGAACGCCCTCCAAAGAACCGGGAAGCGTGGCAGCTCTTACCATTAGCACGGTGAGCATTATGTAGGGGAATGTGGCCGTGAAGTATGAAACCTATGAAAATACAAATCGGCGTCACATTAGCCTTCTAGCTAGGCTTAGTGGGGGTAGTTTTCCATCTGGCTAAAGCGGAACTAAAGCCACTTGGATTTGGTCTTTTTAGACTTGCTACCTTTTACCTTGAGTGAGTGCAAGTTCGAAAAAAGTCTAATTAGAAAACGAACCTTTCCGAGGGACTGAATACCCTTAATGAGAGCCAGAACCACAACAATCCAAGAGAAGAGAAGACACAGGGTTATGTGCCAAACGGGTGTTCCGAAATCCTCGAAACCATCTGACTTTTGTAGTACATAATTGCTGAAAGAAAAAAAGTGCTTTGACTAAAGCTGTCTATTATCCTTTAAGAATGACGACAAACACCCACTTGTAGTATTCTGCTCCCGGAGAGGAGACATTGACAGGGCCGGTCAAGTTTTCACCTGCAGTAGCAAAGAACAGTATGACGGTGTGCCTCAGTCAGCGTGTTCAGTAGGGATCAAGGGTTTCTCGCAAGGCCTACCGATAACGCGGCAGTTATTGGTGTTCCAGTAATTATTGCAAGAGGACCAGGGCAGTGGGCTTTGAAAGCTTGCGAAGAGATAGAAGAAGGCTGTTGCGATGATCACGTTATAATAAAGCGAGATGTACCAGGAGACAGTGGTCATGGCATAGCCGACACCTACAAGCGTTAAGAAAACTTGAACATTGCAAGCCAGAACACAGGTGACCAATCAAATAATCCAATTCTTCTAATCACCTTTGAAAAGTGGACTAATACTCCAAATCGAGATGGGACCTTTACTTGCGAACTGACCGAATGCGAATTCCAAGAAGAAGATAGGCAAACCCAGAGTCACCAACATGATCACATAGGGGATCAGAAAGGCCCCTGCAATCAAACAAGAAGAGTTTGAGCATCTTAAATTCTTTGCGCACATTCCTGCCTATGTATCGGTGTTTGTGGGCCTGTGCTAAGAATCGCAACCCACTAGAGTTTTTGTATCGGTCTAATTTTACCGAGCTCAAAGAGGCTGTCAGCACTTGCCACGAAACCAACTTTCGTTTCAAGTAACTAACGCACTGTTTTTCTGAAATTTTCGTTTACATGGACAAAATGATCCAATACAAGCTAGCACGACATGGAGGCTTGTTTGATGAAGTCACATTCGGACGATTTCCATTTGGAAACTGGACTACTCCATCCTTTGTCAATAGTTAACATGGAAAATGACTGGCAGTTTTGTGGTTACCGGCGAGTTTTGTTTGCCAGAAAGTGCCTCAACTGCACTAATTTTAATTTATGGAATCCTACACAAATTTTTTGAATTTATATGTACCCACCATGCAATGGCACAACAGCCCTTATGAACATCTATTGACCAGTGGTAACAGAGCCACTTCGGCATCTCACTGAACTTATGATGAATTTAACTTACCACCACCATTTTTGTAGCAGAGGTAGGGGAAACGCCAAACGTTACCCAAACCCACGGCAAAGGCAATACAAGAAAGGATGAATTCAATTTTTTTGCCCCAAGCTCCTCGGTCATTTGGCTCAGCACTCGCTTCAATATCACTGGCCTTTAGGGTAAAAACAACAACGAAAAGTGGTGAAACGCAAAAATTAGTGTAGGAGTATTGACCCATATATTTCTTATTCAGTGTTAGCTAGTCAAGAAAGTGTATAGAGCATTAGCGAAAATGGTACCCTTTTTATGTCTGGAAACACCGCTAAAATCAATCCCTACCACATTTTGTTTAAATAAATTAACTGATGTAGTAGGCACTCTAAATGGATGATGAAACTTTCTAGCGATTTTTAGTGGATTTTTAAATTTACAGGAAATGGATGGAGTAACTTTTCTTAAGGGTTTGTGCAATTCATGGATTTATGGAAACAGTGGCTACGGTAAAAGCATTATCAAAAGGTACTAGTTATTGAAATCCAAAATGATCAAATCGACATCTCGATGGAATATTTATATCTAAAATAAATCTACATGTCAAGGGCGAGAGTGACCCAACAGGTACCGAAAGGCGACGATAGCGAACAATCAAGTGATGCATCAGAAAACGCGAACAGCTGTTCGGAATCAAGTGCAGGTCTCAAACTGTCCAAAACCAGACTTCTGTTTATATGTACAGGAATAAAAAATGCACGGATAGTGATGGTATAAATTGCACGCTGAGTTCGTGTGAGTACAGAGCAAATATGTTTAAGGCTAAAAGTCAAACGATGCTATGTGGATGGTGTTAAAATTTGGCAGTGTGGTTACAAACAACTGGAAATACTAAGTGGTATGCAAACAAAAACTGGTCTGGTTTGGGGATTAGCTGAGTTTCATTGGTTTGAAATATACATTCTATCTCAGCATCAATACCTTGTACTAAAAAATATGATTTAACAGATTCGATTGGGTGTTTTGAGGGCTGAAGTGCACTAAGCTTGTGAATATGCCAGAACACTATAAGCTGAAATCACAGTAATGCATCAAAATAGTTCCAGCGAATGTGAAAGACTTGCGAGGTAGGAGTACAAATTCGTAAGTTTAGAACGAATAGGCTTACATCTTCGTCGGTGCCAATTTGCACGATAGATGCAGCATCTCGTTTATTGTCAGAGGCGACCAAATCGACGTCATTGCTGCTACCTTCAGAGATAACCCCGTCTGGGAGCTTCGGTTCGTCCTCCTCACTTTGCTTGCGACCGCGCCGCTTCACTTTTCCCTCAGTCATTAACAGAAAGTCAAAAATCAGTATAGTCAGTCAGGCCAAATGTCAGGGCTTAAATACTGCCTCACACTAATCGTACGCAGCGAGAAGGTGCGCACCACGGTTGTTGTCGATTTCAGGCTTCTGATTGGTGTACACTCTTGTGAATCGCTATGGGTGCCTGAAATATTTAACTGATAGAGGTTTTCCCCAAGATCAGAGTGGAAAATTGGTGACATTTTTGTCCATTTTATTAAACTTTTCCATTGATGAATACAACAAATTTTGTATCGAGAATTTACCCAAACGGTGCGAAGACGACCGAACTGCAGATATGCAGACAATTAAATAATCTCAATCACGATTTCAAAATTGGTAGTAATATAAAATCGATATTGCATGGTTCGTATCCTCTGGACTTATTTTTCGCTCTATAAACTTAACGATATCAATTTTTTGGCTTACCATGTTACAGAACCACTATGGGCGGAGAACCCCAAAGTTTACAAATATACGAATCACATATCGGCGTAGTCAGATGGATCGGAGTGAGATGAGGTCTTTTCCGTATTTTTGTCACGTTCCCACAAAGTGCCTGACTTGAAAGGGTGTAGGCCTATAAGTACGGAAAGGAATCATTCTTGAACGATATGCTCGGAGATTTTACTGATTTACTCAATAGTGTTCCCTCCACCATTTAAACAAGACAATGCTGTTTAAAGTACTTTTGTTCTGAGTTATCTGGTAATCTGCAAAAGAAACTTCAGGTTTTGTGGACCAATAATATCATGAATCGTTTGGTAAAATTCTTGACAAAGCTTAGGGATTATAGAACTAAATTGGGTACTCATTGTGATGGATATAATTTCCTTAGTTTATAAGTCTGTTAGCTCCTAGGGAATTCTTGTGAACCAAAGGAGCTGGGATCAATAGTACCATGGCTTTTTCTTCAAAAAGTTGATTGTCTTCTGTGCCAAATGCTTTGCAAAACCATGAACATTACGCGATCGCTGTGAATCCAGACTTGGTCATTCACAAAGTTGTCGAGATTAGATGTGAATTTTCGATAATAAATTTATATAAAAGGCATAGTCATCAAATATGATTTCATTACGTCATGAAATAATTTACCTTAGAGTCCCACGTCAACAACATAAACTGTTTTAACACCATTGTAATTTTAGCCCTACTCCCGTTTTAAGAAGTAACATATATGGCAATGATGGAAAAATTCCTCCTTCATGATCAATGTAAGAAGCTAATCGGCTGTGTCCTACACTACAAACGAGAATTTTCAACTGTAAAGTAATCACGAGACAAACCAGACAAGCGCTATACGAATCAAATCCTGTTTCCACAAGGGATGGCAACTGACCTCCTCTAATTCCGTTGTCGCTTTCTCTTTTTTGCCTTCTTGTCACGTGGTTTTATGAACCAACACAGGGAAAGATGAAAGAGATCACAATGTGCCTCCGTGATTCTGGGTGGCAGAAACAATCACTCTTGCGCTGGGGGCTCTAGGGGACTCTGTTAAGCTTAGTAGATGGGTAGAGAATCTGGTTTTCAAGACGATCGACTGAAGCTTAATTGAGGGATAACCTTATCCTCCATCATCATAACTGTTGTAGTGACGAAATTTCTGGTGCCAAGATCTACTAGTTCACATGGTTATTTTCACTAAAAGGATTGAGTGTCAACGTTCAAGAACACGAGGAGTTAAATGGCTTTTTGCTTTGTACCAATTATTAGTGTTGCTAAAACCCCAGGACGATTTGTGTAAAAAGTAAATACACGCTCCTTTATCAGTATTGAAGTGGAGGGAGTTTCATCTGCCAGATTCGCAAATATTATTGCCATGTAGTTTTCAAGTAGTCCTTGAACATGAAGAAGACATCCCATAAGCAGATTTCTTTTGAGTACGAAGGATTCCCAAGTCATGGATTGAAAGACAGCACTGTGTGGTAGAGCTCCATAGATTGTAGTTCAGTTTTTTGAGTAACAAGACAATCTGAAGTTAATGGCGAGGGTCATCCAACTTAAAAAACACATACACCTTGAAGGGGATAGAAACAAGATCTATGGCTGTTCACATAAAACCGAAACGATAAGTCACGCTATCCATCACGCCCCATGAGATGGAAATCTCATTTTAAATTTGAGAGTGGCTGATGAGTACAGTGTCCTGTATATAAGTAGCACCCATTTGAAGATAAAATTTGATACGAGTCTGTTTGCACAAGTCCACGGAGTAGAAAGTACTGATGGATAACAGACGCGTTGTAGAAATCCTTTTAACGACTCGGTTTTCGATATTTGAATGCAAGGTTTTTCCTATGCTGGAAGCACGCTTGCAGAAACACGAAAAGAGTATGCACAAAGAGCGTACTAATTTTCAAACCTGCAATATGGAAATGATCTTATTGCATCTACTGGGCTTTAGTGTGACCCTGACCCATTATTTACATGAATGCACGTACCCCTACGTAGTGGATCTGACGTAGTTATAGCCTTCGTGCTCACGGCAATTCGTCAGTGGCTCTTAATTGACAGCTCATTGCATTTACTAAGACGACGTTGTTAGGAGGCTGGTCAAGCTTTCAGACAGCCTCGAGTTTTGGTGAATAATTTAGGCACACCTCTAACAAAGGCCTTCCTTGCTGGGTGACTCCTTTCTGACCCTCGTGTTTGTTGTCTCTTTTGTTCCCATTTAACAGTCGGCGTTTCAAATATAGCAAAATAAAAAAGGACCGTTGAGTTACTCCTGATATTAACTCCAGCCAGATAAGTTGATGAGTTCAGCTAAATTACTGATGATAACATGGTGACTTTATCACTTTAGTGCAATCCTTTGTTTTATTAATGGAAAGCGGTAACCCAGTCATTAATGTTCTAGAAACTGCCTTGTCTGTATGATTCCTGGTTTCATGAAAGGCTGAAGCCTGAGAATGATGAAATAGGACTTTGTTTTTGCATCATTATTTGGTTTCCAATAACATAGCACACCCAATGGTTTGGTGGTATTATATAGTCCGCATTGAGTCCATAACTTAATAAAATGCGTTGTGGATAGATAAATTTAAACAAAACTGCAAAAGAACACATCGGATATATCAACCAGACGGAAGTCATAGCTTATGAAAATTAGAAAAAAAACACTGTTGATGAGAATCCTGATGAGAAGCAGATATTATTTTCTAGGACCAGGGAAAACAGGACTAATCCGATACTAGTCGATTAGTCGCTTATATTTTCATCAGCTATTCGCATCTATAGTCACTAGTGATCGGATGTCATAAGTAATTCCGAGGTCGAAAATGTTGCACCCATTTCTCAAATACTTTGTCATCATGGCTCAGCAAAGGAGCCTTTACAGCTCTCAGATAAAAGCACTAGGGATACTACAGAAAAACGCCTCCTGTACGAAGTAGTGTAGCTGGGCCGACCTCACTGATGGACTTTCTTAAAGAAAAAACGAACTACAGGAAACTTCGATCATTGCATCATTTTTGAAGGATTCGTTTTGCTAATAGATGGACAAGGGGATCACGATTCTGCTTTTGAAGCAGTTCATAAATTTTCATGGGCCAAAGTCTCAGCGGAGAGTGACAAGTTAGTTTTTAAGATTTCTAATAGTCCAAAACGAAAATAAAAAGTTCCTGCCAATAATTAGCATTATTACCTAATCAATGTCAACTATAGTAACAAGAAAATTTGTACATGTTTACTCAGGCTCTTTCGAACTACCACTTTCGTGCCTGTGACCTTCAAATATGCTTTTTAATTAGGGATTATAAGAAGATACTACTTTTTCACTAATGAATAGTGGTAACTCGACGAAATATTATAATTTGCACGAACCCATAAGAATGCTTAAATGCAAAAACAACTAGTTAAACTCATATTATTTACCTCATTTCACCAAATAACCACTATAAATAACACCAAGTAACGCTATATACAAATCATATTAAAAACAAACAAAGTTATCTTTCGTTCTTAACTAGCTACATTTTTGGATATCAAAGGGGAGAATCATACGCTAAAGAAAAAGACAATTCATTATCATTGCGTGACACGTCTTGTTTCAAAAAATCCCCGTTAGTGTACCAGTTTCGCAACAGGGGGCTATTCCAACTGGAAACCACGCCCTGAAATGATCACAAACTCTCTGACAGTCACTGTCAAGTGTCTCCGGAATTATGGTGTGTTCTCTCTTACCAGCGGTGATCCGGGTGGGCCTCAGTTTGGACGTCTCTATGCAGTGCATCGAAAAGTGATAAAAGGCTCCTCATGTGACCGAAAACCACCAGGCCAAACCTGATACTGATGTTAAAAGTAAGACCACTTTCATTTTAAAGGTAAATGCATTGATGCAATGAAAGTAGTTTTCAATGGTAAAAACTAACATAGCATCCATAACAACTGGGTGAATGGGGCCAACAGTTCCATTTATCCGAAGAAAAAATAGGCAAAAACCTCACAGCCAGATGAATGTTGGTGCCTTTTAATGCTTTAAAATGAAAAAGTTGGGTAGAAAATGTTCTGACAAATAAAACCCGTTTGCAATCATGATATCAGGTTTTCATCAAAAACCCCTGCATAGTTTGGCGCTGGAGCATCCCAGTTCAATCACCGCGCGATTTGGAATTTCAACAGTCCAAAGCCCAATTTCCAACTCTGTTTAACTATTTACGTGTAAACACCAAAGAGAGATTTACATGCATCACAACTGACGAAGCTGTTCATTTTTTATTTTCAAAATTGCCATAGATAAGGGTTGCAAAAGTTACAGAAGTGACAGAGACCTCAAGTGTCGAGGTGTTATTATTGCAATGAAATGATAGCTTAGACATCTTTTTGCCACATTTGAAGAACATTATCAGCTCGCCATCAATATTTCTCTCATGAAGTTGTCTTTGTGAGTTCAATAATGGAGGGTTCTTTGATTAATCTTGATGTTATATTTTGCATCTATAAGTCCATGCAGCCGTAGAGATTTAATCAGGGAACATTGATTATCTGCTGTGCTTTGATGGCTAGATTTTTCATCATTTACAACAGAAATCCACCGGAAGATATGCATAATTAAAGTACCTGGATTGATAATTATTTCAGCTCCACGAACCCGAGGAAATTCCAATAGAACACAGTATTTCATCAGCGCGTGGCAGATTTCCATATTTCATTGTTGCCCATTCGTAACGTTGATTTTATTAAAAGGCTTTTGTCTATTTCTCTGTATCCAAAGAAAGTGCAATACTATTGCTTAGTATTATTGCCTACTGACCAGGAATTCCATCAGGTCATCCCATAAGATCTGTTCGAATTTTGAACAGATAAAGCAAGTGACCAAATGTTACATTTAACTAAAGATTCAATCACCAATCCACCTACCCTGGCTATCTGTGACTTCCGTTGTGGAATTCGTTGGGTCACCTTTAACCTCTTCCTGTGACATTGCACAAGATTTTTGTAAGCTACTACGAAACGAATGGTAGTATTCTGGAGAAGGATCAAGGTAGTTGGGAGAATACAGTGGTGGAGTAGGAATTTTCTCCCAACCAAGGTCTTCTTCGATCTTTCGTGACATGATTCTTGCTGTGACACGGGGGTGTCATGCATTGTCCTGATGAAACATCTCTGCTTTTCGATTCACCTGAACAGGTCCTTTTTTACCTCAAACCTTAAGTATTGCTCATTTAGTTGACAAAAATCACAAGTGCATTACTCCTTCAAGTTCCCTTCTCACCGGCTGTGGCTGCGGTCTACGACTGCCACTGTCCACAACGGTTCATATTTCGATAAATGACCCACTCTTCATCATCAGTCACAAGTCATCTATCCAAAAAATGTGAACAAGTTGGCGAGAATGGAAAGATGAGCAGATGTCATCTCGAGATTCAAGATTACTTTCAGGCGATTCATGCGTAGGCATCCATGGGTAGACATCAGACACCCAAGTGTAGAAAAATCTTCAAGTTTAGGAAGATGAGGACGATGAACAGTTATGCGGTTTGCAGTAGGCCTGATTGCCGATCCCTCAACTTATAAAGCAACATAAGCTTCCACATGGGCTCCTTCTTCTAGAAACTGCTTATCATCAAACTTAACTGGACCGACTCCGTTTTGATTTCTACCTTCGTGAACTTCTCAAACCATCTTCTGCAACCACCTTCTCTCACGCACTCACCCCACCCCTCCATGTAATGAGTGAATGTTTCTGGCTGTTTCGTCGGCTGCTGAGTTTCCTTTCTTGAACTCATAAATCACAATCGGCCTCAAATGATTCCTTGGCGGCACTTCAATGCATCTCAACAAGGAAATGCTTTTCGGATCCACTATACAGTAATTACAAAATACTCCAAGAACTTCACTTTCTTTAAAAGAGATAAAATTATGGAAGAAATTATCGGATGGCGTGATAGATTGTGGCTACCTACTTAAAATTACACTTTTTGGCCTACAGCTTTGGCAAAGAACAAAGTAGCGTCTTAAATACTGTTTCGAAGGGACTTTGAGGCACATACCCTTGGTAATTTAACGTGTGATAGAAGTTTTACCCGGGACCTGGTACTTATTCACAATAGTGCACTCTACTTTTGAATAGACCTTCCTTTAGTAAACTGGATTTAGCAAATGACTATGGCAGATTTTTCGACCTTTTTTTGTGATTGAAATTTGATGAGATCAAATCCAAATGCATTAGGTTTTTCTATAAATTAATTTACCAATGGCTTCTTAATACTGACAGTGGCCTTGGGTTGCTCGATCTCAGAGGAAGAACCTAGATGCTAGGAAAACCGATTCTCCTTTGAATGCACATTTCTTTGTCATTTTAGTGTTTTAACGATTTCAATCTCACATCACATTTACATAAAGGGAAATGCAAACTTACAAAGACTGAGGTTATCGTTTCAAATATTAAAATTACTGAAAAGTAACAAAAACAGTAGAAAAATCATTTTTAGTTGTGTCTGCTAATCATGAAGTAACAGACAGTTACTTAGTCGGTAATATTTTGAAAAATCTTAATAGGGGTTATGAATGCAGCTTTTTAACTCACATTTAATTGAGTCATTTAATTTAATAAACAGAATAAAATCCCCCTAGGTGTTTTCTACCTCTGGAATTATTCTTGACGCAGAAAATTCATAATTGGAACTGATCCAAATTGGTGCTTTAAATATCCCATCTTTGCCACCAATTGTTAAATATATCCAAAAGAGTTGGAACAGGAATAGGAATTTGAGTTGCGGTATCCAGATAAATGGAAAATTGTACATGCGGGAAGAATTCATCATGTTCGTTACAAAAGCCTGATCACTAAGTATGTGGATGTATTTTAGAACTAAGCTTTGAAGTTAATGAACGAGTACCACTACTAAATACGTGATATAAAACTGGTGTTTTCGGAAAAGAAGCCCAAATCTCCCCCTTTTAATGAAATATTTCTTTGAAAAGATACATCACTTGTGGGAATGCAATTGAAAAAGGAATGGGGGCATTTGGAAGGCACTGACTGTCGACTGAACTATTGGTACCAGACAATCAGGTCTGTTTTTTTCCGAAATCCTTGAAAGATCACATGTTTGGCAAGTCCACGCCCTTGTGATGCTCAATTAAGCAATGATGAAATAGTAAAGTAGAATATTGACAGAAAATGGCTCTCTGACATTATTCTGCATCTACTTAAACAGGGTTCTTATCTGATCCATTCGAAAAGGAGGCGAAACAGCTGTAGCAAACCAAACCTTATAACAGAAGCCCTGCCTTAGGCAACAGAGAAGTGTGTGCAAGCTTGGGATTCAGCTTTAAAGAATCGTTAAATTGTTAAAAAGCATTGACTTGTAAATGCGAATAGAAAGGGCTGTAACAGGATATTTTTATTGTCATTTGGTAGTCCATTATAGTCTATTGGATGATATTTGAGCAAATCTGAATTACAATGCCTGGTTGGACCTACTGGTTTTCATGATTTGAGTCATTTAGCTTTATAGCTATGAGTTTCCAAATGCATTAGTTACAAGGGTTCATTCAAGCAACTTCAACACTTGAGGGAATTCGGAGCTTTAAGCTGCTTTTAAAACAAATCTTTTCGAATGATAGTTCTTCGAACTATCATAACAATGATTGCTCGCTTAAATTGTTGAAAACGATGGTTGATTTGAGCTTCACGAAATCAATCAATATTCACAAAGAAAAAAATCATTTTAGACACTGGAAGATTTATCCAGATGGGGAAATTTCAAGTTATAGTTGAAATTTTCCGATAACTACACTACTGATTTATTGCGTTCATAGGTTAGGTAGTCGTCAAGGTAGATGCACAACCTCGATCGAGGTGCATCTGACAGCCACCTTTGGTGGGAAACGCAGTGATTTGCATGCGAATTCCACATGATTTCTTCGGAAAAACCTCCTTTTAAAACACCAAATTCACAAGATTTGTGTATATACCTCCGTGTGTAAGCTAATAAATGTAATTTTAAATCACCCACCGACTTAAGAATGTGCAACACCAATCCAGACGTGGTCGTTTTAATGCATAATTGCAATTTCACCAAATTCAACCTTTATTAAATCCAACGCATCTGTTTTCAAATAAGATAAGGAGTTAACTACATAAATCTGAGCATAAAATTTTAGAGGATTCAATTAGACATTGCTAATGGCATGAAAAACTTTTTTAAAAAATCTTAAGGAAGATTAGCATGTCTATTATTGTTCAACATTTTTCTCCCATTAATTAGTTGGGTTTCTTCGAGAAAAATCATCAAGTTTTGGTTTCTAGTTAAAAAAATAATATTAATAACTTGTCATGCCACAAAGTCGCCTTCAGATGGCACTCGTGGAATGGTATAATCTTGCCTATGCTTTGCTTACTCCTGTTCTCTCCACCGACTAGCGATTTAAGGATCATTTTGGTAATTAACACACCCCGAACTTGACTGTGGGTTCAGCAAGACTGATTAGTGGAGATTGCCAAGTCTCCCATTCGATCAGGAGGCAAGACGCAGTATCGAGGCTTTGTGGTTTTGATGTGGATCCCCATCAACGCAGAAAAAACCATCATGCGCCTCATCTATTTAACCTTCAATGAAAGTAGGCTATCCAGACGCTTTCATGCAAATTGCATATAAGATCCATTATTAAAAATTTACTACCTTTCTACATATGTTTTGACTTACTTGTTCCAATTTATTCATATTGCAAGTGAGTTCAGTGTCTTGATAGAATTCATGCCAAGTTGCCAAAAAGTTCTTCTAAATAGAGAAGATTAATTAATTTTCAACCTACATTTAATAAATAAATAAATGCATTTTTTTTGTGAAAAGACGGAAGAAATACCTACTTAGTGTCACAACGCAAACCTAAGGAATGTATTTAACTTGGACATAAATCTAGGGATAAGATGCTACATTCACAGTGAATCAGTCCTTAGAACGAATGTCAGTCAGAAGTAAGGATAAATACCTCAGTAAGTTATAGTTTGCATTCTCTCAATGACTTTGGAACCTCATAGACACACTGTTGCGACTGGTAATCATCTTTATCGTTAGTATAGTGCTTTGGTATATTTAATTAAAGCAAGGGGTACAATATATTTGGGTAAAAGGGAGACTGTCAGCTTGGATCAACAGTATCGTTTTAGAATCGGATTTTTAGAGCTCAGCGATTGAAGCTCACTGCAGTTGGAGTGGAGGTCTGGAAAGACACTATGGATTAGATGTAATTCATTTTATGTAATCCATTATACATCCTTACTGCAAGAAATAACATCAACTATGCATAAATCGTCTTTCTGATCCACTGATTTGCATTGACCGTGGCTTTGAAGAACGGTACCAAACACCAGCTAATTACAATTTTCACATAGTTTTGAGGTGTTTCCCTCTCTTTATAGTAATAAGATGTATTTAGCAGCAAAGTAAATGCCTAATCCATGTCATCGATAATTCGTGGGTGGCTGTCTTAAATCACAGGATCTTGGGATCGTTCACCGATAAGATATTCGAAAATTGGATCCGAGCTTAATGGGCACTTAAACTCATTTAGCTGGGACTTTTAACTAAAGCGGAGCAAAAAGAATTCATCCATCAAAACAACTGTTTTTTTTATTAAAGATGATGCAAAAGCTGAAAATGGAACAAAAAGACTGGAAACGACAGGACTTTATATGGTAGTTAATCAATCGCTCACGTTAACTGAAATGAGTATAGATGAACCAGTAGAATCCTTACATTCGAAAATAAAATTATGAACCGAATAGAATGACAGTGTATTTCCGGAGGAAACATTAATGCTGACCTTACAAAGCATAAGATGTCCACTTACTTAAAGGTTATTTACTTGAATTTCTTACAACATCCCAGTCATTAAATAGCATGTATTGAACAAATCCCTGCTCTACCGACTCATTGCTAAGGAAGAATGTCCAAAAGAAAACATATTAGTACTAGAAATAGAAGGGTTTCCGAGAAATATTTATCACTATCACTAATTAGGATTAAATGTTGGTTAGTATTGGAGCTTTTGAAAACCACCTGAGATTTCTTGGAAAAAACATACTTCACCCAAGTTTAGACGAACACAAATCATAGCACATGAGATGGGAGATAATTAAATCGCAAGCGTTTTTAAATTCGCAAGATTTGGCATTCTGTTTCACTTGTGAACGATTTCCCTTCTATGTTAATTAAGACGACATTTTCAAAGAACTCTATCAAAGTTACATGCAAATTAATTAACCTCATACATTTACATACGTATAAATTTGAATATGGTTTTAAAAGGTCTAAAGTGAACAGTCAAAATCGAATCGATTCATTAAAATGACACCATGTCCCTGGATCTCTCCCCCTTGTCCCTCTGAATTCGCTACTAGAGTAGATACATTTCCTAAATCTACTGAAATGTAGATTGAAACCTTTTGAAAAGATAGACGCTTCTCAAAAAACAAGTGGCTTAGTCATTTACTCAGGAGAATTTCGGTTGCGGAAAGTTTCCACCGCTCTTTCATGCATTAAATGTACAATTCGAATTGCTAACCTGATTTTGCTTATTTTTAGCTACAATTCATAGATAAAAGGACAGCAGCACAATTCGAATTACTATCAAATACCAATGTTATTTCCAACTTTCCTACATTTCTCAAAACCGCTTGACAACAGGAAGAAACTGTTGGTAGGTTTTTTGTATTACTTAATGGTAATTAAGCCTTTTATTTCCTTTTCTAATAATAAAGTGGCAGTTGTTACACTCACCACCGCTAAAACAGCAAGTAGATTGATAATGCTGACTTAAAGACCACAAATTTCACAAAATTTTCTCTCCCATCTAGTGCTTGGATTAGAGCTCGGGACCACCTTAACATATGAATACTGGACACACAAATGCTCGGTACCGGCCATTACACGTCGCGAGGGACACACCCACTCTTGCTCACGCTGTAACCGGGTCTGGTCAAATAAACCCATGGTCTCCCATGTCGGTCTAGTTAAATTAGGTTTAGCCTTAACAAGGCCGAAAACGTAAAACAGCACTAATTTGCATGCTTATAACTAATACCGTTGCCATCCCTGTTTGTTGTTGTTGACCCCCTTTTCAGAGTAATAAATTCAATTTGAAATCCACGATTATCTATGCAGAAATGTGAGTTCAATTCGGTAAATATTCTGTAACAAATCAATTGCAAAATCTCTTGGTCGTTTTGGAATGGCTTTTGACTCGATTCGTCATGAGGGCAAGCGTCAATATTAAGCTGTTAAATCTGAATCTCAACGGGGTTGTTGAAGATAGTTTTAACGAAATGAATAATCAGTTTTGAAGATTTTCACCAGTGTACCAGTTGGAGGATTTTGAGTCATGGCTGTCCGAAACTAATCTAAGGGAGTATTGATTCAACAATTCAAAGCACTCACTTTCAATTGGGGATAGGTGATAGTAAACCCAGGCTTAAGGGGGCTTCAGACGACCAAAGAGGGTTTCTTAAGTACAAAAATGAAATTCAATTCCCATAAGTGCTTTTCTGCTCTCGGAATTGGTTATCTCCTTTCACCTGTGTGCTCTCCTCATTAGAAAAGTACTAGTTTCAAATGTACCCGTAGGAAAATACCCTACAATTTGTCATCCCATATCACGGTCGCAGACATGAGCGCACACAAAACTCAAACGTTAATTCAAAAGCAATAAGTGTGCACCAACATGGGATTTTACCGAACATGACAAATTGTTCACTAATTTAATACCGAAATTTCATCATGCACATCTATTGAGGTGTTTAGAAGGGCATGGCATTCATAACCATCTAAGCAGCGTTTATTCCTATTTTCTTAGACACTTTTAGAAATCACAAATAGTTAACTAGCATTGTTTTAAAGACTGTAAGATTTGCATGGTTCTAAAAATGCTACAGGACCTCCAGTGAAGTGTGTTGCTGGTGGAATATTCCGATGATTGCCACGTGCTATTGGGGAAGGCATGTTCGATCAGTCCATATCCTATCGATCTACAAGTCGTAATGGAGGTTTGAAACTGATGGACATTACTTCATTTATAAAGAAAGTTACTTAAGTGATTTTTATGGCTCTACAATCTCCGGCAAGTATTGGGTGTCCAGCTAATACAATGCCATCTATTAGATTATGTCAAATGGACATGCTATTGATACTATATTTTTTAAATCCAAGTCGCTTTGATTTGGCACGTCATCTGAAATGTTGTCGACAAGCTAGAAAAGATGATGTGTACATCAAAACATCGTCAAATTCTAACTTATACCAGCGCAGAATTCTTTCAACTCTTGGCATGGCCCTTTTTTGGAGAAAATGGGTGTCGTGTGGAAAAAATGGAGTCGGAGAAAAAGACGTCTCAAATCAAGCTGGTGATCATGAATCCTGTGCGTGATAGATATCTGTGAGTACATTTTGAATTAATCACACCCCATGTCTTTGTGTGAAATGTGGCTTAATTTCTTGTTGACAGTGAGTTTCTTAAATAATAATTAAGTAGCATGACTTATACCTGATTTATTTCTTCAATTTTGTACATTTACTCCTATGTTGCTAACACCATTCCAGATAAGCTGTCAAAACTTCGACAAATTAGATTTCGTGGAATAGTTTCGTCAGAAATGGCTCCTTTCAATGGAACTTTTAGAACGATTGAGCTGCCTCGCACCTTAAACAGCGTTGACAGGTTGTGACAGTTGCCAACTTGGCACTAGACTTGTACTCATGTGTGAGCACACGCGAGAATTTAGGTCAATATGCTCGGGCTTCTAATTAGCTTGACAGCCGGAATTTAATGGTACTGCTTGCACTGCTAAACCGACTATTTAGGTTAGCCGTAATACTAAATCAGTGTTTTACGTCAGAGGTAAGATCATCGAATAAGATGATTCAATACTTAATCGATCAACAGTTACTTTTTCATCGTAGTTTTGTAACTAAGATGACTCTAAGCGGCCACTTCAATAGGATATCTTCGATTGAAATACTAATAATCAATCATAGCCTCACCATACTGCACAGAAATCCTCAAAAAATCATCTTTTGAAATCCAAATACTGAATAATCAAGAGACCAAATATAATATATTTCAACGGTATACTAATTCGTAGTCACGTTTGCTGCCTTTAAATCGGCTACATGATAGTGAATTCCTAACCACTTTTGCAAATGTTGGTGGTGTGCTTGGCATAGAACGGTCTTCAAAACAAATCTCTATTCAAATGAAAATATTGTGATTTTCTAGGACACAGTGCATCGCAAATAACTCGTTGTCCTCGTAATCTATAATCGACTGGTCCGAGAGACGGCAGTCTTCCTATAAATGCTCGTACCCGCTGCCCCTTTGACTCCACTCTTTTTATCAGAACAACAGAGTCATTTATTTAATCATTATTGGTGTCCTGATTCATCCAAGACGGTAAGAATTATCTTGAGATTAAACTTACCATAGCGCACTATTGCAAGTGCAAGTAGCATGCCATTTGTTAATTTCTGGAAATTTCCATTCAATTATGAAATCAATCTCTCCCTTGCATAAGATAGATGCAGGTGATTAATTTGCTACTAACAAAAAATAAGTAGAAAGTTCTAAAGTGGACAACTTCTCTTCGGTAAAATCTTTTTTAACAGATATTTACTAGCGTTTTAGAATTTAAACCGCAAATTTCTGATCAATAAAGTTAGCTAGGGCAATCCTGAGTTTGGTTTCTCAAGAATTGATCGTGGTTGAAGGAACAGATTTTAGGTTAATGCGTAGAATCTATGGCATTCCACCAGGACACTTCAATAGAGGATTCATTGGAAGTACCAAACATGATCCTGAGTGCAAATATAGGAAAGCTAGACGAGTAAAGCCTTATAAATGGGATAATTGAGGGGTCTGAATACCAAAGATAGCTTAAATGAGATTGTTAAAAGTGGTTAGTCAAAAGTAGTCGTTAAAAGTAGTTTTCCATCATAACTCATAATCTGATACCAATGTGAGGATAAAAATCTCTTAGGACTAAAGTGAGGCCCCAGTTGTGCCTTTCTAGGGCATGCTAAAAGGGGGCTAATTGGTAAACGGTAGTGAAACAGCCTTGGAACTTGTAGAAAGACATTTATCGTACTGAGTCGTAGCAGCCAATGTGAGTTCGCAGGTGTTGATCCTTGTAATGGTACACTAGATGAAACCGCTCCTCGACTGAAAGGCACCTTGGCCATCCCCGAGTAGCTTCATTTAGACGAGCTTTGAGATCTTCTCTATCTCAAGTTCATGCATGCAAAAGTAGGCAACCGGTGTCGCAGTCGTCAAACCATACGAACCAGAATCGTGACTAAGCACGGGTTGTTCCAGTTTCAGGACAACGAGGCCAAAAGATTCGGGATTACGTTATCGGAACTTTACTAGAGCGTTATTAAATTGGCCTTTTACGGTTTGATCAGATTGCAAACAGGGAACTGTGGATTTATAAATTAATTAATGTTTTTAGCAGCTAACTACCTTGGACTCATACATGTAGTAACACATCCTAAACTTTTTGCCTTAGATAGTTTGTATCTATTTTTGCCATTGCAAAAACGATTATTTAATCGCTGCACTCAGAAAATTATAAATACTTAAAGTGTTTTACCAGGAACTTACCAACAGAACCTCAGGTAAAGTTGACTGCAAATCAACTTGCTACCTATGTACTGCTGAATATGATTAATAAAATGGCGACCGAGGATATAAAAATCTGACTAAGACTATTCTGGCATCATCTTGGCATCCAGCTTACATAGATAAGGGTAATACTAGCGAAAGACATTAAAAATAATACTAGAAAGATTAGGTGATAATTGTCTGGCCCTTTGTGAATGGTTTAATTATCAATAGTCGATAAATCGAATGCTCGGTAGACCGATAATTGTTGATTTACGCTTTCTCCACAGGTTTTAGCCGATAAATTCAGTTATATTGAAATGCTGTGTGAAGGGGATTATTTTTTGGCTAAACTACTATGCTTCTCCAATCAAGTGGCAGTAAGCAGGGAAATCAATAATGCTGAGTCATGTAGGTTGTCTCGTTAAGATACGTTTCGAGGCCGAAAAGGATTGCCTGTTAAGAAAAGCGCTCGAGAGTTACGTTTCCCATTAATTAATTGGGGATCACCCATTCGATTCTTCCAGAAGCCTAACTATTGACTGTTTTCGAATCTCTGGCAACCCTTAAATTAGAAGGATAGATTTAGGAGGAATGTTTTGTTTCGTGTTTGATAAAGTTTTCAGCCAGTCATAATTCATTATGAGAATCTAGAATTTAAAAGGCAACTATGTAAACTAAAACAAATATTCATTAAATTAAGCGGTGCACTGTTTCTACGAAACAAACGTCACTTTGTTGCAAAACTTCATGAAATGTTGGTTGAATTATAGGCGTTTCCCACCAAAAATTTTGCCCCTTGCTAGAGTTAGCCTTTTTCCCTACTAAGAGGGTAGTCTACTCCCTAAAAATCGATCCTGCTAAATTCTTTCGCATGATAATAAGCATCGACTGTAAATACCAACGCTGAAGTCAAAAGCATGGATGAAAGATAGGTCAAATATCTTATTCATAAACGGGTCTAAAGTGAGTTTTATGGCCTTTCGGCTACTAGTACAGTCTCTGCTCCATTCAAAAAGATCTGAAATCAGAGAAGGCTTAAGAGCTAAGGTAGCGTGGGTGACAAGTGACAGAGATTAAGGGAGACAGGAGAAAAAAGGTCTTGAGCTTTTGTTTCAAACGTTGGTATGATGAAATAGTTGCCATTTATAATGATTCGAAATGATATAACAAACGGAAAGCTCTGATTTTGCCTCCGGTTTCAGAAAATGCCGGTTTGAAATCTCGAAGGCCATAAATATGAAATAAAAGGTTAGGCCTAAGACCATTTTGTTGGAAGACTTTCACCAAAAATGGCGTAGAGATAACGAATGCACGAGGAACTGATTAGCATTCATAAGCATTAGTTTGTTGAGAACTAGTAAGTTTCGTTGTAGATTTGCGTTACAGCTTTTTTAAATCACTGACTTATTATGATTACATTACCATTACAAATGATTAACTAATAAGGGAGAGGTGAGCAACTGGTTAAGTGAGGAAATTAACTCATCGATTTCCGATGTCTACCATCGGATCCCGGATCTAGGCAATTCGTGAATCAACCAAGTTCCTTCCCTATGGGATTTCAAAACTTGAAGCAGAACCATGATACACTTAAATCAACCAAGCTCGCATAATTAATGGCACTGCGGTTATTTGCACCCAATCTAAAGACTATTTACAGCACGTACTATTTAAACGGTGTTTTCTCCACCAACTCAATGACCCAAAGTGATGTTTGTAAAGTAGCTAGCTTGAAAGTAATTCTAATTTGCAGTCACTTCGGCTTAATTAATTAATTAATTATTTATTTAATTAATTAATATGCCAATCAATTGTGCTGCATTCAGCTGGAGAAATAATCTCGCTTCTATTAAGCCAATTTATGTTGAGCACCGATAGCATATTGTATCGACATGGTTTAAAAATGATGAATCTATCAAAAAATTAAAAGTAGAGTTGGAACTAGTGGATGCGCCAACCCAGCCCAAGTAACCGGACACCCTAGTACAAAATATAACATAACACCTGATAACAGCACTTGAGGCCCACTATCAGATTTCCTTACCAGCTTAAAAGTCATGGCTAGTCCCTATTCCAATGGGCACATTAACCATAAATATTGCTCAATTCAATGTTAACATAAAAATACAGTCCATTTCTCTTACCTGTCATGGCTATCGACTTTAAATCACAGTTTCATCATTTTACTGTTAGAGTCATGTAATCATAAAGACGAATGTGTTCTTCGAATCCATTTAGTGGCGATTCCCCACACTGATAAATCAAAAAGCGTTTTGGAGTAGTATTTGAAGCACTAATAGGGAAAATTTTCTAAACTTGTTTGCACCACCGACTTGGCCCCTTGGATGAACGTTCCCACCCTATTTTTGCTGCTGATACCAAGATGAATCAAGCGAAAACTAGTATGATTGCATGGATTGCCAAAATCTTAGACTCCTTTGCGCATGAAATGCATGTTGCCCAAGGATGGCAAAGGCATGGTACTAGCTCGCTGTGATTGGTCAAAGGAACTCAAGCGATCGCCTGTGTGGCTGGACACGCTTCAGCCAATCAACTCGCAGCTGGAAGAAAATGTAAGCATCGATTGGCAGCCCATCCTGCGCCACAGCCCATTGGAGGAGCGAGACTTATTCATATCTTGATGCAACCAACCGCCACATTCGGCTCGTGTTCGTTCGTTGGGCTGCCGTTGCCCTCGTGTAGTTTCTGTGGGAAATATGGCGATGGCAAAGGAGACAGACGATACTGACAAAGAGGTTGATCCCAGCTCTACGTCTCTACTGGGGAAGAGCACTCACGCACTCGAAAATGGCATTCAGGATGAAGTCAACGTAGGCTCTATCTGTTTAAGATTTAAAGACTACTTTGCCTTTAATACACTTCATTTTTTTGTCGACTTGTTGAAATTTTTTTAGTGGGTAAGTGCCTCATCCATCAAAGCAGCATTAATTATTTGGGGCCATTGCAATGATTTTTTCCTGTTACCTAGTGGAAAACGCAAAAGACGGTGTTTCTTCTAAGGCTGTTTATTTGGCTCTTATTCAGAGCGCTAGAGGTAAAGGCGGGAAGATTAACTACAATAAACTGGGCCTCTCGACTATGGGTCTGCCGCTTTTCAAACTGCCGGAATTGAATTTTCGTTTAAACCGTTAAAATGGTCAAGTGACCAGTTTTTGAGTTCCGAATTTGGCAGGCAACCGGTCAATCTCGTTAAAAACTCGAAACATATCATTTGCATCGTCTCCACCGGTAAGCTCGTGCTTGTCAATCAAGCAGTAATCGTTTCTTGCCAAACTGTAAGCAAAGCATCGCTATCCCACTTGTTATTGTGGCTTAACTTGCATATCCCATCCAGCCCTTAATTTAGTGTTAAAGAGGAGACCCGAAACCCCAATGTTACTGCTGCTCTTGTTCATTGCATGAAATTCCATCCATGGGAGTATATTTTGTACTTCGTTTTCCATTTAGCTGAGCTTTGAAGTAATAGAGGCGAAATACGATAGCATTTACTTCATCACTCATACTCACATCAACGGTAATGAGGACATAAGTGCGGACAAAATAAGACATTTTTGGATAGGATATTTCTTAATCATTGCTGGGCGAAAAGTTTTCCAGGCTCATACATAGGGTTAAAGTTCTGGCTTCTTATGTATCATGATAGGTCTAGTCTGCACGCGGCCATCCGAAAGTTGACTGAGAGTCAGAACGTGGTTTCTCACGATGATCGAGTCTTGAGGCACATCATAGCGGGTACCGCTCTGGTCCCTTGTTTTCTGTTGATAGTTCTGTTAAACAATCGTTTTTGTATTAATGAGCTAGTTGCCTTGGGCGACCGCTATACTGGAGCAACTACGTGACTGTTCAATAAAACCTTATTGAGAGCCAAGTTTTTTCGTCTGTCCCCGCGTAGCAATTCCTACTGGTATTATAACTGTCCTCTCGTGATAGATGTTCAATTCTCATCCGTGCATATTTAATGCGATAGTGGGTAGTTTGGTTGCCTATGAACCCTTATACTTCCCACAGAAGCACAATTGCTTTTCAACCTTTTATTAGGCTCTTAGCGAGGAAGAACAGTCCCAATTTTTCTGTTCTTCAACTGTGGTGCTTTTGTTTTAATATTCCTTTGTTACCCTAATATTATTGCTTTCACCTAACCGACCCAGTTGTTACAATTGCTGGGAGTTGCTACACTTTAGATCCATATTGATTTCTTTAGATTCCCCAAAGGACTTCTAAGGCGTTCTGAAGACCGAACTTTGAATGATGCTTTAATTTATTGAATAATTTGTTCCTTTTCGCAGGGGGTTGGAGACGGTGACGTGCAGGTGACCTACCAACAGTCTCAGCCAATCAATCGGGCGACTTGGGGCGGCAAAATAGAGTTTGTCCTCTCTTGCGTCAGTTACGCCGTTGGTCTGGGCAATGTCTGGCGTTTCCCCTACCTGTGTCACAAGAACGGTGGCGGTGAGTCATTTTGCCACATCACTTCGATCCTTTGACAACGGCTAGGATGGATGCTTAGAGGATATTTTTTAACTCCTTCCGCAACCACTAAGTCTTTTAAAGCCTATAAGAGCATTTTTTTACGCTACAGAGCATTTCTCTTGCCATATGACGATTGATGATGCTTTCTTTTCTTACTGCTAAGCAAAAGTTACGATTCGTACCAACAGAGGTGTTTGCTTTCACCCCTTTCCGTGTGCATGTCTTTATTTTACGAGGTTAATGCAACATGTGATAAACGTCCATGCACTACCCATCCCAGTGACCTTGACCTATTTTTAACTTCAAGGGTTTTAAGCTCGATAGTCTAAAGTGTGAAATTGTTTCAGCCGTGGGAGGCTGAGTTCTGCAATGTTACCGAGGGATGTTTCATCCACTTGAGGAACTGATTGATGTTTCAACTGTCCCCCTAGGAGCATTTCTTGTACCGTACGTGATCATGCTCATCCTCGTGGGACTGCCGCTCTTCTTCCTGGAATTCGCCTTTGGACAGTTCGCCAGTCTCGGCCCAATCTCCATCTGGAGTGTTAGCCCTCTCTTCAAGGGTGAGTGACCAACCCCTCTCATTGATTTCGAAACCGAGAAAGGCTCCGGACTATGAAACTGTAATACGTAAACTTAATATGTAAATGATCCCAAGCTACAGTAATGGCCATATTTTGGCAATTTAAAAAGATAATGAGGGAAAGAGTAAGCCTTATCATTTGAGACACTTTAAGTAATATATTTAATACTGGAGGTAAATACTCATTGGAAGGACTACCTAACCGGACCATTAGTTATTGATATTCATATTGGAGCACTTCTTTTGACTTCAAGAAAAGAATGCTGTTTTTAAGAGGGCAGGAATCGCACTAATTTGCGACTAATTAAGACTAGAAGAGCCAACTTGCGCTATACTTTATTTGCTTTCCTAGCCGATGCTTCTCACTGAACTTCCCGATAAATTTCCTCTCAGACTATAGCGAAATTCTACCGTTCCAGGGGTTTCCTGTGCCCCTGGAAAGAGAAATAAAAAGGAAGTTTTATAGTGCCTCTAGAAATTTATACAGAAAAGGCTGAATGTATAAAACATCTATTCAACCGTGCTTGGACGTAGCGTTTCTAATTTCCTGTTTAAATCAGTCCAGTCGTGCATGATTAACTTGGTTTCATATATCGAACTACTGTTTGCATGTGATTAATGAACTAAGGGAAATTGTGTAAGTAAAAAGCTGCTAGTTCCCATATCTTAAATCCAAATGTGGTGTTATTTAAGTATGGCGTTATGAATGATGTAAAAGTTTATTACCTGCCTTTGCATTGTAATACCTTATCTGTAAATCAATTCCCCTATTTTTCACCCCGTGGATTAGGGTGCCAAACGTACCCAAACGTTCCACTCGAAAATTGGCCTTTATTTGGTGCAAAAACTTATCTACAAAGGTGCAATCATGACGGCGTTATTGGAAAAAACTGCAAAGTATCGATTTTACTTTTCCTCGAATGAAGAGAAGAGAGTGCCTTCGATCTCTGAGTATGTAATCCCGGGATTACCTACTCAGCCACTTCTTAATGAGTAGCGTAGAACTTCGGTTACATTAATTGCTTGGAAACGGCATTGGTATTGGTCACTGTTCAATTCAGCTTATTCATTCTCCAGTTTTTGCTTGTAGGCATCGGCTATGCAATGGTGCTTGTGTCGTGGCTGTTGTCGCTGTACTACAACGTAATCGTGGCGCAGGCGCTGCTCTACCTCTTCTACAGCTTCCGCAGCGAACTCCCCTGGACCAACTGTAACAACACATGGAACGACAACACCACCTGCATCGACGCCACTCGCAACCTCACTGGCCTCTTTCCAAGTACTTTCATTTTCCATCCCATTTCATCCTTTCCGTTTTTAAATGCTGATCTCCTCACCTACGCTCGTAGAACTGGGGAACTTCACTCAGGGCTCTAGCTGAAGCTCAGGTTAAATTTAGTCGTTGAGCCGTATGCATTTATTGACATAGTTGAAGTCCTAGTGTGTTTAAAGTTGCCCTTTCTCCAGACCGACTAATCACCTGTGGTATTATTTTGGTATTTTTGCTTGGGATGAATCAGATGTGTATGTGATTCACTCGAGTTCCCTTGCCACCAATTAGTTACCTTGATTTTCTTCATTCCAAACAGACTCAACCATTCCTACCAACGTGACCTTCACATCCCCAGCAGAGGACTTTTACTAGTGAGTTAACAACCCCATTGAAGCTGTATCCATTCCCATTATTAAGTCGTATTTTTATCGCTGAATTTCATGATAACCAAGCCGATATAATTCCCTACTATCCCTGGAAATATTTGTCTCATCTTAAATTAAGCCTCAAGCAATTAAAGCAGGAACTGCTATGAAATGAAAGTTGGTGCTATTCATTAGCTTTTAGCACTGTTGCCAGCTGATGAACAAAAGGGACCGGTTAGTTTTAAAGCCATTTCAGCAGTTGGATGTTTAAGTACGATCTGAGAAATTTTCAAGGAAGCGGTTCGATTGTCGATCTGAGCTTGGGTCTGTTCACGCGGAACTAAGTTGCACATGAAAGGAAAAAAGATAGGGGAAAGAGAATCAAGGGTTTAGTCTGAAATATTAAAAATCATTAAAAGCTTGTCAATGAAAATGCAATCATAATGGAAGCTTGAGAAAAAATGGCAATGTTAATAATGTATTGTTGAGTAATTTCGGTAACTACCTGAGAATTACTTGTAAAGCACTAGAACTTGATTTTTTCAATACTTTTGAGGTGTTTTACTTTAATCCAGTGAAAGAACCATAATTGCTAAGGAGGAATCGAACCCTATGGAGTCTCGGAAGCCACTTGCTGTCCTCAACCCCTTGGTTCTTTCAAGTCTAGACCAAATAATATAACTCAGCATTAATACTGGAAAACCCAAGCGTAGGTGCAATAATCAAGTCTTTATTAGATTGCAACGTTTCCTTAAATTAACCTTACCAATTATTTCTGATCGAATTGAGCTCTTGGCCTTCCGGATTGCATTGAGGCTTAAAGTGCTTGAGAATACCAACATGTTGAGAATCGTAAATGTTACGGAAAAGTACGCACCACTTACTGCCCTTTTATTTTCACAATTTTTAGATCCCAAAGTGATGATTATGCGGATCAGAATGTGTACTTATAGTCCCGAAGGTGTTAGGTATCTCTTAGAGTTAGGGAATCATTTACCACTGGTACTATCTCAACAGTTTAGCATAGTTAACGCGATTTAAAGAAAACGAAGGACTATAATAAACGGTGCTAAATCGCTCAAAGGATGTGGTCTTCAGTCGATTTGCGAGACGGTCAGCAATTTACTTTGGTAACTTCATAGCAAACCTTCGCCGTACCTCGGCTACTGTAGTAGAGGGTAGAGAATTAGCAAAGGTTCGCATGAGAAGGTTGATTTTGTCTACAACGGTAAAGTATTTATAAAGGCCTTGTGGTAGTTGAAGTTAAGGGAGAGAGAAGTAATGCTGAGTTTCGTCTGTAGAACACTATCACCTACCCACGTATTAGCAGTGGTTTCAGGATTTTCACATTCTTGACCACTTAGTCATAGGGCCAAACCATTCGACGTAGTGCAGCACTTCCGAAAACTAGGCTCTATTGCCACAAAACATCAAACTTACCCAGTATTCTTTGGCTCTTGCAAATCTATCTTTTAGTTCTGCCAATCTCATGAAGGAGTAATATTTATAAATTTCGGCAATTGGTCTAGAATTTCAAATTAATTTCCTGAAAAGTATTGGGACCGTCAGTTGTTTCCTTTTAATATATATATATTTTTTCTCTGCTGAATTTTACATTGGGATTTCTTGTGTTGTTGACGAGATTAGAAGCTTAGAAACTTATTGTCAACTTCTCAGGGTAGTTCTCGTACTTGAGTAACTGATGTTTGAGTTGTTTTTTTCTAATTTGATCACCAGAACGCTTTAATACATCTTAGCTAGTCGTTCTTCATCGTGACTGCTTCTTTTGAAAGGCAATTGACTATGTCGATAATTTAACGTACCATAGACTGGACGTCCTTCATCTGGGTGACTTCTTTCACCATTTTTCCTTTTGGAATGGTAATACTAGTTTGCTATCGTCAGCCAGCTACTATTTATTCGGTGAGAGTGAATGAGTTACCGCTTTATCTGCAGATCTTTAACCCACCGTTTTGCGACTAGGTAATGACGAATTAGCCGATCAAGGTTTTTGTTCTTTTTGATTACTAAGTCTTTCACCTATAGTAGCCTAACAATGGCCTTTTTATACGCCCCTAAGACTACACAAGGGATCCAAGGCAACCCTTCTTTACTGTCGCTAGTTTAAGGGTAAAATATCTTCGAAAAAGGTCCTCTTCAAGGAGAAATTCTGTCGCTAGATTGTCAACGAAAATTCTTTGACTCAATTTACGTCATCGTACACTACCTGACGACTAGTGACTAATTTTTGTAAATTCCTCTGGACTCCCATAAGAATTTGTTAAATTCCTCACCAATCCCTTTCACACGGGTGGATTTTCTCGTAGCAATTCTCCTAGCAGTTGTCAGCGGAAGTAGCAAACCTACACCATCATAGGTTAATGAGTAAAGCCATATCCAATGTTCATTGTGGCTTCTATAAGGAGTCGTACTTTGTGGGCGTTTAGTTATTGGAAGCAGGTTAAGCTTGAGGTGTGTGCATTACTATTTGGTTGATGGGACGATATTCGTCACTAAGTACATGAGTTGCAATTCACTTTGGATAGATGTAGCTTAATGCCACAGGGAGTATACGAGGCACTAATTATTGCGACTCCGAGAGGGGGTGGAGTCTTAATTGTCAATGATTAAGTGAAAATTTCCATACATAGTGCTATGTATTGCATCCGTGAGCACTAGCTCTCTTCCGCCTTTTTAGTAAACACATCCTACAGAAATCCGCCGGACTGGAGGATATGGGTATGCCATCGTGGCAACTTTCGCCTGTTCTGCTTCTCGCTTGGATCACAACTGCTCTCGTGCTCATCAAGGGTGTTCAGTCGCTCGGCAAGGTATGTCTATCAGCCTGTCGAACTGCGTCTGAGACCATCTCAAAATGACCACTTAAAAAGCGAAATTTGAAAGGTGACAAGTTTTAGGTACTATATCGTCTCGTGTTTGCAAGCGTCATCCACAGATCTACGTCAGTTTTCTACCCTTGATATACCCTGGAAGAAGAAGAAGAAGAAGAAGACGGAAATGTGGGACCAAATTGTAAAGAATAAAATGGCACTTTTCTCAATTGGGCGAGTGATGAGTTTTGATCGGTCGCAAAATATTTAGCAAAGACGTGTACACAAGTGCCGAATGGTGGGAAAGGTATCATAAAGTGATAGGAAGTGGTGGTTTTCCAGGATGGTAAGTAATTATATTTAGTTTTTATCAAGAGGCGCTTAGACCTGATGTGCTTCTTTCAGCAAATTCAGCATTCTGTACAGACTTAGAAGTTGAGCGGTGGCATCCTCAGAAAACCTCTAATTAGTTTCCCTAGATTATCTCCTAATCGAAGTTCAATTTAGTTAGGCAAATTTAGCATTTGGTCTTAATCAGGTCTCTTAAATCTCATCCACGATCCTTTAGCTGATGTGATATTAGATTGCGGCCATTCAGGATTAACGCAGCACGTGAAATTTGTTATTCCTCTTCTTCCTTAAAAGCAACTTTGGCTTTGAGTTATTCTCAAACACAAGCAACTGTACTTCAAAAAGTGTCACGTGTGTAATCCAATACTGTAGGTTCACTTGTGCAACTGCTTCCAGGATTAGCTCAGAAGGCACTTTTCTTAAACTTCGTGTGTTACCATTAAAGAGTTTTGTTGAGACTAGCAACTTCTAGGTGTCGTGTATTATTTAGGAGGTGTTTTAATACTGCTTGTTTTTTGAACTGTATTATTTATTGAAAACAAACCACCAAACAGTATTGGCTAACCAAGCATTTCATTAAGGAAGTAATAACAAAGACAGGTGTTGAAAACGCGTGTGCGTGGATGCGTAATCGGCAGATCCGTTTGATGAAGCGTAAAATCACACCGTCTACTTTAAGTCGGTTAGCGAAATCTTGAACTTGTGTCGTCCATGCGATAGTGTAGTCTATGGCTAGGTATAGAGGATGAATAAAAAATAACCAGGAAGAAAGCAATTGAATTATTGCGTTCAAGAGAAAGTAACGTAAAGGGGATTCTAACTACAGGAACCATGACGTTTTTTGACATTTACTAATGGCAAAGATTTCAGAATTTCCGCGTTCGGCGCACTAATAAACCGGGCTGAAAATATTCGCCAGAACTAAGCAGGTGTTCACGGATGCACTTTAGTTTTTATTGCGCGTCTACCCTCGTGGTAACCTACCAGTTAAGGGCAAGAAATTAGCGCCCTATAGCACATTTTGTTTGTAAATTAAGTCTGGTGACGACAGTTAAGATTCTCCCGTTTACTCGACATTCTAAGTGCCTTATCTTACCTCATCTTAAAATTCCTATCATTCCAGCTAATAGGTATTTGGTTTGCAATTTCTAGCTAGCGTTTTACCTTCCTAGATCATTTCTAACTTCAGTTTTCACAGCTTGGGGTATTGAAAAAGGTCCTCTGTTGGCTATAGGATTGATCAAATAGTACACATCGTTTGGGGATTGAAAGCCTAAATCGGTAACTTGGAGATGAATATTCACTTTGAAAATTGTAGCATTGATGGGATTGGGAATGCCAACCAGTTGGCAGAACTGTTGTTCATATTTCACATTATTACAGCAGCCTCTACTTAAAGAAATTGTTAACCTCGTCCCTAACCTCTAGGTGTCCTACTTCACAGCGCTGTTCCCTTACGTCATCCTCACTGTGCTGTTGATTCGCTCTCTGATGCTGCGAGGGTCGCTTCAGGGCGTGCTCTACTACGTGACGCCGCAGTTCTATCGACTGAAGGATCCCCGGGTGTGGGTAGACGCCGCGACACAGATCTTCTTCTCCCTCGGTTGTTGCTCCGGCGGACTCATCGCCATGTCTAGCTACAACCCCTTCAAGAACAACTGCTGCAGGTACTCACCAAACCAATTTCGGCGATGTGATGGCTTTATATCTTCCCGACATTCCGGGTTACAGGAAAGGCTAGAATGAGGAAACGCATTCCAGAGCTTAGGAGTGAAAGCGAGATGTTGGTGAAAATTGAGGCGGAAGACAAACTTAGTCTCTTCTAGAAGCTAATCAATAATAGATGATGCTGTTTGGCCTGAGTGGGGAATGAATACACCGGCGTTTTTTAGAATCTAAAATGGCCTTTATATGTGCAGTAGTTGTCTGGAGTAAAGGAAACCTCCACGATTTCATGACGGAGCAGTTAGGAAACCTCATAGAGTCATAACCTTTTTAATAGTTTGGGAGAATATCATATTAACATTCAAGTTCCGTGATTTCTATGCTCATAAGGTTGATAAGCGCTTCATCTAGGGTATAATTATCGAGGATTAAGTCAGCGCTAACAATAGTTTGCAATTTACTCATTAGATTCGCTGGTTGGCTAAACTGAATCACAGCGTGGCTAAGGCCTGCAGTGATGCAGGTACTGCTTTTAGATAAGTAATTGGGTGTTGTTTCCTGTTAGATGTACTATCGCTGACCACTAGAATAGAGCAATAGGATTTGTTGAGGAGAGAATGTCCACACTGGAATCTCTTACGACTCGCATGAGTACGGGACAATCGCCAGAGCTTTTCAGAAATCGAACAACCATAGACTTATCAGGAGAATTTTTGAAAAAAAAGTCGGGTCTTAAGAGAAAGTAGGGAACAGGGGATTCTGATCGGAGTGGAAATAATCGACGGGAGTCGCATGTTCGAGTCCTGAAGTTAAAATTCAATAGTTTCAGAAGCTATGGATTTCCACATTGAGTATTTGCTGGATATATACTCTGTTTGTCTCGTATTCGCTCTACACTGAGATCATGTAAACAGATTCCTTTTATGATTGTTTATCTGAAATTTTCATGATTATACAAGGTGAAAATTTTCTAGCTTAAATTTCCACCATCGTAGTTTTAACCTAGTTTTGTAGCACTTTTTCACCGAATGGTTGCACAGCACTTTTGTACAAAACCTATCTGTTTATGGAAACATTACGGCATTAAATGCCGAGTAGGTAAACACTGGTCTTGCAAATGGAATTGTTTGAAAAGAAATTCTGACCTTATTCATCATTCTGGGAAATTTCTCTGCAGGTCGAAAATTTAGTCATTGAATAGGAATAAGGTGGCACTTCAGGCTTTAGACACCTAAGGCCTAACTTGCTTATTGTTAAAGCGTGATGTCTCGAGCGTCCATGTCCCTCTTATCTATCAACATGTTTAGATTACTCATAAATGATCACAAATGTAACTGCCAAATTTCTGTTCCATTTATTGAAGCATCAGGCCTTATTACCATAATTAGTATCTTGTACTATCCTACTACAGCGAAGTTTCGATGCGAGGGCTCAAATGTCTATTATTCGTTAAGCTCTAATTGTTTTTTTCAGTAAACGAAATACTTATTTGTAGGTTTCTAAATTTTTGTGTATTTCTGTGTTATAGGGATGCAATAATTGTGGCAGTGATCAACTGTTTTACGTCGATATACGCCGGATTCGTTGTTTTCGCTAGCCTCGGCTTTATGGCTGAGCAGAAAAACGTCACCATGGATAATGTCGCTAGGTCAGGTAAGTGTTAGGCTTCTGCTACCATATGTTCTTTACCTGCGTCGTTTTCTCAAAACAATCAGTGCAATAACTGGTAGTTGTGGCGTTTGAAAATCTCAGTTGTCTAATGAAAACTTTTTTTGTATTTGATTTGTGTTAGGTGTTAGAATTGTTGAAGAACCATTCGTGAAGGTATGAAGTAAAGTTTAGAAATAGTATCCACAATATTGTCCATAGTTTTGAAAGTTTCATTTCTCATGTGCAAGAGGTGGGGATTTCGCACCTGAGCAGTTGGATAGGTTAATCAAGGAAGAATTCAATTGGAGTTCGACTTGGATCGTTCGCTGGACTCGCTTTGAGGGAGTCAAATGGTCTGATTCGCTTCAACCTTTTGGGCGAACAAACGCGTTTGACAGTACAGACTGACTGTCTGCCACTTGCCTTGTGTACTCAGGCGTTTTGTACCGGTCTGTTTTGAGCTGAAGTATCATCAGGCCCTTAATCACGTGATTGGTTGACTATTTGAGAGGGGAAGTGTCAATATTAGACAAACGGCGTAGTGTGAAGTGCCGTGATTCTATCTCACAGGGGCTTTTAATGCATCATATTCTTGGCTAGTGCCTTAGGTTATGATTTCAAAAATATGGTTTTAATTGTAAGTTGCTTTAATATAACATTTCTTAAATAACATTGGTGCTTCCTTTTCACGGATGCTTTATGCAGTAATTTTTTTTAAATAATATAGGCCGCCTTGCAAAAGCGCATACACATATCTGGTGAAAAAAGACTATTAAGTCGAAATAGCTACATTATACCATGAATTCTTAGATCGAAAATTGAGCCCATGGTGCTTATTTTGACGGAGCTCATGTAGTTTTGTTCTTTAAGTAGTGCGAGCTTATCAGTTTTTAACTTCGATGTGACCAAGCCTTCATTCCTTCGCCATTAAATAATTCGGGCATATTATTCACAAATTCATACACTGAGGAATTGTTCCCGACGAAGCATACTTATCAAAGCGAGAAAATCCACCCTAAAGTTGTGTCTGGCTTTTTGATAATACTCATACTAGGGTGGCTGCTTCCTAATGAATAGGTAAACGAGAACTATGAAAGACAGAAAAAGGGCCCATGAATTTGCCTGTGTGCTTAGTATTATAGGCTAGTCTGTTTTGTTCGAAATAAAGCACAGCTTATTGAGTATGTGCTAAATGGAGTCCGAGTATCAAAGAGCGATTTTATTGAGGGAATCAAACTGTTCTTTGGAGTTTACTCGAATTGTGAGTTTGCGCCGAATGCTCTAATCTATTAAGTATTGAAAAAAGGTTGAAAAATAGAACCAAGTAATTTGTTTAGATGGAACGTTATTTAAAGGTTGGTGCCTACCTTGCCCGTAAGAAGTTGGTTTCTAGTTATGCTCTTTCACGGCTAATACTGGGCTTCCTGCTGCGTGTGCGAGGAGAGAAGGATTTGGATCTGGGGATAATGCTCATTGCAAAGTGGGTTGCATGTAAGTTTTGGGAATATGAAGTCTGGCTAACCCTGGAGTGTTGGGATGCCGTGCCTTGATGAAATGCTCCCTGTGGGGACTAGGCGCCCGTGTGACCGTTCCGTTTCCTGGCAGGACCGGGTCTGGCGTTCGTGGTGTACCCGGAAGCGCTCTCGCAGATGCCCTTCCCGGCGATCTGGTCGGTCTTCTTCTTCTTCATGCTCACTACCGTCGGCTTGGGCTCCCAGTTCGCCATTGTCGAGACCGTCATGTCTGGCGTTGAAGACGAACTGCGTCGCCTTGGATGGCTCACCAGCAACTTCGTAAAATATGCCTTCCGGTGAGTTCCCTAACAAATCCGACAGTCGTCCCCGCTTTTGGAATTTATTGTGCTGTTGAGATTTACCTAATGACTTTCAGCATGTATCTACTCTCTCACATTATTAGGGCGAAACAGGTTTCGATATGTCGTGTTTGCTCAACTAGCCACTGTCACAAGACCAGAACTACACTCTGTCACAGTTTTGCCAGATGACTGGCTATTCCCCAGTCGTTTTATTGCTTCTAGGCATGATTGGCTTGGGTAGCAAATTGCCTATTCCTGAAGCGTTTGATTTGGATAATGTTATACCCTCCGTAGAAGTAGCCGGGTTCAACGAGGTAGTAGTAGCTTATCACTTCCTGTATAAAGGCAACAACTGCAATTGAGTCATTTTTTGTTATGACTAGTTACCGTCCGTTGTCTTGTTAAATTAGAAACCGTACCTGTTTATAAACGAAGTAATACGCAATTTGTTGATATTTTGTTCAAAACTACGGTCCTCAGGAATTAGTAACACTGATCCTTAGACAAGTATGTATTCAGCTCAAATGATAAAGTTCCTTTCCTGCTTCGTTATGAAAGTGTAGTTTGTTTTTCAGCCGTTATGCCTGTCCGAACGTTGCATGCCAAGTTGAGGATGGATGTGCGCAGTTTCATATTGAACCCTATGGGGGCTATTGGTAGAGATCGGGCTTCGTTCTGACTTTATTTCCTAGGCATAAGCTCCACGCCTCTTCTGATTCGTGGGCTCATCCCAGTCTCAATCACGCCTTTACTAGCATGCCTTTTCATTCTTCTAGTGCTATTTTTATAGACAAGGTTACAGTGAGCTAAGTTAACTAAAATCTTTCCATATTGTTATTCCCTTTCAGTCTCAAATAAGACGGAAGTAGCTTAGTTTTTAAGTCAGTCTCTTTGCTTTGATATTTTAGTAACTTATCCAGCCACAGGAAAAAGGCATCCATGTTCGTAGTGCCAATTACTTAGATTGTCAGTTTTTCGTGGTCACTGTTTGCCATAAGTGTCAGTTTATCCCATTATTTATGTCTGAATTTTTTTAAATTAAACGAATTACTGTATAGTGGATCCGAAAAGCATTTCCTTCTTGAGATGCATTGAAGTGCCGCCAAGGAATCATTTGAGGCCGATTGTGATTTATGAGTTCAAGAAAGGAAACTCAGCAGCCGACGAAACAGCCAGAAACATTCACTCATTACATGGAGGGGTGGGGTGAGTGCGTGAGAGAAGGTGGTTGCAGAAGATGGTTTGAGAAGTTCACGAAGGTAGAAATCAAAACGGAGTCGGTCCAGTTAAGTTTGATGATAAGCAGTTTCTAGAAGAAGGAGCCCATGTGGAAGCTTATGTTGCTTTATAAGTTGAGGGATCGGCAATCAGGCCTACTGCAAACCGCATAACTGTTCATCGTCCTCATCTTCCTAAACTTGAAGATTTTTCTACACTTGGGTGTCTGATGTCTACCCATGGATGCCTACGCATGAATCGCCTGAAAGTAATCTTGAATCTCGAGATGACATCTGCTCATCTTTCCATTCTCGCCAACTTGTTCACATTTTTTGGATAGATGACTTGTGACTGATGATGAAGAGTGGGTCATTTATCGAAATATGAACCGTTGTGGACAGTGGCAGTCGTAGACCGCAGCCACAGCCGGTGAGAAGGGAACTTGAAGGAGTAATGCACTTGTGATTTTTGTCAACTAAATGAGCAATACTTAAGGTTTGAGGTAAAAAAGGACCTGTTCAGGTGAATCGAAAAGCAGAGATGTTTCATCAGGACAATGCATGACACCCCCGTGTCACAGCAAGAATCATGTCACGAAAGATCGAAGAAGACCTTGGTTGGGAGAAAATTCCTACTCCACCACTGTATTCTCCCAACTACCTTGATCCTTCTCCAGAATACTACCATTCGTTTCGTAGTAGCTTACAAAAATCTTGTGCAATGTCACAGGAAGAGGTTAAAGGTGACCCAACGAATTCCACAACGGAAGTCACAGATAGCCAGGGTAGGTGGATTGGTGATTGAATCTTTAGTTAAATGTAACATTTGGTCACTTGCTTTATCTGTTCAAAATTCGAACAGATCTTATGGGATGACCTGATACATCACTACCGCACTTTCCCCCTCTTCTAATGATCGGCCAACGACCCCTCTCTTGAATATTTCCAACTACCCTGTGCATTTCCTACCTTTTGTGCAATTTGTGAACATGTTGGCATCTGCTATAGCTTCGTATTCTTACAACAATTTTAAAGCGAGCATTTTGGGGCTCGTCAACTTCTCTGTGCCAGAGTAGCTCTTGAAAGAAATGACTTATCCTGCCTGGCCTCGAATGATCCAGTAGTTCAAATAAGACCTCACTTTTTTATCTATTGCGCTGGGCGAATTCTCATGGGTCGATGAAATCTATAAATCCACTGACTAGGCAGTGTATGTATTACATAAATGTATGAATGATGGAAAAACCTGAAATAACAATTGCACGCTACATGATGGTGGGCTCAACGTTTTGTGCTGTGAGAAATCATTTACTAGGCTTCAAAAACTGTTAGATGTCTTCTACCCCTGTTGAGAGGGATGGTCACTGCCTGTGAGCCCCGGGTGGGTCATGATCGCGACGCGTGCGTCCTATGCTTTGAAATTCAGAGCTCCGTCAGCACTAAATCGACTAGTCAAAGACGCGATGTATTCCTTGGACTCAGTCTAGGAACAAGTTTGTGAGTCCATGAGATGACCGTCCTGTTCTGTATGGCTGCTGCATTCGAGTAAGCTAAGCTTAAGTAATAGTATATTTTAAACTTCATAAAAACATTTTAGTTTAAACTCACTCAATTCATTTGAGCTAGACCTTTGTCTGCTTGCCTGCAACGTGTTTGCATAGTCTACCCGCTTCTCTTCAAATTAAGGCAGTGAACTCTGAACTTAAATTGTTGAATTGATGATGCCTTCCAGTGGGCTTGTGTTAGTACTACATTAAGCTTCTCTGATATGTGACTACTGATATCGTCATTGCTGATTTGAACACATAGAGTTTGATTTAACTCCCTGAAAGAAATCCTAAAAGGGATGAACTTTTCTGAAACGTAGCTGGATTTGTTCTTCATTAATGTAGAGTGAAATACTATATACTCTGTCATGGCACCTCATCCATTCGTTCGATCTACTCGAGTGAGTAATCTGTAGCCTCATCATCCGGAGAAAGCCCCCCTAACCGCCAGGATGTACAGTCCACTCCTCACCCCAGGCCTGGCTAAAGACGTTGCTATAAATCTTAATTGAAGGCAGTGAACTGCTAATTGAACGAAAGTGCCTGATTAAATGAAAGTGCCATCTAAAGAAGTTCTTGCATTAAAGATTACTATTTGTTGTTCCCGCAAATCGAAAGAGCGGTTTCTTAGAAATTGTTAGGATGCCCCCAGGGGCAAAAGACGAGGCTGAGACAAGAAAACTTATTAATGGGAGAAGCGGCCACAATCTCTGGCCTTGGGTTACAGAGGTGTCCATTAGGCGGCTTTGTTTAGACTCGTGTAGAGGTGTACTGCCTTCAATTGTAGGTGCTCTAGCAATTGGGTGGGTCTTGTGAAGGCTTTGTACAGTTTAATTAAATCAAGGTACAATAAAAATGGGTGAATTAAATTTCGATGCCTTTTGACCAATCTATTTGCGCGGTGTGATTATTTTGACCTTGACAAGTACTTGCCTTTGCTTTAATCTAATCAATTTGTAGGTTAGGAACACAGGAAAAATTAGCAGCAGGGCATTGAGCAAAATAAGGTTATCATATTAACCAACTTAAGCATGTGATGAAAAAGTACAAAAAACAACCGCTGGACGAGGTCGGGGCAACAAGAAATACTGATTTGAATTTCGATGGAAAACTTTTTTTAGTATGCGGATTTCTCTATTTTTTCGTGCTGATTGATGACGGAATCAATAATATCCAACCAAAGTGCACCATAATTTCGTACGATTAGGTGGAGAATAGGCCAAGTAATAATTCAACCGATAGTTCCCAATCGGCTTATTTATTAACCATTAGCCCTAAAGTGAGATGTGTTACGAAAAATAATCGCTAACTTGCGTCGACAAGAAGGCTAAATTTATCGAAAAAACGGCAGCTTTTTGGGAACCCTATTAGAGCAGGGAAAAAGCCACACCTTAGTAGGATTTAGCTAGTGCAGAGACCGATCGAGGCTTGTTTGCAAAATCAGTTACTGGTGAAATCTGAGAACTAAGAAAAGCTTACCATAGAAGTCTTCCGGACTCAAAATTGGTATTAAACATGTTACGATTGTGGAATAATTTTGTAACATTTTTAAATACTGAACCTGAATTGCGGGGATGTATCTATTGAAGAAGACTCCTATCCCTTGCCTCTCTAGAGCCTACGATGAAATGTGAGGATATTCAAGCTTTGGAATAATTTGCCAGCTGACAAACGGACGGCATTTGTTTGTGCTTCTAATTAGTTTAAGCAGCACGTAATGACAATACGCATTCTGAAAACTGTTTAAGAATGTACTACTTTCAAGTGTTTTGAGTCTCAACGCTGTTCTTCCGTGTCAGTATCTGCTTGCATTGCTCTATGCGGCGTGCAAAATCGGTCATTGTGCGTCACAACGCTCGGCGCACTCTGTATGCATCATCATTGACGATTAATGCGCCTAGTGTGACTCATCCAAACTGGAGTAGCACGGTCAGTGCACTGTGTGGACCTAGTTTCAGACTCCCTCCTTCCAGCATGATGAGTCACATTGTGCGCAGTTGGAGTCTCGTGCATGCATCACACTAGCAGTGGTTGTGATACTTTGGCTATTTGGATAAGGATCACTTCGGAGGAAATACTGGGATCCCGTACTGTAAGAACCAGAAAGTGGTTTCTTTGGCAGCTGCCTCCTTACGCAGAAACTAGTCTAGGACTGGGCTCTCATTATCACGATAAATGCGAATATTAATAATTATGGTATTTGTGTTAAGTTTTAAATAAATAGGTAATTAAGATGAGAAAATGGGTTCATTTTGTCTGAACCCACTTTTCAATGTCATGCAATGTCTTGTTTTGAAGCACTGTGTGAGTGGGACTGTTCTGCATTTTTTAACCCGGTGCCGTCAGCTCGTTTGAGGTAAAAGGCACTTTTTGTGTCCCAGCCCATGAAGCATTCAGGGAAAAGATGGTCGTGTGGGGTGGGGGTGCGTGTGAGCGAGACCAACTCTGGAAGGCTAACTATCACTAATGTAGTCCCTGTTTACAAGTCTAAATGAGGCTGATTAGTTAATAATTAACCAACCATTGTATTATCCATAACGAGTAGAGTAATGGAATATGAAAGCAGTTTGAGAGCGGGGTGAATATGCATACAGCTATTTTCTGAGTATTGGATAAACGGCTTACCTATTCCTTATATTTCATGGTCTATATTATTACTCGTAATTTTTAACCAGCTTATAAAGTGGGAAAAGGCCCTTAAAATCGTGAAATACTGTTTAGGCGGCATTATTTGTCTCTTTGTTGCGTAAGAAATAACATCGGGTTAGCTGCTTGTCTCAACAAGCGTGGTGGTGAGATAACCTCGAGATGGGACTATGAGCTAAGCAATAGTTCATCACTAAGATACCTTCGTAGTTGTCATATTGATTTTTGTTCTTTTTAATCGTCAAGACGCTTGATTTTCTAACACCTTTACCCTATTGTGACTCTTTTTGGATTATGATTTGACAAAATCTATGACCTCTTACGTGAATTTGTGCCTCAACAACTTCTGGAGTATAGAATCTGTATTTGTGGTATGGCACTTAATACCACATTAGTCTAACAAAGAGGGGTTTCCAACGCCTGAATCTATTGTTCACTTCGAAGCTCCCCAATATTTTTTGCAAGTACGGGCCTTGATGAGACTTTCGGAAACTCCGGAAGGAAAAGAGGGGACCAACCATTCACAAAGTGTCATGGCCAGAGAAGGGGCCGTGGTTCACACTCCTAGTAAGGGCTTATGGGGGACAAAGCAATCGGCAGAAGCTCAAATTAAAGGGGGAGATGAGAAAGCTTTGTGGGGACTTACAAGTTTCCCCACCCTAATAATACCACTACAACGTCTATTGTTTCCTACCCAAAGCCAGTTGCTATGGTATCCATTCCCAAATGCCATTATTACCAAATGGTAAAGTGATGCTAGAGAATAAAACTGCTCTCATTCAGCTGCCTCCACTCTTGCATTTGCGAAAGGTAAACCGAAGGGACTTAGATTTCCACCTACTCTTGAATTATTCATGTCAACCAGCATTTCAGGGCTTGCATAATGATGGCCATTTCGTTTCACCTATGTGCATATTCATGAGGTCAACTTGGGTCGATTAAACTCATGAATCTCTTTTTTTGGCGTGCCTTGCAGAATAAGTTTGTGTGCTGCGAATTTCCTCTTGGGTCTGCCGATGGTGTGTCGCGGAGGGTACTACCTGCTCTTCCTAATTGATTGGTCCATGTCTGGCTATCCCTTGATGTGCATCTGCGTCACCGAAATCATCATCATCTGCTACTCTTATGGCAAGTCGTCCTTTGATACGCAGCCTTCCGTAAAATGTTAACATTATTCGACTGTGGTGATCGGTCATGTTGCCACGAAAATCTATTGCGTCGTGGCTTCGATTCTGAAGTATTTTGTTCAGTCGTGTTACTTAGACTAGTTCTGACGCAGCAAAATCTCTATTGATTTCCCAGATCGATTGATAAGGTTTTGGATTACATCACCGAAATCCCCTTTTCAGGAAATTGCAATTATAATGCCATCACTAAGTGGTTATTTGTGGTCTCTCGATGGACAAGCTAAACCAAGACATTCTAACTTGATTGACTCACTTACAGGAAAACTCCTTATGATTTGTCTTTATTAAATTCCATACGGAAAAAAGTCACTGTGAACGGTTATTTTTGCAACTAGACTAGCCACGCTTCGGCTTTCTGTGTAAGAATTACTTGTAAGGCATAGGAACAATGAGGTCTGTCTTGTAAAGAAAGGCAGACAAGTTAATTTTCTTACCAGTGCAATGTAGTGCGACTAATGCTCACTTGCGCCTAAATTTAACATCAAACTCGGCCTTAATTACCATTTGACAAATTGAATATCCTCTACATTCAGTTGTCTGGGTGTCGGGGTATTGTTGGATGTGTGAATAACTAAGAGGTGTGTCATTTCAGCTTGAGGCAGCGACTTCGATTGACAAGTTCGGCAATTCCACTTTGTTAGCTTAAATGTTTGAAGATAGTTTTGACATAGATACAAAAGTCCCCTTAAAGGAGCTTATAATTGTATTTTCACTTCGGAATGCGTGGCAGGGAGACCGAACGAGTCCGAGTACTGGTTAAATATGAGTTGGGGGATGCGAAGGTTGTCAGTTCCAAATTCCAGGTAATTGCTAAAGAAGTAAGCTAAAAATTGTAATGGGATTTTCAGCTTCTCGGCCTTCGAAATTCCTTGAATTCGAATTGGTGTAGCCACTTCCAGTGGTCACAGTTCTTACCTTGATAGACGTGAACTATGCATTTATTTGGACGGGATTCTTGCTATTGTTGTTATTATGGATAATCGTAACACTTGGTGGTATTTGCTTCACTGTGTTATAGAGTTGAATAAATTAGCAAATATGGGTTAATTTACTTCTCGCTTTTTAATATTGAGCTTTGGGAATGTTATGTCCTCAGAACATTATATCAATAAATTTTTGATTATCTTAAACCATAATTTATTTATCTTTCGTTATTATCTGTATAATATGTACAGTTGTTTAAGTCATTACCATGACGCCTTGCACTGCGTTGAAAAAACTTGGAGTTACGACGCGTCCCGCCTCTTGTGACCGTAATCTGACGAAACGTTTACTAATCAGACCACTTTAAATAACATAGCACCTCCGTACTTGACATTAGTGAATGACCAGCCATTATCATATTTGCGGCGAGTTCGTTGGTGAATAGCGGAATTTGGGCGCCAAGTTATAGGGTGGGGGAATGCACATCTACACAGTGGCATGCATTGCTATTCATGTATTTTGCCAATAATTGGTGGACCTTGGTGGCATTTTCAGGCTCTTTCCCACTTAAGAATTTCTATCTTACTTCCATGGCACAACTATTGGACATATTGTACTTCACTGTGATATCGTGATAGACTCTGACCTAACTGTTTTTTGGCTCTTTTTATGTACCTCAAGGCTGTATGGTAGATATTCGTGGTTCATGAAAACTCGAACTTCTCTCTCTCAGGAATCACGACAACAACGATGTTTTTACGTAAAAGAACTACATTTAATATTAGTTATTCAAAAGATCCCATCCTTCCAGTCTCTGAATTGCTTCGTAGCTTAAATTCAATCTGTTTTGTCTTCTTATTCTAGTTCTTATTTACAAAATGTCGCTGGAATGACTAAGCATTCTCTTCATTGATCAATTTGCTATCGTTTCTCCATTAGGAAAATTTATATTGAAGAGAAAATTTGAGTTTTCTCAGAAATCGTAGCTGTAAATTTAGTGGTAGTTTTCTTCGTAAAATCGTTATGTCCTACCCCGCATGTTATTTCGAAGATTGTCTATAGGGGGCCAATTTGGTGGGTATGGTTACTTTTACTAGGTCACAGAGCAGTTCTGGAAGCAGTGAACAATGGGTGCTATCTTGCCAAGTTGCTCCTGGTCTCATTCAGTATCTCCGGTTATTGTCACGTTCATCAATAATATTGCGAAAAGTAGGAGATCTAGTACGATAATGGGAACTGCATTTTTCTCCTCTTCTCCATTAATAGATGGGATTCAATGGTAGTCTCATAGGGGTACTTTGGGTGGCTGTGTCCACTTTTGTCTAAAGACAATCCCACTTGATAATGCACGGTTTTTCCATGGACGTACACTAGAAGATGGGCCCTCTTGGGATGTGCCCTAGCCAAGTCTGCGAGCAAAAAGGCCGGACTTGTGTAATTTAGTAAATTGTCAAAAAGCTAGTTTATCTGATGAAAGTCGCCGATAGGAGCCTGCCCACAAGGGCATGACCAGTGTTAGTAAGTTGAAGAATACACCTCCTGGAGGTAGAATGCGCTTGGTGGTTCAGGTGAAAATGTTCATTAAGAACTTGCATCGAGTAAGACCACTTATCATGAAAGTAGGCTACAGAGACTGCTGGATATCTTTACTGCACCCAAATAGGTGATTTCGCAGCGGTTCGTCATTGGAAAGTTTTTATTTGCGTTTTGTTAGCTTACTTCAGAGGTTTCGGGAGGGGAAATTTCGAAAATGGACAAACTGTAAATTGGTGCGCAATTATGTGGGCTGTAGGTCTGAAGCAGTTCAGAAAGGACATTGAGTTGATGATAAACGCCCGGCCCAACTGGTATTGGCGCATCTCGTGGCTGATCACGACTCCGGGCATCTCGATCGCCCTTATCGTCTTCCTCATGGTGAGCAGCACGCAGATGGAGCTTGACAATTACGTCTTCCCCACCTGGGCCCAGTCCCTCGCCTACCTCACCTCCGCCCTGCCCGTCGTCTGTATTCCCCTCTGGTTCTTCTACAAGTACTGCCGCGAGGGCGGCTGGATTGTGAGGCACCTCTCTTCTCTACTTAGTCCCAATTCAGTAGTCGCGCCTTTTCATGTCTACTTCCACCACTGTTATCTGTTCAACAGCTGTTCAAGGAGTTCCTCAAACCCGTGAACGAATGGGGACCGGCGAAAGAGGAGCATCGAGCAGAGTTCATCTCCATGATCCGCTCGAATGACTCCTTGCGGGCTGTAGGTACTGTAACGGGTTCCGTTTTGGGCGTTGGGGGCGTTGCGAGTAGCCAGATGTGCCTGAGTTCCACGAACATCCCTCCGGGCCTGGGTGACCCCGAGACGGGAACCGATGGCAGGAAGAGGCGGCTACTACTGGCCAACAGTTCAGCGGCCTTGGATTCGGAGGGTGGCTTTTTCCAGAGCAAGCTCAGCGTTGCAGAAAAACTCACCATGGCACACACCAAGGAGCTGGCCAAGCGTTCAGGAATGGATTTGAGTCACCTCGACACCGAATTGCTCACTGCCAGCCAGATGGTAAGATGCTGTTTTCAGAAAACAAGTTGCGGGAAATAGTACCACATGATGCTTGGTGGAATTTTGATCGTTGAGTGAAGGCGTTTGATTTTGATCGAGGGATTGGCAGTCTTATTAATGATCGGCCGGTTGTCGATACTCTTTTTGAAATTAATGTTGCCAATACTACGAGGGGCCATTCAAGTACAAGATCGACAGTAGAGAACATTAGGTGTTGACGCGTGAGCCTTTTGTAAGACTCCAATATTGTCATCAAGAGACTGAATGGGAAGTGTTAGTGAAGTGTCGGTTTGATGTTGCAGGCTCTTGCGGCCATGACGGCAGCAAAGGAGGTGCAGCCGTACTCCGTGGCCTACTCGGAGCCCAGCGGCACGGGGCGTACCTCCTCAGTCGATGCGCCGACCATCAACTTCGAACCTCCGCAGCAGAAGAGCTTCTCCACCGCCACCACGCCGCCGGAGCTCGAAGTCGACGCCGTCGCCGACGCAACCATCGTGGCCGCAGGCGTCGCCTCGGAGGGAGATCCACAGGCCACACTCACCAAAGCTGGCGCCAGCTCCGTCCTGAAGGACTCCGGCGACTCCAGGAGTTCGTAATCTCCCAACCCTCCCTGGCCATTGCTCCAATTTTCATGAGACAAATTTTGCCTACTACCCCCTGTTTGTTGCCTACTAGAATTAAAAGAGCCAGAAGAAGAAAATCCCACACCCCTGCCACCTCTCTCCATCGCAGTGCCTCTATCTACACACACTTACATAGCAGCGCCTATTGGCACCACTACTACCACAACCACGGCCACCAACACCTCAAATGCCCTAATCACGCTCTCTCACTCTTCCTCTTTGTGTAATTCAGGTGTTTACGTCACTGGAATCTATTCTGCCACTACTATTATTATTATTATATCCACGATGTAGCAAACACTGCCTTATTCCCTTTCATTCGAGTGTTTATGGGAATGTAGTCGGTCCACTTGTAAAGGTAAAAGTATGATGCTAAATATGGAAGGGTTTCTAATCCTTCAGAGGTGGCTGTCGATAATCCCTTAACTGTATCAAGACTAATTGCCTTGCCGCCACTCATTCAACACTCAAACTGCTCGGCACATTTAAAACGGATACCATGATACTCCGTAACGTTATATCAAATGTTATCATAAATGGTTACTCACACTACTCCCGAGCTGTTTTGGGACAAAAATACACTGATGGCATGCTTAGGCGAAGTGAAGAAATAACTTGTTTTAATTGATTTAGCGGTTACTCTTCGCTCATAAACGGTTAAAAATTTTCTGTTCATAAAATTTTTAACCGTTGATTCTAGCCACTAAATAAAGCCATTTATGATGCAGATATTCCGAAGGTTCCGGAAAAAGATAGAGGTCTTTCAACCAGAGTCACGGGAAGAATTGCGGTTCCTTTCTTCGGTTTATACTCTCTCCTTTGCTCCAATAAGCAAAGAAGGACTCTTCTGTGACAGGCACCTTTAAGTACACACGTGCAGCATAAAAGCCTGATGAAGAGCACACTTGCAGTCATAGATTGCAATCTCAGATGCGCTTGCTAACCCAACTCCTCTTCTTCCTTCTGGTATCTGCCGCTTTAGTTGTGTCCTCAAAACGTGCCCACAGTCCCCACAGTGGTATCTACGACCCTGGTGAAGGGCAACTAGAATTGAAGGGCAGAGATGTCTCGAGTAGTCTCGAAAGGAGGGCTGTAAACAAGGAAGAAAACAATCCAAAGGGCAAAACCAAGAAGGAAAGAAATAAGAAAAAGAAGAGAAATATTTTTCAGTTCTTCAACCTTCCCTCCTAATGACATTGTCCTAAATGGAGCGAGTTCTTCACTATTCTGAAAAATACAGGTATTGAAACGATAATTTAGCAGTATTTTTCAAACTACTATCTTGTTGTCATTGGAGCTTTGTTGAGATGTAAACTAGTATGATTTGGTTAAAATCTATAAAAGATCAATATTTGTCTTTGGGAAGAATCCTTTAGTTTTCAATATTAGAAGGAATCACTGATTTGGTCAGTCGCGAAGTCAAATAACACAAAACCCAAGTGCAGCAGTCCTATCACGAGTGACTACTCAGCATTTTTGTAGAAAATATAGCGAAAAAGTTGTTATAAGTCTACCTCAAGCATAAATTTCCTTAGAATCAGCCAAAGTCTTCATAGATGGAAGCAGACAAGCAAAAGCAAACTTACCCAGATGTAAAAGGACTGTTTTTAAAGTCGAGTGTCATATTTAAAAGTAATTAATCTTTGGTTTTTCAAACCTCATGGGAGATAAACCAGTGCTAATAGTTATGTATGCATTATATTAACGGTTAAGCAGAAATATGTGGGTCGAACTCCATGGTTGGATTTCACTAACGTCAGATCGACGACGAATCAGTTGAATTTCGCTTAATAGTTAATGGCTGGTTGGCTATTCTTTTCAAATACGGATTTTATCCTATGCTGCTTAATTAGCCACTAGTAAGTGTAAAGTTTTTCCGAAATAGTTTCCTCTTAATCCTCTGATACTAATAAAGCTATAAGAATATTCAATGCCCTCCCACTTGTTAGGCCATTGGTGTTTGCTTTACAAAAATTTTTCAGAATATTTCCATATATATATATATATATATATATATACTGCACCATTCTGAACATTGCATCAATTTCTTTATTTCAAAGAAACTTACCATTTGCTTCTACTTTCGTTGACCTAGGTGGCAGAATGCACATTACTAAAGTTATTGAGATTACAAATTGTATTACGCTTAGTACTTAGCTTTTTCAGCTGTAATTTTAACCATTGACTGCATTTTTAAATGTTACACTATGAAAAATATATTCACCAATTGTCTGATCCAAAGGAATAATCAGGCCTAGGACCAAAAGCATACCTATAATTATTTATAGTTATTTTTCGTGTTGCAAAACTACCCTAGCTTGTATAACCGTAACAGGGTAACATTTTTGGAATAAAGCAAGCTTATTTCCTTCCAAATAATCGTAAAAGTAGGCTTTTCTTTAGTCAGAAAGCTCTTCCGATCTTGCATGTTTGATAAAAGTGCTTTCCACAAAGATTGACATCCCACTTGATTGAGGAACTTAGTGTTCCTCAAAAAGTCACTCATTCATGCTCATTTAAAATGACAAAACGCTTCTTCCGTATTCATGAATATGCAGAACATTATCCTGTCTCTCTCAATTTCGTCAAAATTTGATTGCGGTTTTATGCAGATGAAATAGATTTGATAAGATGCTTTGTCTCCGATAAAACTCCAAACATCCAATTACCTGATATACCTGACTAACATTCAGTTCCGCAAGAGGTCTGGATAGCTGATTCTTATTAATGACGGTATGGAAATCTAGTTAGTTCCTGGTGTTTAATTAAGAAAGCGGAACACCTCAGCTAAGACATAAAAGCTTAATTACATGTTTGATGAAGCCAAAAACATCCCCTATCAAAGGTATTTGTAATACCTTATTATTAGTTTTAAAAATATGCAAGTGATTTAAATAAGACAGTCCGAAAAAGCTAAATTTTTGTCTAAGCAATACTTCTGAACATTTCTTCAACTGTGAATTTGTTTAACGAATGCGTCACTGCGTCGCACTCAACTACTGAATTTTAATAGTTTTGCTGAATTATTGCACCACATCGGGTAAGATCACCCTGGCACATCATGAGTGGATATTATGCAATCGTTGTCGCTCCTTGTGTGGAATCAAATGGCTTTAAAGGCAATTCAGATTAAAGCCGAATATGCTATTAAGAAAACAATCACAATTTATTGATCGAATCAAGGCCTCATTGGGGCTTGAAGAACTGCTGCAATCCTGTGAAGTTGGCTCAGATGCCTTATTTAACCATCAGATGTAATATTCAAGTAAATAGTATCTGTAAGACATTCAGAGAATGAAACAGTACGATTCATCAGTGGTGCCTCGATATTTAAGCAGTATGGAAATTATTTTTAGATCACCTCTAATTTTTATACGTAAAGGTTGATAATTTATTGTACAATGTTTTTTAATGCAGTCACAATTATTTCTATGACCCCACCCAATATATATTTGTCTTTATGAACTAATAAAAAAGGTTAACATGGCTGGTCTAACAATGAAATACTACATGTACCTGCACCGGTGGTGGTGTCGAAACTAAAAATTCCTATTCGCTTTTCAGGATGTGCAGCCATAATCTACGCCTTAAATGAATTACCCAGACCACCGAAACTATCAATTAGTTGCGCTGGTATCGAAAACCTTTGCTCCTGGGTGTATCATGGGATGTAGGATATCGAAAAATAGTGTTTCCAATATTCTACTCAAGAATACTTGTAGTATGCATAGGGAGCATAACATTTACAACAGATTCAGTAGATCTCATTTTTCGAATGTGACAGTCTTTAATGCTAACCGAGGTGAGAATGGATGCCTCCATCTCCAAAAATGTCCCCTTTACGATAAGTAGAATAGCAACAACTACCAACTTAAGCATAACATTGCATTCATGAATTATTAGAATTTCATCTTCCTCAATATCTAATCTAGAATACAAAACTTAAGTTCATAAATCCAGGTCTGATTGAGCAATAGTGCTTTTCTAGAGCATTTATGAATTGCAATCTGTTCACACTTGTTACGATTTCCAACCAATCAGAAAGAGTCATTTATGAAAGAACGATATAAATACGAAACTTAACCTAGTTACTAGTTCAAACACACCAAGATGCTGCCTACCATGTCCTTAGTACACGGGCTTATCCCAACCTTTCCGATCATGAGCTTTCAAGTTTGTACTTATTCTATCGACTACTCAATCAAATAATTTTACACACCCTCTTATCCTTCTTTTCTACCGTTTTGTATTCCTCCTTTTCTCCACTCGAGTTCAGCAATGCCGGTAACCGCAAAAAACACGGCGATTAAAACTTATTCAACTTTACATTCATGATAACTGATAATGAATACTCACATTGGCGATGAACTGGTGGAACGTGTTTTTGTTATTTTGTCGAAGTCAGAGGTTAAAGGACTTTACAATATTACAAGTTAAGTTAATTCTCTTTCCTTGATTCTTGATTTACGCCTGAAAGGTCAAGACGTAGATTCCTTCTCGTAAAGGCGTACTCGCAACTGGGCCAATCCTTATCAAAGTGGCTTGGAGGCCACAAGAGGGATAAAGCTTATTCTGGGTCAATGAAATGGTTGTCTAACGTCGCCTGACCGATGTATCATGTTTTTCACTCGTTGAAAAATGAAAAAACATATAAAAGTTTTAGATAAAAGGACTTAGGTTTTAAGGTAGTTCGTGGAATATTTGCGAAATTTGAGGGTGATTAATGAGCGTTCTCTCACTGCTGTAGTAAGCAGCCGTGATAGAAAACATTATTATTAATAACAACAGTGCTTATAAAAACCAGACTGGTGAGGTATGCAGAAATGATGATGAAAATTAGTGCACTAATTAAGCATCAATTTGCACTTTGAAATTGCAAAACTGTCTAAGAAAATATCTTTTCTAGTATCTATGCCTCCCATCAATACATGTAGTATACATTCTGACGGGGAGATCTAAGAGGAATTGAAAGGCATGTCGAGAGCATAAAGGGGCGATATCGTTTCATTTGCTGGAAAACTGTTTCAATGGCTTCATTCGAAGGATTGGTTATCTATTCCCCTACCTCTTCCTTAGCACTTCGCCTTTGACTGCTTCAAGAAATGCAACTGATTGTGTTGAATCTACCGAATTTAAGAAGAAAAATCTAATGAAAAGGGATCCATCGACGTCTGCACAAAGGCAAGCTTAGGGATCAAATAATTCTACGCCTAAATAACTAAAATTGTTGTGTTGACTTCATTTTCAGTAACATCCCCCTGAGACCTGTGCAACTTGATAAAAACACTTTAATGTATAAATGTGGATATTGATTTCTGTAACATCAAGATCGTTGGACCAATTTATTCATAAGCGTGACATTGAAGTGCAAAATAGTCATTTAATAATTTAAGCCATAAAAGGTAACTTGTCAGTGCCTAAATTATAACAACCTTCAGATACCGGTTTTCAAATTCATTTGCAAAAATTATCAAATCGAGCAATTTTAAATGACCTTATCAGATTTGTAGTATGCGTGTCAATTCCTTTGTGAAAAACCATCATGTATGTACGTTAAATACATTAAGTAAAACAATCAGTACTCTTTTGTAGAGGAGACGTCCCTTACCGAGGAAATGTGTAAGGGTTCCAACTAGAAGTAGATATCCCTTGATACACCGCCTTCGTTAGAAGCACAAACAGAGTCAATTAAACCCTGAAATGGCGCACAACGACGGTGGAGTACATCTAATCGCTAGGACCGGTGCTTTGTTTGTGGGGTCTCCAAGCAGAAGCTGAGATTCCGCTTGGGGAGACATCTCTCTGGTATTCTCTGCAAAATGCTAGGCATAAAATAACATAAAATAAGAAGCTGCTAATAAAATATGCTCAAAACTCACACCACGCATGTAAATTTGCATAATCTTTGAGTCATGTACTGACTAAACACTACATGGTTAAAATCTAAATTTGAAAGCATATCAATTAAAGTGGTCTGAAAACCTGGTAGCTAACATTGTATTTTAATGCAAAAGCGAAAACTTAAAGTATAAGCAGATACAGTTAGTGGAAAATTGCAGTAAAATAAAATAAAAGTAAATATAATTTGGTGGTGAAATCGGTTTCCTATTTGGTAGACGATTTACACCAGGAAAGCGATCAAGATTCCTGATCGGCAAAGGAAAAAATTGATCTTTTTTGATAAAAGTTGAGTGCTTTCGAAAGCTGGTTCAGTAGGTTGGCAGATTATTCAGAGGCACTGTCTTCACTGGATTTTGCTTTCACCTCTACTTGGAGTCACCGAATTGGTAGTCAACCAAAAAATCCTCCCAAACCCACTGGATTGTCTTCTTTCCATCAGCAGGCGTAACACTTGACACAGGTTAGCGGACACGCCTAGTGACTCCGTCAAAAATTGTTTATTTGATGCATAAACAGAGAGGAGGTACTATTTGAGGCAGACGAACAACTGAGTGCCTCGGTGAGGTAGCATTCACACCCCGGGGAATTTTTTAGATACCTGCGTGATTCGCAACTGTGAATTAAGGAATCACTTAAGATTATCAGGGACCCATGAAGGCACATGGTGGGAACTTGATTACGAATCAAGATAATAAATAAGAAACTTAATGAGGAAGTGGTTCATTTTTCAGTAATCTGGCGCCATCAACCATAATCGAAATTAGAAGGTTTGACTGACATCCGATGAATCCTGTTTATGTGAACGGTGGGAACGGACATGGGAAAAAATGTCCCTTGGATGTTGTTGCATCTTTTCTTGATCGTAATTTGAGTCTGAAGAGCCCTGGGGCCCTTCTTTGTTTCTTCTCCCTTTTTTCGAATAAGGGTGGAAATTCCCTAGTAATTAATTAGTGCTAACATCATTTTGGCATCCTTAATATAAGATTATTCATATGTTTCTGTGAAATTTCTCGTAAACGAATCTACCGCTAGTAGATTGAGCCTTTAAATAACTTTTATGTTCCACTTCTAGGGATTTTAACACAAAATCGATTTTAAGTTTAAGAAGACTCTTTTAGATGCCCCAGTGCAACTTTGCGCTCTTCCAGAAAGTCGTAAACAAGTTTAATAAAAGGAAACCAAAGACCCGTGGAATGCTTAATCAGTCATTGTGCCACCGGGATGTGGACCGTTTCTTGAGATTCCAGTTTAAGCGGCACCAAAACAGAATTTGTTTCAAACAGATCCCAAAAGCCAGTCCCCAAAGGTAGATATCTATCAAAACCACTAGACGGAAATCAGCTAACGATCAACTCTTGAGCTGGTGGTGGCTGTGATCTATCTCGGAGTCGGAAGTGATGTGACGTGAGGAAAAGCAGAATTATTTGAAAATAAGCCTGCGCCTCCTAATCGTCAATTGGCTTTACGACTCTAGAGTTAAATTCAATTTTGTATCAGGCGATTATCGTAAAATAAATAATAGACAAATATTGGCGATTCGTTTAGATTTAACTTAGCCTGTGAACAGACCACTTATATGCATGATGACATGGTACTAATTGAGAAATGCATATCGCTTCAGTTTCGCAAAAACTACAATTTAAAACATAATCAAACACCATTTCTCATGGAAGTCATTACCAGTAGTTTTATTAAAAGCGAATCTTCACATTTTGGAGCCAAGTTGATAATTGCTCCAACGGTTGAAATTCAACCAGGTTTGTGCTAGTGGATTCCTTTTGAGATTCCTTTTTTAAGCTGGAAGATGCTACTGATATTGAAAAAGGGAGTTCGTAAAAATACCGGAGAATTCAGCTTCAGAACAACATTAGTTTAACCCACGGGCGTCTTATATTTTGATTAAGATCTGCCTAAGCGCCTACTTCTAAATTCGAAACAAACCTAACATCTGCATCAACTTTTGGGGTCACTAAAGTACCTGTAATAACTATCTTATTACTAATGCGAACGCGAACCAACCATTAAATTGTTTACGAGGTCACAAACACATAGTTGAACACATGACTGAACCATTTCCGTGTACATCTTTCACAACTTAAAAGATTAAAGTGAAGATATCAGTGACTGAAATGAATACCTTTCCAATAAATTGATTAAGGCCAGATATGCAGAATTAGGTTCATGTTTTAATTTCAAAAAAGAATCCTATTTTTCCTTCCTAAATAGCACGCTCATTTAAAAAATTGTCATGGATTAATCATGGATAGCATAGAACGACACTTCGACGTGTTACTATCTAATTGTTCAGTAGGAGCCGAGATTATTTAAAACGACAATAAACCGGACTTTTAATTTGGAGGAGACTCCAAATAGCGACAAAGTGGAAGTTTTTATCTGATCATTTAATCCGAAAGAAAGTAATCCGTCCTATAACCCACTTATGATTCAGCCCTGATTTTACTTCTTTTAATTAACCCCTAGCGTAGAAGCCAACCCTAATCCTGCTGAGACATAACGATCACTCCGATGAGAATCCGAGAAACCGGCAACCTCATTTACATGCGCCTGTTTTCCTAGTCACTTCTTCATCCCCATTTCGGTCGTAAATTTTGAATATCCTTAGGGTTTCAATGCTTATTTTACCATTTATTCATGAATTTATTATCTATGAATGTATTGACGAACAGAGGAATAATGTATGAGCAAATTATTCCATGGGTTTAGTACTAGACCGATAACAAAGTTAAACATTTGTGCACATTCCGGAAAGAGGCATTCCATCAATTACTCCCATGAATTTTAAAAGCTCCCCTTCTAAGCAACATTGTTTCATAAATTGCAACATGAGACACCAAATAAAAATAACGGAACTCTTGGGACTTTTCTCAAATATCCCGTATTATAGTGTTAATATTACAAACAAACCGTAATTCTGCTCACGTCGTCTTATCCCTTACGTTTCAGGTCTGCTAGTTATCCCATCACAACTCTATATTTCGCATTATTGTATTCGCCAATAAGCGGCTTTCTCGACATTTACATTTAGATCTCTGAACTTTGCCGGAAAATTGCCTGAATATTAGAATGAATGACCTGGTACTTCATTATTCCAAGGTTATTATTAAATGACCATGGATGCCCCTGTATGGAACTAATCGTTATTCCTATCAGTTATTACTTAAGCATAAACCAATCCTATTTTTAATGAACAATTTAAGTGAAAATAAACATTGACATTCGACTTTATAATACCTGTCATTAAATTTGGGACATCTGGCTTCAGAAGCTATTGAACTCAATGGTTAACTCATGTAGTTTCGTAATCAAAGCACGACAAGTTCAGTACGTGCATACAAACAAATAGAATGAAAAACAGACGTATTATTTGTGTATGGATGTTGTTGGTATTTATTAGCATTTATTTATAATTTTATCTCTTTCTGATTTAGGAGTCTTCTGTTGGGGATTTCTATAAATTTAACTTCATGTTATCAGTCATTAAGACTCATGCAGTCAGGGAGGAAATTGGCCCCAACTGTTTATTTTATCCATTTTCAATAATTTTACATATGTATTAAATAAAACAAGCATTTTTTATCCATAGAGCTAGATACCCGTCTTACATCTTAAATGTTAACTGAATCGGTTGATAGTTCGATATTCCTTTTATCAACCTTGATTTAAATAGCTGCTAATTTCAAATGATTACAAAAAGCATTCTTTACTTAACCTGTAAGCATAAATAAAGGTTTCTTTGTCCCATGACTCGCCTTTGACTTACACTTAAAGCTTTCTAAACTGGCTGCGTCGGACAGACTTTCTGAATATATCCTAGCAATCAACCGGTTGAATCACCGGCCTCTGTTGTTGTTGTTGTTGTTGTTTTTGTTGTTGGCATGCTCAAGTGCATCTAACCCATATTTTTGTTTCGTTAGGAAGCATCAAAAAATATATTCAGTCGTCTAAAAATAAAACTCAGTTTTTAAGCAAGACTTTAAAAATATGAATTGATTAATTTATCTTTATAAATAAGAGGGACGGGAAACGGCAAACCCAAATCGTGCATAAACCACAGGTGACTCCGCTGCGTGGCCCACTAAATGTCAAATCTCCAGCATTATTCCAGCATTGTTTCGTTAATCCAGATAGCTTTTGCATGCACTCAACCGTAGCTTTTACAAGGCTGCGAAACGAACCTTGATAGCAAAATTTTGATTCCAAAACAAAAAAGAAGTGCGCTTGAAATAGCAATATCAACATTTTAATATCTAGGAAGACTACAAGTTGAAGCACTAATTGTGATTTTCTACTTATTTTTATTATTTAGTTGGAATTCCTTGAGGAGGTTCCATTTATTTTTAATGGACTAAATTTACCATATTTGACATTGAGAAACGGTAATGAAGTAGAGATAATATTTGATATTAGAAAACATTTTAAGAAATTCATATATTTATAGATCAGCACCAAACCACAAACACTTCAAATAGCCTTTCCGAAATGTAAGAAATTCATCCCCAAGTTCTTTTAAACGAGTTAGAAATAAATATATTATTCATATTTACTTTTAATTTTGCTAGAAAATTGACTAATTTTGTTATTGTTTCCTGTAGCTAGATTTAATGGAAAGGAAAATCTTCCCAATGTTCAGCTTGAACACATGGCACAAAATTAATGTTAGTGTCTAAAGCTAAGCGTTTTCGTCAAAATTATGTCTCATTTTCGTCCTCTTACGCTGGTGGTTGAAGGCAAAAGAGCAATGCATGCTAAAAGAACTACTAAAGTACCGTTTCCCATTAAACACCAAGGAATTCTCAGTGATTACTGCGAGTTTTCCCTGCTCTTTCCGACAGCCTTACTTGATGACTGCCACTTCTTTATGCTCATCTTTTAACTCACTTTTTTCTCTAGGTCGTGCTCGAGATTTCGCCTCCTGCACGCGTTTGTCGGGGATTGGTGCGCTTGATTGCCTTTCCTATCGCAAACCAATAAATCACTCTTGCTACCTATAAGCATCAACATTTTCCTACTTTTTCATATAAATTAGACCATAATAAACATTTCCTTTTTACCTCAACTTAGAAAACTGCTCCTGTTGGAAAAAGAGCCACTCAGATCTCTCAGCAGGTTACAGGAGTGTTGAACCTGCTTGTGCAATTACATGGCCACCAAACAGGTAGAAGTAACGTTTTGTAGCGCGATCTCGACCAACCACTGCGTGGGCAAAGACAGGACCGCAAAGAGACGCTACTGGCCAACTGTGGAGTTCGCTACTCTTGAGTCGCCGAACGACAGCCATGCTTGCAAAATAGGCTCCTTCGAAGTCGCAAAGTGAGGGAAATTGCTTGCCGATAACTAATGGTCACAACTTGGTAACAGGGTGCGTTGTAACAGTTGCTTAGTCGCAATCAAAAAACAAATCCTAGACTCTGCGAATCAAAGAAATAGGCATCCAGCTCCTTAGGGTGGCTACAAATTTATTTTGCTTACATCGGTAAGATTCAGACATCACGTCCTTAACCTTTACTGTAGGTTATTTGTATTTGAGACTAGGTCCCATTTATATTAAATAAATAATAACTATTTTCTCTGATATGTTTCCGAAAATGCTAGTAACGACCCTTTAATTACACTTCCCTCAGTATACTTTTCAATAATATTGGTTCTGAAATAGGTTGATGAGTAAAATCTTTGTTGATACAGCTTTATTTATTTAAGCGTCGTTCCTTAAACAGATTTCGTTCATCTTTTCGCAATCACGTGACGGCATTCGAGACTAAACAAGTCCAAAAATCCCCAGTACCCCTTTTATAGTAAGATGATGTTTAAGATTGATTCAAAACGACCTGTCAACTTTATTTCATTTTGTGTAGAACAACCTTCTCTGGACTAGAATTGTAATTTAACTTTCAAATAATCATAATAATGATTCACTCTGGACATCAGAAATTTCACGATATTATATATCTAAAAAGCAAAATCAATAATGTAATAATTCCACTTAGGAATTTTTATCAAAATAAATAAACATGTTTCGATTCCATAATTTAATCGAATTTTTTGGACTTTTGGGAATATTATGTAGGAAAATTGAAGGACTCTTTTAAATATGTCCATTCGCAGGTGTAAGGGGATATAAATAAATGTAATATAATTTGAAGACTGACTTTTAATTCCTCAATCAGATAAAGCCTTCTGAATTCGTAGGATTTTGATTAATTTAATTAGTAGTTGCTTATTTTGAATCATAAACAGTGCCACTCGGTTGACAAGCAGACTAGTTAATACAATATTACCCCAAACCTAGTTTATCATAATTAGTAAGATGATAAAGTAAATCAACTACTGTAATCGTAGACAATGACAAGTGATCTTTCATTTGATAAGGCATTTCCGAAATTTAACTTGATATTCTACTGTTTCAAGTTTGTTAATTATCAATGATAATGCAATAATGCAATACATGACTGGTTGCATTAATATGTTCCTACTTCTTAACTAGGTAATAAGTAATAAACATTCCGCTAAATATGATAGCATAGCTGCTGAAAGATATTCGATAAAACGAATGCGAAAAGGCAAAGCGTAGACCTGGAATTAATTTTAGTGCAGTCGAAATTTCTGCAAGTCGACGAAGGTATTATGCCTTCTTTTTCTTGTATTAGAGAAGAAGAGGTATCAATTTTACGATCCGGACATTTTTTAGTTTTCTGATAGCCTTTAGAAAGAGCGCTATTCTAACCATCCCAGAAACTTTCTTTCTATAAATTTCGGCAATATGAATATTCCTGAAATTCGTGTAAGCATTAGCTGCAGTTTTTGTTTTGGAACAAGTTTTTCGATAACGGATGTTTTGAGTGATCTCATCGATCTATTAAATTACATTCGCATATGCGAAAGTTTTACCCTGAATCCGAATACAGACAAAGACGTCTTTAACTATTTGGAGCAGACCGAAGTTCTGTAGAAAAGCCTTTGGTAATTTATTTGTACTAAATAAAGAGTCAAAACGCCACAAACAATCGCCTCTTCCTGATCCGGCATTTAAGATTTAGGCCTTCACATATGAGGCGTCTTTCTTTAATGACACCATATACACAGCTTAATCGAAATTGTGTTAGCATCCATTTGAAAGATTTTATAAAAATACCGAAAATGTACATACGGAACCGTTTTTTTTTTATTTTATCTTAAAACAAAGTCTTAAGTTACAAAAAAGTTGTAACAGGGACTACCAAATATCTTTGCTACAAACATGTAAAAACATGAGAATATTCTTCTTGAAAGCTTCCTACTCTTCTACGCAGCCCCTTTTTCCTTTACTGGATTTCTTCCAACCCTCGCCCGTTTGCTAAAGCACGGTCAAGGTCACTCCGCTCTGATTGGTCGCCTGTGGCCATTCGTGCGCTCTCAGCAGAACACGCATCCAGCACCACGGAAGTTGATGCAGCAGTTAAGGTGGAGGAGACTGCTGTTGACTAGATGGGCCCTGCGTCTCTCATTGGCCGGCTCTCGACCGGCTTTTGCCAGGCCCCGTTACTATTAGCCATCCGATCGCCCGACAAGCTCTAGCCTGGAACACACACCATCGCCACTCCACGCGGTAATGCACCTTGTCTCTTGTGTCATAATGAAGATTTTGTCTGACAGCACTTCAAATAGCCATTATTCGGTCATTTATTGAGAAATAAGATCAATTTCTAGAACCTGAATTTCGTATTCAACAAATACTAGAAGAAATTTCAGTTAAGACAGTTAAGCAATTTGTCCTCATATTTGGCCATTTATGCCTTTAACTAATTTTCTTTGCATGTTGTGTCAATGCCTCAGCAACTTTATTTGCTTATCCTTAAAGCAAGGCACTGCTGGCAACTCGTCAGTTAACAAATTTAAGCATGAATCTGTGAAAATATAATGCATTTGAATTGTCTTTGCTCATATAAGCTTACTTATATAAGTTTCTTTATATTCCGAGTAAGGTGTACAGAAAAAAATAAGGACAGGTCAATCACAAGCTGCTGGCAAAATTCAAATCATTTATTAACAGGTTCCATTATGAAAGTATAAATGCTCAGAGTTTAATTACTTGCTTTTACTATTAATAATTGATAAGTAAAAACCAGATTAGGGCGTAATGCTAAAGTTTGACCGTGTTATTGACAAAGATCTAAACATTGGTGGATTCTTTAATCACATTTTGAATGCTTCGAAAGATAACTTATTCATTACGCACTTTTAGATAAGTTGCAAGGAAAATGAACAAGAAACGTGAGTACTCATATTAATTTTACTGATTTTCAAATAATTTAAACCATTTTACTCTAAAGGGGCCAAACTGTGCCTCTTTCCATTTCAAAGGAATTGACCAGCTGCTTTCGGGTTGTGTGTTCCAAGCTGGTAATTAACTGCAAACGTTACTGTGGAAGTTGCTCTTCAAACCAAGTGGCCAAGAGGAACTATGAAGAGCTTATTATTATTATTATTCGATGTATCAGCTGCATAAAAATTACTGATTAATTTTTATATAGTCCCCTTGCAGCCTGTTTCCATTTTTTCAGTACAAAAACTATTTAGATTATTTAGGAGACCAAAAATATTTGGCTAAGTAGGATTTAGCAAATAAAATGTTTGGAAGCTAGAATCCGAAAAATGGATAATTTATAAAAGACTAATACATTTTTTTCTTAATATAGAACTGCTATTACCACAAATGTGTAATTAGGATGTCTTTGAAAATAGCGGAGGTATTTTCAGACATTCACTTTAAATGTTTGCTTTTTAGCAACACAAAGCGTGAAAAGCAATCCCTTTAAGCAGGCCGACAAGGCTGCAAATCCTGGAGGAGGAGTTAAGCCCAAGTATGCTCATTTCTTATTTCTCGTTAATTAAAGCTTTCAAACCTCGACTTAGCGTTAGGCATCAAAAATTTAAACCATCATAAATCAGCCTACATGGTTATGAATTTATAATTAAGTCATAAAGTAAAGTTTATGCAACTTTACAACTATTTTAAAAATTCTTTAATAATTTTACACAGTACTTTTAATAATCGCCATTTAAATCAAAATGAGAGAAATCCTAAATAGCTATGAAATCATTTCCCCTAATATATCCACCTGAGGTTGAAAATTCACAATTTTATTTTTTTGTAATTCTACTTTGTTCAGTACAGTCTGCATCAGAAAAAGTTTCGCTGAAATGAAGCCACGGTTTTTCGTAATTTTTATCTTTCACACGATTCTACTAGTTTTTGTATAAAGTAAATCAATGCAATCCTTCTGTAATGCATTAATAATAGTTGCTATTAGTAAGGAAGCATAGAACTTTATTCGACATTACTTTTCGTAGTTTTACTTAAACCACTTATGACATAATATCATAAGGTCCCTTAATTCTAATGAGGGAATCGATTCTGCACATACCAAAATCACAGTCTGGAAATTAATTTTATTTGTTACAAAGTATAAAAATTGAACCACTTGGATTTTGTTAAATACTCGCACGCCAATATGCAGGTTCTCTAACACTTATTTTGACAAAGTGACCCAGCTGAAAAATCCCAAATAAACGTATTTGCAATAGACAAGAAGGGCAAGACAAAACAAGCATCAAGCTAAGGTTTAATAAACATTTACTTTCACGTAGTGATAAGATATAGTAAATGTTAGAAACTACTTTTGTGTCACTAGTTTTCAAAGTCGAGGCAAATATAAATTTATTTCATCCTCCAAAAGACAAACCTCTAACCTCTAGGTAAAAATTTACGCTAGCCGTTTGCAATGAAATGTTTACTGTCCATAATAGTAAATACAAATCAGTGCCGGTATTTATTCCATGGAATTGTTTTACTGCACCATAGGACATCGATCGATAATTTGAACAAAAGGTGCTTATTTGGAAAAAAATTTGTTTAGTTAGCCAAAGCAATAGCTTGGTTGACTACCCACTTGCGAAAAAAGTAAAAAGCAGTGCACCTGTAATTTTGAGACAGGATTTGGTTTCTTTCCTAAATGAAAAACTGTTATTCGCATGCATGCTATTTTCGTAAAGCTGTCGAATTTCCATTGGCATGAAAATTCTAATATTTGCAAGCACATGAAATACTTTCTTATTGTGTTTAGTGATTTAACTTTTTATGAAACCTCTAATATAACATGAAACTTCGCAGAAAACCTCCTAAATGTTACTGTGAATATATTTAAGCGAAATGATCAGAACTAATTTTTAAATGGAGACCAGAACAGGTTGAATAGTTATCTCCAGCCGTGCTTATAAACTTCTTTAAATTAACCAATGAAATTCCCGAAATTTTATTACTCATTCGATGTACCTACGCTTTGCAAGACCCAATAAGAATACGCATATTGTCAAGGTCTGGTTGTGGCACCTGATTGGTTCTTTGAGTACGTGAACTGAAACTGAGTTCTAGGGCCGTGAATACGCCTCAGTTCCAATAGAGCTGATCAGAAAGCTAGACATGCTCCGTCGTAATGTCTTATCCTTGTCCACGGCCTACGTTCGTCCCTATCAAACTGTAACTAGGAGTTGCATGTAAGTTAACGTTGGAAAATGCACAAATAGTAACGCAATAGTTACATTAGGCCATAACTTTCCCATATTTGTTCATATAATGCGGTCTTGATAACTTTTTATATAGGATTTTCCATTTTTGTGATAAGTGAAATATTTCCAAAATCAATAAAATATCCTACTTGATTGATTTGGCAAACATAAATCCAATAGCAAAATCACGTAATTTGTTCAACGTTAATGGAGTTTGCTCCTGAATCGGTTCATTGAGCGTGATATCAGAGTATTAATATCGGTATTTGAACAACGAAAACTGTTGTTATCGAACCGACTCCCTACAACGTTCATGGCTCTTTATTTTACACAGCTTTCAAAAACCTAATTGAATTTCATCGAAATTCCTCCTGGAACCTAGGTGACAGCATTTGACTTGATGGGAATTAATGAAGATCGAGAGGGCCATTTTTCAAGTTCTTGAAAACGTAAAATCATTCTAAATACTATATCTTAGATGTAGCTAAATTCAACTGTCATCAAAATCACACTGGCACTTTAGACGGAGGTTTTTAGGGGCTTAAAAATGCTTCCTACGTTGTTCGGATTTGCCCTTCATGAAGGTTGATCAGGGCAATCGAGCATGCACGATTCGTGATTTTTTGCAGTTTTTCCACCGGGCATCGTCCGGGAGCGGGTGGAGCAGCATCAGCCAAGGAAGTCATGCTGCACTGGTGCCAGACAATGACCAAGGGGTATCCCGTGAGTTTTCCCAAGTTTCCAAACTTCTCTGGCAAATAACTACTCTCATTAATGCACTCCTTTAGGAATCTATGTGTAGCGCAATATGTCCCCTAACTATGAATAATCAATTGCATAATCACAATGTTGTTTTTCAACAAGGATTCAATAACCTGGGAATGAAAGCTTTGAAACACCCTGAGGATGTGTTACTAGAATTGATCCACTAAAGCTGTTTCATACTTCACAGCAGGTTCTAGAAATTTGTGTCGTTTGGAAACATAAATCGTTAAAGTGGCTTTAGTCGTCCAAGTATTTCTAAGAAGAATCTGGATTAATCTACTGTACTATTGCAGAGTTCCTAGAGAATGATTAGAAGACTAATAAAGTATTTGCCAAGATTAAAGCGTAAATGTTTACTGATGAGCACATTTCGGTCTTTGTGAGGAGTGACTCATGCCAGAATATCCGTAGTGATTCTGGGACAGGTCGTGATATCGCTTTCAGATAAATAAGCTAATTGCGTGTGAAATCAAAGTAGATTGTAATTGAAGAAGGTACAGCATTATTCTATGGACACTTTTGAGTGAGCGCAATCGAAGTGCGACAGCTGCATGCCTAGTTTCACGTTATCATAAGTTACTCTCTGGCTAAGTGTGACTGAATGCAAGTCGATAATATTGAGTCTTCAACTCGCCTGCCTGTTTGTTGTTATTATTATTGTAGTTTTTGTATTTGATGCCAATATAAATGTACAGATGATGCAAAACGCTTACGCATTATTTCTACAAATAAATAGGTCATGTATTGGAACACTGCAATGATTTGACCGTGGACATTTCCTAGATTACGTCCTTTGGATATTTTAATCATCAATGACCCTTTAGAGAGAAACGTCCATGTTAGCTTATCGACAGCTGCAATTGGTGAAGTGTTATCGTTTCCTTTTAACGATATTTGCGGTAAACGCTGTCCTCGAGTCGCATAGCTCACCATGGTACCCATGCATGGTTCTGCAAAAAATCCGTTAGTCCTCTAGCAGTGCCCTGCAACCTTACTCTCTGCCTCCATAGATGGAGGCAAGTTAGTGATTCTAAAATTTACTGCTTGGAGGTGAATAGAGAGTACTGTTAAAAAACTAGTGGCCATCGCTTAGTTCTCATGCAGATCACCAGCATGCATTGATAACCGAGACGCACTCATTTTATGAATCACAGCTAGAGTACCCAGTATTTTTGTTTCCTGTCGAATTACGATAGCAGTAACATATAACATTTTTTTCTACAGAACGTGGAGGTGAAAAATTTTGGAAGCAGTTGGGCAGACGGAATGGCGTTCTGTGCCCTCATTCACCACTTCTACCCTGACGCCTTTGATTTTTCGACGCTAAATCCCGAGAACCGAAAGGCCAACTTCGAACTTGCATTTAAAACTGCCGAGTAAGCACCCTTCATCTTCCGCAATCTCGTAACATCTATCAGCTACCAAGCCTACTAATTTAGATAAAATTTATTCACTTTACCCACTTTCTGACAAATTTATGTATAATCTACCTTTGAAAAATAAATCAAGCATTAAGGGATGGGATATACTCATATTTAGATCGTGACTCGTATCATATCGATTTAATGGTCAATGAATCTTAGCTCAATGAGCCGTCTGGCAATAGTGGTGATTTTCAGGAATACCAGTTCTATAATATTAAATGATTACATGACTTTTCGTAGTGGGATTTCGCCAACAGTTAAACGTGCTCTAACCAATACTTGATGTGACTTGTCCTTGTTTTACAGTGACGTCTGTTGACCTTAACCAAAGATCTTGTTTAAACCGTTTATGTCGCAGTGGTTCTGTGCTTTCAAAGGCGATGCAATTGAGCTAAAGAGGCTAATTTTACAATGAGCGCCCTGCATCGAAACTAGTCCTGAGGGTTCTGGAAACAGCAGCTTGATTAGTTTTGGCATTTGTCGACATCCGGAAAGACCACGTTTTTAGGAAGAGTAGTTTCAAAGATATTCTATTCCTCAAAAAGCAATCCTTCTTCACACTTGATATGAACACTTTTGATTGACTGTACAGGCTTGTAGATATAAGCATCAGATTTTTCCCTTCCAAAAGCTTGTGCTCTTTTACCGTTCACAGTTAATTGAGATTGTAAAATTGCGCAATAACCCTTTATAAAGGTCAACGTTGGCCCAAATTCCTCTAAGTAATTGCGAAAGGTTATAGTGAGTAATTCGAGCAAAAGCAGCTCTCATTGAGTGATGCGAAGAAGACCTGTAAAGTAAACAAAACAGTAGTGTAGTTTTAATAGCTGATAACTATAATGTTTTGCTGGCTAAAGGTAAGTGAAATAAATCTGATTCTCCTTTTCAAAGTAGTGGTAAATACGGGACTAGATGATACAGCTCAAATAAATTTACACTAATATATAGATAAATGTGAAATATTTCCTACTAATTTGATTAAATTACTTTTTAAGAATGTGAATATTACTGTCCATTATACGTAAATTTGAATATATAAACAGTAGTTAAGTTCTCCATAAACTAGGAATATGCCCAACGAAATTTAACGAAGTTATTCGGTTGTCGATTGGTCTTCTACCTCAGCATTTTCCATGTTCCCTGGTCGAAATTGAGCTGATCTGTATCTTTGTTCATTGTAGAGAGTTGGGCAACGTATCACCGCTTTTGGACACGGAAGACTTGTTGCGCATGAAGGTGCCCGACTGGAAGTGCATTTTCACGCAGATCCAGTTGTACTACCGCCGCTTCCAGCTGGAGCAAGGCAAGAATGCCCACAAGCCCCCCTTGGGCCTCATCCCCTGCGCCCCGCATCCCCCCGAGCACAAGTCGGAGGAGGGCGCCTCAGCCTGAGTCGACATCGCCTCCCTCCAACGCCATCACCACCCTCTTCAGACTCACCCACCCACCCAACCCCCAGCTCTTCATTCTAATCCCCCTTCCACACAGTCCAAACTCTGCTACGCTTGTGCTTTTAGAAGTCTACGCATGTCTTATTGCCTTCTGCTTCCTCTAGAACAAAGAGAGACCCTAGTATTCACTATTCAATAACAGCGTCATTTTTCTTAGGAAGATGTCAGATTTGGAATCATTACAATATCGATGCTTTTAATGGCCTGCAAAAATCCCACCAAGAAAGAATGAGGGAACTTGTTCGGATTATGTGAACTCTGAATGTGTACTAATATCAAAGCAACTAGGTAACGAACGCCTTAGATGTCAAACCATGTAAGAGCTTAGCTGATATCGCAAGAAGGCATGTCGGCGAAGTTCTTATGTAGATCGTGGATGAATCAACTTGCACCAACTTTTAATGATTGATTAGTTTTCTGTCAAGTATTACTGTGATGTATGCATGATATCATTTTTAAGTGGTTGGTATGCAAGAGATTTTGGGATGCACCAATTTTTTCCATGAGCCCTTCATTCATTTTGATCGCTTAGTACAATCCCATGATACCATTCACTAGCTGAGGCAAAAAATACTCTACTAATTCATTTTAGAATAAATTAACTCTACAATCCCAACCAATTGAAAAATATAAGAAGAATCGTGAGGCAAATCCTATCAAAGTAAATTCTTCCCAAAACTAACGATATAACCGAAAATTTGTGAGACCTTTGTTTAAATTTCTTAACTTGCTTGCAGATTGACCAAAAAATCACAATTATTTAGGGCAAATTTAATTAAATACCTTATTTTACATTTCCTGACTTTTTTAATTGGGGAACGTGTTGAAGCACCAGGTACAACGGAAACTTAATTTGAAATGATTTACTTAGGAATATGATAGGATTCCAAAGGGTTATCTTTCGTTTTCGATTCAAGCATTACTTACTGCATAAAATCTGAACCAAGGCTATAAAAGTAGTTCCAGGGAGCTCAAAAAATACACATAGCCCTTGATGGATTTGAAACTTTTTATAATGAATGGTTTTTAGTTTGAGCGAACCAAAACAGGGTGAGTGAAAAATCCTTTTGAAGCGCAAAAAGAACTAAAAAGTTTTTTTATGGTATCAGTCTTCACTATGGTTAATCCAAAAAGTGCATAAGAATCATTGTTTGTTCTATAACTTCGAAAAGTATAAAAAAAACAAAGTCCTAGGACAGGTTCATACAAACAGACAAAAGTTGCATTAGATAATAACTATCCCAACATTCTGAAGTACAAGAAAGGGTTGAGTAAAAAGAAGCTGCTAATGTCTGAAGCACGCATCTAAGTCAGGGACCAAAAATAATAAGTGAACAACGATAAAGGCCCAGCTAAGTTGATTTTGTACCACAAGGTACCTAAGGCACTCATCCATGAAGTACTTCACCTAAGGAGACGGCAATTGCCAAACAAAGTGTTGCTTAGTGGAGAAATTGCCTAGTCGGAGGTTTCCTTGCTTTCATAACATTAAGGTGGCTTCCTTTTCAAAATACTCGGTCAAAAAAGGTATAATTCACAGGCGAAAAATCGTTTTGTAAGAAGTAATTAAAATACTATGCTGTTGATGTTGTAGTTAAGATTTTACACAGCAATTAAGTTATAAAGTCAATAATTATCTTCGATATATTGTAATTATTTGAATCGGTGACGAAAGTTTGGAATTTGACCCTAATTTCTCACCAATTTACCCTTTTGTAATTTAAATTTGGCAAATTTAAGCGAGCTATTCAAACTCTATTTATTGTGCTTAGTTAATGCACCTAAATGTAATACTTTTCTCGTCTTTAAAAACCTTCCATTAGTTTCTGCGTTTGGTGCCCAAAATGTTGATGTTTTGCTTTAGAAGGTACAAAATGACAGATCGAGAATACTCAAGATTATAAACCTGAGGTAGAAAATGATCTAAATTCGATATTGTGTTTCTTCAAAAATTCCTGGAATTGAGCACTGAGTAAAAAGTCCATTTCGTGTTGACGATCGGAGGATTGGGAAAACGGATCTGGACCAATGAGGGAGCTGCAGCCTTGGGCTGACCCATCCGGGTTGGTGAGTGGATATCCAGGATGAGTCATTAGTTCGACGGTAGCTGGTCGATCGATACTAGAAAAACTAGTTTTCAAGTTTTCGACTGTCATGTTTTGACCCATGGTCAACATTCCTACAAAGGCGTCGGTGCATCTAAAAATGACGAAGTGGAAAAAATTAAATTACAATCATAAGGTATTGAATTATGCTACAAATCAGTTGTTTGGGATCTTGGTAGCTCGATAGCACAACAGTGAGCCACCCACACTTTTGCTTCATCGAAATTTTATCATTACCTCAGAAGTTCGACGGTTTTAAGCCGACAAGCTTATCGTCCTTCATTTAAGTGACCTCAGAGTGATCTGAATAGAAACGTGGAAAAATCTAGACTTAAATACTCTAGATAAAGTGCATTCACCGCAAAATTCGGTTAAATTTCTCCAATTTTTCGGGAATACAACTGCAGATGCAGTCCTTACTTTCACCACGTTTCATGCTAACGAAGGAGGGGGAACTGAATTCCATGGCTGAAGCTCGCCCTAGCAAGTTATTCCCTGGAAGTAATTTCACGATTTGGATAACTTCCCCACAAAGTATTTGCAATACCTATGGATAGCAATGTACCACGAGCACGATTTCTAATCAAGTTTATGAAAAGCCTATCGGCTAGAGCAACATGCATATTCATTCAGATAACTACATTTTACATCAATTGTAAATCCTATGGGGATACGTTCGAAAACAGACTTTTCCAATTCTATGGTAATTGCCTTCATAACCTATAATACAAATGGGTAATAATTTCAAATAAAACAAGAAAAAGTAGGGCATTATGCCTCATATTTTAAGAAATATATTAACACAAGCAGGTAGTTTTTGCTTTTCAGAGGTCGAAATCGAACAGTTTTAGAATTAAAAGTACATGAGTTATCCAATCAGGTTAGAAATAAATACCCAGAGAGTACCTTAGGTCAGTGAAAGCAGTTGCTTATTAAATCACTGCCACTGGTGGCTAGTGGTTACCATTTTTTGGAAAAAAAGACGTGAAAATACACTGCCATCGGGCAAAAATGGCGGAATCTAATAACTTTGCAAAAAGATAGGATAGAAATCATTCGGATTGAGCTACTTTGCGTTTCACAAAGTTAATTGGAAGTCAGCGATACTACCAGCAACTATCGAATCGAGGCGCTCTTTAACGCGTTGAAATGAAATGTTTTCGTAATTTCTCTAAAAGTCAATTTTTTATCATTCCCAAGTGTCTGCAACCTGAACTGTGAAAATGGACTTCTGCGAATAACTTCAGGCGCCGCATTTAACGAGCCCTGAGGCCTTCATAGCTGCTTTACTGATGCCTTTTAGTAGATGTCACCTTGTTCGGAAGGTTCGTAGGCACCTCGATTTTCGTAGATGACACAATATAAAGCTCTACAACAACTTTGGGTTTCTTTGCTTCGCCAAGCTGATTTACTAACTACGCACTTGCACTTGCAGTTAGATGCTAAGACTGCCTCTTTTTTCTGGATCAGGTCATGGGTGGAACCGTTTTTTCCTTCAATCTATAAACGAACATAGAAGAATCCTTCGTCATGCTCACTTAATCAGTTGAAAGTGCTAAAGATGGCTTAGTGTTAGACTTAGTAAGGGCAGAAAAGAAGTCGGTCGATGAGCACAGCCTTAAAAGCTTTTCTATTCTAGACACATGAGTTACAGTCAATTCGTGTAGTTCTCGTAGCACATTCCTTTAGCTGGTAGATAGGTGCACCGCGAACAGGACGCCTTGAACAGATGACGGGGGGCAATCATTTGAATTTACGTGGCAACAATTGCTGTTACGCACGGGATTGACTTCATACGTGACTTCAGTTCCACCGAGCCCAAAAAGATAAAGACACGGATCGGCGTTTCATATAGATGCGTCGTCAAGTGCTTTGCCAAGACACAGGGTAAGCAACTGTTAATATCCTAGTGGGATGTGGCCTTTCGAGGAAACCAGTTAGATGGTCAATATTGAGCGTGCCACAATCAACAATGAAGCTGTGCAGCTTTTGAGATAGAGCTGGAAATTCTTAAAGTAGACGTTACGAGGTTCGCCACCAACCCTAGTGCAGGTGAAACGTCACCAAGGAGGAGGAGGAAAACGACCACCTCTCCCCCAGGGCCCCGAGTGAGGACGTGACCCGAAAATGGTGCGGTGCACTCGTTCCTTGATTGGCGGTTAAACGGTTCAGCCTGTAAGAAGTTAAAGTCCAGAGCGACGGACGACGAACCTGTGGTTTGCTGCTGATTGCCAACACAGCCTGGGCGCAGGAGGTACGGCCAGCTGTCTTCTTGAACTACTAACCACAGCCAATCAACGCGAGTCGAGGAGATGGATGTGGAGCTGCGCACGACCACTAGATGCCTTTCTAGATCTAAATACTTTTTTACACAAATTATGACGCCCTAGAATCTTATCGAGCTCTCTAAGGGTAAATGAAATCCATCACAAGAGTTTCGACTACAACTGTCTTCAATAACATTCTTCACAACTTACTACAGTATAGCTTCGCTATAATCCTGAAAAAGAAGATATTAGAGAACCAGATTTGTAAAACGGGTTACGACCGCCCTAGAATTGCCAGTTAGTGCTTTTTCTGGACAAAACTAGGGAAGAAGAATCATTCGACATTCTCTTGTTTTACGAAACTCAACAAAATTAAATATGATCTTGTGCTCTAAAATACCCATTCATTTTAACTGCACGCCCTAACCTCAAAGTTCGTAGAGTGGTTCTCTTTGTCGACCAAATTTTAATTCCATCGAGGCAGACGTTCCGTTTGCATCAGATCATACAGCATTTGTAAATCCATCTTGGTTGAAACTTTGGTAACTACGATCTGTTCATCCTTCTTCGCAAGTCTCATCCTTCACGCTCTATATCGCACAGAAAACCACAACGCAGCTTCGCAACTCCGGATTCCTCCTTGTAACGTGCACGAAGCTGCTTTATCTCTCCAGTGTGGGCTGTAAATCGACTGCCTAACGTCTGATCCCACTTCCGTCCAACCTTCCTTTCTTTCCTACTTAGGATGGTTGCCTACATGAATTTTCAGTGCAGATAGCTAGTGATCACAATTTGACTTGAATACTCATACCTAAAATAGTATTGCAAGAAGCTACTGCATTACTGCATCTAGGTCACTTTTTATTACATTTCACCACCACCAAAATTTGCCATTTTTTGCTGGTCTAGACAACGTGAAGCACGTGCTTCCATAGTTACCACTACCAAAAGTAGGAGTATTTTGTAAAATTTTGAGGCCCACATATCTGCAGAAACTTTTGTCTATGTATAAACCGTTTCAGGTGGGATTATAGCGTGTTTAACTTAAACAATCTATAATTTCACATTCTTCATGTCCAACGAAGCGGAATCTCGGATAACAGCGGCCATTTGATGTAAAGCTTCGTCCCGACGCTCTAGTCACCCCTCCACAATTCTCTCGCGTCATGTTGCGGTTAGATATACTGAGAAATATAAATTACTTACATGCATCTTGATATCATACTTCCAGCCAATGAATACGCCAGGAAAATTTAATCCCGATCTCTTTCCGAATGACTCAACGCCCTGCATGCCAACCTCTCATCTATTTCAAGGCCTAGGACTGGGTTCTTTCTCCAAAACAAAAGTGTTAGCTACAATTCAGATCCTTCAGATTGTCGAGCCCTTAACTCGGAGTTTTGAAGGGCATTATGTTGGTCGCAGGTTGAAACTCATCCTGCGCCACTACTGCACCTACGAACCACTATTGAACGTACTAAGTGTAATTCTTGATGGAATAATTCTTGCTTATCGTTAGGAGAAAAGTCAGCAGCCAAAGCCAGACCCGTCGCTGACCAGAAAACCACGAAACTCGGATTTAGCGTAGGTGATTTGATCTTCACCTGCAATTACAGTAATGGACGCAACTGGACAGGCGCTCCTGTAAGTGCCCGAAAAGGCTCCCGTGTTTTCGTAGGGAGGCTCGTGACTCCAGAGCAGCCGATTTTTCGAAGATCAGAGAGAATACGTCACGGTTCTCCACAAGACCAAGTCCCACGAATAAACGTACTAGCTCTAGGGATGCAATATCCATTAGAGGCTTCGAAATAATCATTCCAGTTAGAAGTTCTCTCGTATATTCAATTATAATATTTTGGATAATGATTAAGTCCTGTTAAAGGAATTTGGTGGACACAAAGAAACGTGTTTTAGCCCTTTCTCGTGTTCGGCTCTATGACCAAGCTCAAAGAGAGTGGCCGCCTCTCTCAGTAAACTTAGCCGTAGAAAAAAATTACCACCGAACAAGTGCGACGTCAATCAGAGGCAAAAAGGGCATCTGCTAAGGTTTAAAGATAACTAGAAACTGCCGAATTGAAGTATACCTTCTAAGGGCCTGCACTTGCATGTGACTGTAACGCAAATCACAACGAGATTTTCAGCAGCTGAAACCTGCAATCAAGTTTAAACTTACCAGGCAACAGAAACTAGGATGGCATTGGATCCCTGACGATGGAACACGACTCTACATCAAATATCAGCTCTACTTATCGTATTCTCACAAAGCTAACATGATACAACAACACGAATTTGAACTGCTGAATGCGCATTGTGCAAATGTAATCATAGACCTTAGTAATTATCAGGATGAAATGTAACTCCCAAATACATAAGGAAGGAAAAATTATCGAATTTCCAAACATTGATACGCTAAACGCAAGCCTGAGTGAGACGAAATAACCTTTTTGTAAGACGATTAATCACGTCATGTTTAGGTGAGAATAAGTGCAAATGGTTGATAACTCTGTCAAGATTAGGATGACTGAAAAATAAGAGACGCCTCAGCGTAAAATACCTCTGCGTGGAATAACCCCAACTAGACTGTGCAATATTTGTATTTTTATTCTATTGTAGACGTTTCCCGGAATGAATAGTTTGGGAAGCACATTTCAAGAATGCAACGTACTGTATGTACCACATAACTGCTGGTTAGAGTAAATATGGACACGCAAATAAGTTTCAAAATGAGAATATCATCGAGGCTGTAGGTTATCCAACTGACAGGCATCTGTCATGTCAAAACCTACGAAAGCGCGAAATTTCGGGCATATCATAGTCTCACCAGAAGATGGATTTGAAAAAATTAACTAGTTATGGCAATAACAAGATTCCATGATTGAATAAGTCAACGCTTCCTTTCAGCAGTGAGGTTTACTTAGTGGAAATTAGGTGATAAGGGCATGTCAACAAAAGCATAATCACGAAAAATGCAGAAGCAGCGACTTGGTTTATCTAGACTTAAATGAAGGAGACAAAGTAACGTCGTAGATGACTCCCATTTAGAGACCGCCAGTAGTAGTTTTAACGAATCGCCTGTAGATAGATAGCGAATTTCATTTCCAAGTGCCGACTATGGAATCGAGTTCAAAGTCAGCAAGAAGATGGTATAGTCAAGCACTTAGTTACCGCTCTCATTTAATCAGCCCAAAGTTATTCTGAATTTCAGCTAACGGGTGATAAGCTACTTGAGGGCAGTAGGCCAAGCATTAGAGAAAGGAATTACACATCTAACAATTACTTAGATGATGACTGAATGAAAAACGAAGCGTAATTGCATTCGCGATTCCAATTCTAGCTAGTCTACCAGACACTTATCAAGCCGTGAGATACCACCTAACCACGTAGATTAGTCCAAAGTTGGTGGACCCCACGAAACCTGGTAAGCCTCCCAGAAAGAGGTTGCAGATTTGAGCCCCTAAAACATTGTGTTAAAATCCGGGTTGAATGTGAGTGTGGGACCTGCATAAGAATTCTACTAACTGTTTAATACTGGCCCACTACGCAAGAAACATTGTCCCTCATCAACTCCTACCTCTAATTCCCTGTCTGTGCATTGCAAAATGCCTCTCACACGTCGATTCTAGGACCTGATATTCGGTGGTTACTTATAGTAAATATTCACCTCTTTTATACTTGGGATAATGCGACTTCCGCGCATTTCCATTAAGAAATGGAAGAAACGGTATAAAAGGACGTTAGGGCTTCAAAGAATAAGCCCACATACATGGAAAGTCTGTCAGTGGCATTCTCATGCCTCCTCACCTAGCCTAAATCTACCTATCATTTTACGATTTTGAGGGTGAAAGCGCGGTACAATTTGTTGAAGTGAAGGCAACGATTGTGAATTAATTACAAGGCTACAATTAGTACTTCAAATAAGAAATAAATGAGACAGGAGCTTATATATTGGAGGGAAAATTTTTCAGACTTCATGGATGAAACCAATTCTAACGCTCCGATACATCACTTACCACGGAAATAGAACATTTGCTCCTATAAAATGAAAACGGACAGACCAAACAGATCCAATCGATGAATTCTCTAGAAATTATGATAGCTAGTTCAAAATGCGACAAATTTTAAGGGAAAATCACTTAACGACATAAAATAAACATTAGCTAAGACAGAAAGGAACTCACTTCAACCCCGAAGCCTCAAATCGACTACGAGCACTTGTTGCTTGCCTGGTAACTTCCCCATAAAATCCAACAGGAGTGTTTTCCATAAAAATAAACAAAATTGCAAATTTTCTAGGGAAAATTCCCAAATCATCACCCTTAATGACAAATACATTATCCGGCATACCTTATTGATATTCAGTAAAAATAGTCTTAAATATATTACGTACTTGTAAGTATCATTTTGTTCAGTAGCAATTTACTATTTGGGTGAATCAGAATTGCCTCTTCTGGTAATCTTATCCACTTAACCTCATGTCGAGGAAGTAGACGGCAGATAACCTCAACAACTCCTTAAACAATCGAATGACCGCTTGCAAACACGACAAACCGGGTAAAACATGGCAATGTTGATGACCATCAACTCGCAATGGAGGTGCCCCAAATATGTTCCTGAATTTCAGTAATTGGCTTTCAATTTCAATTTCAACATGGTGTAAGTCGATGGAGCGCAAGTTTGTTCGCATTTCTGCCTTTTCATAGAAGAGGCCTCTTTGCGGATTCAGAAGAGAGCAGATGGATACCCTCGGACTAATGGGTTCTCCCTCGGAAAGATTCAAATGGAGACCTTAAGGTAGCAGCAACAAATCCAATGATAATGTACACACTTATGGTGCTGGTGCTAGATCAAAAATATAGAGCTGATAAAGTACCTATGTAATTGTTTACGGAAAATCCAAAGTAATCGTTCACCTGGGACGGTGGAATGGCATTGGTAAAAGTTTAAAAGTGTAGATGATTCAGGTGCTCCAGAAGATTTACGTACGACACCACCATTCATAAGGACCGAAACGTCAGTGATTGCACCGCGATTCAGGCATTCTACTAGGGCCTCATCCCTTCTCGTGGCATAAAAGCCATCATCTGCTATGATGGCTACCTCCAAAGTCTGCATCCAGGTGGTTACTTCAAAATTATACAAATATAGGAACGACATTAATTAAAAGATACCCAACCAACAAATTAAATTTGAAATCGAGAGATCGACAAGAATATGGAATAATCTATCCCACTCTAATAGAAAAGTATTAAAAAAGCGGACTGTTAATACCACCTTCAGAATACACACCACTAGCATACCTCCCACAATGGTTACAATAGAGCGCGGGTCTTTGAAGGCCATCAGCTCCGAAAATAAACTTTAATAATAACTAAATACCATCCTTTCTTTCTTGTTTCCTTAAGATAGCATATTTTTTCAATGCAAACAGCTGCGGACATCGACAGAACTGATTTCATTAAATATATTGCTATGGACAAAAACCACCAATTTCCATTTTGCCCGAATTACTACTAGTATGTTTGCAATTTTGAGCTACTATTAGTGCCTAAAACTGTGTTAATACCTCATTAGCTTAAAATAGCTCCCGTAATTCACATTAAGATCATAGTTAATTTTATTGTGTTTGACATCTCAGTGAAATTTAGACAGTCACAACGTGTATAAAAGCAAAAATAAAACGTGATTTAATGCTTTTGAAATATCTATTAGTGTGACTTTTTCCAGAGGTCAGGCACATTTTTCACTATGCAGCATCTATACAGTATGATGGATAATCAATAATACAGCTGATTTGCTCAGTTTTTATAAGATCTTAAAAAACTTCTAACGATGTTAGAAAACAGTTGTCCTCTAACAAATCCAATGAATTCCACTATTGGTGATCTAATTTCATACGATTCTCCATTAGCACTATCGATAACAGTTGCATTTACATGCCAAAATGCAGTTACTGGGGTGAGTTCTCTAAATTTCATGAAAAATATAATGAGTGCACACCGTCACTTATAGGAATCCCAGAGTGTATATCCTCATAAACACGGACATAGTCTGCAATTTCTCTGCTCAAAATGGACTAGAGATTTGGTATTCCCCAAAAACACAAAGATTATCATTGACACCAACATTACACCTGCCGGTGATAGTGAATTCAATCAAAAATTCACAATTCACATAAAAGCATGTAGTCTAAGTGGTAGAATGGAAGCAACGCTAAGGAAAGCTGGGGAGAATTTAAATGAATTCCTCGTCGAAGACGATTTCTACTATTCCCTACTCTCAGATCTGGAATCACAAACATCCACGCATAAACTTGTAGGTAGGTCTATATTCACAGTGTAATAGGAAAGCTCACTGCCTTGCATTAATCATGTCTTTTAACTTCTTGAAGGAGACTACCGACAAATAACAAGGCACCTTGATTCTATTGACTTCGGTATGGCTTGGCCGAAAAACACCATCAATACAATTTTTAACGATTTCGGCACAAGTGATATCCCGAGATTCTTATCAGATAATGAAAAGTCTTTAGATACTCCGATGCTGCACGAACTTCAATTGCATTCGGCTGATATTGTCTCTGGTCCTGCTTCCTTTTCTACCGGAACATTTCACTATTATCTTGAACAAGGCTACCCTGTGAATGCATCGGATCCACTTGATAGCACTTGCGTGCCATTTTACCATCCCCGATTAAGTGTCCGCGAATTCAGATGCTTTACAGGACAAAGGCGTAACTGTGGCTTTATCATGGAGTATTTTGAATGCTTGTCGAATCCCAAGATTCCCCCAAGATGGTGGCTGCATCACTATAAATCCTGGTTACACCCAGTCATGATTCATCTAAGCAGCATCCCACCCAGTAATGCATTTCAACACAATAGTAGCGAAGGAGGAATCAAGAATAAAGCGTGCAAAGTTGTGGAACTACTAGGGTTCCTTCTATCATCCTCAAACCAGCAGCACCAGCAGCAGAGCTCTCCGAAACAAAAGCAAAAATTAGGAGCAGTTAGACTTGCACCAAGTTGTAATGATGAAGATTGTTTTGACAGAGGAACTGTATCTCAAACTGTTGAGGAATCTAAACGGAAGCGAAATATGTGGAATTACTTTAAACGTAATCATAAGAGTTTTGGAGAAGAAATCCCAAGGCCTTCGACCCCTCCTCTGAAGCTGGGGTCATACACAACGAATAGATCACCATCAGAAAGGTCTAATAGCTTTCGAAACAGCCTCCAGAAAATGCGATTGCTCCGAAAGAAGAAAGAGCTCGCTGCGAACGCGATAAGACCCGAAGATAAGCAAGCTATACAGCGAACTGGAACAGACAGAGGTAATTGTGCTTGTTGTAAAAAGCGTGCAGCCCTAAATGCTACAATCATACCAAATCATATCCGATTACTAAGAGCAGAATCCTTTAGTCACAGTCGTTCTCAGAGAAAAAGGAAACGTTTTTTGACCCGAAGGGTGCATAACCATCGAAGGAAACTTAGCCTCCTCCCCAGGAAGAATAACACCAGCACGAATTGCGTTTTGAAGTTAGGTTGATCTGATTCCTCTTTCCCATAATTAAATATAAATTAGCTGTGATGAAAAACTTGAAATATAGCATTTTGATTCAAAAACTAATTCAGCGAGGATTTTCGATACATAAAAACATGCACTGCCCTGTGTTACACATCGAATAATGGAATGAACGATTTACCAAGAAATATTAAACGGTTTCGTGAATATAAATGATAAGCGAATGACTCTAGGCTTTATAAAGAATCGCTGTAAATAAAGATTTCACAAAAATTGTGATATTTAACATTACGGAAATAGACAATTTCCCGCCTTCCGTCAGCTCATTAGGTAATCATTATCAAGAAACCCACGTGCAAGCACGTGCTATTTAGACAGATAGTTTCAATGCCTATAAAATCAACTTGCACTAATTAAATGAAAATACATTATCTTAAGCGGTCCGTCAAAATAAAATCACAATACCGCACTAATAAAATTACATGATAAACAAAAGCATTTCAAGATTTATGTTATGGTAATAAACCATTGTTTTAATAAAATTAAATTAATTAAAAATCATAAGTGTTACCTAGTGGATGATTTGTGAGCCAAAGTAAATAATTGCATTTCTTTTTCGGAAATCAGGCACCGCGTTATATAAGCCAATGATACTAGCCAATCAGGATATTACTAATAAGAACTACACATGCCGAAGAAGAAGGAACTTGGAAATGCTTTAGTTCGTCAAATTAAACATAAGAAATTGCGTCTATTTGTAAGTTGTAATCTTGTCTAGATTTATGTCAGAATCATGGTGTGGCAGGAGAAGCTGATGAATTTGCTCGACTTCCTTACCGATCAATCACTCAAGAAACTACCCTAGATGATTTCCTTCACACCGCAAATCTTTCAAATACCGACTTCGCTGCCCGTAGTTTTATTCGAATCCCCTTATTTTTCAATAGAAAAGTTGGATATAAAGGTCTTATCGAAGGCCGAAATTGTCGGTGTGTTAACACCTAAGGAACGTGCTCGACGAAGAGCACTAATGGAAGAGAATAAAAGCGCTCTCACTGTTCTCAAGCGCCCTAAAATCAATCGAGCTATGACCAGAGAAGCGATTATCGAAATGGAGCATGAGGCGTACTTGGAGTGGCGTCAGAATTTGGCAAAGTATGTTAAATTAGCTTCGAGCGTATTTTCACTTTTAAGGTTGGACCAGTTAGATGGTGTAGTAATAACTCCTTACGAGCGTAATCTGGAGTTTTGGCGCCAACTTTGGCAAGTCGTTGAACGTAGTGATCTGTTGATTCAAGTTGTCGACGCTCGCCAGCCCCTCTTGTTTTACTCATCAAGTCTCAATGAATACGTAAGGGAGGTGGAATCTAACAAGAAAACTCTCATTCTCATCAATAAATCGGACTTCCTTACAACTGAGCAAAGGTAAGCGCTTGCTTGATGTCTTACCATTTATTAAAAAATAATAGAAAAGTATGGGCAAAGTACTTTGACTCTATTGGAGTTCGTATCGCCTTCTTTTCCGCACTAGAGTCACAGGTGAAGGTAGGAAAAGAGCAGGAAAAAAATCCGGAAATTCATAAAGAGCTAGAGAAAAGTAAGGGTATTCCTTTAAACTGCTTCCCAGAAGAGCCCGATGATGAAATGTGCCAGGATTTCGATGACGCAAGTGTTACCCCTTCTGAGGCCTCAACGATACAGGAAAAAGATGATAGTGAGGGTGAAGAGAATTCGGAAGATGCTGAGAAGTTAGTTTTGAATATCTCTTTTGTTCATACATGCTCTCGAAAAGCCCACGTCTCATTAAACCTGCTGTTTTCAGTGCTCTTGCGAATAATAAGAAAGAGGAGCGGGTGGTCAATCGATGCGAAATTCTCTCGGTCCACGAACTGATCGATGAGCTGCTTCAACTTGGTACGAAGCGAGAGGGTTGTGCCTACCTCACCGTAGGCTTCCTTGGATACCCTAATGTAGGCAAATCGAGCACTCTGAACGCTCTCTGTGGTGCTAAGAAGACCTCGGTATCAGCCACTCCCGGCAAAACTAAGCACTACCAAGTACGTTTCAGGCCGACTTCGAAATTCTGCCCTTTGTCTACTTGAATTGTTCTCCGTGGGATGACTGTTTTGCACATTCTTGGCGTAACTAGCTATAAAAATTTTGATCGTGCAATGTGATAGTGGACAGTGTTTAGCCATTTGCACTCAAATCCTGATAAACAATCCTACAAATTGCTTGAAACAATATTTCTAAGAGGCATGATCCAACTTTGAAGCTTGGGTCTGTTGTTGCGTTTTGAAAGTGCCTACAGAAGAGGTGAAGTTAAAGAGTTCCCCCTATGGCTATGCAGATAAATCACGCGAATCGCTTATAAGTCGAGCTAAGTTGTGCGTGATTTGATGCTAAGCCACTGTAGAGGTTCCTCCTATTTGAACTGTTGGCTTTCCCTCTACTAGACCATCTTTCTACAAAGCGACCTACAGCTGTGCGACTGCCCCGGCATGGTTATGCCCTCGTTCGCCTACACTAAGGAGGACTTGGTTGTTGCGGGTATTCTCCCCATCGACGAGATGCATGACTACATACAACCCGTTCGTGTGGTAAATGCCCACCGACTGAATGCGAGGTTCAATCCCAGCACTGTCTTTATGGCCAACTTCTCTGTACCTAGATTTGCGAGCAGATACCACGCGAAGTGCTTTCCAGCCTCTACGGCATCAAAATTCGTCCTCCAAAGAAGTTTGAGGATCAGAATAGGCCTCCTACACCCCACGAACTCTTGACTGCTTATGCTTGTACGTTGTCAGATCATGGCTTTACCAACAAGCTTTAAATGTTAATATTTACTACTTACCAATGCTTCTGTTTCTAGGTAGTCGAGGTTTCATGGCAACCAAAGGAAATCCACATTACGACCGAGCTGCTAGGATCATACTCAAAGATTACGTTAAGGTAAGTGGATATTCAGGTTTTATGCCTTTGCAAACAACCAAGAAGTAGCATTTGTTAAAGAAAACTGACCGTGCTTCTAAACCTAGAATGGAATCCCACCGAGTGGTATCCTCCCTCGTAGATTCCCTACTGTCAAGTCAATTCGAAGATTTCAGTTTGCTAGTTAATCCGAAAACATGACATCTATTTTAACCTTACTGCAACTAGACAATCTTTATCACCGCAATATGCCTTGTGACAGGGACGTTTGCGGTACTGCCACCCACCCCCTTGTATACCAGCACCCGACTATCAGATGCTGGGAGCATCGGAGCGTCTTGCAGAGTTTCATCTCGGCTCTTCGTCCACTGGTGCAGCACAAGACGATGATGAGGCGGTCCTGCTTCGTCTCTCCGTCTACTTGGCGCCGGAGGAACTGCATAAGCTGCGCCAGCGACGACAACACGTGAGGCAGCAACGCGCAGCCGCCGCTGCAAAAAACGTTTCAGCAAACAAGGGAGGTAATGATGATCATGATGATGATGATGAGGAGGAGGAACTCATCAGCCAGTTTGACCGAGCTACGTTGGCTTCTCAGGTAAGTACCATAGTTGGACAAGTTAGGATCAAAATTGGGCATGTATGACAGTATATCTACGGCGAAGTAGGCTTAGGGACGCAGACGGTAGATTCCTCTGGCCTCGGAAGTTATAGCAAATTAATGCAGTAGGTTCAAGTGACTTGTTAGGCAATCGGTCACTATAGTTGGACATTCATTATGATTTAGTATTAGTGGACATCTTCCTAGAATGTTGTAGTAGTCAAAGAAGTATCTGTTATTCTGGCTGTCTAAATCTATGGTTTCTGGATTGACTGGGTTCGTACTGGCTGAGTAGCATTATCTGCATTTCGAAAGCCTATTTAGTTTCAAGAGTACTGTCCGACCATTTCTGCAAAGGTTACGTGTGCGGCCAAGCAAATAACAGAGATCTAGAGCATCCTTTTGCCAGGCCCTATACGTACACCTAGTTTAACCTTTGTATCGCATGTTTTCGGATCAGCAATCACGTATGGGTGCCTACCCCCTGGTACGTTCCAACAAGGCCCTACCCATTCCAGTTGGTGCCAGCGCCGATGGCGATGGCGAATCGACCTTTGACGGCGACGACAGCCTCTCCACCTCCTCCTGGTCCACAGTTCGTTCCGGCGTTAGTTCTGTCGGTGGAGCGAGTCTTCTGTCCGGGGCTGGAAGCAGCGTTCTAACCGGCACCACCGCAGCGATGGGCAAGAAGCCCTGGCGACAGCTCTCCGAGGCCAAGAAGAGCAACCGCAACCGAAAGGAAAAGTTGCGAAGGGTGCACAAGGACCTGGACAAGTATGAAGTGGAGTAATAGTGACTGAATGAGACGTATGCCCACCTCCTTGTAGTTCGGGTTTGTGCTTGTAAATAAAATTTGTGTCTATGAAGCACTGGTTCTTCTTCATCTTGTATGTGGTTGAATAAGCCCTGGAACCGTTTAGGGTTGGTGGGTTTGCTCTTTGTTGCTCCCTCAAAGGTGGAATTTGCGACGTCGAAAATAGCATTAATAGGAATAAGTAGTCCTTATTGAAGGAGAAAAGTCTCTCGATTCGTGCTCGGAGGATGGCGTAATTCAAGGCGCTTGATGAATCTGTATTTTTGAGACTGCAGTGTTCATTGGTGAATTCATGCTACTAATTTGAGAAAAGTAACGATGTTGCTTATTGACGACTAGACTGGGGCATGTTGATCCGCCGCGTTCTGTGTTACAACCTGCCGAATTCCCTGGTTTCCTGCGGTGTGTGTAAATTCTCCACCAACAACAAGAATGCCGTCCTTCCTCCCGGTTCAACACTTCATCGGGTCAGCGAGCACTTCACTCCTCTCGTGGAAGCCCAACCAGATTTGGATGTCGCGGCAATGACTCACAGTATTAAACGCCGCGGTCTCACCAACGTATTCCAGAGCGGATTCCTGGAAAATCTCGTGAGTTGTAGGCAGGGCCAACTTCATTTTTGTGATCACTGCTCCTCGGATTCTGGTGTCTATTTTAGGCCCAACAGAGAAGGAGGATCCGCGACTTTGAGAAGGAGATTGAGAAACTGGAGACTGAACGTGTAGCCTTGCATCAGGAATCCCAGGAAGCTAGCAAGACTGGAGATGCTGAGGTGTGTAAACTCTGACAGCGGGCGTCGTAGAATTCTAGTGGTAGCTGGGCACCTCAACTCTTTCATCTAACCCATTAGTCAGGAGCACCAAGATTGGGGGAAACTGTTTAGGCTTGGAAGAGGGAGAGCAAGTAGGGAAATTCGGGGGCAGATCGTATTCCCGATTGGTTTGTGTCCGATGCGGGACTCATGGTGCGAATCTATCCGAGTGGATGATCGCGTTTTTAATGTTTCCTTCACCGAGAGGGGGGTTAGCTGGGAACGTTCAATTGTTGGAAGATCTTGTCCACAACATCTTAGTCATACCCTAAACATGCTGAAACTCAGCTCTACAAGTCTCACTTTCTTATGCATTCGAATGAATGTAGAAGTAAAAAACAAACGTCTTCACCGAAAGAAACGAAGTCGTGACTACCAGTTGACTGTTTTTGTCGGATTTACAGCTTCAGGGGCATCTTCGTGTGGCGTCGAAACGCATTAAAAAGGAGAAGAGTCGAGTAAAGGAGTTGTACAGGAGCCTCTCATTTTCCGCAATGGAGACTCTACTAAGATTGCCGAATAGGTTGCGAGGGTCCGAGGTGAGTTGATTTTGCAAAATACTCGGATCTGATTACGCTAATAAATCACTCTGAGAAAACAGCTCTACAAAGGAATGCTCTCATCGCGTGTCGAAGCAGCAGCAGTAGTAGTAGTAGTAATAGTAGTAGTATTTCTGATTATTTATGTGCTTGGTGAGAGCCGTTCCTCTACCCTAAATCACGCGTCACCTTTTAGGGGTTAATTTCATTCCCATGGGATCACTCATTCCTCCTATGATAACAGACGAGATTTTGGAGAGTCCCTTAGATGCATTACTTTAAAAGGATATTATAAAGAAGCTCTATTCGTAAGTCGTTCGTCGGGGAGTCTAAGTGAGGGACGATTTATGGTTCTCACATTAACCACAGGACTACGTAGGAGATTGTCTTAGCAAAAGGAAACTTCTTACCGATAGGGCGTGCTCCTGTACAACCTGAGAGCCGGTGGACCTAGTTAGGAATTTAAGTGAAGGAAGTGTCAAAGGTGCCAAATGAATGCACCGGAATCTTCCGCAGCGTGTTGTCAGCATTCAACGCTTAGGAAGGTCTTGACGCAAACCTGGGGAGGAAATTTTGGATCGTCCACGCTATCTAGCATCAAGTGTCTTTTATCCAGCTTTCCGTAAAAGAAGAAACAAATGCCTATGTGTTACAACAATATTCATATGATTTGTGGGATGACATTCGAGTGAAAAAGTTGGTTTCATTCAAAAGTCGTACCTTGCTTTGCTTAAGTGCGGTTCATTTTGCCGGTCCAATATGCCGCTGCTTTTTCTCTCCCCTTCATCTGGCACTACGCAATCGACCCTCTCTCTGAGTTGATTTACTTGATGGGAGTAGTGGGTAGCGTGGAGCTCCGGTTAAATGTGGTTATTACGTGTCCTAAGATGCTTTTTTACTACTTCACTTTGGCCACTATCGAAATTGATAATAGATTTAGAAATTCCGCCGTAGCCATATTCTGATCCCCGTTTACAACAAACTGAAGTATATTTTCTTTTTATCTATCACTTAGGGTAATGCTTCCAGTGGTATTTCTGAAGACCTGAATGGCTAAGATAAAGTGCCCCTGTTAGATTGAGTGGTAGAACAGGGTATACGTGCTGGCGCAACACCCACTTTTTAGAGGCTGTAAGGATGGATGCTTCGTGGAAACCGGGTTAGTTTTCCCTCAAGAACCCCACCCAAGACCGATTTCGGTCGCATCGCTCCCTCGTGTCATTAACTTGTTTGCGAAACACTCAATTCCAGTCTCGCCAAAGTGCTGCTTAGGCGTGGCCAATGGAGGAGGTAGTTTAATGCCCACTGCCATCTTAGGTTAATTAGTCGGTTAGTGGCATTCGTGACCAACGCTCGTTTAGGTTAGCCAACCTTCGTTAACCTGGCTGCTTTAGGCAAACAATGGCTCTGTCTCTTGTGGGGTACTTGTTCAAGTAGTGAATGTGGCGGTTATTTTGGAAACGCCTCCTCAAATGCGACTCATAGTGGTCATTCCCCTCACTTTACTGCGTCTCTTTTTTTCCACCACATCAGGACACTTATTATCAAGTTATTGTATTGGTGATACCATTGAACGCCGTAAATAAGAGCCACAAGATGCCTAGGCAAGCGATAGTGGTGATATCAAGGTAGGACTACTGCTTGATGATAGCATGAGTTAGTTATTGGGAATGTAGTAGATAAAGAGGGATGTTTTGACTGAATCTGCCGGACAAGAGTTGAATCGAATGGCTTTCAAGAGGATGCTCAACACCATCATTGGTTCATGTGTGCTCTCAAAGAATGCGTTCGTGAAGAGTGCATCCTTTTCCAAATACGCATCATATTGCACTTTCGCGTAGACAGAAAGAACCTTAGGAAGCCGGGAGTCAATGATTCACGCTGTAAAGAGGATTTTATTCGGGCTTCAGTAAACAAAGGGATAAAGTGGAGAGACTCCAGCTGGTGTATTTGGCTCCCTGGTATGCAGACGTACTTGTTAGGCTGTTCGATTTTTTGTGTCCGATCGAGCTACCTGCTGCAGGTTCTTGAGGGCCACAGCTCTTTATAGGCCGGCTCATATCTCAAGGTGTATCAGCACCATTGTATTGTCAGTGCGGATTCCTTTTGCATCGTCTGTATGTCGAACTTGGTGTTTTTAACCCAAGGTTCCTGCAGTAGCAACAAAAATGATTTTATGAATCGTCCGGTTCTGGTTTGATTTGTGTGACTTCCAACTAAAACAATAAGGCGAAGCAGTAGAGGTTGTTCATAGAATGAACAACCCATGGGACAGTGTGTGGAAAATCAACTTATTGGAGTCGAAAACGGCGTTATCCTAGGGTCAAGTTAACGTTCGAGTCTCGTTCAAGGAGGAGCAAAACTGTAAGTAACTGCAAAACGGCGATGCGATCAAGAATGCAGGCTCAGAGCGTGGAGTACCTGCAGCGAGTTCACTAAGGATGGTTGGTGGTTGAAATCTGAGAAGCGGATAACGATCTGACCTAGATACCGATACTGGACACAGTGGGTGGTGATGAAATGGATCTCCTGCTCTGTGTAACCATTGAAGCTCGTGTATGAAGCGATTAACACAAGGAATAGAACGATCGTGGCTGGGCCGTGTTGTGTCTTAGCCCAATCGAATGGCTGCAATCAAGTATTGCATATATTTTCGACAATAATCTCAGAGGTTTTTTATTTGCTCTTCATTGTGAAAATTATGCCTATTTTTGCAGAGCGAATTGTCTATTGGGGACTGGTACAGAAGCAGAGTCTTAGACACTGGAAATCTTCGATCCAATGCTGTTCAAGCAGGTCGTTTCGAGGGTTCTACTATTCAAAAGTATGTTGGCATTTATGTACTCTTTGATTGCGTCCACACCGACTCCAGAGAGAAGGAGGAATGGAACCACCCCATCCATGAATTCGAATTCATCGCTTTTTTCAGAGATTGTGGAACCTACTTCACAGGCGAGTTGGCTTCCTTCAGTCAGGAGATGGAGCGCATCACCGCAAGTTTTCGAAACGAAACGGTGGCTCAACTTGGTGTTGCTCCACGACGCTGCAGTCTCTCAGACTTCGTCCGTCTGCCAGTTGCTGATGCCTGTGCCTGGACGAATTCCCTGGAGGAGGTTCGTCTAATATTTCAAGCATTAGTAATGGATACTTTAACTATTTTTCACCAAAATGGCAGGAAAGAGGATTTGAAGTGGGATTTAACATCGAAAAGGGACTGGGTTCAGTTTTGCTTAACAATATCGATGATTCATGGCTTGTTGAATGTGTCCAAATAGATTCAAACAGCCTTTGGTTATCCGTTGAAATCTGCTGCCTCTCAAGACGGGTATTGCGAACGTCTGTTAACCACTGCTTGGTCACCAAACAGTGTCAATTTTCAGATGAGGGAAAGGCTGACTGTTTAGGCACTGATGCGAATTTTGTTGTAGTTCCTTGAGATGGCGATAGGCAGGAAATTGTTTTTTCTTCCATATTCGTAATTTCACGTTCAACTAACTGTTACGGGGCTCTGTTCTTCGCAAACGTGTGTCAGTATTTCTATCCTTTATCTGAGCTCATACATGCAAAATAAACACTGTTTTTCATCTCAATGAATCGGTTGTGACTATATGGTTATGGAAAGCCCCCTTGGATTGTTATGTACCAGATTAAACCCATTGAGGTTTATCGAAGATTCACCTAAACGCCATAGATTTCCTTGTCTGGATGTAGATGTTGCTGAGAATTGAGGCGAGGTCGAAGCGACGATGAGACGAAAAGGTGGTCGTTTTCGTACAGTCACCAGTTTCCAACGGCTAGTCCTACGAATCAGCTACATCCGTTACACTTTTAATCTGCGTTTACCAACTGGAATTAGATATTCATGGCGAGTTCGAGAGGAAAGCTGCTTGCAATCAGCATCTGAATCCCATTTATTTTAATGACTAGTAATTATTAATTTTTATGGCGGTCTAGTTTAATCTACTGTTGAACTAAAGAAAGTCCTACGATCAACATTGAGGGCTAAGATTGCTTTAATTTTATTGTTCCATACCAAAATGCATTAATTATTAAAGCATTGAACCTAGTCATTCTTGAGGTGAAGTACTAATCAATGTAAACTGTGTCGTGGTTACTGTACAATGTAAGTAGGACGATCTCAACGACGAGTTGATAGTGTCAGTCCTCTAAATTGTTGGGAGAAGGAACTCAATCCATACCCAGAGTGCCTCTTTGACTTTCACCCAACCAGCTTCCTTGAAGAGAATCTTTGTGGAGATGTGTTTGAAGCTTGCAACGTAACAGAGGAAAGAAAACAGTACACCTTTCATCTCCTGAATCCCTACAAAAAATTGTCAGGAATTCCGAAATTTTGCCAAATATGCCAAAACTGATGGCTAATAATTATAACAGATGGGTCTATCACACAGGTGGGGATTTCAGAAATCTTTCCGTCAAGAGGCCTCGGGTGTCCATAAGTTTTCTCAGCGCTTGCGCAGCCTGCAGAATTTAGCCAAAGGGTCTGATGTTGACTCCAACCCAGTACGAGAGGCTTTCTTGGGTAACTGTCCTTTTATGTTCAGGAACGGAGCTGCTTTGGACCTTTCTATTTCGGCGAATTAGGTCTACTGAGTTGTAGATGGACATACCGGCTCCATCGACCCTTGCTTCACCGTTCCAGCCGACTTCTCCACCTACTCCCGTTTAAGTGAATTAGAAAAGCCAAGAACGTCCTATGCTTCAGATTGGCAGGGCCTGAGCCCAAGTCTGAATGCTTTCACAGAAGGGCTGGGTTCAAGATCGGAAGCGGTTGGCGCTACTACCACGGCTCTGCGGATTCTCGGGAAACGAACCTGCCGGAGAGTGACGGCGATGACTTCGTCTGGCCGCCGGATACGTCGCCGCACCTTCACCACCTTCGATGGAACCCTTTAGAGGAATTTCCGATGCACTTCTTGAATCTACCAATTTCTAACTCATGAACTTAATTCATCTGCGAATTATATTACCACTCCCTGTTTCGATAAAAAAGAAACGAATCTGCTCATGAAATGGGTAGAAGTGGACCCCAATGACACCATGCACTAAACCTATGCGTCTCACATCCGTGACTAGTGTTCGTCTATTGGTGGAGGCGTGTGAGTAATTTACTTTTATGCAATTCAGGTGATTCAGATCGAACATACTAAGGATGACCTCCATAAACCGAAGGATTCAAACCGAGCACTCATCAACCCACACACCCGGCTGTGTCTCGTTGGTTCCGCGAGCCTTGCTGCGTTCGTCGGTGAGTTTTTGTCGGACAGATGTCAATTTAATGAGCAGCTTAGGACTTCTAGTAGACATTGCGAACCAAAAGTCACGAAAAGGGGGAGATCCTGAGTCAATGGATCCTAGCTGATGTCAAAGAGGACTCATTTGGTATGAAATCTAGGCCATGGGATGTTGAATTCGTAATGTCTGATAACCCCCTGGTTCACCAGGCTCTTCATATTCGTGACTACCCTGAACAAGGGAGGGCGAATGATCTGAGTAGCACATAGTTATAGAGACCAGGGAAGTCTAATCAGGAGCGCTGTTCAGATAGGAACTTTCGAGAAACTGGCCCATGATCCCAGGTCCAACTAGCGCGTTTGGTCAGCGTGCTGGTTGGGCGACCGAGACGATGAGTCACCAAGTCAGTCTACCATACGTGATCCTGCGAAGAGACTGAGTCCTCTAGAGCTGCCGAAACCAGTACCATAGTGCGACTGATAGCGGTCGAGTGCAACTTTTATGGAAGCTGAAATAGTCAAAACCAATGAGATTGGTTCTTCATCTATTGATAGCCAATGAAGTAACTCAGGTAAATGCTTGTTGATTGCACGTAGTAAGGATTTTACCTTCGAAAATTATCCGAACATTCTAATTTTTGTTGATGTTAGACGTCACAAAACTCCCCAGTCGAATACTGGAGTGATTCCTCATCAGCTACGTCGCGTTCCATGTTGAGAATTTCATGTGTTTAAATAATCCCTGTAATCATTTTGTCTGTATGGGACTTCTGCTGACAGATGCACACCTGAGTCTAGGGTGTGGGTATAGTTATGAGTGCACCCCCCCCCCCCCGCCCCAGTTAACGAAGCACTCGCGGCATCTCATGTAGGCCAAATTCTTATGACCCGGCCTTTCATAGCTCGACAAAACACCTGACGCTCGCTGATTCTTATCTCTTGAGTCCATCTAAAACCCCACTGCTCGCCGCTGCTAATTCCACTGTCTGGGTTCTAGGAGAAGCCGCAGAAAATTCTGTTGTCACATTAGCATCCCACCATACCTGGCTTTTACAAAGGCCGGTTGGTTCCCAATGCCGGTCATAGCATGGATGGAGAGACTGGTATTTTCAAAAACTGCCACGGTCATTTCTTGGGCTACGAAAAGAGATTAATCAAAATCAGTTTCTATGTAATCGTTTTTTATGCATCTTGTCGGGTTCATATGTCAGAAAAACCTTAAAATTTTTCTGACAAACTTATGTCTCCTATACGCCCATCATTTTTCAAATTTAAAGGTTAAGTGGAGGTTTTGTGGTGTAATCAGAGCTTCTGTAATTAGCCAGCGGAGGCTTATCAATAATTCATTTGTTGTATCATAGCAATACAGTTTAGAACACAGAGTGCACTTCTTAGTATTCTTGTATTTTTCACTACTGGCTAGATTTCATATTTTAATGAAGTTAAAGGGCTCACAAAGTCATTTCAGCTCTCGTTACTTTGCGTTGAAACGTTTACCGCTACCGTCTTCCTAACCAACAGCCTGTTTAGTATCTTTGTGAAGATTCTGAAACTGTAAAAAGGCCTCAGCATGCAGCTACATTCAGACTCGCGGTCCCTCTTTTAGTATAGCCCATATATATATATATATATATATATATATATATATATTAGAGAAGGAATTTGCCAATTTTGTAAGTCAAACATCGACAATGATTTTCGCTGAGCGACAGAAACTATGAGAATTTGTTCTTAGCTATTCCACCCTACCCGTGCAGCAACGGATATCTTCGTCTCGACACATGTCCCCCAACCCATTAGGTCCAACTGCTCTTTGAATGGGACACTGAAGTTGATGAATAAAATAACACTTGATTCCTTCCTTCCTAAAGGAACTTATTTTTGTGTCCTATTTATAGGGCAGTCGAGCCTATTGGTGAAGCGCCCACGGGCGAATTAAATGTGGAGCGGCCGTAGGTGAAGAGGTTTGGCAGGGCAGTCGTCTCCGCAAGTGCGAAGTGCGTGGGTTTTTAGTTAGAATTCGCATTCTAAACCGCTGAGCGTGCTTACTTTTTTCTGCATCTGGCGGGTTTCACATGTTGCGCTGAAGACGCTAGGACCGTAAGACAACTTTCGAAGTGTGTGGCCCATGGCTAATATATATTGAAATTCATGTATTTTCTTAATGTAGTGAATTACAATTTGTCCGCATCTGCCACCAGAAGTTGAGCAAGTTTTCCACACCTTCTTTCGAAGTATCCCACTTTTTCCCAAACAGTCTGTTGCTTAAGTAACAGACTGTTTATAAAACGTGGAATTAAAAGAACGACCGGAATGTTGGATACTGTTTTCGTAGTATCCAGTTTACTTGGGAATGATTTTTGTAAGCAAACGAATAGGGCGTGAACTGACCATATGTAGTAACTTCCACAGCAACAGTTCTGTCGTCATCTTCGTTTATCACAATAATGGTTAGCCCTCTCACTTCTCCTCCTCCTCCTTTGTCTTTTTCAACAGGCTCCTTCTTCGGTTGTCGTTTGGGGGCGGCGGCAACGACGAATGCGATGAACGCGGATAACGGGAGGGACGCCGATAACGCCCTGCCTCTGCCCCACTTCCTCGCGTCCGGGAAAGTCTTCGGTGGGTGTTGGTCGTGTTCACCTCCGCTCCGTCTTCCTCTATCTCTCACTTGGCGGGAGAAAAAATTGCTCACTTGCCTTTAATTAGCCTCCTGCCCTCTGTTTGCGATGAGGAAGTGCAATTTACTCCTCTTAATCATCCTTCTGGAGGCTTTTTCAGGGGCAGTGGGAACAGAAATCGGCTTTTATTGGCTTTGAGAAGACGACTGCCTAACTGAATCTGAGGGAACCGCAGTAGTAGTGCTAGTGTAGTCGAAGAACCCGTTTAGTGAACTCTGAATCCACCCTTTTTCTATTCGTTTCCAGGTGCCTTAAATTTTCCCATGAATATAAAGTACCATCAAACGCAATTAAAGGAACAAAGGCCAACCGAAGGCACTGGGCCTCGAAGAAGTGAAGAGTGATCAATAGGTTGCATTTTTCAAATCGAAAATCCAACTTAGTATGTTGTATTTCGACTACTCTTCCATTTCTTCTTAAGAGACAATAGAATCTCACATCTAGTTTTGCTACATACCATTATCATTTTAATCGCGTTTTAAGACCACCACCCCTGATTGGCTACATTAGTGTCAAATGTTCTCTTAACTTGTTGAAGTTATAATTTCCGATTTGATTTGAGTTTAATTAGATACAAATTTTCCTCCATTTTCTAGACCCAGTGAATGAAAAGGTCTCGGTCTATCCCTTCAAAGAAACTCAACAGGTAACCAACGGGCCCCAGTGAACGGAATGGACCTAAATCACTAGCAGCTTATGAACTTTTGCTGTTAAATTTTCGCCTTTTTAGTCTTAAAGTTTTGTTATATGAAACCTTTCATCATAAATTAAACGAGTGCAAGAAATATATGAAGAAGCTCACCACTTTGTAGAGATAAAATTGAAGAGATGTGGTTTTAATGAGGTGTCCTACTCTCCTATTAACCAAGAGCTGTTAGGAGGTATTGCGAGGTGCAGCTGGCTAATTGAGCCACTGTTCAACGCAAACCCGGGAAGGTAGCGGGGCGCGTAATGAAAGCTGTTGGTGAGTGCATGAGTCATTGACGAACAATTCGACCAGACGTTCGGTGATTGATAAGTCCCAACGCTTCTTTCTCAGCCTGTGCGCATTTGCATTCGAGATTCATACTCGCCAACCAGCCTGTTTAATCGACAGTTAATTAGGGCTACTTCATCGTCAGAACCTTTTCCCCGTGATTCTCAAGCGGAATCAAGCCATGCTACGGCATTCAGAAGGCAGGAGCTAAAAGTAAATCTTTTCGATGAATTCTGCTCGATGTACTGTGATCCATGTAATCCATTTTCTGAGGCTATAGCAGCTTGAAGTGGAATCTAGGCCATTTGCTTAGACAACACACGTAAACTATCTGCGTTTTAACTGCCAATTGAACTGGTGCCTTCTTCTTCTTCTTCTTCTAGATCTCATACTTTGCTCTGGACTGGAACGAGGTTTCCTCAGAGGCAACGTTTGACAACCTGGCACAGGTTATCGGTGCATTTTGGAGCAAAACGCAGCCACATTGGAGCCTATGGTAGGAAAATCCGACGATGTTGGTAGGATTTAAACTCACTGTCGGGTAATCCACACGTCACAGGCAAGAATAGGAATCTTTTGTGGGACATGTCCGACTGCAGAAGCACAAAGTCTAAGTAGTATAAAACCACCAACACCTCAAAGCCCAGGCGGAGATGCAATCGGACAGCCGTGTGCTGCTTGCGTCCTTCGAGTCGCAGCACGAAGTCCATTTTATAAGAAGTTTCAGTCAAGGGCGCTGATTCGCTGGACTCTATGAGTGGATGTCCGAAGTCATTCCTTTCAAATTTCATTCACAGCCGGACGGTCGGAAAAAGTGGAAGAAGTGGTTAGGTTCCGTTTGTGCTCAGTTGAAGGCAGGGGGCGTATTTCACCGAAGGGGCAGGGTCTTGCTAACAACAGCTGAAACTTGTTTTTTGCAAAAGAAGCTGTCGATTAGCTGATGCCGAAGGCTGGTGTTTTGTGTTTAACACTTTTACCTCCTTTTCTCTGTAGCCTTCGGTCGATTCCAGTGGAGAAGCTGCGCCGATCTGAGATGGCCCGCTGGAGTTTGGTTTTGGTTTCTTCAGGCCAACCAGACGTTGAGGTTTGTGAGCTTTTGCGTCAGCAAAGTTTTTTGGAGGACACCTGCAAAGGGCTTCCGACTCTGACCTTATCCATGAAGAGGCAGCATTGGTATTGAGAGAACGGCAGGCTTAAGGGCTGTCCGAGTACTCAGGACACTTTGGAATGAAAATCTTAAAAGTGCTTTAGTAATCACTGGCAGTTTTGGAGCCTACTGAATGTGGTGTTGAAACGAGTACTCGAATACGTAGAAGGAGTGAAACAATTTGTTGGCCCTAGTGTATTTTACGAATGAATTTATCATGTGTCCTACCAAAGCATTCTGTTTAATTAAAAAATTGTATGTAATACAAAAGACAAGGACCACTGCTTGAAACTGAATCGCCTACATACTAAAATAGGTGAAAAATGATCTGTGCTGACACGATGGTCGTAGTGGTTAGGTGCGTAATACCCTCTCTTCCTTCTCGCCGCAGATTTCAACGGTCTCGCTACTCGGTGATTGGGTGAGCAGAAGAGCTGCGTTCAGGACTGGCGATGGCGTATTCCCATTCATGGTAACTTGGTGGTATCCTGGAAGCCGGTTTCACGTCCCCAAATCTCAAGGGTGGATCTTGAAGAGTCCACGTTAGATTTGTACAGACCAGAGTCGGATAAGTAGACGCCTCAACAGGCAAAGTCTCCAATTGGGTTCATGGGTGAAGACAAAACTGCAGAGGGACAGCGTCTATGCAAGAGCAGTGTGATGTAGCGTCTCAGTGCTGATTGAGTGTGCCTTTAGGATGTCCAGACGAATTAGAGATGGACAGAGAACTAAAAGAGGATCTAGCCATTAGTGTCCGCAGTGTTGGCTTGTGATCCACCACCTTAACAGTCTTAATGTCTGACAACCAGAGCTAGACACCGCAAATCGATAAGTTGTGTCCTGCAGCAACACCCTCCAAGCAATCCATGGGAGCCGTTGGAGTGTAATCTGCCGTGTAAACTCTGGACGGCGACTGTTGAGTGGATCATGTCATCTGCTCTCGATCGTGGCAACACTGTGTGCATTAACCACCGTCGTTCAAGAGCGGTTTCCATCGCTGAACTCAGTAAACACTATCAGTTCAGCAAACAACCCAGAACTGTGCACTCCTACCTTCGAATTTAGGCCCGATAATGTTGTAAACAGTTATTGGTTTGTCTAAAAGGTAACAACGTCTCTTGGTATGAAATGGGGCGTAATGTTTTTTCTTTCCTAGGTGTTCGCAAATGTGATTAGTTTTGAAGGCTTGCTGGCAGCCATTCGAACTTCGGGTGCTTATCTACCGGTTTCACTGTGAAAAATTAACCGCAAAACGTTTAGTATATTGTTCGAAGTCTTGGAAATAAATGTCTACACCTGCTTGTGCATATTTGGAAACAAATCGTTTTTACATAGACTGCGTGCACGTTAATTCTACCTCGGCCTATGCCTACCACCCCCCCCCCCCACGTGTTGGTAATTATAATGACGACCAATGTGAAACGAAGCGAAGTAGATGGAAAGAGCTTCTACTGAAGTTGAGAAAAATTCTTTCCGTTGAGTTCATCTAATGCGGATTGTAGTGCCTGACTTTCGCGAGATGAATGCTACTTAGATTGTTGACTTTGTTTGAAAACCCAACGGAACGAGAAATCACAATGGTCAATCAATCCAATCAAGTCGTGAATTTGTCGAACACCTGGGAGACCCCGGAGATCCGAATTTGCGCCGGTGAAGTCCCACATCGAGCAGTGTAACATGTTAATTTATGAGAGGAATCTGGCATGTTCTTTTTTGTATACTAGATAATTTCCTGTCAGTATGATTTAGTCCCGCTATCATTACTTCAACCTATAATCTGATACGCATGGTGTATTCTCTATCACTCTATATAGTCACTATGATGGTTCTTTCAAACCAGCACAATCTTCATGATCCTCATGAGTAAGTAAGGGAATGTTATAGAATAAAGTCGGTGTGGAGGGGGGCACGGATAGGGACGTGTCCAGATCACTACGCGGCGAGTGCTTCCTTTGCGTAGCAGTGCTGAGTCGAGTCTTGGCGCTAGGTGAGCATGCATCCTTGTTCTTCATACCTACCTACTAAAGCTAAACATGACAAGTAGGTGAGCTAAATGTGTTTCTGCGTGGAGGCGCTACAAGACTTCCGGTTCTTTGCACGTCGTGCTCGCCCTGGTAGGCCATTCAATTACCTGAGTCGATGCACCATTCTATTGTTTGTTATAGGGTTTCGGAAGCACATGCGTAACTGATTCGCTTGATTTGTCATGCCTTCTACAGACGTGGACGTATTTGCCAGTCAAGACTGAGAACGCGATGCAGACTTCTTGCAACGCGATGGCCTCGGGTGACCTCATTAATGTAAATTTGTGGCGTTACTAGATGAAGTTGGTTGTTTTGTCACATTCAGGACACTTTGTGCTCGAGAAACTAGATTGACTAATCAATCGTTCCATCTTAAAAGCCAATTTCGGGGCCGAAAAACCCTGCAGTTGCTAGACTTTAAAATCTTTAACGACGAATCTTAGTGCATTTATATCAACTTAAAATTCGACACTGCCTACATTCTAAATATATTTCCAGTAAGGTATTAAAGAGGCACAAATAATTTTTAACTAGTATCAAGGATCTTGGTGCTCAAACAAGGTGAAATCGCTCTCCATGGCTTTTCGAAATTGATGTATTTTAAGACCCAGCTACTTTCAATCAGAACAAGGATTTGTTAGGAATTGCAGATCCCATTTCATAACAAGCAAAGACGGATTCATAACACCCCTCGGATTGCAGTATCATCTTTTTGAGGAAGCCATTCAGATTGCATTTTTAGAGGCTTCAAAACAAGGCGAAAGAACCAGAACATATCTGAAGTGCTTGAAACAACGGGGGCATATTCTTCAAAAGAACGCCTTTTTCCGATTCAGATAAAGATTAGCAGCAAAAGCTCGTTTGTTACTAATTTAATTTAGAATCCTGGATTTGAACTTTGGTTGACGTGTTTAATTTGGTCCTTTTGAGAAGAGAGCAAATTTCATAGGAGAGACAGTAGAGCAAGTAGTGATACGTCTAGGGTGTCATGTAGTGATATTTACTTATTTACAAGTACAAAGTTTAGTCTAGTCCACTGCTATCAGCTGCGCTATTATTATTCACTGTCACGTTCTGAGATGAGAATGAAATCGGGAGTTATGATAGGTCCTACTCGGTTCGAGTTGGTCTATTCTATTAAAGTGGCTGTCTCGTACCCAAGGATGTTATCATAGCCACAGATATAAATATATGATTTGAAATGGATATAAATTTAGGCTTGTTTATTCAGGCGTAATTACAAAAACCCCTGTAATCCAACTTTATTTAAATGTGTATTTATAAGCCAAACTAGACAAATTAATGGCCGAAACGGAAGGTCTTCTCTAACCTCAAATCGAGGAGCAGACTTAATGCATTAGGAACACTATTCCATTTCATATGCAAAATAAATGTTGAAAAATAGACGAAATAGGAGAAGCTCCTGATTTCTGTTTGCTTTCATGTTTTACTGATTTAAGGCTTTGCGCTTCATCTAACCAGTCGGATACACCTTAGCATCAAGATACTATTTTAAAGCTCTAAATTGCAGTGTCCTTAACAAAGGATTGATGAAATTTTCTAAGGCTGAAAGATACAACATGCTTTCATTAATTAGACGAAGTTTTAATGAACAAAGCAGAGCCAAATATCTAGACTCCGCATCTAGGGAAATACCCATCCATAGAAATTGACCCAATCTAATAAACCTGACATCGATTACTACTAGCTCATGAAGACGGATAAAATTCATTGGTTTATTTACGAAATGAATATGATTTACCTCCACGAAAGTCCAAAGCTGCATCCGACGAGTTAATAAACTAATAGGCCGTGTTTATTACTGCTATCTGGAAAGCTTGCGTGGTAATATTCTAGCGAAGCAAAACGAAACTGAACCAGTAACTATAAGCGTCACATCATTAAGACAAAGAACGACTTCCATTATCAACTTCAGAATTTGCGTCATAGATGAGAGAGGAATATTTTGTTGTTTCAATCTCTCCAGATATTATTGCCCACCGTAAAATGTGAATTTATCCTTTAGCGCCAAATGAAATATGTTTGGTTCAGGATTATTAATTTTTAATGTTTTTTGCGCCATTAATCTTTCATTTAATGAGTTTTAGGGAATCAAATAAATTTATTACACATCAAAGGATAAAGTGCTAAATTTCAGTCAATTGGTGTGCAAGAACCAACTTTTAACTTGATACGGCGGTATAAATATAAGGCATGCTTCAAAAGCAATACCTTGTTGATAGGATTCTGTAATTGCTGTTGAAATGAGTCAGTGAAAAGATCTGGAACTTTTGTAACTAAGTGATCTCTAAATACAATTCATTCTCAACCGAACACATCTAGGTAAATTCAGCCAGTTTTTCCCAGTGGTTGAAAAACCCTAGAATTATGAGTTGAAAGTAACTTCTTACAAAACCAATGCAGCCAACGTATTTCTTTTCAGTTATTTTATTTACCTACTGAATCCGCTTAAGATTCCACACCAAATATCTGATTCAGCCCTTTTCCGGAATCACCTGCTTCTGGTGTTGCGTAGGAGGAAGCATCCTCTTCGCAGAAGGGAATGCACATAGGCTGATTGCAAGATGATCATCCTCTAGAAAACTGATCCAATGCTAACATTGACCATATGGCCACCAAACCGCTCGCGAATGCAAATCAACAGTAACAAACCCAGTCTTTTGTCAAGAGAACAATATGTGGAGACAGGGATTAGAACTGTATAAATACGTTTGTGCTTGAGAAGTGCCTTCAATAGAGCCGAAAATCCCACATTTTTCGGTAAAAGTAGCTTTAAGTTGCCTAGTTGATAAAAAGCACAGTGAAGGCGAAGTTTAGGGTGAAGAGAGAGAATACAAACTACGAGGGAGCAATTATTAACAAGTTTGTGGTTTATCTCGAGAAAAGGGAAAATGGCACATTCAAACCAATACAGGATGAAGTTGAATCGGACTATGAGCAAATTAGTTTATGGAAGCTAATACTCAACCGCAGAATAGTATTCCTTTCAGAAAAAAAAAACAAAAATAAGTGTCTGTAACTGTTTGGTTTGATTTCCTGCTCTATTTAAATCAAAAGAACTCCCAAATTTATGTTTTCGGTTAGATGATTAAATCACTTCCCAGCTTCAGAGGACGTAATAAACTCCTAATGAGAAGCCATGGAACATTTGTGGTCCAATTAAAGAGCGCATTATGGAGCGATTATGTATGACGAAAAGCTTCAACCAAGCCGCTTTCCCTCTGACTACTTTCCTCAACTTGGGTGGCTTTGACTTACAAATGCAATTCCTTTCAAAAAATCATATTTTAGTATTTTTAGAAGGAAACTGCTGGCGACGTTGCTTGCCGGCACTGACACATTTCTATTTCATTTAATTGAATCTCAGGAAATCATTACTGACGGTTAGACTGCACCAATGGATTCAATCAGACAAAAGATCAATATCTCGATTTTCTTTCCGCACCTATCTCAGGATGGCCACCATTGTGCAACCGAATACCAACTCAGAAAAATAAGATAACCTTATTTTTTTCTTTTGAACATTTAACTTCATTTGAAATTCAAAACTGAATTTTCAATTAAGTTGTTAATAATCATTGTCATGTGTAGTCTGAGTTCAATATGAGTCTCCAACAGGTTTTCTACCTCGTCATCAATTACCAGGCCAGGCAACGGCATCCCACCAAGAAGAATTAAATTCACCTTAACGTATTGTAATAATTTGAATTTGTTTCCAGTTTCGCTCAAAGAATCATTAACTTCACCATTACCCGGTAATATTTTTCCCCTTTTTAGCATTTACATAGGACACAGTTAATGTTTACTTTTTGATATTATTAAATAAGTTTTAGTATTTTTGATATTAGGACATAGTTAATGCTTATTTTTGATCTTATTAAATATGTTTCTAGACTGTTACTGCCTAATGGAGGTTTACCTAGTAAATTGAAACGGATTGTAAATGTGTGATTTGAAGTAAGACATTACAACACAGCTAGTTAATTTTCCAACAGATTTCTCGGCCAATCAGGAGTTCCCAACCTCTTGGCCAATTAGCTTCGAGCACAGGTGAACACCAGGACGACCGAGAAAACGCCGAAGGATTTTTCCGTTGATATGCCTTATCAGCATGCTTGAAGGAACTATAGTCTTACGGAAATTTCTTCGCGCCCTATTTTTAGTCTGGTTTTGATTAACGGAAGCATGACAGACTCCAAGCAGGACTGCTCAATGGCCTCTAGCGGTTCAGCCACTCCTGACAACACTGCTCTGAGTATTCTGATGCAGCCCCAGGGCAAAAAACCCAGCGACACCGTCCGTCGACGAACGCCTCCGTCGCTCTCTATCAGCACCCTCCATCCTTCGAGCAGGAATAGCCGCGACAGTTCCTATCGACGTCAACAAACCGAGGGTGCCTCCAGCCGTAGTGCTACTAAATATCCCCCCCAATCGAAGGTTGTCCCGGATTTTGGCGAGGGCGCCGATCAAAAAGTCCTGCCACTTCCACCCATGCGGTCTACACCCTCTGATTGGTTCTGCCGCTCCCCAAATAGAAGCTGCTCTTCCCTTACTAATGCCGACGACACCAACAGCATTGCCAATCCCCGCGCTCCTTCGACCCCGACTTATCGATTTGGCGGTGGTGGCGGTGGCAGTCGATTTCACTCTAACTATGCTAGAGAACCTGGTGAGGCTGACCCCTTATCGAGAATCTTTCTTGACGCTGTGGAAAGAGGTGATAAATCAACCGTAGCCAGGTGCCTCAAATGCTCCCATCCAGTTAATGTGAACTGTACAAACATGCTTGGGAGAACAGCGATTCAAATAGCAGTAGATAATGAAAACTTTGAGATAGTCGAATTGTTGCTCAGGGAGCCGAATATTCGCATAGGGGACGCGCTGCTCTACGCAGTTCAGGAGGGCGTGTATCGTATAGTTGAGATGCTCATCGATCACCATTCCATAACCAAGGAGATGCTTGGAACGTCCTGGTCAAAGAGGATCAGCTTATCCGAGGAGAGCCATGATTTTTCTGCCGACATCTCTCCGGTTATTTTGGCAGCCATTTGTAACCAATTTGAGATTTTGCAGCTCCTGCTATCCCGGGGCGCTCGCGTTGAAAGGCCTCATCGATCAAGTTGCAATTGCATTGACTGCGCAGCAATGTACAAAGAAGACTCACTCAAGTACTCACTGTGGAGAATCAACACTTATCGGGCACTGGCCAGCCCAGCTTGGATCTCTCTAACTTCTCCTGATCCAATATTGGCTGCATTTAAACTTTCCGGAGAGCTGTCCCACTTAGCTACCCGGGAGAATGAGTTCAAGGAGGTGTTTCTCCAGCTATCCGATCAATGCAAGAAGTATGCCTGTGATTTGTTGGACCAGTGCCGGAGTAAAGAGGAAGTGCTAGCGGTCTTGAGCCGTTCCTCCGAAGATGAAGAGGTTGAAACATATGACGGTGAGTGTGCGGAAGAGAACGACGATGGAGTGGAGCAGGTTGAGAAGTCCGCTCTGCGGCGAACGACGACGGTGGTGAATCGACACTCCAGAAGGTGGCATGGGAGACCTTTGACAGTGGAAAACTCATTTGAAATGGGTGACTTGGAACCTACCACCATAGGGGCTAATAAGCGAATAGAGAGTCAGTGCACCATCGTGGAGGATCTTGTGAACCTGGAGAATCACAAGGAGGAGAAGGAGCGTGATAATGAGGGCCTGGGACGGGAGGCCAAAATAACCGGTGAAGGAGCGCCAGTGACTGATTTCGATGAAATTTACGTTGGGGACGAAGACCGGAGGAACATGGAGAATCGTGAGGAAAGCGACACTGAATCGGATCCACCTCCCCTGCGACTGGATCGACTTAAATTGGCCATTAAATACGAGCAGAAAAGAGTAAGTTTTAAACTTAATTAGTTATTTTTAACTTCCATTTCTATAATGAACATCTAATTGCACTTAATATTTATGCCATTTCATAATGTTAAACTCCAACTGTCTGAAATCGTCAGTTAATTGGCTGTTAATTAAATGGTGATACTTTTGCAAAAGTTCTCAATGAATTAATTGCTTTGCTTTACAAACTTGACCACGAGTTTTACTTTTCATTCAGAGGGTTTCCTATTGTCCATGAATTTAGCTGTTAAATCAAGTGGAGAAAAAAATGAATAAGGTGAAAAGGAACTCTCATAAGATGCAGCCCAGCTGCAAACATCGTATCTCTTCGGACGTATGACCATTTTTAAGGTTGATAGAAAGCGTCACCATCCACACAATGACAAAGTGCTGCCAAATGAATCGCTTTACTTGACAAAAACATTAATTGATTTCGATTTAGTATACAAATATCGTAACAAAAATTTCACAACTTTTCTATCCGAATTGAACTCCTCGTGAAACACACTTTCATGACTTACGATAGTCGGATAATACGCAACAAACACGGAAAAATGAGACTAATCGTTAAATGGAAGGCAGGCTTTGAGAACTTTGTCTTTGTTTTGGAGGAACAGAGTTAGTAACATCTCTTCTGAACTCAAATATGACCAAAGGTGTTTGTAACAATGTGCGGAAATTAAAACAACCCAGATTGTTGAAACTTCGCAAATAATGCAGCCATCTGATCTGGTGGAAACATTTTTGTAAGTTGTAGATCTGAAGCAGCAGATTAATCAAATTTAACCAATTTCTAACTATGACATGACAGAAATCATTTTTTTGTTTCGTTGATAGGAAGTCGGATCAATTTTCGGAAAATTTTCCCCTTAAAATTCCTTATGCGCTTGTATCAATGAGCTTTTCTCGTCCTAAAGTGAGAAGCCTCCAGAGATTTTAGTCTGAACTGTGTATTCTAAAAGTGTTTCATAATTATAATTCCATTCATCATTTCATAAAATCAGCGTTAGTTTCTCGGAAATTCTCAGTGACTTACGATCGATATGAATGCAAATTGATAAATATCATCTTAGGATGTACTCTGGGAAACGCATTCTCGAAGTACCTGTCAAATAGGTAAAATTTCACAAATGGCGAGCTAGCGAAATGGAATCTCGTTGGGTTTCTAAAATGAGGTTGGCCGCCCCCTAGGATTGTTCTAATTGATAGGATATTCTGCTGTTTCTTCCCCGTTTTACCTGGAAATCAAGTAAATTATTAAAGAAAAACCTTAAATTAATGGGAATGCACTCAGAAGGAATAATAATTACAACGTGTACCAAAAAGTACTTCATTAGACTGCATTGCAAATGGCTGATGAGCCTTAGGTAGAGCAAGAGGTAAAAGATGGCAAATACAATCAGAGTAGTTTACAAACACTTATAGGGTGCTGAAACCCACACATTAACAAAGATTTTTGAACGTCTTTTCATTCTCCCCACAAGGTGTGGTATTCACTCTACCTGAATTATCTTTCTGTCACAGTTTAATTTACGCATTGGTCTTTTGAAATTTCAAAGCGAATAAACACTCCTTTTGATCGAGTGTTTGAGAAGCTAACTTTTACGGAGTAATTAGTAGGTTTGATTACACGAGAGTAATATTCCAGTAGCGGGCCTATCTATTGAGTATTCGCTAAAGCATTAGATGCTCTAGATGGCAATTCCATGCAAATTACTGGAGCGAGTTTTTGCATTCGCTAAACGAAAGGCTTTTAAGCGATGCCTTTTGCCGGGGATCTGCAATGCTGAGGTGAGGTTTCTAGGGAGGCTTTTAGACGCCGGCCTTTTCACTCCAGATTCGAACTGTCGAATTTTAATGGAATCGCGTTATGCATCAACGGCCAAGCAACGCTCCATCAACTAATCTCATGACAGAATACAACTGCATGGGTAGTTATTAACAGCCAATCTAGCCTAATTTAACTCTCTGACACCGTTGAATGTTCTAAAATGGCCTAACATGGGGAATTGGTTTCTTAGATTTCGGAAAGAGAAGTAGCGGCAAGTTGCTATAGGAGTAGTGTCAACTGGTTAGTGCAGTCAACAAATTGTGGTTCATAAGGGCCTATATAAAGGAGGCAATGGAAATAATTACTAAGAGTGGAATTCACTCGATCGTTCTCAACTTTACCTTGGTTCAAAGGGATGGCTCTGCAGACCTTTAAATCAAATGAAAGTAATATCGTTTAATTAATGTAGTACACTGATGAAATGAATTCCTGAATTAGTGCGACATTAATGACAAGACGGAGGTATTCAGAAATCGTAAAATAGCTTAAAAATTACCATCTCTGGGGAATAAAGACTTCCATATCTACCATGACACGACAGAAAAAATTTGTAGTTTGCTTATTCAATGTCTTCGGTTAAGCACAAAACCGTAGAAGCGGTGGGTTGAGGCAAACGGATGTGGATCGGTAGGCTATAAATGGAGATCTCAGGACTTAGGAGAGTGGGGTCGTTTTGTTGGAAGGCAGGAATGAGCATCCATTCAGACCAAAAAGCCACGTAATTTCCTCGGGGATAAAATAAGCAGACGAAGTTTGTTATCTAAGTTTGCTCTGCTTCACAATATATAAATTTTGACCGTTGCCTATTGTCAGGGAAATAGAATCTACTCATATTTTTGCTACTCAAACCCGATTTCTCAAGTTCACGTGGACAGCTCAAAGCCTGATAAATTGCAAGTTTACCAGATTCCCTGCTAAGTGGCATTGGTTTATTACTAATGCATCCGAAGGAAATAGCATGTAACTGCCATACTTCTGATCAATGCTATGGTAACACAAACAACAAAGATGGATATTTTTGCACAGCCCAGTTAGGCTGTGATGTATGTTTATCATCATTAAGATGGGAACTTCTTTCGGGAATTTGAAAACTCCGAGTATTATAATTTACCTTATAAGCTCAACTATATTGTCTAACAGGAATCAAATAGGAAAACCTTCACAATTTCCCATGCTTTGATGGTTTTAAGAAGGTAGTAACTCAGGATTGGATTGAGGATAATAAAAATAAATAAATAAAAATAAAATAATGCATATGAAAGTAGTTGAATCCTCCACTAGCTAACTACTTTATTAAAGGCAGTTTTTTAATTTCGGCAAAAAATATCCCTCACAAATGGAAATAATTGCAATGACTGCAAGAGAACGCCTTAAACTTCAAATCATCACATGGACTTGTTAACTTTTTATTTGAGAAAAAATAGGGAATGTGGGAATTTCTCAAAGAAACTTGATTCTGCTTTTAGGCTGCTCAAACGGAAATTGGAGTTGAATGAAAAATTGAATTGGAACACTGAAAATCCGTCTGCAGGAATATTTAATCCGAACTCTCCATGACTAAAAATTTGAAATTACAGAGGTTTGTTAATAGTGTATAGATTTTGCACAAATTCAAGTCTAGTTTAAGTGGCACCACACAATACGATTGGCCAGTTCATTACCTTATCGGTACCGCATTGAACTTTCTGTTTCAAGATCTTTTTGGTTTCTTGTTTAAGTAGTTAATTATTTTGTTTAATTATAATGTGATCGAATAATGAGGGCTCGGAACTAATAACTTTGTTAATCAAAAACTACTAATGAATTCGTTCAAACAGTCCTCCTAATCAGGCGAAGCTAGTCATGCTCAGGGAAAGCCGACGACAATTTTAGTAACACATTGACAAAGAATTCAGTAATTTAGTTCTTTCTTCACCCGGCTTAATGTAACAGGGTTCTGCAGGATAAAGTGACTCTAGGAAACCGTTTGTGGGTATTTGAGCCAAACCCGATGTCAACAATAGACGGGACTGGAAGGGGATGGATTTCACTAGGGAGGAAGACGGTCACCCTTTAGCGATGCAAGCAGTAGGGGGCGTGGGGGGCAAAACACGAAGCATCTACAGCACCTTCACGAATTAGTAACCGGGACCGTCTAAATAAAAGATTGCATCTAGCCATGGTCCTGCTACTTAACTGCTACGATTTCAAAGCGCTACAGAAAGGACAATGTGAAAATTTAGGCCATATTAAGTAGCTGATAATATTGCACATCGAAATTACAGTATTTGCCGAAACATGGAGGGAAGGGAAATTATGAACTCGTTGTTACAGGTGGTATTCGGTGAATGAGAGATCAGCAATGCCTTAAAGGATTACATCAAAGATCTGGAGATGTACCATCGACTGGTGCTCCGAGAATCGGAAAACGCTGCTACTATCTGCCGGTTTTCAAAATGTTAAATTAGGATTACGGTGCAATTGAAATCCCTGAATATTTTATAATAATCTTGACATTTATAGTTGGGTTTGTAGAAAACGTGACGAAAAGCCTCACCACGCATTTTGAAGTAATTTGTGAAAAAATGGGACTGAATGGAAACGTTAGGATACAGCAAAAAGATGTCAGTCGGCGCGTTTTTGAGACGGATTTGGACCCATTTTTGGTGAAATTTACGATCTCAATTATCTTCGTTATGCATTAAATTACCTCATGGAATCAACGCAGAGGCCATTTAAGTTTTCCATTCCATTGTTTTGGCTTTGTTCATTTAGACAAAGTACCCTTATCACACCGTAATCATTCCATCCGCAAAGTGCTTCTTTCAACTTTACTGCATTTTGATAATAATCTTAATTTTGACTGCAACTAAAGGGTGAGGTATTTGTTGATAATAACTAGGCAGTTATTACTTAAAGACGAGTTTTTTGCATCTATTTACTTACGTTTAATGAGAAGTATCTGTGAGGTGGCTTGGCTGCATGTTTTCTCCCAAAATTTCCGATGGCATAACCTGGGGTGTCAATGCAATGATAGCGACACTCCCAAGAGTTAGGAGAGGAGGAAGCTATGTGAATAAGGCGCGCGCCGCTACTCTGTAGAGAAAAATGAATTACCGCTACTACTACTACTACTACTACTACTACTGTTGTTATTAGGCACGCTTATTAGTTCGCATAATTGCATCTGGGTTTCTATCTATGCGACCTCATCAATGCACTAATTTACCTATTCTCTGTCTACCTATCGATACGGAAACAGTATTTGGGAGTCTTAATGAGGTGGAAATTCAGTAATTGCGGTTATAAACAGGGTTATTCGATTTCATGACTGCTAACTGCCATGCTCGAATGGGATTTTTAGCTTAGAAATATCAAAGTTATGCTCAAAAAAAGACACTTCAAAGGCTAGGCCAAACTCATTTAGAATCACGATACAGCTTTATTCCTTTGTGCATATCACAGAATGGCTTTTGAACACAATTATTGTTTTGCCTCATGGAAATAAAACCTAATTTGGAAGGTGGAGGAGCAGTGCTTCATTTTCTTTTTCTCTTTTTTTATTTTCACTTAAAATCAATAAATTAAATTATTTGACTTCATTCACCTGGGGGCAAAAACTTCTAGTAGTTATATCCCACAAATAGCAATATGATGTATTTCGATATAACCTTTATTATATAAATTGGCTATCATCTACAAATAGGCATAAGAAAATGCAAATACATGTAATAGGACTCACTATATACTTAGAATTACAAAGCAATAGGTATGGAATCCAGACAGTGTTTACCATAAACATGTCATGAAATCAGTACCTGAAAACATTATGAAAATTTTAGTTTTTTTTCCTGAAATCTATCACGTTCCAGATATTCTCCATTTGAAGTTTTTGATGCAGTGAACGAACGATAATTCTGACACGTTTTGAGTAGAATTTGATCGATTACAATGGAACTAGTTAGTTGGCGCTTGAATGCCAATTTTTAACGCTCAGTTTATTTCTACTGGTATTTATTTGAATATTTTGTAATTCTTACCTTTTGTTGACAGCAAATTGACTGTTTATCATCTGGGTTGCTTCATATACGATTAAAATGACTGTACTAGTTAGCTAAATATCTTAGGTTAAAACCGCACATCCAGTAATAACAAATGCTATCATGGAATTCAACCCGAAAGCAATTGAGACTAAATAATAAGGAAATAGGTATCAGGGACTTCTGCTTAGCTAGAATTTTCAGTGTAAAGCTACTAAAGCACCTATAGCAACACGAACACTTGACTCGAAGAGGCCTCGTTTTTAACATGCTGTTTCTTGAGAAAGCTAAAATAATCAAACATAAGTATCATGGTTATCGAAGCGGGTCCAACTTCGTGAAACTAAGACCATCATTCATCGTACTTTGACTTGAAAACTAAAAGCCTAAGTTACAATTTAACGCCATCAAACGCGAGCAATTGCCTCCTTGTTCCCTTTGGCTGCTTCAGTTCGTGGCTCACCCGCATTGCCAGCACATCCTTACCACGCTGTGGTACGACCAGTTGCCGGGCTGGCGCAAGCGCCACCCACTTCTGAAGCTGCTCCTCTGCATTGGCTTCGTGCTGGCGCTGCCATTTCTCGCACTCATCTACCTGGTGCACCCACGAGGCACAGTGGCACGGATTCTGCGCTCCCCACTCATCAAATTTGTCAACCACAGCGCCTCCATCGCCATCTTTCTCATCCTCCTGCTCATCGCGTCAACTGACGGCCAGTCGGTCAAGGCCCTAGAGTCCAGACAAATGACTCGGGGACCGGATCCAAATCGCATAGAGCTCCTCATTGCCTGGTGGGTGTTTGGTAAGTAATTGCAGCTCAGAGCATTCATAACCATGAAATATCACGAACCTGAGTAAAAACAGGACTCCAAAGTGATAAAAGTTATGATGCAGGAAGAAGTTCTTTCTCAGAAGATGGAGAAGAGTCCTGACTGCTCAACTACTGGGTACGTGCCTCACTTGGGCTGCAGTATAGAGTTTAGCTTTGCGTTAAGAAAGGTTTAGTTCCTAAAGGGAGTCCAAGTCTGAAGTGTTCATAGCATGTTTACCAAAGACCGATAGTCTCGGCTTGGACACGGGATGGGCAAGCATCTGCGTTAGGTTTTTTGTCCCATTACGTAGTGATGCTCAGTTAATATTTTCAATTCACGGAAGCCAGAGTAAAGGCCAGTTCAAGTTAGGCTGTATCTCAACGAAGGCTTTCTTAAGGCACGAAATGAGGAACAAATCAGTGATAGAAGTGTTTGCTCACATTCATGTGGAAAAACTTTTGAAGACGCGGAGGTGATGTGATCGATCAGCTATAGTGGCAAGGAGTCTAGAAACTTGGAAACACTATTGGCACTATCGGCGTCCACCCATACCGGTAGCAAAAATTGATAAAAGATAGCGAAAACAACTAAACGGTCATGACTGAATCAATGGAAGAAGGCGCTTGACGTCGATTAAACTTTTCCTGGACTCAAATGAAGGAAGAAAGATATGATTCATATTTATGGAAGCTCGTAAAATTATTAGACTCTCACTTTGAAAGAAGGCGAAGGCTGAGTACCAGCGGAGATTCATTCAACGAAATTCGTCTGATTTACCTGATGACAGGTTTCGTATGGAGCGAGATGAAACAGATCTGGGAGGAAGGCTTCAAGGCTTATGTTCGGCAGTGGTGGAACTGGCTGGACTTCATCATGCTCACACTCTTCCTCACCACTGTGGGCCTGCGTGTGGTCGGTTTGATTTTGCGCAAGACGGAGCGCTACGGTTTCGACTTGACTGGCCGCGAGCACTGGCCACCCGACGACCCCACCCTTCTTTCCGAGGCCTTCTTCGCCATTGCGCACATCTTCTCCTTTGCACGCATCATCTTCCTCTTCCAGGTGAAGCAGCTTAGTCCCAGCATGTCCATGTTGCACTAAGGCCGTGGCGCATCCTTTGTGCTGAAAGCTTTAAGACGTGATTCGAGAGTTATGCTCACATACTACAGATTAAAATTTAGCTCTATATTAAAAAGCAACAGTGGTGAAGGTGAAAAAGCTACAATGACAGGTCCTTTTACTAAAACACAAGAACCCAGGTGTCCTGGTGAATCGGTATCAAGAGCGTCGGATTTTGTATCCACAAAAGGTGTATATGAAATTTAAATAATGATACTACCCTGTTAAGTGTTGAAATTACAACGAATGATAGGCCGAATGCAATGATAAGACAGATTTCTAATTGTGTATTTACGGCCATAAAGTAGGCAATGCGCGATATTACCTGGGTAATAAGTAGCACACTGCGTTCATCAGGCGGTGTGTCGCGACAGTCCCGCGAATAAGGGCGGATTGGTATGTCGATTGCTTGCAGGTGAACGAACAACTGGGGCCCCTGCAGATCTCCCTGGGGAACATGTTGATTGACATCACCAAGTTCCTTTTCATTTTCCTCCTCGTCATCACCTCCTTTGCCTGTGGGCTACATCAGCTCTACTACTATTACTTCTCTGTTGACAATGACATGCGGCCGGCAGCGTTCTCCTCGTAAGCACTCTGTTTGCAATGTCAATGATCTTAATTAGGGACGCATGCGCAGCCATACACGAATAGCAAATGAGTAAAATGAGCAACAAATTGACTTCAGTCTGAAAGGCTTTATAGTTGGTTTGATTCAATTTATTGGGAAAGGAATCACCGCCTTTTAGGACCACGGGAAGTAGATCTGTAATGAATGACACAAGTTTTGCCACTTCTAGGCTCTCAAATTGGAGGGACAACAATCTAAGTGGTAGGCTTTTCTGACATTATATGAATGATGGGAAGGGGGTCTGTAGACAAAGCGATCTAATTTTAAAAATAAACAGAAGCCAAGCTCTTGGTGGTTGATCCTCGGTGCTGAGCTGACATGTTAGGGGATAACGAGAGAGGCAGTGGCAGGATTTTGTCTGTATGTGGAGGTTATTCATCGGTGACTAAGCAATTCTGCTTCTTGTCATGACTAAATAGTCTAACTATGTGCATTGAGTGCGCGACTTTGGGTAAGGTTTGCACCTTTAGTAAACCCGGAACGAGAAAGCACATAATCGTCTTTATTAGGGGAATTCCGATAGAGAGGTGAGGCTTTTAAAGCCAATAGCGAGGTTTAATCGGAAGCATGGCAATCAATGAAGGCGTGTTTAGCGCTAGCGAGTCCCAATTCAGCACCGCTGGTAACTGTACCTCTCATTCACAAAGCCTTCAAATATTTCGCGAAAAACGCCAGACTGAACTCCAATTGATGGCACCAGTACAGCGTTCTAACGGAAGCTACCCTGAAGTGGTTGCACTATTATCCAATCTGTCAATGCATTTGGTCACCGTTGGTGGAGTTATTCATGCTGCTCATTGCGACTTTTAATTACCCAACTCGAACTGAGGGCGCCCTGCGTCCATCTTTCAAACTATGTTTGAAGTGTTTGACCTATTGTTCTGTCATAAAAAAATGAACTCATATGATAATACGTCCATCTTTCAAACTATTTCTATCAGGTAGATACGGCGGGAGTTAGTCGAAATGGTGGAAACACCTTGACAAATCACCAAAGTACATTTTAATATGGGGTGTGGCTCACCCTTCGCAGCAATTGCAGCCTCAATTGACTCATACAAATAGTGAGTGGTTTCTAAAGGCATTTTAGCTCATTCTTCAGCTAAAACACCCTCCAGTTCCTTTACCGACAGTGACGGCCATAAATGCTCCTCAATAATGAGGCAGTGGTCAAATGAGATGCTCAACTTCATCAGCATGCTGTTCCTCGTCCCATTCTGTCACAATTCCAGCTCTCTGGTTTGGTGCATTGTCATCTTGGAAGATGGCGACTTTCGCCTCCGGAAACAGTTCTTGAACAACCATAGGATAATGAATTTGGTCACCCAAAATTCCTGAATAGTCTCGCCCATTAATTCTTCTTCCATGAAAGAAAGAAAGAAAGAAATAAATAAATAAAATCATTGGCCCGGCGGCGGATTTACAGGAAATAGCACTCCAGCTCACCATCATCATCATCATCATCATCATCATCAAAGAACCCCTGTCCCATGTTTTAAGGCGGTTGGGAGAAGGCAGCAGTCTGGATTAAATGCTTCCTCCTTCGGCTGTCTTCCTCCAAAAGGACACTCGGCGGCCGGAGGTTGGAAATAAGGTGGAAAACGATTTTCCGTGAGAGCAAATCGCATTTTTGCACTGCTCGAGGCAACGATTCTGCTGGAGTTTTCTACTCCACCTCTCAAAGTGCTTTGAAACATTTGCCATTGTAAGCGGAGGTTGTCTTGGTGGAATCCAGCTCTTATGTGCAACCCCTGACGAAAAACAGTTTTTGTGGAAACTTTGCTCTACGGGCTTCATTGAGGAGCTCTGCAGTGATTTTAGGAGTCGTGGTCTTGCAATCCTCTCTAACAATTCCATCTAGTGTCCGATGGTCTCTCTCAGACAACTTTGACTTTCGGTCAGACCTGTGCTGCTTTGCCGAGGGCGCCGTTTCTCCATCTCTCTCAAAGGCGGCAGTCCTTACTGCTTTTGAGAGAGAGAGAGTGCGTCTTGAAACGCCGCCAAGCAGCATTCGGGGGCAGTTTCTGTTACACCAGCGCCTGCCTCCATAGGAGCACCAACAATTCGGCCTCTTTAAAAGTCCCAGTGGTCTGCCACTTTTATAAGGTTATATATATATTTTTTTTTTAATTTTCTGTAAGAAGGCAGTACTTTTAAATAAACATATCAAACAACAAAAATACTAAACAAAAACATTAGAAACTGTCAAGTTGTGACCGTATATAACATGATATCGAAATATTAGATGCTTCCACTTTCGTTAAGTCGAGGAAAATCAATCTAAAGGAATTTTAGAATTAGCTTAAACGATATATATGTGAACATTTCAATCAATTCTTGTGTTAAATAAGTAAATTATCGATCGAACCTTTTGGTGATTAGGATATGAATTAAAAGTACAACATAATATAAAAGTACAACATAAATTAAAAGTACAACATATATTTGACGAGCCATCAGTCGTGAGAGTGGGAAGTCACCGAAATTCAAATGGTATTCAATCATTTTGCAATTGCTGATGTCCTCTCTTAGTTACCCAAGGATTTTGAAAGTTTTCTTGGAGTATAGCATAACAGGTTTTTTAGTTGGGGATGTATAATAAATCACTTAATTTGAATTCAGTAAATAGTTTTTGTTTTTCTGGCTTGAAAATGACTAGTTATATTGAAATGGACTTCACTTAAATTTGTTTAACCAGATTTTGTTATTAAACTTCACATCACTTCATTTATTATATTTAGCTCGAAACATCTTTACAAATTATAAATATTAAAATATACTGAAATGCAAGATAATTCAGCAAATAATATTTAAATACTCATTTCCCACTTACTATCCAGATAAGATCTTTCGCAAGGAGTAATTTCATTAAATTTTAAGATAAGCATAAGATTAAATGGAAAACCCTTAGAATTTAGCTAACCGCTTAACAAGCTTAGGTAGATTGGTGAAGTTATTTACAATTATTTAAATACACTTATAAGCGATGTTTTGAACCATTCGATGATTAGAGAGTAGGAGTGCTGATAATATTGAAATTACCTTGCATCTGAATTAGATAGAGTTGACTAATATATCTCACCATGCTGATTCTAGACAAAGTAATTTACTACTGAAGGTAGTAGAAAGTCGAGTATTCTACCTGAAAGAAGGGAATCAAGCCTAATAAAAACTTTTGTCAACCTCATTGGTGGGATTCTTTCAGATTGGCAATTCCGAGAATCGTAATGCAATCTCGAGCACTCTCTCCTTATCTTTTTGTTTTTCGCAATCATAAATAGCTCAATTAAGAGCACCTTAATTTGTTCCAATTTTCGTAACCTGGAGACACTCCCCTTCCCTCCCCACTTTGAGAATGCTCTTCAACTCTCCTCTTTTAGCTCCATAAGGAGTTTCGTAGTCTAGTTTTCTTTGGGTATGTCTCTATATTAGTTTTCTATATAATTTTTAACCGTTTCAACTTAGCTAAGGAAGTTATCACAGCAGTCGCACCCGATTTGGGCGTATTTCGGCAAGACGAGAGATGGAGTAGAATTCTTTCTAGTGAATTTGAAGTTTTGAGGTAATTTGTTTCTTCACTGAACCGTTGGGGATTTGAGAGATGTCTCGTCGCCAGAGGTGACTATATCAGTGTCAGCAATAAGCTGAAATATTTGATAATGCCATTTTAATGCCACTTCAGCGTTGTCGTTAAAAGGGAATAACGTTAGAATAGTTTTGCATTTTTCTGAAGCATTTACCAAAAGAAAAAGAGGGTTAACTGGCCAAATGCTTTAATAAGTATCAGATTATTAGACCGGGTATTTTACCACCTCAAAGTTCATTCAAACCCCATTTTGGTGCTACGACGGATGTCTCTGCATGCAAACATGATACGCGAGTAGCAAAAAATCTCACCTTTGGTCGTAAATCATGGCCACAAAGTTTTGCCACATGTGGTTGCATCACGTTTACTTTTGCTTTCACTAACTCGAGAAGTGCTTACCAGTCCAATCAGAGGAACTGTTGCATTTTTCCTCACCAAAAATTCTGAAGTTACTGTTGGCTTTAACTGGAATGAAAGAAACCTACCTAAAACTCTGTTACTATTTGGAAGCAGCATGGTTTCTATCATAGCTTTGGGTAAGAAAAAAAGCTTATTTATATGTGTTGTTAATTAGTTGGGTAAGTGAAAATGAAATCTACTTTGGACATGCGAGTCTTTGAAAAGTGTTACTTAGTTTGGGCTACTATTGATTGAAATGCATCTGCCTTATTTAGAAGAACGTTAGAACCATGCAGCATTATAGAAATTCCCACGAGCTGATTTTATAAACATTCTAATTCGATTTTCTAATAATGACTTGTGTTGATGTCAATATAACTATCGGATGTGTAGTAATTAACAACCTTATAATCAAACTGTTTCTAAATCTCCCAGAGGGCAAAAGGCTTAAATTCCGAATGATTCGTGGTAAATTTATGAGGAGCAACAAAGTTTATGATATTTGTGATCATGATACTTTATCTTTAAAAAGTTAGTGGATTTAGTGAGCTGATTCACTGGTTATTCTTCTGTGTAGAAACAACTTGTAATAATATGCAAATGAAAAAAGATTAGGGCTCTTCTTCAAAACTTTGCGAAAGAGTAGTTGCTTCTTGAAATATACTTAATAAAATCATTTTAATTTGACAAACCCCAGGATTGAGGTCGCGTTTGCTTCTGTGTGAGGGGTATTTATTTAGAAATTGCATTAAAGCGACATTCCTTGAGCCGAAGTTGAGAGGTTTGCACTTTAGCGAAACTCTAGCGAATCGGCTCAAGCTTTTAATACTATCTCACTCATATTAGGACCTTCTAGAAAGACCACTTTATTTGTAGGCCTGTAAAACAAATCCGCCTTCACTCCAATCTACTTGCACCCAGGGGAAAGTTTGGCGATGGTGAGAAGAACGGAAAATTCGCACATTTCAGTATTGTGAGGCAGCTGGTAGCATGACCACGGACCGCATGCCTAAAGCGATTAAGGAGCCCGCAAACAACCCCTCATTGGGTACAGTTTGGGTAATAAGCTAAAAATAAGTGAGAATTCAAAGCGAGCAGTACCCCTTGAAGCAGGTATTAGAAGGTACCAGTCTCGAAATTTGGCGAGTATTGACGCACTAATGGCGATATCTGCATCCTCTTCAATGTAGGCTTATGCGGTCGTACCAGGCTCTGTTTTGGCACCTCTTTGGAGTGACGCAAATCAACCAGTACCGGCTGACGACGAAAGACGCACAAGGCAATCTGGTGGAAGTCAAATCTGCGCAGATCACGATGACGGTGGGTGAAATGCTGTTGATGATCTACCACGCCATGGCCATCATCGTCCTCGTGAACATGCTCATCGCCATGATGTCGAACTCATTCCAAACCATCCAGGTGCGTTTACCACACGCTAGTTCTCTAATGCTTCGTCGGTATGTGAGTAGATGTCAAGGGATTTGGAGAATGGTTGCTCTTTCAGAACTGATGAAAAAGATTGGAGTTTGACACCGGTGAATACTTCGTACCATGAGGTGGAGTGATACTTTTGACCACAAAAAAGAGCTTAAACTGACTGAAACTGTAAACAGGAAAGCTATTTGACGCTGCCTCGTACTCAGAGAGAGTGAAGGAAGAACCTTAGTAACTAATGAAACACTTTATGAGAAGAACAGCAGCAAGCGTACCGCTGTCAGCTCCGTCCAAGACCTGAACCAGCAAGAACGTATTTTTGGAGGTACCAAGAGATTTGACCTCTTGTCTGAAATGACCACGCAGTTTGTATCTATAGGACAGAATAACTGATGGGTGTGGACTGATTATCTAATTGTTTCTGCCTCGTCCCAGTAGTAGACACCGCCCGGAATTCCTTCGCGTTCAAAACTATCACGATTCAGGAATTTCTCGAAATTCGTTGAAGTGCATTTAGCTTTAGGCATTTAAGGTTTCGGTAATTTGTTATTTAGCGGAAATCCTATAGAACTGGCTATTGACACCGCTATGTACAATCAAATAAGCCAAAGAAACTTGGACCATTTCAGCTTTTAAGTTGCAGAAAGTGCGTGATTGCGATTTCTTTCCATAAGTTAAAGCAGAATTTATAATTCCATAGATTTAACACGAAAAATAATATTAATGTTTTAAAATATTTTTGGCGCTACAGTAATTTATTCAAGTATATTGTTCGTCAAATTTATTTCACAAGAATGCAATGTGTAATTCATTTGCATCTTCTTTTTCAAGCTCTATGCAAAAGTATAAAAACGTGGTATAATGTTGTTTCGGAAGATTTATCGGGACAATTTATGAACCCATATGATGCAGTTTTATCTACTATATCAAATTGAGAAGTTTTGGTATAATTTCGGTAGGCATGAATAACAGGAGATACTGTTACCAACGAGTAGAATGCTCAAGCTGGAAGTTTGAGTTGGTATGAGAATTAGGGATGGAATAGTCTACTAAACGTAAAATTCGCGTAATTAGAACCAAGCCGACATTGAGTGGAAGTTCGCTCGCAGTAAGCTCTGGTTGGGCTACTTCGATGAGGGCTCAACTCTGCCACCGCCGCTGAACACCATCGTCAGTCCCAAGTCCGTCTGGCGCTTCGGCCGCGGCCTGGTGCGCCTCTTCACGTGCTGCTCTCACGCCGACTCGAGCGGAGCGCAGCGGCGGCAGCGACGGCGGGCGCGCAGCCGACTCAGCGCCACGGTGAAGCCCGCTTCACCACAGGACAACTCAATGCAGAAGCGGCGTGGAAAAATGTGGTCGGACAACGCTGTGGAGCCGACCATACGACTGCCCAGAGCTGTCAGTGGTGACCGACTGAAGGGGCCGCCTGTGGAACCGAGGCAAGGCTCGGTGGATAAAAACGAGGAGGTGAGAGAGAGAGTGTGTGCTTGCTTGGGATGTCCGCACGAGTTCCTGATAAAAAAGTGCAGCGCTAGTGGTAGAAGTGATGATAGTGTTCATGGCTCTTTCCCCTTCAGGATTGCAAATGGATTACTCATATGCTACACCTGTTTCGTAAAATTTATCATGCTAAAGAAAGCTTTCGACAGCAAACTTTGCAACAACCTATTCTTAGGAGCCGCTTTTTTAAGACTCCACTCATATGGCTATGCTTTGGGTGGTTACTTCAAATTAAAAGTTTAGTGAGTTACTTACTTTTCATTTGTTGTTGAGGTCCCAGTTCGTAAAGCTGTAAGTGCCTATTTTTTGATATTTCTACTTTATTTGGATTTTAGCTTCCTTTTTAATCACTTGAGTTCATTTGAAATGCTGTTTTTGGTAATTTAAGTCAATTTAGTCCTATGCTTTTGGCAAAAGCAGCGCTGATATTTCGTGCATATCCTTCGTAAAAGCATAATCTCAGTATCGAGAAATATGTGACAGCGTCTTTTGAATGCCTGAAAAGTAGCCATTTTCGCTAGTATTGACTTTCAAATCTGTTCTGTCTGAGAAGCATGATAATGTGTGGTATTTTTAGTTAAACCTAAACTATCATGTTCATTTATAAATAAGATGTCTTGGATTAGATTTATTTAGATGAAAACGCATTTTTTCCAATCTGTTTAAGAACAACCTAATTTTGACTTATAATGTGGGATTTTCGCTTTGATAGTTCCAATAGCTTAAAGGAAGTGGTTGCGTAAAGAACGAAATGCACTACTGTCCGTTATTTGGGTTCTATCACTTGCAAATCAAGAGACAAATGTTTCTGAGACTCACTTCGATCTTCTTATGTGAGGTAGCGGTTTAAAATTCTGATTGATACATTGGAAAATATCTATTACGAATAGGATTTTAAGGAAGTTACATGAGCAGAGATACGGCGGGTATCAGAACTTTAACCTGATGAGTCTCTACTAAAACCCCTAGGAAAACCGTTATCCACAATACTAAACAGAGCAATAGCTATAATCAATGAAAAATGAGGGAAGCGTCAATTGGGTGAGAATGTCAACTCCTGAGAGTTGAGTGCATCCCACTTCACTCGGTCATTGCGCAGTTGATGTCAATAAGACAGAAACACTTCCATTGTTTATTCGTTCAGTATTGTCTCTAATATAGCTTTTGCCATTACCCAGCAGTAATCCTGTTTCTCCTTTCAGAGCTCCTGTAAACGGTCAGGGAAGAAGAACTCCTATCAGGTTTGTTGCTTATTAGCAAAGTTATGCTGGTGCGACACTCACACCCTTATCTCAGGACACATTTTCCACGTTTCTTTTTATTCGCTCGAGTGTAACATCATTTTCCTCCCCTCCCTTTTAAGGCCATAACGCGCATCCTGGTGAGGCGGTACATCCATGTATCGAAAAAGACAATGCGACAAGGCGTCGTCAATGAGGACGACCTTCTAGAAATAAAGCAGGACATCTCCAGTCTCAGGTACGTCCCTCCATGTCGTAAGGCCCTTTCTGTGTGGGGAATGCGTTGTCTATAAACTGTGCAGTTTATCAGAGCTCAGGGAGAAGAAGGGGGTAGTAATTTATGCTTTTCAAGCTACCCACTAGTCAACAAAATCGCTGCTCTAGCCTTCCAATACAGAACACCAATTTTCAACTACATCGCACATTAGTATGAATTACATGGGCTCAGTAGCAGTTTCCAGGCGCACCCCTATTTGATTGTCGTAAAAATAGAAATCGATTAATCCCACTAATCTGCTAACTATCAAAGGACCCAAATCAAGCCAGCAATAGCGATGAATCCGACCAACAGGTATTTGCTGAAAAACAGAGTGACCAGTTAATTTAAAGTGATCTCACAAACTTTGACACACGCACGTTATGAGCAACCTCTCTTTATAGCGTCCAGTACTTACACCAGTCCCCTCAGATTAGTTGTTAATTTATATATTCGTAATCTAAGACGATGTGTTAAATAAAGGTCCGAATTCAATCTTACCAGAACCCTAAAAAACAAAGTAAATCGAGTTCGCATAAGATGTGGTTCAAGGAAGCCAATTGACATTGAGTAGTTTATTTGTCTAGCAATTTCCTGTCGCTGCGCTTTTTGTTCGTCTTTAATTGAAATCTCGCCGTTACAAAACGGAATTACCTCTTTTGTCCACACTGCTTACCAATGATGTATATAATGCAATAATGTACAGTGCTGTTACACCTTTGAAGTCTCATGGTTCTCTCTAAAAGGTTAAAATAACGTCACGAAAAAAATAGCAGTGCAAGGTGCACGCGATCGATGAAACAGTAATAAAAAGGCCAAATAAAACACGCGACCCAATTAGTCTAACAGAGCCTCTCAGGGGGAGGGCTGTGTCACTGTAGGTGTTGCAAGAGTCGAAAATGGCTTGCCAGCCCTCCTATTCAATCCACCAGGTACGAGTTACGGGAGGACCGTCAGCGTGAGGTGGTGCGCTCAATCGGTCACCTAGAGGGCCTCAAGTACCAGTTGTTGTCGGTGTTGGCACCTCAGCAGCGCCTCAGTGGCGTATCAGGCCATGACCCGGGCACGGAACGACCTCATTCCTCCCTGGGTGTCGCGCCTTCCGTCGAGTCACCGGTCCGGCCGCCGCACCCCCCTCCGCTATTCGCCAAACCCGGAGAGGTCGTCTTGGCCTCCGAGATCGAGGCTCTCAAGTCCCAGATACAGGCTTTGTGTCAGGAGGTGGGTCCATCTGGTCCTGACATGGGGATTTAGCAGTCTTTTCTTAAACCGAGCGCGCTCACGCATTTGTGTGGTTGTGGGAAGACTTTCCAACTTCCTTTCAATTATGGGAAAGAAAGGGGTAAGGCGATCATCTCTGCCGAGCTTGTTGAACAAATATTTACTACTTATGACTAAGGAAGATTCCCTGAAGAAGGCGAAAAAAAGGGGGCAAGATGCACTTTCCTCCTGGCTCTATACTCGCAATAATTTGGCGCCTAAAAAAGCCCTCCTCCTCCTCCATTCATCTGAGTGCCGATGATAAGTCAGCAAATGGGTTTTAATGACTGAGTCCTCCATTGGAGCCTTTTAACACAATTTCTGTATTAGAGCTATTTGTCAAATCACCCAAAGCCTCCAGAGGAGCGTAGTCGTAAAGTAGATCCCTCCAGTTAGCCCATTGCTAGGTAGCATCATTATGGTAGTTGGCAATTTCAAGGACTATGATTAGCCGCTATCTTGCATAGTTAGCACCCCATTCAACCATCGAAATATCACTTCTTTCATTTACATGGTCTATAGACGAAATCTGACCACGAAACAATAGGCTTACAACTACGGAGAAGAGGGTATGACTGGGGTCCGGGAAGTGCGATGTTTTAAGTAATCAATGTGGTAATATATGGCTCGAACATACGAGGAGGACCAGGTCATTTAACTTGTTTCCTTTTTCGTACTCGTGTTACTTTGGACAGACGAATTTATGTCCCTTCATGGCTACAGTAACAATATATTCTACAAGTTTTTAATACTCCTGATGAAAGCTTTAAAAGCTACCAGTGGATGCAAATGAAACTATAATAGCCAAAAGTGGCAGTGTCTACAACTTCAATTAACGATGATAGCCTGTTGGGCACTAAATAGGGTATCGAATACCCCTCGAGTTCGTAACACAGCCCTTGATTCCCATCTAAGATCCTACGAGGCCCGACTGCTCCAAGTGATCAAGCGAAACAGCCCGCCACAACCGATTCCAAACCCGATCTCCAAGGCCTCAAGAATGAAATCATTGCTGAGGTTAAGGGCGAATTGCACAGTTTCGCGCGCCAATTGATGCAATTTATGAACCAATGGCAGCAGCAGACAGTGGGCAGTGGGCTCTCCTCCGACACGGAGGCAACCACGAAGCAGGCAGACGGCGGCGGCGGCGGTGGCACCCCTGCAGTTGCCCCGGCACCCCCTCCCCCAGTCGATGGGACACCCGGTATCGACCGCGAGCGCATCGGTGGGGTGGCCTATCGAGGAGCGATACCCGGAATGTCATTGGCCGCCCCTAAACGGACCCAGTTGCGTCAACAGAAACGCTGATTAGACGCTGGCGAACGGACCAATTAACGAGTGCTTAAGTATTTAATAACTCGAGTGGACGCTCATATCACATTCATGAACACACTGTTGTAGTGCCTCTACCCTCCCCTTCAAAATTTTCCATTGAGAGCAAATGATATGTAAATACAAAACTAGTAATCCCTTTGTGATTTTTGGAGTGGGACTAGTGTCCACGCCCAGCAACGCTAGCGTTTGTTTATACACGATGAAAATCACAATCCAATAGTTAAGTTATTTACTGTAATGCTTTGAATCATAAAAATGACACTTTACTGGGAGCAGGTGCAATAGGAAACAAATAATGAAATCTCAAGCATTGAATCCATTTATACCACTGATAAGACGAACAAAAAACATGTACCTTAAGGCAGTCCTAAGCTAAAAATTGAATAAGCGTAAGGAGCAAAGAAACAACTACTGGTATCTTCAGCAGGGAAAGGCCTCAAAACAGTGTATGCAACAAAAGTTCGATTTCCAACCTCAACGTTAATGTAATCAACCGTTTAAACACACACAGAGGGGCCACATAAGAGGGGTTTGGTATGCACTCAGCCTGAGAGTCGCACACAGAGATCATTGAGAAGTATCTCATGGGTCTCAGGCGATTTGTCCTTCATGTCCAGAGCAATCCTGCTTCTCAACTGAGAGGCATTCAGTTCCGCCAAGTGGAGCAACGCCGCGTCTTGAAGAGCAGGCAACTCGTGTTTCCGTCCCAGGTAATAGGCCAACACAGCAGAGCCACCCTCCATGTACATGTAGAGGAACTTCTCGCACTGCCTTATCACATAGGGGACCTGGTACTCCTTCCCCATGTCCATCAGGCTCTCAACATTCAAGGCGCCAATTTGGAAATCTGTGTTAGGGTAGATGAAGCGCAGAAAGTTGTGAACACTGTCGAAATCAAAGGGCACTGAGATTATGGGGCCAATGTCGCCACAGTTGAGGCTGGCCGCCTGTCTAAAACGCTCATAGAACCAGGGCGAATTCATGGCCAAAACTTGACGATGAGCAAAGAGTTTACGGTTGGAGGGATCCTTGGGCACTAGCTGGACATCAGCGAAGTGGTCGGGCATTGTAAAATCCGGTAGACGCACAGTTCTCTTAGTTTTGATTGGATGAAAGCATGCAGTGAAGATGGGGAACTTGAACCAGACCTTGGTGATATTGATGCGCACGTCAGCCTTCTTGACAGTGCCCAAGGTTATCCAGCGCTCGTTCATGACTTTGGGAGCAAGAGAGGTTGTGAGCCAGTTGCTGCCTTCGAACTTGTGCTTGACCATCCAGTGCATTCCAGCAAATTGGATACAGACTTCGCAATCGCCACGCAGATAGCTTGGGAAATCATAGGCGATTCGTGGTTGGTATTGATTGGGTCCAGTTTGATAGAAAAAGATGACCCAGGAGAGACCTGGGATCTTAACGTGCGAAACCATGATTTGAGCAGGCTGATTGTTGAGATTCACCTCACGAGAACAGGTTAGCACGAGGTCTTGCTCATTGAAGGTGAAATCACCGCATCTGGGGCCGGTTTCGTCAGTCAGAAAGTGCATAAGCTGGCTCCCACCAGAGTATTTGGAGTCCATTTTTTAAGGCTCGGGGTACAGAGGGGAAGGACTGGTCAAAAGGGTCACAACACGCGTCCCTGTTTCCACGAGGATCAATCGATACTCCCAAACACGTGTCAAACGGCAAGTTTTCAGCTATGATTCACAACAAAACGCACAGGCTAAACTACCAGACAAAATGTAACTGCTGCATAAATTTCCATTGATTTACACTTTTATCGATTGATAGGATTCGTCAGTTTGTAGAAAATGCAACGGCTTTAAAAACCTAAAAATATAGTTTGCGAAGACTTCAAAAGTGCTTAGCCACTGCCTACCAAACAGTAATCGAAGCCAGATCCTTGTTTTGGTTGAAGTGCTCGGGGTGTGCAAATCTTTTTGAGAAAAAAGCTTGATCGATCGGGCCATTCATTCAGCGAAAAGTGCATCATCAAATCACACCCCCAGTGAGAAAGTATTTGAGTGGATGTAAGAATGGTATTTGGGCATACCAATCCAGCCTAGGACGAAGGGACGCAAGAGTCCATTGAATCTGCCTGAATAAAAATGATAACATTGCCTTAGAGCCATATACATGGCCAATTCCAGGAGAACAATCAAGCTCTTGCCCCGTCTTAGCATACTTCCATGTGATTGTACGAGAGCCAAGAAAATTCATTGGCTTCAAAAAATGAAAGGGGGTCCCCTGAATTCTTAAAATTATGGGTCACTGATCACAGGATCCATTGCGTAAGTGTTAAGCACCAGCAGATTCGATTTGCATCCAATCAACGATGAATTAACACAGGAAGATTTGCATTGCCATTCCCTGCTATTCTGGATAGTAAAGCAGTGACAGACAGAAGTGGGATTTATTTGACAACCGTTGACAAAAGCTTGCCTACAAAACAGGATGCTTTCATAAGGTCATACGGTTGGAAACTTTTGATCACTTGTAGATAAAGAATGCAATGACAAACTTGAAAGGCTCGTTTGGCATGTCCAGCACTTTTGCTGCATCCTGTATAAAAACACGTGCAGTTCCATCACTGGGCATCGGTAGTAGGTGCGTCAATAATCTTTTTCCACAGCCACGCCGCGGGACCGCTGGAATGCAGACCGAGATTCTGCAGATCCTCGTCCATCACCAGCGACTGGATCGTCTCCCTAGCGGCCTCCAGGTCATGCTGCCTCACCACCCGGACGGAATCACTCTCTGGAAGGCTTTTCCAAGTGTTAATGGTCTTGTCCATAGAGCTAGTTAGCCACTGAACAAGGGCGGGGTCAGACTGTGCCGTGGAGGAGAGGAGGCTTTCAATTTGCTCATCCAGCACACGCATAGAGGACTCTCTACTAGAGGTTGCCGTGGCAGCCGCGGGAAGGCGACTGCACGTTTCTTGTCGAGATACGTCCAGCCACCGGGACAGGAGGATGTACTTTAGGAGGAGGAAAAACTCTGCGTAGTTCCAGCCTTCCCAGGCTTTGAGACAGTCCTGCAGTATCGGGAAAGGCTTACCGATGTCAAAGTGGGTTAAAAATACCCCCCCCCCCCAACCTCAAAAAAAGAGGAGCCTACTAATACCAAGTTCACGTTTGCCACTCTACAGTTTCATGCACATAACAACGTGCCATACAACCATGAGGATCAGACATCCGTGACCAGTATGATGTAGTCAGAATAGAGCAATGGTTAGAGGGTGTATGTCGCTTGAAAGGGTCCCAGAAAAGCAAACAACACATTGCTTAATTTTCGGAGCAAGAGAAGCAACAGTATCCAAACGGTCTAGCAACCAAGAAGCGTTTACCCTTAAGGTCGGAGCGCAGCTACCTTCATCACGGTTAGTGGCATAGGTACCAAGTACGCAGGCAATTATGATAATATACTCGAAGACCGCGCTAAAGCAATAGCTCATAATATCAGACTGCTGAATTGGCTTAACAACGTGCTTTATGTGTATTTAATGTTTGTTAATAATCACATACTACTAATAAGTAGCAAGTAGTTGGAAACGGGATCATGTATACCTGGCAAGCTTGGTCCCAACCTGGAGTTGATTCGACATCTGCACAAGAGGCCTTCACCGCTTTCAATTGAGAACAGAGATGCTTCCAAACCAGACTGACATTGCAGGCGTTTAACCAGTTATTGTTTATCGACACGCAGTCTGTCTAAACCGGAAGGGAAGGAGCGTAGAGACCAACAAGAACGGTACTTACTAGGTTCAAGACCTGGTGGAACCACCCGGAAGGAACAAAGAACATCTCGCCCGGCTGCTGATCGAAAATATAGCACTGCGGTAGGCGGGTATCTACTGATCCAGGCTTTGCGAACTCCAGAGCACTTATATCAGACGGCAACTGGCCACCGTTTAGCTCTGCTACCTTTTTTTCCTCACCTACAAGTTAGTATTTGGACGTGGTTCCTACCAGGTGGGAATAGCCACCACCGCTTCAAACCAGCAATGTTTGCAGACCAACTATATGAGCAGTAAACATCAGCGTGAAGTGGAGTCCAGGTTCCCTTGGGCCCAATATAAACAAACCGGAAATCATCGGAACCGGCACCGCAATCGGAGCAGAGGTCGCAAAACTCATTCAACCAATCGGAGGTAAAGTGTACAGGAAGAGTGTAAAAATTCGTAAAGTCCTTTCCACTGAAAATAGTGTAAGAGTGTGTTTAGCTACCTAAAATAATGCCAGTCTTTGAGATATAATGAACGATCTTTTTTTTGCGACTTCCAATAAGCTAGATAATCTTGCGCAGACATTTTGAAAACAGTATGAGTGCCAAACTCGAATTCACCACAATTCGCGACGCACACAATTCTACCTATAAACGGATAATCATTGAAAATTTACCACGAACCTGTGAAAGGTGCCATTATTTCATCGATATCGATTGATTCGTTGAACCACTTTTTTCTTGCTGGCCAATTGGAAGTATATTTTTCCTCAAACAAACAGGGTAAGTTTGAACTCAAGAAACTTTTGATGCATTTTTCAAAAATAAAAATACTTGAGGTAAAATTCTGAAAACGTTGAATCAACGTTTAAACATGGGACCGAAGGCGGTATCATCGTCAACATGTTCTCTATATCAAATCGAAATAATGTATCTCATGGACACAGAGAATATGAATAGGGGTACTCAAAAGCAGATAAACCGCAGACGGTTAGGCAATGCAATTGCAAATATGAATTTTAATTGGCACTAGTACACACACGGGTTTGCGAAAATTTCGGAAGTTGCGTTAGGTTTCACATTAATAAAAATAAATTATATTTTTGAATTGAATGGTTATACAGTAGAATTATATGAATACTTATCCTTTTATTGTATGAGTAAGCCACTTTGTTCTGAAATCCTGAAGACATTCGTATTTTATACGTTGATTTTCGCTCTCATCAGTTCCACTCTATGTATTCGGCCTGATTAAGTTCTTACACTAGTCAGCTGCTTATTTTTGATACCTACATGCATTGAATACTTCAAAAGCAGCCTCATAAAATATGATGGATTGCTTATTAGAAGGCATTTTGTTACAGAGTTTCATTCTATAATAAGGCAATGCAAAACGGAGATCGAACCAAATACAATATAGATAACTATTTTAAATTACCTTACCGCTCAGCAGTGAGCATTATTTCGGCGTATCAATTGTACTCAACTAGTCGTAAAGCGCAAGACTAAACTCATATTTCCGAGCGTTGAACAAAATCTCATAATTACCAAAAATTAAAAATGCTTGAAGTGCTAAGTTGACATCCAACCCGGTCAAATGGCGTCAAGGTTTATAAGGAAAACGACAGTACTTTAAAAATAAAGATTGTGTTTTAATTTCCCGAAAAAGAAGTACTGATATACATTCTAATGCATCAAAAGAGATGCCCAACTTCGGGAATGTCATCATATTGTCAATATCAAGGCTTGGAGTCAAAATATTTACTTTAGAAGGCCTGTACAATCTTAGTCTGTTTATGGGAGAAAAATTTATTTATGGTTTAATCTGCTCGAGTGCCCAAAATACCAACTCTGACAAGGTGCACCGTATTATAAAGGTGATTGTTTACTATCCTCCACCTACTGATCCATACGTATAACAAAAGAAACTTAGTTCAAACAGGCTAAAATTATTTCTGCGTTTGCAGGATATTTAAGTCCTTTTTACTATATATTTTACAATACTGGGATATATATTAAGTATCTCATTGGCTTTGGATACGGGAAATAAATATTTGTTGGGTCTTTCGGAAAGCTTTTACCATACGGATTAAGACCTTGAAAACTGACCTAGTAACAGAGGATTATTAATGTCTTTTGTCGATGGTATGTTTTGTGTCCTAAATGGTCCAGATCGGCTTCCGTCAAAACTAACGATCAATAAGGTTAAATTTGTATAAAAGCATTGTGTAGTTTTTACTTCTTATTTTGAGTGAATCCACAGTTAACAGTGAAAATATCTTTATTGAAATTTTGCGGTGCGTAAATTCAAGTTACTTTTTGTCAGATTTCTGACTGCCTAATTTTTTTTTGAGGGCAAATACTTCTAGCCTTCTATTTATGATTTTCGCTTAGGCAAAGCAAAGCGATCTTTCTCTGTTTTGCCATTGGTAATGTGAATTTTTCAATACGTCTATCTGTTGATTGTATTAGAGTAGGCCATTGTCTCATACCCTCAGTTTAATCGTTTAAAAACATGGTTAGGTATTTATCATTGATTTTGGTAAATTCAAAGTTTTCTCGTTAATTTTTTTCCAATTGATATCCTTAAATTTTAGATGGACGATCAACATCGTTGCGTACGAGAAGTTAGAGTAAGCTTATTAAGTAAATTTTCAATTGCCCAGTAAAAAACTAAATGTTTTTTATCAAAGGTACACCCCACTGCCGAAAAAATCAGTCGAATGCCAAATCCATTTAGGAACATTTTGGTAATTGGGACAGTCCTTTCCTTATTCCACGCTTTTTACGTTTATCACACTTTTTCTTTATCTATGTTTCAAGCCAACCAACTTGAAAAATTTACAGTCTCAATCTGTTGAAAACTTGCAAACGATTCCTAAAGTACCTGTCTCATATGATCATCGTTTTAACAGCACTGTGAGTCGTTCGCACCTATCCACAAGAGTATGGATTGCTTCCTACTTATACTGGATGTCTGATCCGTTTGTTCTCGTAGGAGGAGCTGCAGACAGCTGGTAAATACGTTACTCCGCACATCCTAGAAGAAATTGGTTCAGTATGTGATTGATAATTCAAACCCTTCATAAAATAACAGTCCTTTCATTCAACATTAATGTTGTTTTGTGCAAGGTGCACGGATCTCATCTAGTATTTGAAACCCAAACTTGCCAATTTACCAAAGTATACGAGTCTTACTAGTTAAGTCACCAGATCTACTTTCAGTTTATACTCGGATTGCATGCAGACAATTGCTCCATAGTTGTGTAAATCAGGTGTGAAAATAAAGGAAACTAGTTTCGTGCTTCAAAATCCACCTGCCTTTAGTTTTTACTAGTTGGTAGTGTTTCCCTTCATCTGCCAGATGCCGAATAAACATTGGCTCTAAAATCCATTGTTGCAACATTAATTGAATTTGATGGCAAATATTTTAAGGGGACCTATTCCACAGTCTACAAGTGCAAATTGACTGAAAATGGCCCCGTTTTTGCTGCCAAAGTCATCAAATTGAACCATTCTGAGGGTGCTCCAGGAACTGCTATCCGTGAAATCAGCATTCTCAAGCAGCTCAAGCACAAGAACATTGTGAAACTGCACAAGGTCTACTACAATCCAGGCGAAATGATTTTCGTGCTCGAATATATTGTGAGCAACGGCTCCCTTCCTTAAATCAATCCTGCCTTTGTTCTTCCGTCTCCACCTTAAAAGCCATCCCTTTCTTCTTTTTCGCCATCCGAAAGGAAATGAATCTGGTCAGCTACATGCGCAAGCATGAATTGCCAAAAAATATGCGGAGTGTTCAGAGTTTTTCACTCCAATTATTCGAAGGTTTGAAGGTGCTTCACGACGAATACATTCTGCACAGAGACCTGAAGCCGGAGAACCTCCTGATAACTCCCGATAATGTGCTAAAGATAACAGATTTCGGTGCGTAAATTCTCTCTTGCATCTGTGCCTACCTATTAACCTACCTTGTGAACTCAGGGGAACTTTAATGAGCAACTTTACACCTCTCGCATCTCATCATCCCTCCTAGGACTGGCCCAACGCAAAACTCACCCGATAGTTGCCATGGGAAATAGGGTTGTAACACTCTGGTAAGAATCCTTTTCCTCTCTTAATTGTGTGATTAATGTCGAGGCCTACAGAATATGGAGCTCACATTCTATTGATTGCAAGGCATGAGTGTGCATTTAGTGGTATTGACTATGACGCAGTGACTGAAAGATGATGATGTGTAAATGTGAGCTAAATATGAAATTACACAATCAACTGTTGCAAGCTATCACTCCATGTGTGACCTATTTGTATATCGGAAACTGAAAGCAGTATTCTCATCGTCTCTTACGTTTAAAACAGTAAAGATTCCGAGTCACGTCTTAACATCGAACCTGTAACACGTAGGCATCCCTAGCTGTTTGATGTACTTTATCTTCATATAAAATTACGAGCTGATGACGAGGTTGGTAAGAGGAGCGAGACTTGAAAATGTCACCTCTTGTGCATTGGTACAGGTACAAGTCCCCCGACGTCCTGCTAGAAATGGGTGGCTACGACAAGGAGATCGACATATGGAGTGCCGGATGCATTGTGGCAGAAATGATGGGTGGCAGACCACTGTTTGAAGGCACCGATATTCTCACACAAACCAAGTGCATTTTTGACCTACTAGGTACGTCTGCCTCATTCGCATTCAAGCTCTATTTGCTTCCAGGCGTGCCTCCGGAATCCTACTGGCCGGAACTACACGCGAGTGCTGCATTTCGTTCCATTTTACCGTTACTAAAACGTTCGAGCAGCCTAACAAAACTGGCAAGCTCTGATGCCTATGACGTCAAATCACCTATTCTAGCAAGATTTAAGCTTTCCAACTACAGCCAGTGGACTGAAGTACCGGATGCATTTGAACTACTAGAGAAGTGCCTACAACCCTGCCCGATTAAGAGGATCCATGTTGGAGAGGCTTTAAACGAGCTCTTCTTGAGAGGCCGCGATTCCAGTCCACCGATTAAGACGCCTAAACGACGTCATGATGAGAAACGCAGGTCTGAATCAACTAATGTAGGTAGTAGTGCTCTACTATAATACCACCTTTTAAAGTTCTACTTATCAGGTCACTATATTTCTTCACAAAAAAGTTCAAATGTGGTTTTCTTGACTATATGGAGAACCGTGTAGCTTTTAAAATGTTTCTCCTCGTCTTTGGAATCCTAGGTAGAATAAAGGTAATAGTTTACGTGAACAGAGAGTTTCTGGCATATAAGCTTATCCTTAAAAGCACGCACCAATTAGGAGTGCATATCGACGTCTAAACACGACTCAAATGAAGAAAATTTGCCCTTCTGTGGACATATAACCAGCATATAATTGAACGTATGAGTTTTGGAGAATCAATGCAGAATTGTGCTGATTAGTTGAATGTGATAACCTTTATCCATGTGGTTTGGTATTCTGGGAAACATTTCTACTTCCGAGTCGAAACATGTACCAATCAGTAGATGGTCCCATAGTATTAATTGGTGTGGAATTCGATGTTGATGTGTGTCAATACTGCTAGCTAAAAGCTACATTATAGTACACTTAAGAGCAAACTATGAATCAAACTCAACGAACACATTGCATATGTAGTCACAGATACCCTGCCAAACGAGGAAATCTTCTTGCTCTACTGAGTCCGCGGGAGTGAAGTCGATCAGTCGTCGTTGTCAGGCTCCTTCCGTCCCTCCACGAAAAAACACGAAACCTGTAAGTAACTCCAAAGGGCCATCGTTACCCTACACTCTCTATTTTCAAAAGATGTCAAGCTCAATGGATGAATTGTCCCTGAACCCAAATCCTGCATCAAGATATGTGTACAGGCTACAGTGCGCCCAAAGAGTGGGCCGAAACCAAGTTCTTTGACGTTTGCTTTTGTCACTCTTTGATGGAAAATCCTCTTGACTTATTAACGAAAGGTTTACCTAACCTAGACCCCATGTAGGTAACTGATTGAGAATAATTATCAGCTGGAAAGTGAAATTAGAGTTAACCTGTACCAGTTTCTCTGACGTCAGAGTGCAAGGTTGGCCGACCAGTCACACTACGTTTCAAAGGAGCATTGGAGGTAATTTGTAGAACAGAAGAGAGATAGAGTAAAACATAACCGTGCAGCAGATTTATTTCAGTTTGTGCTGTCAACACTACAGAGGCTTCAAAATACAAAGTAAGGAAGTCCGCTACTGACCTGAGTGACGGTGATTGAGAAACAGGCAGAGGGTAAAATTTTCTATTCGTAAAAATATGCAATGAAAGGCGATGTGGGCGACGAAGCGAGCAGCGAATAGGAATGTTGTCTGTAGGTGCACAGTATGTGGCGTCTCAGCCTAACAGCCATCACTAAACTGCGTGGCGATAAGGTAGGTTTAATTCTCTGTAATACTCGGCACAACCTTGAACGTAAATCACAGTTGAGATGAATTAATCGGAGAGCAATTTTCAGTTCAAGTCAGGCACACACGGATCGGGCTTTACAGACGAATCGCTGCCGCAAATCTCGAGGTCTCTGTCATGCGTAAATGAACCAAAGGTGGAGAAGACGCGAAGAGCTCCTCCGCCTGTGCCTGTCCAGAGGCCTCAACCGAGATTCATTGTAAGTTTGCACCACTGACACCTACTCGAAATACCCATCATAGTGGCAGTTGCCATCCCATTCTTATGAAAGGTTCAAGACTTTGGTGTGATAAATGTCGATTGCAGAATTCCAACTTATATGCACTTTCTTTTATGGCCAATAATGGACATTTAGGAAGCTTTCATTTTATCAGTTCCTTGTTACAATAAATTCTCGAAATGGATCTTCATTTCCTTCATTCTGTGAAAATTAGTCTGTTTGGGATAGAGTTTGTAGCTAAGTTTCCAGACTTAACGAAGCTAACTTTTGTTGACTTGCCGGCAGTCATGAGAAAAGTTCACGAAAGCTAAATATCTAGCTGATTTGGCATTGGAGTGCTTGCCAAAAACACTTCAAAAGTCATTAGGGCTTTTAAGGGCCTGAGAATCGCTCGATAAGGACCACACTAGTTTTTCATACGACACAGCAGGGCTAATGCGTTTAAATGTCGTTTATTCCAGACAGAACGAGAAAACCGGCGTTCGACCCCTCCTCCATTACCTCCTAAGCCAGTAAGTTGCTATCGTCTCCGACCCAACAGGAATATTGTGCCAAAATTAATTCCCACACTATTTCTCTTCCTGTTCGCCCTCTCAAAGCAAATGTGGCTCTGATTATACTACGACAAGAGCTCCATTTGGCATTTGTTATTACGAGATACAATATAGGTTTGTGTCTAATCCTTGCATTGTACATAAAAATAATCAGAAATAAATATTGGTGGCAAGACGAAAAGTACTGATTCCCATATCGAGACTTTTTATCTCGTGCTATTCTTACTCAACTCCCCTTAAATCAATAGCTAACTACCTAATTGTCACACAAAAAGTGAAATCGTAAATCCCATGCTGCTGTTTTAACAACATTTACCCAAAACCTATCTCTGCTTTCAGACATTATTTTACTTTTAGTGTACCTAAGAGCCGTTCATCGTGAAGTGAATGAAAGACCAATTAAAGATCTTTTGAGTTTTTAAAAGGGTCTTGTTAAAAATAGTTTATTTTAAGGTCAGTAAGAATTTTTGTCTTTTACAGTTCTTAAAATCCTAGTATTAAGCAAACAATTTATATCTATCTCAGCATTTCCAACTTTCCTTGGCCTTGGTTTCAGATCTCTTGAACGATGTTTTTACCCATTTGTTTGCCACTTTTTCAATTTCAATAAAAACACTTTCTTACTCGAGATTCATTATTAATAACATAACGTCTTCTTTGTGCATACCTCAAGAAATTTCCAACTTTGATGCCAAGAAAAGAGAAAAGAACTCTGGAACGAGAGTTGAGTGGGACAGTTGTTGAAGGTGACAAGGTGCAAGTGATGTGTTGTGTGAGCAGAATTCGGGTAGATAAAAACAAAGTTCTGAGAACTGCGAGTGGAGCACCTGCTTTCAGTTTATTACGGCGTGATACTTGAGAAGGCAAATTCAGAACAAGGTTATGACCTACAATTCTCCAAGCTAACAGAGAAGCCTCATACTACTATTGATAACAGTATATATGACAGTCCTCCATGAAGGCGGCCTTGAATCTGTCTCTACTTATCACCGTTTCCTTCTCATTCAGTAAAATATTGAAGGTCTTCTCCGAACATTTGATCACTTTGAAGTGCCCATCGTAAGGTTGTTGCAGTGGCCTCCTTACCTTAACGCATGGAAGAAAAATACGTGGGTACAAGTCTCCAACCGTGAATCCAGGTAAAATGGTGCAGTTTGGGAACGCGTTTGGGGGTGGTTGAAACTGCTGAATTTGTTGACAAAGACCGTTGAGGAGGTTGGTGGTGTCAAAACGTACAGAGTGCGGTGGAGAAGAGACTAGTTCCCCTGGCAATCGGAGTGTGGTTCCGTAGACTAGTTTTGCCGGGCTGGCGTCCGCGTCTGGCTTGATAGTTGCTCTTATCCCTAGTAAGACTAAGGGAAGATGGTCGACACAGTTGGAAGAACTGCCGCGAGCCATGAGTGCAGCTTTGAGTTGCCTGCGTAAACGTTCGACTAGGCCGTTGGAAGCTGGGTGATATGCCATTGTCCGATGAAGATCGCACCCGCGGAACCGCAGTGTTGATTGAAGAAGTGATGATTCGAACTGTGCTCCATGATCAGTAGTTACTATCCTCGGGGCACCGAACTTGGCAACCCAGTGGAGTAAATAAGCTCGGACCACGTTCTCTGTGGAAACATCCTGTTAAGTGTTGAAATTACAACGAATGATAGGCCGAATGCAATGATAAGACAGATTTCTAATTGTGTATTTACGGCCATAAAGTAGGCAATGCGCGATATTACCTGGGTAATAAGTAGCACACTGCGTTCATCAGGCGGTGTGTCGCGACAGTCCCGCGAATAAGGGCGGATTGGTATGTCGATTGCTTGCAGGTGAACGAACAACTGGGGCCCCTGCAGATCTCCCTGGGGAACATGTTGATTGACATCACCAAGTTCCTTTTCATTTTCCTCCTCGTCATCACCTCCTTTGCCTGTGGGCTACATCAGCTCTACTACTATTACTTCTCTGTTGACAATGACATGCGGCCGGCAGCGTTCTCCTCGTAAGCACTCTGTTTGCAATGTCAATGATCTTAATTAGGGACGCATGCGCAGCCATACACGAATAGCAAATGAGTAAAATGAGCAACAAATTGACTTCAGTCTGAAAGGCTTTATAGTTGGTTTGATTCAATTTATTGGGAAAGGAATCACCGCCTTTTAGGACCACGGGAAGTAGATCTGTAATGAATGACACAAGTTTTGCCACTTCTAGGCTCTCAAATTGGAGGGACAACAATCTAAGTGGTAGGCTTTTCTGACATTATATGAATGATGGGAAGGGGGTCTGTAGACAAAGCGATCCAATTTTAAAAATAAACAGAAGCCAAGCTCTTGGTGGTTGATCCCCGGTGCTGAGCTGACATGTTAGGGGATAACGAGAGAGGCAGTGGCAGGATTTTGTCTGTATGTGGAGGTTATTCATCGGTGACTAAGCAATTCTGCTTCTTGTCATGACTAAATAGTCTAACTATGTGCATTGAGTGCGCGACTTTGGGTAAGGTTTGCACCTTTAGTAAACCCGGAACGAGAAAGCACATAATCGTCTTTATTAGGGGAATTCCGATAGAGAGGTGAGGCTTTTAAAGCCAATAGCGAGGTTTAATCGGAAGCATGGCAATCAATGAAGGCGTGTTTAGCGCTAGCGAGTCCCAATTCAGCACCGCTGGTAACTGTACCTCTCATTCACAAAGCCTTCAAATATTTCGCGAAAAACGCCAGACTGAACTCCAATTGATGGCACCAGTACAGCGTTCTAACGGAAGCTACCCTGAAGTGGTTGCACTATTATCCAATCTGTCAATGCATTTGGTCACCGTTGGTGGAGTTATTCATGCTGCTCATTGCGACTTTTAATTACCCAACTCGAACTGAGGGCGCCCTGCGTCCATCTTTCAAACTATGTTTGAAGTGTTTGACCTATTGTTCTGTCATAAAAAAATGAACTCATATGATAATGCGGCTAAATGAACAACAATGCTTAGGAAGAGAAATAAGGAGTGGCGGTAGTGTATTCAAATCACTTAGCATTTACGTTTTAGAAATTTATTACATGCGAAGGTTTTTTAGCATAACAAGTTTTGTATGATTCCGTAATTCAAAATTTGGTTACTGTGAATTGGTCATGAAACCGACATATTATATTCGAATCTAATCGAATAATAAAATGGCAGTCTAATGCTCAATCGAACTGCAATCTTTTGGACATGCATTTTAAAAAGAAAATGGTCAATTTCTTTGCTCTTGATGGCCAACGGACCACATCGGGGTACGCTATTAAGGAAATCTATTATTTTCCAACTTCGTTACTGGAAAGGCCATTGAGCTGACAATTATCCAACACTGATTTACACGTGGAGACTGGCTTAATAGGCAGATAAAGCATTGAAATAGATGCCAAAACTATCATGAGTAAGCATACATCCTGGAAATGGATATTCATCTAAGCGTATACCACACCCGCGCCCTTCCCTCTCCTTCCGAATTTTAGAAAGCAGACAAAAATTAAAGCAGGAATGACTCCTAAAGTAATTTTGGATTGCTTAATTCCTTTATTACGCTGGAGATATTGATGAAGGGCTTAGGCAGATTGATGACCAAGTATACTTGGATACTTAGGGTAGTAAGAAAAACATTTGATAAATATTAAGCGCTTTAAACCTGACTACCTGCTTAATCAAATTCACAAAAACTGTCCACATCAGATGATTTCGTCAAATTGGTTTTGATTTCTGTTTGACATTTGAACAGAAAGCATACGAGATTCGACATAGAAGTGCTATTAGAATGCCTATCAAACTGATGGTTGTCTTTCCCCGACCCTGAGAACAATCTTTTTGTTTTTACATGGATACCTTACCCCAAAATCAAAACTGAGCGTGGAATCTTAAAATGGAGAAGTTACTCATAGCTAACGTACTAGCCACTTAGTTGCAGCAGCATATCTACCATCGGGAAGTTTCAGTTTGCTCAGTGGACTTAAGTCCTTAAATCTGATAATGACGTCGACGTTGGTGGTGAATGTTTACTCTGTTAAGAACAGCGCATTTACTCTAAACGTAGTGATAGTGCACGTAGTCACGTTGAAAGAAGAACGCTGTTAGGGATTGGTTTACGTGAGTATTCGCGTGGAAATGAAATCAGAAGAAAATTGATCGTGTCAATGCTCATAACAGGAGTGTCCAATGTCTGTAACGAAACTGTCACTTATTTTCACCAAATATATTCACTGAAGTTGGTCCCATTTATGCAAAAATATGCAAAAATTGGATTTCGATATATATAACTGGATAAATCTCTAAAATTGTAGCTGACAGAGGCATTATTCATACTGCCACTAAGAATAAACGATATGAAGTAGGTATTATTGGAATAATTAGTCCAATTTGTGTTTACCCATGAATTTGTTTCTATACAGCACACATTAGCAACCACTCATTTACCTTCACCTTCACCAAATTCATTCCCACCACAGTCAAAATTTTGAATCAATGTTCTGGCGAAAATGTACTATCTTTGTGAATTCAGTTAAATTATCTAGAAACAACGAAGGCTATACAATACTTTACTGTCAGTTTTACTCATCGCAAGGATTATTAAAGCTAATATTTAATTATATGAATGACAAAATAGCCAGGTAGAAAAATCACAAATCAGCATTCTATCAGTAAAACTATTATTAGACCGAAAATAAATTGTTATTTATTAATGAACAATACTGCTAATTTTATTCTTAATCAATATAAAGTATAAATGGCCTTAGTTTGTTTATGTCATTGAATTCACGAAATTGTATAAATAGCTCTGTTTTTAGAATTACTTTAGGGTATGTCATCTGTGATTCGCGTCTTTCAACCTCACACCGCTTACATAAACGCATTCAAGGAATACTACATTCAGCCTGCAGTCGGATCCTTATCAACAGCTACAATAACAGCCATTTCTGTAGGAGGTAAATGCTCATACCGTTCAATAGATGTACCTGATTTATATTTGTAGGTTTATCTTAGCACACTGTCGAATTTATTAGTTTTTGCAACTCAACCTAGAATCTTGCTTTTAGTTTTGCTATTTACAAATCGATCGCCATCATAGTTTACCGGTTACATTGTGATTATTATTTTTAGTTGTTCTCTTTGTGCTGATTATCATCACCATTCTCCTTATTGTGTACTGCTGTCGGCACAAGCGAGCTGGATATCAAAGTGCTTACGACACTGACGAAGCGCTGGGACACTCCCAACTCCCAACCGCTGATGATGCCTTGCGTGCAAAAACAAACGGTCATCCAGACGTGAAACGAGAAATTTATATCTGATTTACCAACCAATCTCCCATCCTTGACCGTCACAAATGTCATGCACTGCGCGAATTTTTATCGGCGTGTACCAAATCAAGCCTGTACAGATATGTCCCATAGCAGTTAAATGGACAGTCTTTGGTTATTTGCTTAAACGGATTTCTGTTGAACCCTTTAGTAGTTTCGTACACAATCAGTCACTAATTTTTATCATTGTGCGCTTTGTGTGATTAGCATGTTTTCTTAAAAGACTCCGATGTTTTCTCTGAATAGTTAAATATATCTAATGAGGAGACTTTGGTGTATTTTATTAATAAATCACAGAATATTTCAGTACTGTCCCGTAGTGGCGGAGCAAAACTTGCAAAGACTCGGCAACGACAAATTAATCAATATTAGATGATTATTAGATAATCAAAGTAGGTGCAAATGATAACAATAATTTATTGATTAAATCAGGTTTACCACATCGAAGAATGATTTAAATCCGTTCATGCTGGTGACAATCATTCCAGAAAGATCTTTTTATCTTCACAATAGCTTCAATGAAAGATCGTTCTTTCATATATTGCCGAACTGTAATTTCAGGTCATCTGAACTCATGAAACTAAATGCAATTATCAGGGCGCATGTATGCAGTTTGCATTCTCGAAACGATTTTTCACCCAAAACATTCTTACTATTTATCAGTAGAGTCCATCTTTTACAGTAGAACTTAAAACAACATTCAAAGGACCTCCATGGTATCCAACGGAGACACTAGCTTTGCCTCAATTCATAAAATAAATATGATATTTGCTTAGTAGGTAGTGTTGATCACCTCATTCAACCAAGAGGTCTTGGGGTTTTGTGATGTTGAAGATGTGATTTTCCTTAGTCAATGTGTACACTTCATCGGGGAAACGGTGGGCGTGGTTCGACAAATTGTTTCCCCACTGCTTTTCCCAACTCTTACTAGATGAGAGAAGGAGAACTTAACTACCGCGTCAGCCGTGACTAAGACAGTTGATGGTCTCAGAACCGAGAGTTTTGCCACTACTTTTGCTTCATTAAAAGAGGATATCAATATCAATAATGTCCGACTGTCTCAGCAAGTACATTCAGGTTTCAGCTATTTAACTAGTAACTACCCCAAAAGTCATCCAGAAGTCGGTAATATGATGTTGCTTATTTCAACAAACAAGTATTTGCACATTATGGATAGGAAGTGCATAATTTCTTGTTTAAAAATTCGATCCTTCAATTTAGGGGAATGACTAGAACTTTGAAGCAATACGTTGAAAACTTTTGGATCTTTACCTAAAATAGAGTACTGACAGTGAGTCGTATCGATTTATTATTCACCTTGTGCCTCTAGGGCTAGGAACAACTATTTAACTCGGTGAGTTCTAACGCATTCGTTAGCTAATAACGTGGCCAACACTAGAAAAACAGTGCCTAAAAATCAGTGAATCGATTGTGAAGTCTCCTCAGATAGTCCGATTCAGTTGGTTACTTTGCTTCCGACCTGTATAAATGAATTTTCAAAAAAGTGATAGCTCTCTCTAATAACAAGAAAACTATTTTAAAGTGGCTAATATTATCCGAGAGCAGTAAGGACATGGCACTTTCAGCTAGTCTAAATAACCTTCGGAGCGAAGGGGTAAGGAGACGAGTTTCAAGTTAGGAATATGGTGGGGAAGAATTGTGACAGACGACTCTATGAGTGTGGAGGTAGGAATGGCCAATGGCTAACAACTAATGGCAAGACGCAGTTGATAGGCTGTAGTATCAACTGACGAACAGGGGAGGGCCAAGAGTGTCTTGTCATGGTAACTAGAATTTTTAAAATACTTAAAGAAGAATTATCCAAAACTGTCACCGGAAATCTCAATGAGGGAGTTATAGTAGTTGGACATCTTTTAAAAGATAACGTCAGATGCGCATTGATCAGTGGGACCTTCTTGCTTGGGAGCCGTAGTTTAATTGCCGCCGATCACCCACATTAAATCTCAAAACTCATTCAAAATCTACTGGGCCACGACTTCATCAATCACAACTCCTGCTCATAACGCTCCAATTATTCTTATTCTTATTCTTATATATATATATGACCATGAGTGTTTGGGGAACTATATGGACTATTCTGTTCTCCCTGCCTATCTTCGCACAACCCTTATAGCGTTATTTGGAATTCCATGTAATTTGCCAAATTTAGACATTAGTGGAGCCCTTGATGAAGAATTTCATGGACACGCAATGTGATGTGCTCGAAAGTGCATCCGAGTGCTTCAGTTGCGTCGCTCAGAACCTTGCAAATTTTGGCTAAAGCATTCCCAATAAAACTACCCGAATTCGACCTCACTAGCGCCTTTTACAAGTATTCTCATCTTGTAAGAAAGAAACTTTTTAAATGCTCTAGTTAACAATCTATAAAGGTTTGTATTAATAACTACTTAGTAAAACCGACCCATGAATATTCCTTTCATTCTAAAAAAAAACACTTTACTGCATTTTCCAAAGCATTTTTTTCAGTAAGTTGAAACTGGTACTCTGGAGCAGAGGGTAGCATTGAGAATTCGTAACGCCCAAACAGAAAACATTTCCGGTAACATGAAATATAATGTGTTCAGTTTTTAGTAAGCTTGTGCACATCACTCTCATACTACTATATACTGAAGACATTAAACTCAATAGACAATCCATCTGTGCTCGCCAAGCTGGAATGGTTCTAGTTGATTTGAAGCTCTACAAACGTATTTACAGGACATTCTATAATTCAGCTTTAATCCCGACAGTGCTTTGAGATTCCAATGCTTTTAGATGACTCGATGGACTTTGCCCTTTAAGTTTGAAAACATGGTTACAACTTTTCGGAATCCACCAAATTCGTCAAATAGGGCTTGAAAAGCATAGTGCTTTTCAATTGTGCAAATGCTGAACTGAAACGATCGATGTGGGTTTTGATTAATGTAGCTTATTTATTTCATTATTACTTTTAGTTAGAAATAATTAATATCCCAAATCTAGCACTACAACTGCAGTTCTACCATGCTCAAACACTAGGTTTTACTTAGCGAATGTTGGTGACATTATCTATCGGTAACTCAGAAAAATGCTCGCCACGTCCATTCGGTGGCGTTATTAGCGTGCAAAACGATTTTACCGAAGATGACGACCCCTCCATAGAGTCCCGGTAGAGACGTGACCAGACATCTGAAAACTGTGTACAGTGAGTAAAAATACTGTGCTCTCAGAACTGGAGTAGAATGACAAAATGGCCTTCAGTATGCCAAGCGGAACGTTTCTGCATTGAAATAACGCTAGAAACCACCTTATTGAAAATCCACATTGGAAGGGCTATGCCTTGTAATGCATGCGAAACATTCACAAATCTCGATGGAAGTCATACACCCTTCAAATCGGGCCATGTTAAAGCTTGCTCCGTCAAGTCACTCTTGAGTGGCAGCCAACATTGTGACGTTTCGGTAGAGGAAGTTATAATACCATAAAAAATGTGCTGACCTTTCCTTTTAACCAAAAATTAGCTGATATCTTAACAGACTGTCTTTTTATAACGGGTGATGGGCTAGCCTACGAAAAACATACAATATCTACAGAGGTATTTAATGAGGTCTCGAGATTGATATCGGCATTTTTGCTATCACTCGATTAATAGCCGTTGAATTCCAGCCATTCTAGGGCTCTTCTATCAAAAATGTTACCATGCTTTTTCTGATAAATATTGAAACAATTGAAAAAAGGGAAAAAATCACTCAAATTCTTGAAATAATTACTTCCTGCATTTTCTCTGCCATAAAACAACGTAAACCATTGTTGGCGTCAAAGGCAAAGACCGATGGTGGAAAAAATTACGGTGGAATAAGGCGGCCACTTCTGAGTCGCCTAGAGAAGTAGGACACAGGAAGCAATCCATTCCGCACCCCTGGAGTGGTAGAATTGAAGGGAACAGGACCCTGCCTTATAACGACTGCATTTTCTTAGTCGTACAGGAATTATTGCTACTTTCAGTATCTTTTAAAATAGCTAGTGCATGTTCCAAGATGCTACCCACTGTTCCCGTTTTGTTACGACTTTTACAAAAGCCAAATGCATACATAAAAGTGCTGGTGGTCAGAGATGAAAAGCATTATAAAGGCGACGAAGTAAGCCCAGCTTTCGAGACACCATACAGCTCCATTGCCTGCAAATGTAGTAGCTCTAAGTCAAAGCGGTTTGTGCGAAGGAGGACATTCATCCCATTGCGTCAAGGTTGGACGCTTTTCCTGTGCCCAGATGTGCCCGCCGACAGTTGTTAAAGTTGGATGGGTCAGGGTGCGCTCACACTCCTAAATCACAATCCAGAACCCTAAGGACTCACCGACTTCCTAAAAATGAAGTCTTCTATTTTTCTCAAATCAACTTAAGTGGAGACTCGTTGGCCCAATATTTATTCGTATGGTTTTCTCTTTTCATTAATGGAAATTGGATTAGTTTGATTGGTAAAACCATTGAAGGTTGCTTCGTTTAACGGGTAACTTCATTTAGAAAAAAAAAAAATAAATGCAGCGTGTGGTCTTCGCACAAAAGGATCACATCAAATGGAGAGGCGCTCTGCTTATCCGTTTTCGATAATGTGAGCTTACCTCCGAGTGCCTTATCTAAATGAGCACTTGGTGGTCGGCCTTATTCGTGAGACAAGACGTGGTAATACCTTCTACCAAACACACCCGATATATCGGGATTTCCGTGCATCTTTCCATCAATCATACTAAAGTGACGCTGCTTTGCAAGTCATTAGTTGAGGCAACTACAGAGTTTGAAGTACATGAGATAGGCCATCAGACTGACAAATATACATGCTTTGTATTCATTAAATATCTTGCCATGTCACCTTCTTCAGGGCTCACTAAGTAGTCTTTCAGATATCATAAACTAACCATTCCATTCTACTTAACTGCAGGGCAAAATAACGGTGAAATTTTGTAAGGTTCGCGAAAACTTACTGTTTACGAAGTATTCCGTAACATCCATTTTGGCATTTACATCGAAGTCAGACTTGATCAAAATAATAAAGCTCTTTCATCTCCTTTTGGTCCGAAATCTTTAATTTCTTTTAGGGAAAAACCAAAACTCTTCGATGAGGCTAGCCCATTGGAAGTGTGCTTCAGGAGCCTGAGTTCACCTCGTGAGCAAGCAGGAAGCAGACCGGTTTTTATGAGTTTTTAAGCCTCGAATGCCACGCGTAGTTGTTTATTTTTGAGCAAGGGCAGCAGCTGCATCACAGGGTCATGACCTCAGTGACTATCTCTGCGGCTACGAGTTCTTGCCCAAACACATACACAACCCATATCCCCTATATGTAATCCGAGCCTCACTCTCAGCGAACTCGGCAAAAATAAAAAATTCCAAGGAGGTAAGGATTCCATCTTCACCTGCGGCTTTTTCTACCAAACGGAGGAGAAGGGAGCTGTTATCAACGAGGGCGTGTACAAAGTGTACAAGGTGTGGGGACCAAAAGCTTGGTGATATCGTCCTATGACTTTACTGCTTATAACGGGACTTCGCTTTTTGGTAACTGGCGAAGGACCCCGAGTGTGCCACCGCCATGTGCCCGCTCATTTCCTTGATGACTGCCCAGCATTTTGGTAGCCTTGAAGGTCTTGCCCTCCGACAGCCAAAATGCCAAGCTCAGAGGGTGTCTTTGTGGCACCGCAACGAGAGCATCGATGACATATTCCAATTGAATGACCTTATGGATCAGCACTCAAGAGAAGTTCTAAGGCCAGCATTTACCACACCTTTCAACTTTTCGTCAACTAACATCGGCAAGACAGTCCATTAGTAGCATGGACACTGCTTATCCTATAACGGTATCTTTAAGTCTGTAGTAAAGTCATAGTGATCTCAGGATTGGTCCTACAAGCACAATTTGCCACCTCGGTCGTAAAGTAATCACAAGTCGGTGCTCTGTCACCAGGTTGCACTTAGTCTGGTCACTGGACTCTGGTGCCTCCATCGGCCGCAGGAAATGGCCAATCTGAAAAGTAAACCTGAAACACTGTTAAGTGACTGATAAGTGCTTGTTGAGTAGAGGTACGAATATGGCCGAAATCAAACCTGGATGGCTAACAACCTCGATTGTACAGAGAGTTGGGGCTGCGGTGGAAAGCCTAATTGAATGCCTCGTTGGAAGATGTGTTCTCAATTTGAGTGTATCGGTCACTTAGTATTCACTAATCAGGCGTCATTCCCACTTGAGTAAGGCTGCAACACTCCATTAAAGGCCCAACTACCTGTGATTTGTTTACTCTCTCATAGTATTCGTTGACATTTCGAAATCTCAATTTTAAAACTACTACAAAAATAAAGTAGTATATTATGAGAGAAATCGATTGAATAGAGTCTTTTGTTAAAAAATTTTGGGCTTTATTTAGGTAGTACTAGGTACTCCATTGGGCCTTTCGGCTATTAAATTTCTTCAAATGTGAATTAGTCTTTTTACTAAATGTACAAGAGTTTGGCAACATATTGGAAACACCCAGTATTTTAGAATCATAATCGGGGAACAAATTCTAATGTTTTTGGTTAGTGTTTTTGTTGTTTGATATGTTTATTTAAAGGTACTACCTTCTTACAGAAATTTAAAAAAATATATATATATAACCTCATAAAAGTGGCAGACCACTGGGACTTTTAAAGAGGCCGAATTGTTGGTGCTCCTATGGAGGCAGGCGCTGGTGTAACAGAAACTGCCCCCGAATGCTGCTTGGCGGCGTTTCAAGACGCACTCTCTCTCTCTCAAAAGCAGTAAGGACTGCCGCCTTTGAGAGAGATGGAGAAACGGCGCCCTCGGCAAAGCAGCACAGGTCTGACCGAAAGTCAAAGTTGTCTGAGAGAGACCATCGGACACTAGATGGAATTGTTAGAGAGGATTGCAAGACCACGACTCCTAAAATCACTGCAGAGCTCCTCAATGAAACCCGTAGAGCAAAGTTTCCACAAAAACTGTTTTTCGTCAGGGGTTGCACATAAGAGCTGGATTCCACCAAGACAACCTCCGCTTACAATGGCAAATGTTTCAAAGCACTTTGAGAGGTGGAGTAGAAAACTCCAGCAGAATCGTTGCCTCGAGCAGTGCAAAAATGCGATTTGCTCTCACGGAAAATCGTTTTCCACCTTATTTCCAACCTCCGGCCGCCGAGTGTCCTTTTGGAGGAAGACAGCCGAAGGAGGAAGCATTTAATCCAGACTGCTGCCTTCTCCCAACCGCCTTAAAACATGGGACAGGGGTTCTTTGATGATGATGATGATGATGATGATGATGGTGAGCTGGAGTGCTATTTCCTGTAAATCCGCCGCCGGGCCAATGATTTTATTTATTTATTTCTTTCTTTCTTTCTTTCATGGAAGAAGAATTAATGGGCGAGACTATTCAGGAATTTTGGGTGACCAAATTCATTATCCTATGGTTGTTCAAGAACTGTTTCCGGAGGCGAAAGTCGCCATCTTCCAAGATGACAATGCACCAAACCAGAGAGCTGGAATTGTGACAGAATGGGACGAGGAACAGCATGCTGATGAAGTTGAGCATCTCATTTGACCACTGCCTCATTATTGAGGAGCATTTATGGCCGTCACTGTCGGTAAAGGAACTGGAGGGTGTTTTAGCTGAAGAATGAGCTAAAATGCCTTTAGAAACCACTCACTATTTGTATGAGTCAATTGAGGCTGCAATTGCTGCGAAGGGTGAGCCACACCCCATATTAAAATGTACTTTGGTGATTTGTCAAGGTGTTTCCACCATTTCGACTAACTCCCGCCGTATCTACCTGATAGAAATAGTTTGAAAGATGGACGTATTATCATATGAGTTCATTTTTTTATGACAGAACAATAGGTCAAACACTTCAAACATAGTTTGAAAGATGGACGCAGGGCGCCCTCAGTTCGAGTTGGGTAATTAAAAGTCGCAATGAGCAGCATGAATAACTCCACCAACGGTGACCAAATGCATTGACAGATTGGATAATAGTGCAACCACTTCAGGGTAGCTTCCGTTAGAACGCTGTACTGGTGCCATCAATTGGAGTTCAGTCTGGCGTTTTTCGCGAAATATTTGAAGGCTTTGTGAATGAGAGGTACAGTTACCAGCGGTGCTGAATTGGGACTCGCTAGCGCTAAACACGCCTTCATTGATTGCCATGCTTCCGATTAAACCTCGCTATTGGCTTTAAAAGCCTCACCTCTCTATCGGAATTCCCCTAATAAAGACGATTATGTGCTTTCTCGTTCCGGGTTTACTAAAGGTGCAAACCTTACCCAAAGTCGCGCACTCAATGCACATAGTTAGACTATTTAGTCATGACAAGAAGCAGAATTGCTTAGTCACCGATGAATAACCTCCACATACAGACAAAATCCTGCCACTGCCTCTCTCGTTATATGAAGGCTTTGTGAATGAGAGGCACAGTTACCAGCGGTGCTGAAATGGCACTCTCTAACCTGGTATTCAAATAAGAGTGGAATACGGGAGCGAGGACTGTCTGAACAGCGGAGTTGCATTTTCTGCATTTCGTCTCTCACGACGGACAGTTTGCCCATGCGCCCTGACCGGACGTTGGACACACTCTGACCTGAGCATTCAGAAAGATGGCACCGACCTCGTAGTTAGGAGGGACTAACTCTTTTGTAGTATATTGGCAGCTCAACCTTGTGCATTGGCACTTTTTCGGTTCCAGGCTTAAGCAAATCAGAAATGCACCATCGAGAATTCTTCCACAGTACTCTATCCACTTACAACTGCCCTTTCCTTCCCTGGTATCATGAAAATCAATGGTGATTGAGGGGCCAACAATGCATCCCTGCGGACTTGGTTAATCCTGACGATTTCCAGTCACGATTGCTTCACTTATTAAAATATACACACACAACAGATTAGTAGACTCACAACTCACTGACTCAGCACGCAAAGTGGAATGTATTCCACTCCGCGGTTTTTGCGCTGATTCCTTCTGTAAATGAGACCTTCTAAATGAGGATTGTACAGCCAGGTCCTAACTTGGAAGCAGGGACAGATGGATTCGTTTGTCTGGTGCAAAACCCATTTAAGCGGAAGGTCCAACAACCAGGCGTTGTCCTCTCGCACTACTCTTTGGTGTATCCTTCTCCGAAAGGAAGCGCTCTCTTCCACCGACTCCTTGATACACGTCACTCTGAAGCTCAGTACTTGCACGGGCCTCAGGAGACCGACAGTAGCTTTGATGGCATTCTAAAGGTACTGCTCGTGCTGCTCCATGGTCGTACCCATTAATCTAACTTCGACAACGTAGCTTTCTCGCATGACGCCAAGGTGTTTGCTTCTCCAATCTGCATCTTACACGAAGTCTGCTGTCTTGGAGGTTAGGAGCCCCATTGACAACACGGAAACGTCAATATAGTGTTCATATCCATCTTCAACTTCCATCACTATCGGCCCACTTTCGATCAACGCCCCCAAAATACCTCGATGTTGGCCTACTCTCTAGTCTCTTTCATCATTCCTCAGAGGTGGCAAGCTAACCACCAACTGGATAGTGAGTTGTTAAACTCGTCACGATTGTGCTTCATTCTCCACACGTAGGTGGCAGCCTTGAGCAATTGTTCACCAGCAAGACTCGTCAGATTGGCAGAGGATGTCGAAGATGAGAGTAGCCGCAGCAGTTTCACGTCCGTCCACTCCGATGTGGCAATGTACTCGGCCAATTCGTCGCGGCTTCGCTTCTCCTTGCTCACCCAACGCAGTGGCTGTGCAGTATGCACGCTCTCATTAACTTCTCAGTCCGCTCACTTCCACAGGTGGAAGCTCGTGCACTTTCATCGGTTTCGAGGGAATCCAACCCACAAGGAGACCATTAAAGCATCATCACCTTTTCACATTTTGCCGCGGTTTATTAGATAACATTTAACAACCGCTATAAATGCTAAATAATAATAGCAACAACTGTCATACGTCGATTTCCATTTGTAATGTGCATGGACAAGGATGAAGAGATTGCAACCTGCATTTAGTATTCTTGCCTGTTGACTCACTCAAACAAAGGAGCACTTTCGATCACTGATGAAATTTGACCTCCGCTTGTTCACAATATGAGCTTAAGCACAGCCAATGTGTAGTGATTCATCAACAAACCTCTGAACAGCTGCCGTCTTATTCAGCATGCATGGGGGCCCTGCTTTGATCACAAGTTTCAATCACAAAGCCTTCGATATGAACGCAGTCTAGCATATTCACCAGTCGTGTCTTATGACTACCGGTAGTTAATAACATCTAAAAATATGCTGAAAGAAGTATCTTTTATTGAATAAAGATAAAAATGCAGTATAGACTACGTGTGGTGTGGTCATTAAAGACATGGCCTTCATACAGTGCAGGTTTCGATTATGATACTTCTCCTTAACTAGGTTTTCTTACCTTGCGCCCTTATTATTCATTTGGATCAAATCTGTTGCTTGGCTCGATCGCTGTCACGCTAGAGTGTGATTGGCCTCTGGAAAAGTGTGAAGTGTTGCGACAGCATAGAAGAAACGTCTCTCGGCGGGTATTTGGTATTGCCAAAATATAATGTTTTTAAATGTCGCACTGAAACTCTTGAAAATAAAATATTGCATCACACAATCCCTACAGTGCACATCCATGACTTCAAACAGAGGCAGTTGGTCAATAGATTGCTGAATTAGTCAAAATTCCCTATAGGAGTGGGATAATTTTGCTGAAAAACATTTGGCGAAGGTTCTCAGGTGGGGCTCACTTAAATATTATTTTAAATTTACCCATCTATCCAAAGTAACCCTTGTGAATAGAGCCCCAGGAGACATTTCTGACATAACTCACTGAAACAATTACATCGTCACGCTACGTAAAAAAAGGTATCGATGTTGGTTTTATTACACAAAACTGAGGAACTTTCCACGGAACCAGCATCGGATTGTGCGGGAGGTGAGGACAGGGAAATGAGGATGGATCAGTAGCGGGGGTAGTGCTCGTCACCCCACGGGTTGTACCCTGGAGGCGGAGGTCGGGGATAAAAGGAGGGCTGGTAGCTCCCGTTGCCAGGTCTGCCGTTGGGGTTGTAGCGTCCCCCTGGAAAACGCGACGGCGGTTCGCACTGGGAGCTCCTCAGTTGCCAGGCAGGGTGGCCCCGTTGATCGGGGACATAGTGAGAACGGTGGCCACTTGGCAAGTACTCCTCCGGCCAAGGATAGTCCCGCTTTATGCCGCGGGCTCCAGCGCCACCGTAGTGTATCGACTGCGCTGGTGGGTAGGGTGATCTGCAAAATAAATAAGTTTGTTTCCTCAGTAAGAGTGTGATTCACCTTTCCCACTATCCAAGGCGTCACTAAAGCCCAATAAGTAGTTGTGACAATCAGGGTAACATGCACAAACCTAGGTCCCGGTTCAAAGTTGTGGTGTGGAGAGTTAGCAGGCATCCTATAGCCCTCGCCACCGTCAGCTCCGGCACAAACCCCGCGATATCGCGGAGGATAGGGTGGGGGATGGGGATGATCGTTGTAAGCCATCAACTCTCCACTTCTGGTGGGAGCGTAGACCGCTGGAACCACCAACGACTGCGGTTCCGTTAGGCGTTGATGACTACGCTGATTCCCATGGGGTCTCAGCAGAGACGATGGTTGTTGGTCGGCGTAAGACTCGTTGCCAGCGGGGTTAGGCTCATCACGTTCCGCGACGTAACCCAGCGCCGCCTGCTGACACAGGTCTTTGGTGAGATCAATGAGACTCTTGTCATCTGGTGTGAGTTCCTCGGCGCAACACGGCTCCAGACAGACGCGGACTAGCAGTGCTTCCAGCGCTGGTCGGAGGGCAAACAGGCGTGCCGCGGCACTGTACCGCATTCGGAAAGGCAGCCAGTCATCCACCAGGACAACGCCCTCATCGGAACCGCGGCCATTGGTAGAATCGGGCTTCCAAACAGCCTTGCGACACCCAAAGAGCATCACGTGTATCGGAGTAACCATGGTCAGCACCTTGCATTTGATGGCCTGTGTCCGGATCTGGCGAAGGAGGAAGGGAGGCGTTAGGTGATTGGGCGATCAACCACCGCTAATGACGGTGAGTAGCACAGGCAGAAAGCCAGGCTGACCTTTTCATTGAAAACGAAGAGGCGCGAAGGGAAGGCGGGTTTTTTGACACAGATGACGGAGGACTTGTGCACCAGCGCACACTTGCCCTCGGCAGTTAGCAGCTTGCGCTTGTCCACGTGGAAAGCCATGTTGGGGTAGAAGGCGCCTGTGAGCATAGCGGCGATGCAGTCGAACGCCGGCGAGGTCGAGTCGCGGAAGTTGACCGGGGGTCCGTCCATCACCGACTCAGAGAAGCCCATATTCAGCAGGATTTTTCGAATCTGTCAGACAAGAAGCAACCTTGAAGGCTGTCAACGTGTAGGCGATCGCGGTGGTCTTTTGGCACTCACCTGTGTGGCAGCATCGTCGACCATGCGGAGGGAGTAGAGGTTGAGTTCCATCTCCTCGCACCAGCGGCAGTCGGCCTCCTCGGACTCGTCGCGACGGTGGGCCCTGGAGGCGGCCCAGGCCTGGAAGGCGGACAGCGCCGCGAGGTGATCCGAGTGCGGCACAGCGGAGGCAAAGAGGCGGAGCTGGCGTGGGGAGAGCCGGTGCCGGTCGGGCGGCATCGAAAGAAGGTCGCAGCCGAACGCCGCGTGCGCCGCCATCACCGGCAGCACCCCGCCGCCCAGGCCCAGCTCCGGCCACAGCACGCACGACCACACCAGCATCCGCCCCAGTCGCGGCTCCAGCGGCAGCCGTGCCAGGATTCGCCCCAGTGGCGTCAACTCGTCATTCGTGTCCAGTGCCTTCAGCTCTGCACGCACGCACGCACATCATACATCCCACCTTCTACAGCAGCACATGCCCTAAATTCTACGAGCTCACACTTAGTTGACAAGCCTCATCACTCCCACTCCAATCGGCGTGGTGACTACTGGACACAAATGGTAGAGTTCCTTTGTGAACACAGGCTCCGCTCTGGGTTTAATGGAATAAATCGGTAGGCCGTGTAAGTCGAGGAGGGTGGGGGGACTGACCACGGAGAGTGTGTTGGGCCTCGGCGACGGCGTCAAGTGGAGGGGACTGGATAGCCTTGAGGAGGAAGTCGCCGACGTCGCCAAGTCGGAGGAGCTTGATGAGGAGGGCGAGCTCGTGAAGGGGGGTGCGGAGGATCTCGGGCGTGCTATGCACCTCGAGGCGAGCGGCGCGAGCGCGGGAGCAGAGTTGGAATGCGAAGCCGGCGCGCACGCGACCCGCCCTTCCGCGGCGCTGCTCCAGGCTGGTGCGCGATGCCCACACCGTGGAGAAGCTCGTGAGGTTGTTGCGCGCTGTGAACAGCTTTATGTGTGCCAGGCACGTGTCCACCACGAACACCACGTCGTTGATCGTTATCGACGACTCCGCAATATTCGTCGCCAACACTATCTGCAGAAAGCAGTGAATTTTTTACAGTCAGCTCTCCTCTTGGTCAATCCTAGCAGCTAATAGAGTGTCAGTTTCGCTTTTATTCAAGCTTAAGGAAAAGCCCAAATCTCACCGAAAACTCAAGACGTGGTCAACATCGCCCTATAAAGAACACACCACCAAATTTACTACTCTTGTTGTAACAGTACTGTTGTACATATGAGAGGGATAATCCCTACCAGTTTCTTTTGATGAAATAGCTGTCAGCCTAGAGAACTGTGGTTCCAACTTGCACCCCTACATTTAAGTCAATTTTGAAGCTACCTATACGAATACATTGCTTGCAACTCGGAGTAAATGAAGAATATCAAACAAAGGTCGAAAACTTGCTCCAGATGGTGAACTAAGATGATCAGTTGAAATATCTATCACAATTGCGTTTAACGTACGTGGAGTGGAAATTTAATGGTAGTGGTGAGATTTAAATCGTTCTGTATTTTAGGGCGAAAGTACAGACGCTCTGTCGAATTGAATGCTAATAAAGAGACACCAGGACTAACCGATTAATGCCAATTACTAATGAACCCCAGTTAGCACCCTGAAAGGGTTGTAGCAGCCCTGAGAGGCTGTTATTACATTACAGCCAGAGAGTCATCCTGAGTCCTGCACATCCCCCTGATGGCGCCTTCGACTGCTTCTCATGCTAGGTTAGACCATCAAAAGCTCGGATACTGGACTGCATTGTCACGTCCCCACCTTCTCTTGTGCCATGTAAGTGGATATACCCGTAACAGGGTGGCAGAACAAGGAATGTTGTGCACTCATTGCACAACATGACATGATGAGGTTTATACGGATTACTCATTACCCTAATGAAAAGTTTAGTTTATGCGCTTTCTAAACCTCATGGAACATGACAGGTCTAACAAGCAGCAGGCACTTTTAGCGCCTCAACCAATTAGAGGGAATAATTTTTATCGTCTTTAAATTAAAAGTTTTTTCCTTTATAAAAGAAAGGAACTAATGACAAGAAGTTGAGCACGGTTTTACTCTCGTTGGGTCGATCGTGAGCAATAACACTTCAGGACTAAGTTGAAGTAAATACTTTCCTTTACTTGTGATAGAGAACTAGTGAGACCAAGTAGAATGACTGACAGCTAGGTCAAAAATGGATTTAATTAACTTATTTACCCAAAATAAAACGGAGACTTGAGTGCTTAGGAGCAAAGTCGATTAAAATGAAATTAGGAGAAGTACCTTTCGAACACCGGGCAGGGTGGATCTGAAGACCAGTCGCTGGTCCTCCTTGGGTACTTGGGAGTGCAGCGGGAGGATGAGGAAATCGTGGGGGTTTCCGAAGCGACGGTGTGCCAGGAGGTACCTCTTCAACGTGCTTATCGTGTTCCAGCCGGGCAGGAAAATTAGCACTGCGCCCCCGATGCCCATTTCGCAGATGTGCCTATCAGGGAGTGCATCTACGCCGTTTACAACGCAACCAAATTCAACTTCATCTTCTAACTTCTCACGAATTTACCAAACTCCTGGTTGGGTTCTTGTAGCGGAAATCGTAACTACAAGAAGTGACTTCGTATGATTCATTTTAATTAAAAAGAGACCTGAACTGGAATAGACATTCGAAAACACACCCTGCACACAACCGCGAGTTCTTGAGTTCTCATCGCACCCTTTAAGCATAAAGTGTCAATAAGGTAACCTTTCGAGGGTGAGGGGTTACTTATGGAAAATAAGAGAGCGAAAACTCACTCAAGGAGAGCACCAATGAGGGAGTAGGGGACCTCCTTCTCGGGTATGAGGCGCATGCTCTCTGCCACGAAGGGCGGGTAGTCGGGAGGACAGACGAGGTTGCAGTTCTCGTCCGCCTCCGTTGCCGCCGCGATCGCCTCGTCCTCGTCCGTCTGGTTACGCGACTTCTTCGCTCTCCGACTCAGCACCTCCGGCTGCTTCTCCGCCTCGTAGTGCGTCATCTTGATGCAGTCCTCCAGGTAGTAGGCTGCAAAGACAAAGTCCATTGCCACAGCCACGGATAGAGTCCTTCATTCCCCAAGTTCGTGCACCCTGCCTGTTTGACAAACTAGCACTTACGACATTGGCGCAGCTGAGAAAAACTTTTGCAGATATTAGCAACCTTTTCATAGATTTTAATATATGTTCTAAAAGCACTTCCCTGCACACAGATAGCCCAATCAAACGGCTCAATTCCACACCCACAGTAACCTATTATCTGGACGTGTTAGTGGATAATCCCATCAAAAATAACTCTGACTGCCTTAGAGTTTGTGAATGATGGGAATAGTTTCACACTGCTAAATCTAGGCCTAAGAACGTCAGAGGATCTGAAACATTTGTCAAATAGAGGAGTCAAGATGCGTGATTGAAGGCTTACTGGTAACTGGATGAGTCCTTCCCTCAAGTTCGACAGTGGCCACATTGTCAAAGTACTCCGTGAAGGTGCGTGTATCGATGGTGGCGGACATGAGGACCACACGCAGCTGCGGGTTGGCTCGAATGAGGTCGCGAAGGAGGATGAGCATGAAGTCGGTATTCACGTCACGTTCGTGGATATCGTCGACAACGATATGAGAGACTCCACGCAGGCCGCTCTCCAGTCGGCGACAGAGGTTGCCAACGGTGCAGAAGAGCACCGCGCCGTGCGCCCTCGGCAGAACCGCCTCGAAGCGCACAGCGTAACCCACCGAGACGCCCAGTGCCTCGCAGCGCTCGCTTGCCACTCGCTCCGCCAACGACACCGCCCCGATGCGGCGCTGCTGCGTCACCAGCACCGCACATTCTGCCCCTCGGCCTCTCGAGATAAAGTGGTCCAGGATGAACTGCGGGATCTGTGCAAACAAACAAAGCCTTAGCAGGCTCTCGCTTTCACCTCAGATAAGATCGCCAGCTTAAGCGGAAACTAACAACCCAATCCAGCTTCCCGCTCATTAATATAACGTCCTAGATCTCTCTAGGGCATATCCTTTAGTTCATTACCATGGAAACGGTGCGACCTAAAAATGAAAATCGTTAACCACATAGTGGTAAGTTCCACTAAAAGTCCATTGCTAAAACAGTCTCTCTCGCATAAATCAAATTAGCTTTGAGCACCATTTCAAGTATAAGCGCATGCAATTGCGATGAAAGCCTTCTTCTGTAAATTACAAATTTTCAAAAATTTATAATTACGGAGGTTGTTAACTATCGATTCTTCAAGGCAAAGCCTCAGCACTAGTACAGCAAAGTTTTTGAATGTACAACAAGCTGAAGGAAGGGGTGTACTAGCACTCACTTGTGTGGTTTTTCCGCACCCCGTCTCGCCCTTGATGAGGGTGACCTGGTGCCTCGTGATGGTCTCGAGAATCTGGTTCGTGTAGACGGCCACAGGCAGGCTGTTGCGCTCGTCTCGAATCAGTGCGTAGGCCGCGCTCTTCGTACACTCCTGGTACTGTTCGAGGTACATCCGGCTTAGCTGCGCCAGTGACATTAGCGCCTACACCGTGAGTAAAAAGAATTTTAGATGGCTCCTCAAAAATCCCATTCGGGGTCGCGGAGCTAACCAACAAGGAATTATGCTCAGTTGGTCTAAGATGGATTCTGTAGAAGCCAAATGACTTAGGCTTCTGACACGAGTCAACAGACTTCTTAATGTGTCAAGTAGTCCAAAGTCAGTCCCTTCAGTGAAAGGAATGCTATTATGCAACGCATCGTGTTGGCATAACCTACCTCGGGTCCCTCGTCAATATTGCAGCCAGTCCAGGGGCTCCAGTTTGGAATAGGCGGGCACCAGGCCATGAGCTGAGCGCCCTGTCGCGGAATCGTTCCAAAATCCACTACTTGGTAGGTCGCGATCATATTGAGTTCTTCTCCTTCCATCTCAGCGGCCTGAGGCGGTCTGGTGTTGGGCACCAGGTGCAGCTGCTCAAGTACTGCACCGAGTCGACTCTCGAGATCGGGTTGCAGGTGAACTTCTATGGGCGGCACCTACGCAAGAACAACGAGTTGGGGAATACGTAGTAGGTTATAAATGCTACTACTATCACCACAACCACCCACCTCCTCGGAGTGTTTTTTCCGGCGCTCGCCAGTATAGGCCTCAATCTCACCAATGTGGAAGAGCTGGCGCACTAGAGATAGGCAGCAGGCCCGCGATGCAACCGTCTTATTGGAGCCAGACTCACGCGCATACAGGATTTTGTTGGCCCGTGCGGCACGAACCGTGGCTTCGGCTAAAAAACTCCTGCGCGCACACCACACGCGAGGAGAAAGAGGACGCACAGGGTTTGATCTATGCTTTCAGACGAGTCACCCACTCTGTCGCGTACGCATGAGCAATAGTTACTAAAGAAGCAAGTCACACCTTCTCAATTACAAGGAAGAGTTACTCGATCCAAGAGAAAACGTTGGTAGAGCTAAAATGAGGGGGTTAAGCAGACATTCCATGGAAAAAGGACTGCTTATAGAGAGCCGATGAAAGGACTCACATGCACCTGTGCCTGCCTACTGCACTAATCACTAGGACCGATGACAATCAGTTCAATGAGAAAAAAGAGCCAATAAGCGAATAGCGTGGGGTGACTTGAGCAACTCACCTATTATGGTCAGGCCCGGTGCCTGTGTACTTCACCGACACGGGAGGTTGACGGGTGACTTGTAAGTATTCATTCAACCGCGCTTTTGAGTTCTCCATTGACCAGCCCCCATGAATGTCGGTTGTAAAATCCACTCCTTCCGCCTATAAAGGGATGCGAACAAGGAATCAAACATTTTTAGCCTTTGTACCTCCTCCAGTTTGACTTTGTCCATGATTCTGTTGATGTAGGAATCACTTGTGTCGTTTGCAGACCCTGCACCACCGACGCAACCAGGAGCTGGAGGGATTTGAGACGACGTTGAAGGCTGTATTGTGGAACGAGTAGGAGATTCAGAAGCCATGGAGTATTCCTCTTTCTAAGAGTGGAGTAACTAGCGGGAACTTTACCTCACCTTGATGACCGGAACATCAGCCTCCTTCAACAGACCTTCGCGGACTAGGAAGCTCGCGAAATCACGTGCAGCGTTTGTTTGGGCATCTTTCTTACTGGTGGAGTTGCCCACTCCAACGTAGTTAAACCCATTCACCCGGAGCTCACAAATGAACCGCCAGCGACCGCGGCCAGCAGAGCGCTGCTGAAAACTGTACTCTGGTACTTTACGGTGATTCTTGTGCAGCCATGTATACACGAAGGCCTTAATGCCCTCCAAGTCACTCATTTCGAAAGCTGAAATCAACATGAAAAAATTTTTTAGAAATGCTAGATCGCTGCAATATTTGCACGGCCTATTCAAAATAAAATATGGCTTACAACGCACCGAAAATAATAATAATGAGTAATCACAGTACTATGTAGTATTTCTTCAAATAGTTGGCAATCAATAATGAGCTAATTAAGTGAAATTAATTATTACAACAGTAAAATACAGAAACCCCATTAACATACATAAACTTTCACAGAGTTTCATGAGTCTGATTTATCGGTGGAGACTATGCAACATTTTTACCCAATTAAAAATTAAACGGATTCGATAAGCAAGCGGATAAGAAAATGAGTAGAATTAACCCAACATTATAACGCATAAAACAGCAATAGAGCCTGTTCATACATTTACCTGGACCGACGTCGACTAGCGCGTCAAAAAATGCACCGCTCGAAGTAGTGGCATAATTCGTTGGCACTATTTTCAAAAAATAATAATTTGCATACAATAATTGATAAGACTCATTTAATTAGTCGTATAAAGCTGAAATTGTGTTTTTTGGTGTTGAAGATCTACTTACCCATCTTGCTTTTCTAGAAGTGTAAGAAAAACTTGCCGAAAGTGCCTCTTTAATAAAGTTTCCAAAGGGATTTAATCATTTGCTTGGATTAACGAATCGACGTTCTATTTGCATTTAAACTGTCCATATTTCATAGGATAACTTCAGAATAATGATTTTATCAGCTCAGTCTCATGTATTTGTCTATACTAGCATAAATGTTTAATAGTAACATTTTATACCATTTTCACAGAAATGCTTGGCCCATATCCGAATTTTTCCACTGTTTAATTATTTTATCATTAAAAGTCACAAATTTAAATAACTTATGTTTTAACATGCTAAATGAGAACAATTTTTGCACGATGTATATTCGCGTTTTAACTTTGTAACCCATTGGAGAAAAATCGGGCATCTGGGGGCTTCACTTCCGTAACTGTTCATTGTTGGAAATGTTAAACTCAATATTTGGACGAACAATCCGAAAATTTTTTGGTACTCCATTCAACACACCGTGCCCAAGCTGCCAGTTTAGTACCGCATCTGTTCGGTGTTATCCACTTGTTCCCATTGTTCTCGATAAAACTGGTATTGGCGAGCGATCCTACGACATATACTCACGACTTCTAAAAGATAGGATTGTATGTCTTATGGGACCTGTTACTGACGAAATGTCTAGTCTCGTTTTAGCGCAGCTTCTGTTCCTGCAGTCCGAGGACAAACGTTCTCCTATCCATCTTTATATAAATACCCCAGGTGGCGTAGTAACATCAGGTCTTGCGATCTACGACACTATGCAGTACATTCGACCTCCAATTTACACATGGTGCATTGGCCAGGCCAGTAGCATGGGTTCACTTCTGCTTACGGCGGGCTCTCCAGGCTGTCGTTACGCCCTACCACATTCTCGAATTATGGTCCACCAGCCCTCAGGCTCCGCATATGGTCAGGCTAGCGATATCAAAATTCAGGCTGAGGAAATACTCAAGACGCGAAGAATCCTTAATGGTCTCTATGTTAAGCATACGAAGCAACCTCTAGAGGTGAGTTTGGACTTCACTGTGGTCTTTTTATGACTCCGATGGGTTGGTTTCCTCTGGCATACATCGTCCCAGTGAATCTTTCTTACCGATGCTGTTATTTTGAATTAAATGGTTCCAAAACCGCATGGATGTTTGAAAGGGCTCTTTTTATTCATGCAACGCTTTCGTTGGTGTTTTGAATGTCCTGTTCAGTTGAAAGCAATTTTGTTCTCATTTGTCTTTTAATAGCCGTTACGACGACACTACCGTTTGGTTAACCGTAATATTGGTTTATCTGGGATACCCGGTTTGGCATTTCAGGACACCGTAGCTTAAATGTAGACCACGATTTAGCTGCTCTAATTTTCTTGAAGCAAGTGATTCCCAAATGGTATGTCCGCCCTTATGGTCTTTTGTTGTTATTGAATTTAGGCGTACGTGGGTAGACTTAGACGACTAAACATATTTTTCTAAATTACCTCGATTCTGTTATTACCTTTGGTTGCCATTAGGTGGTCGAGAAGTGGATGGACCGTGACTTCTTCATGACCGCGCAAGAAGCAGCGCAACTTGGCCTGGTCGATAAGGTCGTGGAACCGACTGCGAGCCCAGCAGGGGAGGAAGGGACCAAGTGATCGCCCGTGGCAACCCCTGCTTTCCTGTACATACGTCCCAAAATCAGCTGCCGACTTCTCTCCTTCGTCCTTTGTATTTTTGCTTTGGTTGAATTAAATAGTTCTTGTGAAGATGTTCTCGTAATTCTGTGCATGGGTTCGATGCCACTTGTAGTACTTATTTGCATGTTCAACAAGCGAGTGATGACCTGGTTTGTGTGTGCTTGCTATGACTTGTATTCACTAGCATTGCTTCTTATTGTACTTTCAGGTATTACCTTGTGTGGGTTTATTAAATTGTACCTTGATAGCAGTGTTCCAGGGTTTCGCTCTCTAGTGGATTGATGGTTGGGAGGTTATTCAATGTAGCCTATAATCACTCTTTCTGTATGGTTCTAAGCACGTTTCTAAATGGTAGTTGATTTCTGTAGTGGTTCCTATCAATGAGCTACACGTGATCAACTAAACGTGCCCTGGAGCGTATGAACTGTCGTCAGACGTGAATGCCCTTGGACCTTGAGACTGATTTTCTGTGATATGAAGTTGGATTTGATGGACTTACCTCAAATTGTTAAAATACCCAGCAGTTCTACTTTAAGCAAGGTTTGCATTTCACGAGGTCGAGCCAAAAAAGTGTTCTAGTGTAGTCTTCACCCGCAAACCAACAAAAGGGATGACGATGCAGCGAATTCGCCCAATCAGCCGTAGCCAGGTGCATGTGCACACTTGTAGATGATGAACCAGCGCTGGAATATAGTCACTTTGTGTGTAGCAAAGGTCGTTTATGGGGAATGGTTTTCGCAGTCTGATTGGAGATCGGATTTGCACAGCTTATTTGAGGTCAAAGATGACTTTCTGGCGATTCCTTCATTAATCGGGTGAGGTGATACTTAGTAGGCGTTAAAACATTTTTTCGAGTTTAATAAGTCGGTTAATTTCATTCTGCACTTTGAATATACCAGAATATGGAAATCACTCAAGTCACATAAATTTCAATTTTGCTTTCAGATTCTAGTACTCAGGATAAACATCTTTTCTTAGGAAATTCTTCAGATAATTTATCAAGGATTAATTGTTATTTTCATCAATTGAAACGCCATTATTACTCAGTGTAATCGTTGAAATTTGCACGTTTTTATTATTTCGGTATTGATATTTGAGCAACCGATTTTCATCTTCCAAACTCGTTTCAAAAGCCTGAATTCTCCTCTCGATTCACGTGTACGTGTATCGGTAATTAAATTGAGAAAACCTGCAGAACTATTTCGTTTTTCGGTTATTTAAATCGTGCTCCAAAGTTAAATTCAGCTAATAAATAAAGTACTTTTACGATGACCAACGAGCCTGGCTCATAACAGTTATTTGGGTCGAGAAATCGTAACGAAAGTATTCCAGTTAATTGAGATATTAATCTAGTGATCATACACACTGGTTTCAATGGAATCAACTAAACTTGATTTCCGACTGAGGTCTTTACCTTCCCTCTATAACAATTTAAAACCAGGCTCCGTTTCCCAATGGACACAAATTTTAGAATTCTGCTTGATGAAACTGGAATCGAATAAGCAATATTTAATAAATTGGGTAGTAATATTCAAACCATCAATATACGGGTCACTTTATCGATATAACTTTTGAATAGAACAAATGGCGATGTTGAATAGTCGACGATATGATTTTTCCCTACAGTCTTCTGCGTACTTTTCGAGAATTAACAATATCCCATTTAAATTAATGATATGACACCTCTCGTCGTCAATATCTCTTGAATGTGTCTTTATAGCCTCTATAGTTGCATATATTCTACTCCGTACGTAGTTTAAGGTCCGACCTGCCCATTTTCTGACCTTTTCGCAGCTCTACGATGCACCAGAGCAGTCCAAAGCCGATGAGTCCCAGTGACACCCGGATTGAGGGCAATGGTGTGGGCGGTGCTGGCGGCACGCGCGGGGAGCACACGATGAGTTTGGTGGACAAACTGAACACCATGTCGCGGGTACGCCGGCGCAAGCAGGAGGCGGAGGCGCTGGTTTTCGAGGCCCGACAGGCCATGGAGGACCCCTTGCTGCCCATCACGCCCGAAATCGGACCCGTGGGCTACCAACTGGCCGAGGGGAGCGAGTGCTCCATGCTGGAACCGCATTCCAAGGTAGGAGGCTCTCATGCAATGCGAATAAGCTTCCAAGTGCTCAATAGGGCTCTGTCAGAGATTAGGCACATTCCTCTGTTCTAATCAAGCAACTATGCTCTGGGTAAATCCTACTGGAGGAAGGTGGTTAGTGTGTAACCCCTAGATTGATTGATTGTTTGATTGATATTATGACTCTTGTCAACTGCATTGTACTACATTGTACTTCCCATCAAACCGGAGATCTTGTTCCAGGTAGAAGTGTGACTATAATCGATTGATGAAATGCAAATCATTTGACTACTTTGTGTTTATTTGTCCCCTAATCAGTCATAAAATGAGGACATGTAAAGTTCTCAATTTTCATTCTTATTCCAATAAGTGTTAAATGAAAGATTGTCACTTACATATCAAATTCTTTTTTGATTTATTAAGCATCGCGATCATCTTACCCTATTACTGGGGTTGATGCACTTAATGTGCATACCGGACTCAAGGTTCGATTCGTAGGTCTATTGGCGATTTAATAACCTTATTCAATTATATGAGGTGGAATTGTTAAAATTAAGTCTATAACATTGAATAAAGTAATCCATGGTCTAATTTTCAAAAATCGGAGCATAAATACCACCAGAAATCATTTACACACCAAGAATTTCGTATTTTAGGGTGAATAATATATACTCCGGTGACCATTTAGGAACAGCCAGAGATCAAGGACCTGACTCAGATCCTGATCGAGTGGATCAATAAGGAACTGATTGATGATCGGATTCTGGTACGCGACATTGAAGCTGACCTCTACGACGGGCAGGTCCTGCAGAAGCTTCTGGAAAAGTTGACTGGTGCTTCGCTAAACCAGCCTGAACTAACTCAAACTGAAATGGGTCAGCGACAGAGACTCAAGGTATGTTTTTCCTGAGGAATTAGTAATGATTTTGCCCTATTTTTCTATCATTGTTCTCGACAGCGATTTCTTTTATAATATGGAAACTTTGAGATTTTCATCAACATTATTAATACTTGGGTAATGATAGTAATTCCCAAAGTTTTATGTTGAAAAAAACGTGGCTCAAGTAACTGATTATTCTTGTTTAAAATCTTGATTTTCAACCGTTCACTCTAGTATAATTAAACTAAAAGTGTACTCCTTTAATTGTAACATATTCAAATAGGTGAATTTGAAACACAAAGCTTCGTGTTTATTAACAATAGGCATAAAGTAAACATTATTTAGCTTATAGAGATTTTTCACTCTATTGGTTTGTTTAAAAGAATTGCAAGTCCGGAAATTTCGAAAGCCATTGGAATTAGAAAATAAATCTTAGTCGCTTTCCATCACTCAATCTTCCCTTTTATAATGGAAGGCGTTCAATTTTTTATTTGCAATCATTGTGCCTGAATGGTCTTCTATTAGCGCGAATCCGCACTTTTCCGCGTTTTCTTTTGTCGGAAAATCCTAGTTCTTGTTTAAATGCTCTTTGACTAGTAATTATCACTCTAAATTAAAACCATTGTACAAGTTCATGTAGTATCCGGATTTGGAATAGGGATATCAACATAATTTAGCTAGAGTTGATTGGTGATAAGCAGTTGGCAAGAATAATGTTCTGCTTAATTCGCATTTGTGCTTATAGTAAAGCGAAATATATAAAGAGTTACGAGTGCAAGATGGCTTAGTGTGTAATAGGCAGGCCATGGCGAGTGTAAATGTCTTTTCTGCCCACAGCTGGTGCTAGACGAGATAAGCAGTGTGCTGGGAGTGGGCGCGGCGTACGCAGCTCAGAACTGGCCGGTGGAGGCGGTGTTCGCGAAGGACCTGGTGGCGCTGCTGCGTCTGCTGGTAGCCTTGGCGCGCCGATTCGCGCCCGGCCTACGCCTTCCGCCGGGCTGCCAACTCACCCTCGTCGTCGTCCGCAAACTCAACGGCGTCCTCCAGCACCGCCGTCAGGTGGAGGTCATCACCGAGACGACTGATGCCACTGGTAGGCCTTGGCAGACACTGAGGGGCACCGGTTAGGAGGAGAGGCGATATCATTCGTCTTTGGCCTTTTCAGACGCCTCGATGGAGAGGGATGCAATCAGTGCCTTGGTTGACTGCGCTGTGCCTGAGAAACTAGAGGCCTTCCAACATGTCCTCCTCCAATTTGTCAATCAACATCTCGGCAAACTCAACATTGTTGTCACCAATCTACAGCAGCAGGTAACACCTAATCCAGGTTTTTCAAGAGCTGTCTTCTGTTAGAAAACAGTCCTTGTTACTAATTCCACTGAGGACATCCAGAGACTGAAATAACCTAAAATGTATGGCTTATACAGCTACAAACCACTAGGAGTCCAGTTGAACGACAGAGCGATAAGAGGGAGTACGGATTTATTTGGCTACACTAATTTCCGCCTTGCGTCAAGCTTGCAGATAGGCTCGGGAAAAAAGGTCCCATATCTGTAGCAATTGATCAGCATGTTCGATCTGCAATTTGATTTGCCTGCTTAATATGCCTGGCCTCAATGTTACTCCTCCAATCTTGATTGAAGGCTGCAAAGAGACCCCGAAGGCCAGATTATTGACTGTAGCTGTAGTCGTGGATGGACGAAACTTGAGTATCCGTCTTGAGGGGGTCATTTCCAGGTAACTTCCCTTTAAGATGGACTGCAGTGCTGTCGAGGACTGCTAGGAGTAGTAGCCTTTCCAAAGGTACAGATTCCGTGCTTCAACGGTGAATTTTGCACACGGGGATAAACAGAAAGTGGTTTCGTAGTGTATTCACGGCGTGGGTGAAGACACCGTCATCTTTGTTGCCAAACCTCCCCGCTTTTGCACGTTTTTATCTTTCTTTACCAAATCATGTTCATCTTGGCCATTGGGGAAGGGGAGGGGGCGGGGAGAAGGGCATTAATTCAGAAAGTCATCTAAATAATTATTGGCTTGTAATTAAGCCAAGTTATTATCGATTTAGTTAAGTTTTCACATCCGAATAGTGTTTTAATAAAAAGAGTTTGTCTGTAGGAAAATGCAGATTTCTTAATGGTGTATGTTTGGAATACCTTCGCCAAATTAAATGAAATGGGTGAAGCAGGTAGCTACTCTCAGATTCTTTTCCTAGATGAATCAGTTACTCAAGATAAAATGAAGTCTCAAAACCAGAGGGAGAAGGAGAGAAGACGTCCGGCCAGCGTGTTTATTGGAAAGGAGTTCAGGTGCTATAGTTTACTTGACCTGATTTGACGATAAGCAAACTTTGACAGTTATGATTAGGTGTTCGTAGATGGCCGTAGGGTCACTACAAGGACATGATTAAATAGGGGACAATGCTAAATGAGGAGGAGGAAGGCGGTCAGTCACTAAGATCTCGGCTCTGTGTACAATTTGAAGCAGAAAAGCTTTGTCGAAGCATTAAGTTAGAATCATAGCTACGAGACGGGAGGGGTGAAGCAGAAGAACCAAAAAGGTGTATACATTGGCGGGCAGTCTGAGTATGCGGTTATGAGGTTGGTGTCCCGCTGCTCGGCTTCTACCTATCAAAGCACTGACGAGCTAAACTTGAAAACATGATGAATATAAACCCGTTCCTGCACTCCTCAACCAAGGCCAGACACCGTAATGCAAGGGCATGGGCGTTCAACCGCCTAGGGCTGTTACATCATCCAAACACAATGAAATAAGTCGACGCCAAACGCTAAAAAAACCTCATGTTCAATAAAGGGATAAACTGGAGCTTGTTGCAGTTTAAATTAGGAAGGAAGTCGGAGCGATGAAGCAAACATTACCGCTTGATTGTTGTAGATACTAATTATTACGATTTCGTAGTTTATTTGCAGATGACAGGCTGTAAAGTGTCATCTATAGCATAATTCAATTCGGATTCAGATGGCAGGTGTGAAAAAATGCAGACTGTTCTGAGTGGGGTTTCGTTTTAATGCTCCTCGTGGACTTTCCAATTCAGTTGATACCGTTGGTTTTTGACGGTTGCCAATTCTGAAGGACGTCGCCATATTAAGGCATGAAAACCTGAAAGTATGTTGTGTCCCGTTTTTTCATGTAAATCGATGCCCTTATATTGATGGGATATTCATTTATTCGCCGTATAAATTACCTGAGAAGAACTACTGGCCTGAAGGGTCAGGTCCCTAAGTGGTGCCGTAGAAGTACTACTGAGAGGTTTGTTCGCTCCCCGAGAGTTGTTTGTTAGCGATAGTTGGCCTAGTCTCTAAAATCGCTCCAAAGCTGACTGAGAGAGGGATGAAATATCCACACCTATAGAGGCGGTTTGGGTAATTACAGCTGTCAAGTACCAACAAGGAACTAGAGCATTGGGTAAGCACAAACGAGTGTCAAATGGCCCTCCTCTCCCAGATGGACGACGGAGTGTACCTACTGCTTCTGATGGGGCTGCTGGGAGGTTACTTCATCCCCTTGCACCGCTACTACCTGGCACCGCGGACAGCCGAGCAAAAACTCGCGAACCTGCAGCTGGTCCATGAACTCATGCAGGAGGCCGAGGGCACTGACCCTGGGCCCGGCATCAGGCCCGACGACCTTCTCCGCCACGACCTCAAGGCCACCCTGCGCTTCCTCTACGCCCTCTACACGCGCTACAAGGATGCCCAGTAGAGCCACAGCCAGCACTCGCCGGTTCCCCCTCAACGCCGTTCGTCGTCCATACACCTAGTCTCTGTACTAGCGCCGCATTTCTTTTGGGTAAATAGAACTAACGGCTATTATAAGTGAACTTTATTAGTTGGATAATTGTCACAGTATGTTTCGGTAGGGCATTACCCATTTATAACCTTATTCGAATAGTAGCCCCTTTGTCCTTAATATGGAATCTCTCAGGAATGAATAACCTAAAGGATTCATTCTAGACATTAATCGACTTGAGATGAATATTGACTAATTGGGATTAGGCAAGAGTTATCTTCCACAAAATCGAAAAAATTTCGATGGACAGGAATAAGGCTGTGACCAAATAGTTGTAAGTTATTTCGTCAGTAAAGGAAGACAAATTGCATACCAAAAAGGTGCAGTTAATTTCAAAGACCAACTAGTGTACATAGAAACGCAAACACATTTACAAACACGATCAGAAGACAAAGTTGAGAAAGACAGCGAACCGGATGACAAACAAGCATTTTATCGACAGTTGCCTAAAATTAAAAAGACCAGATAACATATCATACTTGTAATTACAGTAAAAAGAGTCATCAATTAGCGCAAATTATAACTACCAAAACGAATTTGATTACTCAGTAGGTGAGAATTCGCCTTACTAATCCCACTACATTTCACTTGAGAAATCAAGTTCAGGTCATGGGTACAGTAAGAAACAAACTGAATACACATGCAGCCAAGTGGTTCAAACTTTTTTGAGCACAGATGCCAAAAGCTTTACATTCTATTATCAGAGAGTAAACACCCATCAGGGCTCCACGGTTAGAAACTGCCTAGTCCGGTCGTTCGCTCATAATGTGGAGACTCCTCGAGCCTCCCTAAAGTCATGCACCTACATCGGGAGAGGAGAATCAGTGGTTGTTTGAGTTGTGGAGGGGCGGGGCGGCCTTGTTCTTGGCTGCGGTGGTGCGGCCCGAGCGCTCGGAGGAGGCGTCGGTGAGGTGGTGGGCGGGTTTGTAGGTCACTCGGCCGTTCGCATCGACAGAGCGCAGCTCGGGGTTCGGATGCGTGTCCTCCATGCTCCCCAGCGAGGTGTACCTACAAAGGAGGACCAAATGCGCGCCAACACCCCTACTCTACGATCCCAGAACCACCGAATCAGATGATGGTCTTCTATAGAATTCCCAGCACCAGGCTGGAAAACTCGTACTCGAACCTGATCCGAGAAATAACAAACAGAAACCCCAGCTCGTGTACATCTCAAATTCGCCAAAGGGGAAAAAGCTCCGGCCAATGCTTGTCAGCCGGTACAGCTATGGCTCATAGGTTTTGACAGGACACCCTTCAGTACGGTCAACATGTAGTCACATGGCTCCTTCGAACAACCTGTACGAGATCATTCCCATTAGGTAAATGCTCATCCAACACTCGCTATCCACAAGCTTACCAGCTGCTATCGGCACTTTTGACTGCTCTCCCCTACTGGTCTGTCACCCTCACCACTTTCCTAGTTTACGAGTGCGACTCTTGTGTTTCTTCAATGTAAATAAACGATATGACGGCAATAACTACGTTTACACCTACAATTATACAGGTCAACATTTGCAAACCAATTTATCACGCGCACCAACAGTGTTTTTAACTAAAAAAGAGGCTTTGCGACCCAGTCATTAGTGCTAGAAATTAGAGCTGGAAGTAGCAGACTTTTTAATCAACCATCCACTAGCTTGAGTTTTGTTGATGAGAATGGAGCCGATTAAAACATACGCGTAATTTGAGCAAACATTACTACCTGAAGTAACTACATTTATGATCCATAGTAGTCACTAGAAATTTGGAAACTGACTTGTCCGTCTTCCATGAGAAGAATCTATCAACTCGAACTCTCACTGGTTAGTCCCATGAGTGATGCTACTAACCTACACTTGAATAGATAGGATAGGCAGATTAGCAATTACTGCAATTCTATGTCATTTTTATGTTAAAGGGGGAGGGAAAGAAGGAAAGGAAGCTTACCCGATATCGTAGAGGCTGCAGTAGGGCAAGCTGAGGGTGCGAATAAAGTGCCAGACGTCAGCGTATTCCCAGTGGAGGATCGAATGAATACGAGTGAACTTTGGCCACCCTGGATCTGTAGGCATCACTTCGGCCATGTTCTCTGCGAAAATACCAGACAGTCAGGTATTGCCTCAAGCACATATTAAAAAAGAGGTCTTGATAACTAATGGGTGTGAACGCCCAGTTATCCACCGAAGTGCATTCTTATTCAAGAAAGGTATTTACCGATCGATGCCCAAGTTTCTGTGACCTGAGAGCCCTGACAAAATCGGTGACTTACCGGTCCACGGGTCACCAAACCTGGTTCCAATAAAGACCACCTTGAGGTTGGGGAAGTCCTGCTTCAGTTTGGCCAGACAGACCTTAATGTGGCCGTCGTAGACGACGAGGCTCGAGCCAGCAGTCTGGCTGCCCGCTTTGCAGTGGTCCAAGCACGTCGAGGGGAAACGGTAGAAGAGAAGGGTGGACTGGACGAACGTCTCCACCTCGGGGAAGGGCGTCTGTGCGCGCACATAGAAGAGACGCGGATGACGCAGTTCGCTCGACTGCCTGTTCAACACCGCGAAGATCAGGTGCAGAATCACGGTACAGTCTTTGCCCCCGTTGAAACTGAGGATCACATCGTTCATACTGCCATTGAAAGCAGGAGATTGTTTTTAGCCGTGGCCTAATGCAACACACGCTTTCTAAGCGTGAAGAAAGCCTGTTTACTGACTAAATGGCACTAACAACTTTAACTGCACTCAAATATACAGCGAAAAGCATGATTCCCATCATGCCGATATAATACCGGAGGGTTTTTACTACCATTCGTAAGCGCAACAGGAAGTGAAGTCACAGCTAGATCACGAGGATTAGGGGGAGGAGTGTTGAAGGTGAGGCTGATCGGAAACAAGACGCAATCGACTCCTTATAAATTTACCAACTGTGAATCATCGTGTAAGCTTTCGTGGCACGAAAAGTGCTAACCGTAGGTGAATTCACAGCTAGCCAGTTCGAAATTCGTATCCTAGTTGCGTGATAACGCCGCTTACTCATACTGCTGGACTATCTGTTCAGTAAGCTCAATGGAGTGCTTCAGTTTTCGTCCGAATTCCGAATCCTCCTCCGCCAACTTGTAAACACGCTCGGCAGCGTTAGAGACTGGATCGGGCTCATAGTCAACTAGCTCTGGAAGAAATAAAACCAACGAGTTATGACTGCTTTATTGCAGACAAACACCGACTACAGCAGTCACCTACCATTACCCAGAAGCATTTTCAGAGCAGCCTCGGCCACTGTGATGGACTCCTTATCTTGTGATTCAAGGGAAATACGCACCTTGTAATACCTAGGAGCAAAAAATAATTAAAATCTGGATTACACGATAGCAGGTCTGTTTTGACAGCAGTGAAAGAGCTCACCGGTTATCTTGAACAGGATACGACCCAACTTGTATGCAATTTTTAAACTTCTCCGCAAAATCACTCAGCCGTTTTGACAAATACGTTTCCTCGGAGGAGCTGTAGAAGTTTTTGTCGAAGAAGTGGACATTAGGATCGCGGATGTAGGGCTGAAATTATGACAAAAAGCACATCAACATTTTCTATTCAAAAGTAAGATCGAACAGGAATCCCTTATGACCAACCCGGCTAGAGTTATTATTGTAGGGACAAGGAATGAAAGCTTTAGGGCCACGAGACGGCATCACCACGTGGGAAAATAAAGTGTGATCTAAACACCAGTTCAACTAATGAAATGGCAAGAAACGAACGTGGTCATTCCTAATTGGTTAATTGGGCCATAAAACCGAGGAAGCACTTTGTTACTGTCCATTAAACAATACATACACGTGAAAGCAAAGGAGAATTCCAAAAGGAATCGATTTCCCGCCACAAACTCTATACTCACCGTAATAGCCGATGGCAATTAAAGTTGAATCAGAGGGCCTCAATAATCTGTGGTAATACAGATAGCCCCACGTTACGCATACATACTTTTTGGTTTCACGATAGTGAAGTAAAGGAACAAGTAGTCGAATTGCATATGCAGTGGCTACTTAGTCATGAGTTAAAACATATTCTAGGTGAAGTAAAACTTAGGACCAATATATTCACTGGAAAAGCATAGTGGTATCGTCTACTTTTTGCATTAATAGGACTGTAATTAGGGTAGTATTGATGTTTGATATCTACTCAGTGAGTTTACAAGAATATCGGAAGAAAATTAGGTATTGCAAATACTTGCTTTACACAGTAGTGGGGAGTTATCGGGAGTTACGAGCTTGACAACAAAAGTAGAGAAAATAATGGATTGCACCAGAGATTCAGTGTTAGATAATGTAAAGAGGCCTATTTCTCCTAAAGGCGCCGTACAGAATCAAGTAGGATTAAGAGTGAGAAGAACTTACCACAGGCGTTTGTCGAATTTCCAGGTAAAAAATAGGTCATCTAACGGTTTCGTCAGCTTTTATATACAATAGCAAAATGGGCACATCATTTAGCGCTGAAAGTGCCATAATCAAGGGCTAACCACATCGGCAAAGTTCGTTGTCATGACATTAAGAACAAGCGGAAAAATGTAGCTGAAAAAGCTTCGTTTCATTATATCAACACCACCGTACCGGCAAATCATTCGATTATCAACGAAGTTTACTTATTGAACCAAGTCTTTAAGCATGAGTTTATTCTGTCCGAAGCACGATAAAGTTTACGAGCGGAAAACATAATCGAAAGAGTCTCCGATTAAATGCTCGATTCAACGGGAATTTTCGTGTGAAATTTGTGAACTGTCCGAGATAAAAACACTTAAACGCAAATTAACCAATTGACTACCGAAGGAAATGAAAATTTTTGTCGTCTTCAGATTTCTATAACGTTTGAATGTTCTAATCCAAAAACAATACATAAAAATCGAGGGTAAAGAGAATACCTTAATGAACTCAAAGCCCAGTCGGAAGAATGGAGGCAGACCAGGCAGAACAAAGACATTATGCACACTGAGAACAGGATATTTCGAGGGCAAACTTGTTTCTGGATCCCGACCGTAGATGAGCTTCGAGGAGGCGGGAACCCTAGCTAATTTTAAACGATGATCGTGTGGAGGCAGATCCTCTGCTTTGCATCCAAAAGCTGTTTCAACAAATTCCAGGAGATCCGGGTGCAAAACCAGGGAATCACCGAATGCCTCTGCCACAGCTAGAGAAGACAGAAATTACAGATTGCTTGTGTACACCCACCCTCAAAAGTAAGATCATCGTGGGTCGTCCCGATGCCACCAGAGGTGATGACAACATCGTAGTCCCTGCTAAACTTTTGAACCTCTTCAGAGATTACGCTGACAATATCTGGGATTATAGAGACACGCTTCAACTTTAGGCCGCATGATGGAGCTTGCTGGGCGACAAAAGCGAAATTTGTATCAACAACATCGCCGCGCAGGACTTCATCACCAATAACTGAACCTTTTTTGGAAGATTGGTAAATTTTTCATACCTATTACACCGAGAGATTTATTCAATTTCATCGTTGTTGTTGTGTTCAGATTTAAGAGAAAACCAAATAATTTGACACTACGAGGAAACATACCATAAATACGCATAGATGACCTACAGTAAATTAAATAACAGAGTATGAACGTGAAGTCATGCTTTGAAAAAGATCGACTCCAGGCATTTATATAGAGCATGGCGCTTTATTTTTTAACGATCAAAGTCCATGAAAATAAAAGGTACTGAACAGCACAATTAATTGGTACTACACTTAAGAACACATCAGCAAAGAACCCACCCACCCCCAGCCCTAGCTTTTGTGACGTTCGGAAACTCGCAAGACTGCGAAGGACATATATGTCATAAAACAATTCGACTAAATTTCTAACCAAACTGTTGGTTTTTACTTTATTAAGACATACGATTCAAAGAGACTAATAGAACTTATATTAAGGCCATCATTTATATCTTGGTTCTATCTCGATCTTTCTTCGAATTTTACATTACTATTCCCTATTCCCATAATCACCTTACGAAGAGTATCTGATATGAACCACCGATTAATTTGATAATTACATTGAAAACAATGATTTAGAAGTGGAAATTGAACAAGAGGACATAAGGCTTCTTATGTAATCTGTCAAGTACTATTCGTTAACCATCGAGTGCGAGGCGAGGTCTTTATGTCTATCAACCGCAGCGTTTGAAATACAATCTTTAAGCAACAGGTCAATACCACCTCCATTTTATGATTCCGATTCTTCTGTTAAATAAATTTTGCCTGTACTTGTTGACTAAACATAAGATGTCCTAATATATTTATTAGGTTGGTAAGGATCAGATGGGAAGTTTTCCTCTTTAAAAGTTATTTGTGCCCAATTTAATATCGATTAAATTTGAAACCACATTTATTGAAATTGCTGAAATAGCTTAGAAGGAAGATTATAGAAAAAATCCTGCTTCAATGAAATGTAGCTGTTGTTTTTACATTCTCATGATAGATTTTCCTAAAACTCACTCGAACATGGTGACTAAATACATGAATTTAGCCAGCGAAGAATCCATTCGCCTCACTGAAATGAGTTTTGGCACTTTTCACACCACTGAACAGGGCTGGCGCTTTCAAGCCATTCTAGACCAAACCTGGTAAATGTTGAAATTTAACTATGCTCACGTTATGCCATAACTAGTTTGCCATAAAATCTGGCGAACTAGTATATAGCTAGTGCAGAATGATAACTTGTCTCAACCCCTCCCACTCTTTCTTACCTGTCCTTCGACCTCAATCATTAACTACAACTGGTAATCCATATCAAGAGGCTTCGGTAAGAGAGGTATTTATCAAGAATCACAAGTCAACTTCACGATAACAAGGGCAAAATCCGCTTACATTTTTTTAAGTTCGTTATCAAACTTTAGTTTTCGCATTTGTGTTCATCCAATTGTGAATATGGAAGAATTGTTTCTCAACTCCAGCTCACCAGCATACTGACAATGCCTGTATCGACTTACACATTTTAGGGTTCGGAGGTACACAGTAGTAATGGCGTACTTAAACTGTTTGCTAAGTGTAAACCAACATCCGAAACACTAAGGTATAATAGGTCTAGTGCTTTAGCCCCATGAATATTGATTGCCCTTTTATTATTATCAGAGGGATACCAGAAAATATAGGAATAAAAACGCCGTTTCAAATTCAGAAACTCAATTCGAAAAGATTATCAACACACACTAATCGCTAAACTACAAACGGAGAGAGGCTTGGAGTTTTGAGTGGGTGGTGCGTTCAAGAGGGAAATAGAAAGCTAGTCTGTGGGCAAAAGACAGCAGAATTCAACGAAAGTGAATAGACATGATTGAACTCTCCAAATCAACGGGGTGGGGTGGATTTTGAGCAAAAGATCCATGCCAAGCAATCCCCGATGTTTATTTCCATTGACTCTTCATCTCGTCACTGTTGGCAATGAGAAGCGCCGCATTGCAGCCACCAATGATTGTCATCTCCATGTTTGAGGCCAGATTCTCCATTCCATTTGCGTAGATCAGACTGTCGGCAAGAGCAAACTTTCCGTATATGTTCTCCAGTTCCTCCTTTGTAGAGGAAGATTAATCAACACAGTGGAAAAGCACAGATGCATTGAGTAACATACTACTGAGCAGATGGTAAGTAATAGCTACAATCGACGAATAAGAGGCACGTATTTGTTTGGAATTGAATGTGACTAAGCCCGCCAAAGCTATCATCAATGGGAAATCGAGCAAGCATCACATACCTCTCTGACCACTTCAAAAGTTGGATAAGCAAACCAATGGGCAGAGTTGATGAGCCCATTGGCCAGCCCACCATCCGTCGTGTAGGCGGCAATCAGCTGCTTATCGGGCGAAGGACAGCGACTGGGCACCGAGAAGGCCGACCAGCACCCCACGGGACCTGCATCCTGCCTCGGCGCTGTGGACCACGCCCGACCCAGGTACTTGAACAGCGTGCTCGGCGTCTTTTCGTAGCCGGGCTCTGTTGGCAGCACCGTCACGCCCGTGGAACCCCCCTCTCTCACGCTCCCTTGGGGAAAAGATTAAGCGATTCGACAAGGCTAAGACTATGAAAAGAAGGGCATTAAGTGATACTGAAAGGGGGAGGGCTAGTGAAGGGCCCAAGCAGTCACGCGTGCTAAGAATTTGTGACGAGCCTCACCTACCGATCAGCACGCAGGTCGAACACACTGATCAGACGTTATAGTTCCTGCAAAATGCTGCATCACTGCATAGAAATAATAATGGCGCCTGGTTGGCGACATTGCCAATGAACGGAATGCACCCACATACGACCGGTTCCAGGCAACCTTGTTTGATACGATATCTATACAAACTTTTTTCGCATTTTTCCCCACGTGAGATAAAATTTAGGACTAACCAGTTTTTGCAAATAATCCAAGTTTCGATAGTACCATGAAATCGATACGTAATTGAAATACTTTAGTAGATAACCCGTTTATAGCAGCTGAGGGATTTGACAAGTCCAGATCGCCTTTGGAAGAGTTTCAAGGGAAATTTTAGTTTATTGGCAATTTGAGTGGCACGTACGGTGCCGCTAGTAGAGGAAAGGTTAACGCTGAGAGTTATCCACCTAACTAACGTCTCATTGGTTAACGCGTAGCATAAAATACCATGGGTAATGTTTGTCGATTACTTGTAGCTTCATCACAAAAGGAGTCACTGGAAAGTCTTAATGAGCGATTCCGATATCTAATACCGAATTAAAGGAAATCAACATGACCAAGTAGTTGTGTTCTTCTACAACCACATTTAATCGGCCCATTTTACAGGAACTCACAGCACACAAATCATGTAAGGCACCAGGTTCTTTGGTGCGTGGCTGATACCATTCCGCAACGATTCGAGTTAGGATGACTGATTTACAGGGTGTTCCCGATATGTTAAAGGTGTTCACTCACATTACTCTGCGTTTACAAGTCTACACTCGTCGTTACTCAACATACAAGCGACGATGAAGCGAATGGATGGCTGAAGCCCCCACTTGATTCATCATGGAAAAGAATTATTTGCATCACGGCGGTGATTCGAGCCGGCCACTCAAGTTCTCCCTGATCAGAGGTACAGATTCCCATGAAAACCTGCAGAAAAATGGGTAGGAGGGGCTAAGGTTGATTTCCGAAACGTTCGTGGAATCGCCGATCGCTGTAGTTAAAACTTACGTGATAACGAGGTTAGGCAATAGTAGGCCGAATGCATGGCAGCAGGATTCGGCCACATCTCAGGAAAAATCACAATTGCTTCTTAGCTAGCTTTTATCAGAACTGCACCATTTGCTAACGTTTGGCCCCCTTCAAACTCCCCATATCTTGGCTCTGTCGTCTGTCGACACTGCTAGAAACTCAAAAACCCACTTCACCTACACAAAGCCGTCTTTGAGTTCTTTCCCCACAGAGGGTGTGAAATTAGCTCGCACCGAACTGCAACTGCAATAGGCACTAACACAGGTTATTTTGAGTCAAATTCCTTACAATTCCATCGCCCTTTGAATTTCTTTTTAGTTTATCAAATTTCCTAGTCGCTACCCAACTTCCATATTTCCAGAACCGACTTTCAAATTCATTCCGACCAAGCTATTGAGAAAATAAACCACCAAGGGGCCGTAAAATATTAAACTGGCGTTCGCGGCATTGGAAACCTCTGACCAACCATGGGACTAAGTAACACATAAACTCACGAGAAGGCACCCCGAATTCTTCATAGTCGAGCTCGCCTCGGAAATGCGTGAAGTCTACTTCGAGATATTTCTGGTGGGGCATCTTCACAGACGTCTGCGGCAGCTCAGGGGCCTTGTCATGAATGGGGAAGGCGAGCACCACAAAGTCAAACTCCTCACTCTTCTCCACCCTCTCCTCCTTGTAAGTCAATCGATACCTGGGATGCCAGGAGAGCAATTTCGAGAGTACCATTCATTAAAAAGTGCTACGTAAGCCATTCATTCCAGTGTTATGAAATATCGACGTTGAATGGATAGTTAAACGTAATTTACTACTTACTTCCACCATACATCCCACCCTTATCAAGCTAAAGTGATTCCACACAAACATCATCTATTTTCTACAGTTCGTAGGGGAAATTATAATTACATCGAGGCACCTTGTGACTATTTATTCTGAAAATCTATCCAGGGAAAGTTGTTTTGGTCCATTGCCATTGACCAATGGCGACCTTCAAGCGAGAAATTCCAATGCAATAGGTAACCTTTGTGAAGACACCGCGTATGAGGCACGTTCTGTTAATACAGCGTCAATCTCCCACCAACTAGCTCGTTTGCAAGATCGCGCTTTCCTCACTACATCTAGATATTCAGCATTGGTTTCTTGTAGACAAGGCATAACGAACACGCGAACAGCAGCCTCGGACCGCTAGTGTATAGCAGTCCAGAGCAACTTCGCATATTCATGAGTTCGTCCCAAGCTCTCTTACGCCCTCAGTTGAAACAACTTCTACAATTATACTAAAAGTAATAAGAGCATGAGTATGAAGCTATTGACCCGATAACTTTGTAACTTGCCTTTACGCAAAAGCTACCGATCATTGCCTTTTTAAGATCCGATTGCTCACTACAGTTTCGATCCGTGGTTCGGTAGGCCTATTTACCCACCTTCTTTTGCTACCAGGAGTGATTTGGGTGACCGTGGTGTTCAAGTGGGGTTCTCGGGGAAGCCCCGGAGGATTGTCCTTAAGTGCGGCTTCGCTCAGCTTTTGAGCTAACTGCTCGTTTCCGCCCACGATCGAGTAGAGCTTAGTACCGAAGCCACTTGCCACCGTCATGCCTGAAGAAGTAAATAGCAAATTCTAAGGTAACATGACGACTTCAACCGATGTTAGCCGATAAATTCACACTCTAAGAGGCAATGAACCACTCTAATGTTTAAGAAACATCTTTCCACGCCTTTAGGCTATAAAAAAGAATGCGAAGGAACATTTCGAGCACTAATCTAACTTCAGTTATCGCAATTAAATTGCAACTTTGTTCCTGCAGATTGAACTCACCCTACTTGTAAGTTGACCGTGAGCTTATACGAAACCTACTCTGGGCTTCCGTTTCGTCATAACTCGACTATAACTGCAATTGTTTAGATTAACGGTCATCGATACAGCCTATCCAAAGTTTCGTCTCTAGAGTGAGAGGAGGGCGTCAGCGACTGACCAGCGAAGGCATGAATGTCCAGTCCAGAGCAGTAGCAGTTGGAAACCATGCCATAGACGAACTCTTGCCGAAATCGCTGTGACAGCCTGAGACGCCAGTGGAGCCAGTAGTCAAACTTCTTCGTCAGCATGTCCCGGAAATCCGCTGAGAGGTCTGACAACATACTCAAAGGCGAGTCATAAGCCTTACGGGCCTTCTGTGCATCGTAGATCCTACGGAGCAGAACAGCTGGTTAGCTGTGGATTCATAAACCCACCCTGAACATAAACTTGCCCTGAATTTACCTTTGATTCTACGGACTTGCAGTCAATTTTTTAATTGCCCTTCTGAATGTGCTTTTTAAACGCTAGACGGTCCAATTAATCATACAACACTTGTTATTGCGCGCCTTATCAAGATGACTTCCACACCACTCAGTAGTATGAACAACTCTATCACTTGAATGCAGAAGTCCCTTCTCTGGTGCCTTCACGAAGCAGACTAAGCAGAAAATGGATAATAACGATTTAGGTCAAGACGTATTATTAGCTTCGCTATCAGTTGCTCACACTAACTGATGCCAACGCGCTTTTTATTACAAGAAATAGTCTGCGATCCGAAGTCTGTTTGATACCCTACTAACTGAATTTTGTGAGATGGAGAGCGGTTTGAACAGTTTTGTCTAAGTCAGGTAGTGAAAGCGAAATTTCAGTGAAAAAAAGAAACAAGACTTCCAATACTAAAATAAAGGCCATTCTAATATCCAAAACAAATATTCCTCCATGAGCTCAAGAGAATCCTACTAGAGATTACACGTCCCGAAAGGCCCAACAATAGATGTATGAAAAGAATATAAACGCGACGGACTAATTGATCGAAATGTGAACTCCAACACCAAGTCACCTAGAAACACCAATCTAGAGAGGTGCGCTGCAATATTTTCAGCTCCGAATTTCTCCCATTCAAGTACTTATTGAAGGTTTCCACATGGTCAGCGATGGCCTTCCGGAAGCGAATGAGACTGAATCCGTAGCGTAAGGCGAAGCGCAGTCGGTTTATGTAGAGCGGACCCGCATCTGAGCTGAAAGCAGCGCCACGGAGGCGACCCGAGTAGAGCGAAAGGACCCCATCGCTAGGCGGGTGCGTCTGGGCCTTCAAACCTGTCGAGATCACACAAACAGGTTACTTGTTCACGCACTGGAGTCTGTCGCCAGAACAGGTTGTGAAAGGAGCATCCCGAGTCGCTGGGCTAAGCACTTACAACTTTTGATAAAACATATTTACCACACCAGATAGAAGTTTAATGATTAACAAATCGTTTGGAGCAGATTGCTATGCAGTTTGGGGTCCAATATTTATATTTAGGAAATCTGGTAACATGCAACAGACACCTTAGACTTTGGTTAACGAAAACGATTGTGTTGGATTCAAACCATCAAGAAACAGAAGGTACTGATCAGCCAATTACATAGATGAAGGCAAAATGACACAAAATGTAGCTAACTAGTGGCGTTCAATTCGAATAAAATTCACCTAGCACATAACGAAATAAAAGTTGAAATCAAATCACATGCTTAAAACATAGAGCAACTACGAGAGGAGTAAATATACCAAAAATCGAATGTTTGGCTATGAACGAACCGAATTGTTTAACGAAAGTGATCATGTATCTGTCATTGCCCGTGAAGATTGCACCTCCGGATTCGTATAATTCGGTACCTTCCTTAGCGCCAATAGAACGAACTCGACCACCAAGTCGATCAGATTTTTCAAAGATTTTAATTCCAACAGCGTTTCCGGCGAAATGACGAAGAAAATATGCAATAGAGCAGCCACCGAATCCTCCACCAACAATGGCTAAATGAAAAGATTCATCAAAGTACACGCAAGCATCCCAACAAACCAGAAAATACAACACAATAGTGACAATAATATAATAAAACCTTCGGAATCAAAGTGACTATTGATGTAAATAACTCACTTAGACTTACCAACACGTTTATCTTGATTCTGGCTGGATATCATATTTCATACCTGAAATGGGATGTGGGGAGAAGCATACTGAAGATCCATTAGTTAAATATCAGCATTAAAAAAGAATAACTCTGAAATACAAATTTTAACTGAGTTAATATGGAATTGCACGGAGAGAGTGCAACGGCAAAAACTCTAACAACGCACAGGCGCCCGATAGCCTTATCATACGTCCCCTATATAACTATAAGGGTCAACGATAAATAATTGCTAGAACTGGTGTTGAACTGTAACAGGGAAATATTTGTAATTTACGATAGACATTATGAAGGGTACCAGTTAGTCATTGAAATATAAATGCGAAGATAGCATATCCAAAAAGACCACACCAACTAGTTTCGAAACAAACTTTTAGAAAATATAGATTAGATACATACCAATATCATTGGCTTTATTCTGGGCCAAAAGTCTATAAATGTATGCCTAATATATTGCCGAAATAAGTGGGCGTTACAAATAAGGCTGCGCAAACTCAAAAATAAATAGGATTCGAATATTTAGGAGGATCATTATTATTTTTAATATGGCTGAAGACCCACTTGTTCGTTAACTTGGATTTTCAGTGACGCCTTGAGGAGGTTTATTGAAATGGACCAAAGCCAACTTCTTTTTAATTCATACATTTTTCGAATGTCAGCATTAAATACATTAGTGTTGTTAAGTAAAACGACATCTGTGTATTCTCCATAAGCTAACCCTTAAGGCCAGATTCCGCTTAATTGTTGAGAGTTTAGCCCGCGTTCTTTGTGCATAGGCAATGGCTAGGTGGGGTGAAGGTGACCCTCGGTGGATTGTTGAAGAAAGGGCTGACGCTAAAAACGTCAACAACTGGCATTGGGTTGAAAAAAATGCTGATCAATGGTCGGAAGACAAATTAAAGTCACTTTTGACAGGATTTAAAATCGACACTGAAAATTGTAGGTTATTTTTTATCTGCTTATCCGGTAGTTCGTGTCGAGATAACAAAAGTAAACAAGTGTGATGGTTATGCTTCTTTAAGCAATCGGAAGGCAAAGCTGGTAGCTCTGTATGACTGGAAGGTGGAGATGGAGTGGGAAGGTTTGTTTGTTTAATTTACATGTTTTTTAACGAATCCGTAGTATTTCTGACGTAAATTAACCTTCCAGGTAGTAAAAAAGGTCTGACACTGCCTGAGAACTGTACTGGGACCATTGAACTCAACAACCTAAGTGAGGAGAATAGTGCAGATGAACTTGAGTTCGATGTGTACTGCAAGTCGTCTAAATCAGAGGCATTGGAGGTGAAAGACTTCATCCGGAAGGAAGGTGTAAACTATCTGCGCAAGCAAGTCGGGATTTATATAATGGAGCTGACTGGAGGTAAATGTGTCTTAAACGAGCGCGCATAAGTTTTAGCTTATGCAAAGGACCTCATTTTGCCTACAAAGGACAAGAGGTCTGATTCTGTTCATGATAAAAATTTGGCTGATGCTATGAAGAAGTCGAATATTAGTTCTTCACAAATGGGTAATGTAATTGCCTACTCTGGCGATCAAAAGTATGAGAAACTCACGATTCTCGAGGATTTTATGTGCACTCCAGAAGACCTTTACCATGTGTTCGTTGCTCAAGAAGTAATTCATTCTCTTCAACTTCGTTTTTATGTACTCACAACGTTTGGGTGTCCTAACTTGTGGGTATCAATTCTTTAGTTGACTTCAATGTTCACAAGCGGTCCTGCTACCGTTGATGCGAAGGCCGGTGGAGATTATAGTATTTACGGTGGCAATGTACAGGGAAAATTTACGGAGCTGGTGAGTTCTGCTGTTATGGTTTTGTCATATCCAAATAAACCACCTAGGATTTTTAGTTTTCTGAAGATAAAACCTATAGCAAATCTTTTATGTTTTGCAGCAATAGTTGAAATTGGTACAAGGAAGTCTAAAAACGAAAATCATTAGATTGACAATGTAGTAAATTCGGTCAAATTACAGTCTGGAATTGCTGCGAGCCTTAACTTTGCGAAAATAGGTTACTTGTGGGTAGATAAGTTCAGCACACAAATGCTGGTGGGTTCGAACTGATTGACTTTCATTTTTTCGCGTAGGATGCGAACAAGCATATTCAGATGACGTGGCGCAAGAGCAATTGGCCGGTGGGTCACTTCAGTCAAGTAAAAATGGAGTTCAAGCGGACGGAGACTGGCACACGTTTGACGGTGACACAGAATGACGTGCCCTCCAACGACAAAGAGAGCACCCAGGAGGGCTGGAAGGCCCACTACTTCCGCCCCATTCAGCAAACCTTTGGCTTCGGTGGCAAGATCTTTTAATCACGCTCGTATTTCTCCAAACCCAGCACTTTGCCTCTCTGTTGGCTTTTTGTGTGTTGGTTGAGTGGATGATATGCCATTGGTTGTTGTTTGCAAAGCTTTTTCCATTTATTAACAAATTTGTAAAGAAGCCAGAATTATGACTTCTGGGGGAGGTATTCTGTGCCTATTTGTCTGGTGCAGTTGTACTTGTTCATCAGTTTCATCCCTATTTATGTTATGGTCTTGGTAAAATTAAGGTGAGTCAAGTTCGTTCCGACTCAATGAAACTAACATCTGCTCAAGTTTCGTGGATCTATGTTGTTTTTAATGTACAAATGGTTGCAGTAGACGGGAAAAGTAATTGGTTATGAATTTCGATAAGCTTCGTTTCTGTAGACTTCTATGTGCAATGGGAAACACGAACGATTGCTCATTGATGCTAATCTTCCATCGAGGCCAAAGCTTTACTGTTGTTAAAGTATGCACCCACGGGGGGCTCCTGCGAATGTAAGATCTGCAAGGAAGAACACTTAGTAGAATTGTCAGTATTAAAGCCAGGATGTTCCGAGTTAAGAAGTTTTTTCATCATTGGCAGTTTTGCTATGGTTATGTTCGTGGGGTTATCACAAGCAACTGCAAGGTTGGTGCTCTGTTGTCTCCTAAGAGGGCTCCAGCCAAAAGGTAACTGCGGCAGTGCGATAAGAGATTTGCCAATGGCATGTAGGTAGATAGATGAGGGAACCTAGTGGTGCCAAGAGACGCCGATATCGCGAATAGCAAGACAGGTTAGATAAGTCACATTTTAGTCCGGTGAGCCGATATTACAGCCCAACTCAACACCATATCTAGCTCATCGACCCTTCAGACGCCAAATGTAAACTGGTCTTAAGCTACCTTTGTTTTCAATAGTTAGCTTAACCAATGCACGAGTCCCTATTTCCTCATGTGTACTGAGCGGTACGCAGAGCATCTCTACTAGATGATAAACACGCTGAGATCCTCTTCTCCATTTCAAACGTACCATGGATACTAACATATGCATGCCTTCCTGAAGCATTAACTACATTTTCAAAACGAGAGTACCGGGAGCCCAAAGGGAAATCTAGGTTGCGAAAACAATGCCGCGCATATACAAGAGGGTCTTTCCATGTCTCGACCAAAGCTCCAGCTACAGTACATCAACAACGAGTCTCCCAACTCGGTCACTGGCCCCTAACCTTTAATTTGGTAGAAGCAACAAACAAATTCCAAAGAAATATTCCTGGGTATCGACTTTAGGTTGAATTAAGCATACAATATAAATATCCTATACACTAAATATTATATTTGTAATTTTTCTGCTGTAGAGCACACGCAGTACATAAGTGAGGGCTTGAGCCCTGTTAGAATGACCGGCATCTGCCCTAGGACATTCGATTAGTATTCCATCACAACTATTTTATTAGTTGAATGATTCCATTACAAAATCATCTTCATTCAATAAATCGCTCTGCTTTAGTTTGATTTTCTGATGGAAGGTTATGAAATCTTAGGTGTTCTCTGATACGTGAACATATCTAAACATATAAGATATATTTAAATTTCAGCTCTATCCCTTTAGAAAATGAAAAACATGGTTTTCATCATTCTCAGTTAGGCAATTTTTGGGTGCACAAATATGGGTCAAATTCAATAGCGGTATATCCATGCTGGTCAACCTAGAACTATTCGCTGCAAGTGAAATGTAGACAAAGATTTGATGATTAGCGGAAGAAGGATGGAAAATTGAGAACGAGTTGGAAGAAAACTAACAATGTAAACGGGGCTCACCATTATATGAATAAAGTACGTCTGTTATATTTTATTTATTATATAATTCAATTTGATCTTTTAATGCGACTACTAAACAGTTTGTCTTATATTAGCCGCCACATTATTATTCTAAATATTTCATTCTTTAGATAACAAGTACGACCCGAGAACTTTAGTCAAATTTCCTGCACTCAAAGTTTAATTTTCCCACAATTGCTCTTAGATAAGAAGACGTAAGATTATGGTTAAAATGTATATTAATCCTATACTAACCAAAACTATCTTGAAATGAAATAGCAGAATTTAAAGGGCTTGAACCGAATATAATGTTGAACTCATATAAGTGTTCCATGAAGATATGAACTGTAGTTCTTTATGAATGTCACTCGGAAAAACGGTGACACGGCTATTCTGAAGATTTCATCCCACATAAAAAACAGTAGGTAGATTTCCACAAAAAATACTTATTGAATGGCAAAAACGGCTTCTTAGAGACATGTCTATTATTATTAATAATTCTTCATAAGATGTGATGACCTACATAGTTTGCGAGCATTACGAGTAGCTAGGTTTCGTTTTGCACATGGTATGAAGGTTGAGGCGTGCTTATCTTATTTTTAAATAACCCTGAACTCCGAAATTTTAGAGCATTTAGTTTTTATTAGACGAATTCAATTAATTCGGGTATAGATGCATTACATATAGAACGTCAATACGTACACGGGGTGAGTTTTTCATCCAGGCTGACTCGAAGAAAATCGGATTTTCTTAGGTCTATGATTCAATTGCCGAGTCTTTCAGTGAGTCCCGTTATGCTCCCTGGCCTGGTGTGATGCGCTTCCTTAAAAGCCTCACGCCTGGGGCCTGGGGAGCTGATATTGGTTGTGGCAATGGCAAATACTCGGTAGCTATCGAGAAAGAAAAGCTTCCAATCTCACCCTTACTTGCATCAGATTCAAGTGTCCCCCTCCTTGATCTTGTTCGAAAACGCGGATTTGATTGTATTGCAGCCAACTTACTTTCCCTTCCCTATCGTCAGAACTCTTTAGACTACTTCATTTGCATAGCTGTGTTGCATCACTTAGCGACCGCACAACGTCGTCTTGAGGGACTTAAAGCAATGAGTGAGCTGCTGAAAGTGGGTGGAGTAGGTCTCATTCAAGTGTGGGCGAAGGATCAGAAGTGGAGTGGTGAAACAGCCACCTATGTTCAAAAAGTGGGTGAGGAGCCTGCTGCTCTCGTAGAAGCCTCTCCGATTCCCGGTGGTACTGTCCTTCCAGTGCAGAAACCTCGGACTCCATTTGTGGCCGCAGATGTTCTCCTGCCTTGGAATGCACCAAGGAAAACTGGTGCGTTCCTTTTGTCATTTGCATTGAGTCATGGTCTTAATTGTGTCTTTAAGTTTAAAGGCTAAATAACAATCGTATAATTAAAGCTGGGTATACTGCAGCTATCAGTGACCGTCTTCAGTACACCCTTTGCCATTTACCTGAGCTGAAAATCATTTAACATTCATAAATGCTTGCATACCAGATCCAATTTCCTTAATATGTTGTTTCGGCAGGTTCAAAACCAGAAGGCGACCAACGACATTCGAATTTGCGGTTCTACCACGTCTTTGAGACTGGCGAGTTAGAAAGTCTCATAGCCCAAGTCTCTAGTCTGGAACTGGTAGAATGCGTCTACGAACAGGGCAACTGGTCCGCCACGGTGCGCAAAATAGACTACTGTAGTCGGCCTTGAAAATCCCATCGATTTTGTTGTGTTCTTTGTAAGTGAAATACTGACTATTGCATCGAATATTCACGTCTTGAATACCTGCAGTTAAACGGGCTTCTAGAGGTTGAAGAGGTTAATCAATTCCCTCGCCGCTGTACCAGAAAACCGAACATGCTTTCAGACATTGATTTAATGTAAACTACTCTTTACGGTGTTGCAGGTCATCCGATACTGAGTGGCGAGCCTTTGAATAATCTCAACCTAGGTAAATTCGAGAACTTAAAAAACGTATAGTGTTAGTTGGTCAGTAGGCATTCAATTTCCAAACTGGAGGCCCTTTATTTTTCGAATGCATATAGACAAAGTGACTAATTTATTCCTTGTATAGTGACATAAAAGTAGATTGACTTGATCATTTATTTCAGAGTAGAGCTTAGACTTCACTAAACTGGGTGACTATAAAAAACTAGGCTACATGGAGGGGGTGGGTTCGCTATTCAGAGCTGACGTAGGGCGCGTCCGCGGTCTCCGGGAGACGGTGCTGGCGCCACTGGCGCTTCATGCGGTTCGCCGACACCGCGTTCTCCACCTCGGCGTCCATCATCGCCTCCGTCAGGACCCCGTCTTCGCTCGAAAAAGCCATCGCCTGCATCATGGAGAAACAAGACACCACAACATTACCCAACTCAAATTCAAAAACACCCCTCCACAACTATCTAAATTTGGCCTCTACTGCAGCCTTGAGAGAAGGAAATTCTCTAAACCATTTATTGCCGGTAAATTCGGACATGAAGTACCTGCCAACGTCCAACTCACTCATCGTTGTGACCATGTGAGACGGAGAGCCTATCAAGAACGCGGGACTGGTGAAGGAAATTAATCAAATTTTAAAGTTAAGTTTTCTGATAAAGGGTTTTAACAGCAGCTTGACTTCTTAAAGAAATTGTCATAGCGGAATCGCAAGTAGAGTACATAACACCTCCAGCCAGGAGAAATTTGTTTACCAACTTTGCTTTGAATTCCCATCCAATTCCCGTCAACCAAAAGAGCAACTCTGCAAAGCATTCATGTGAGGAGGTCTGGAGAGGGAGTTGACTCACATTCCAGGCGATGGCGATCTTGGAGAGCTCGCGGCCGGAAAGTCCCTCGGTGCGGGCGGCGACGTCACGACACTTGGCGGCGTAGTCGATACCGTCGGCAAGGCGGATGCGTTGGCGCTTGTCGAGCGAGGGTTGCAGAAGGTACTGGTCAAAGTACTGCCGCATAATGCGCTCGCGCTCCTTCAGACCCGGCAGCTTGAAGTACACCACCTCGTCCATCCGGTCGTTTATCGCCCAGTCAAACTGCTCCGGCTGGTTGCTCGCCAGCACTAACATAAACCTGCATTACAAAAACAGTAATGGCATTCATGGCTTCCACTCGCTCTTACTTGCAGCCATGCCTTTCTACAAGCACACCGGAGGAGGGGAATTATTATCAACGATGCACAATTACCAGACACAACTAAATTCTTCACGAAGATTCCTAGGTACGCCGTTGTTACAATGCATGTTGGATCACAAAGACCTCGAGAACTTTCCGCGCAGATGGCAAAGTAATTAAAAGGTACAACTTGCTTTTTGGACTGAGTTCCAGTTTGATAGAGAAAAGCGTTCAAAGTGGCACGCATTCCCTCGGAAATACGCTCCTGCTCCCGCTTCCGTAAAAAGGCATCCGCTTCGTCCACGAAAATGAGAACTCTAAAGTGAAAATCTATTAGTGGTAGGGACCATGTAAGCTACCACAGCTAAAAAATGTTGACAGTATAATCACTAGGGATGGGACTTGACATCGTGGACATATTACCAGTAGCATTCTGTAAAACTACTAAAAATGGCTCTCGACTTTGCAGTTACGGCGAGTAGTGTTAGGCTTGCATAAATGGTGACCAAAACACATATGAGGCCTGCAATTCAAGCAACGAAAAGCCGAACAACTTTTTAAATATTTGAGGAATTCAACGCAAGTCTCTTTAATCAACATTAAAAAGGTTGCACTTGCTTGAGCGAGTCAAATCAAGTCCTGCTAACCTATAGTCGAGAATCTACATATGAACAGAATTATGAAAAGTAGATGAACTAACCCCTTACGACTAGTTTTAGCCCAATCAAAGACCTTGTGAAGGGCAGTGACACCGTCAGCACCCATCGGAGCAATGTCACCGCCGGTAAGAATGGCGTAGTCCAAACCAGAGTGAGTTGCCAGACTCTAAACGGCATCGACAGGTTAGCAACACATACCTAGTAGAGAAAGCATTAAAATAGATTTTGGAATTAACGAACCTTTGCAAGCATCGTTTTGCCTGTTCCAGGAGGACCGGCCATTAGGACGTTTCGATAGAAACCCTTATTCGCCTTCGTGTGACGTGTTGCTAACGCTATATAACGCAAGCGGCCTTCGAGATTAGGCTTGAAGTACAAAAATATACATTAGATTATGCGTGTAAGGGTAGGTCCGAGAATTTAAAGACACTTACTTCAAGAACAATATCTTTTAGTGGATCACTGGGTCGTCGCAGAACCGTTTTGGCAGTCTGTAAGGCAATGTAGCAAGAAAACTAACAAACCTGGATAGGATGACGAAGAATATCCACGGCATTGAGACGAGAAGTTTCACGAACTAGTTTGGGTTTACCTATACGAGCCTCAATGCCACGAGCTGCAGCTCTGATCCCGAACTTAGACGCGTAAATGCCGCCGGCAAGGGCTGTCAGAGCACCAACTGCGGTGATGACCTTATTTCGGTCGTTCAAAAATGCATCTAAACCAGCTCCGAGAACAGAACCGGCCGTTTGAATAGATTGTAACACTGTTTCTCTGTGTTCCTTGGCCTCAATGCGAGATCTTTCGAGACGGATTTCACGGTTTTCGCGCTCAACCTGGGCTTCACCTCGAAGTCGAGCTTCGATTTGTTTAAGCTCGTTTTGGTGACGTAGGTTAGCCTCGTATTCGATTGTTTCTATTTATAACTTAATCGAAAATACTGAACGCCTTACGCCGTCTCATTGCTTCTTGTTTTTGTACGGATTCTTCTTGCTTCTTTAGAGTCTCTGCATGCATGCGAGCCTAGCAGATGGATAGGTATTTACATAACACCAATACCTGCTGTGCCATTTGATCCTCCTGACGCTTTCGGGCAAGCATATCCTGATAGTCAACACGCTGCTTTTGGATCCTTGCCTCTTCCTCTAAAGTTTTTCGTCGTTCCTCTTGTTTAATTCGATATTGCTGGCCTTTCATTTGTTCGATAGCAGCTTCGAATTCCTTTATTTTGGCCTGATGCTCAAGTTGCTGTGTATGCTCGTTCTGCCGAGCAAGTTCAAAAGCCTCCTTTGCATATTCTAGCGGTTTGAATTTGTTTAGGTGTTTACTTACTCGATTGTTCCAACTCTTTTGCCGCCTTTGCCGCTCTTTCTAGAGCAGCAGAATCGAATTGAAATGCTGACATTGCCTGTTCCAATTTTTTCTTGTCATCTTTATTTGGGGGCGGTGGTGGTGGTGCAGGCGAACCACCAAGGCCACTCAAGTCCGGGGGTGTTTGAGGTTTCGAATATCCAAAAAGCCAAGACATAATCCAGCCCCAAATTCACGTTTCCAGTCGTATATCGCGGCTTCAAGGTCGAGGTAGTAGAATTAGACATAAAATCGCCGAACAATTCTATTTGATAATTTACTTTGATACATAGGCAACGCTGTACCTTAAAAGTATATTCAAAAGAATCATTTTTCAACATTTGTTATAAGTGGTTTGGAGTCCCTGCCTTATTTTTTGTGATAATATTTTTTTGGCATTCATTAACATTATTATTTGATACCTTTTTTCATTAACATTTAATTAATTAAGCATCGTTAAAAGTCAAATAAATGAGATGAACATGAATGCCTAGTTGCATACGATTGCCGTATTTCGTTTGTCGATACATAATAAATTCAAAATAGAGAATGTCACAGTAAATTGTTGAGTGATGTGCATATGGAATCTCATAGTGTTTGGTCCAAATCACTTTTCTTCTTTTGTATCCATTCCCTTCTGCTTCCTGATCACACGAATCAATATTCTCTATTGTCTGGTTTCGGTACGCTGGCTATCGAAATGGAAACAATCCAATTTTCGATGCGAAGTTTGATATAATCTGCTTTTACAGCAATATTTAATAGTGCCTGAATTATTTTCTACAACTTTTTCCACTTTGAGAGATTCATACAATTTATGTACTATCGCTCTCATTCCTCTGCGTTTTTTCTTCATAATGACCTTGTTTTTAATCATGAACCATACGTAAGATGGAAGTGATAGAATTGAAAAAGAGAGTCCGGTCATAAAGGGTTTCGCTTTTGTCTCCGTTTTTATTCAACTTTCTAGAGCTACAATATTGTTATGCAAACAGATATAACTAGTAAGACTTTTGTGCGTCTTTGTAGAATTTCATTTTCAGTTGCAATAAAATGGTCCCTTGACGAATAATATGGCTCAAAAGTAATAAACTGCTATTTAAAGGTGCAATTCGGCATTTAGGTTAACGTAACAGATCTAATTTAATTAAATGGAAATGCGTGATTCAGGAATCGTACAAGCTGAGAATGATTAAACAAACTATTATGTCTTCAGGTTCCCTTCAGTATATTCTGGACATTTATTGGTCCTTTATCCGTAAAAAGGTGACAGCTCTAGCTTCTTGCCTTCTGTTTTGTTTAGAAATATCTATGCATTTCTGTTAATCCACAATAACCATCAGAATATTGCATACGCTTTTTTCGAACGTTAAATCTTGACAGGTGTAGACGAGTTAAGGGTTTGGCTTAATTTATTCAAATTTTTATTTTAAATCAACTAAGCCATTGTCCTTGAATGAATTCTGTTTATTTATTAGCTTCTATGTTATTGGTCAAATGACTGAAAATTCCCTACAGCTGGACTGATTTTTTTCTCAAATCCTCTGATAAACATTCGAGACCATTGCTCTAACCTTTTCAAAACCATCGGTGATTCGCAACTTCCTCCCTACACTAAATCACACTCGAATTTCCAAAAAACCGAAAATCTTCAGTCTGATGACAAGTCGTACGTTTGTTCTTGCGAATAGTCAATTATCTCTGTCCCCAAAATAAATTTTGTTAACTATTAAGTCGGTGTAAAACCTTCCCCGTTATTCATCAATTGCAGATATTGAACAAACCTCAACAACTTCATTGACTCCACTTGAAGCTTTTGTTTGAGTAGTCCCAGTAGACCAATGCTTTATAACTGCTTGACGACCCCCACTAACTGACAGGGGTCTATCGCACTACCTACCGGTTGGCTGGTACTGTCTTGCAGTTTTAGTGACTAACTAGGTAGCGAGGCTTTCCTTTTTTTTCATGTGCTTTGCATATATTTAGCAAGTATAGCTGATGTTGCATTTCGTTTATTTTTTTTTCGAATAGATGTTGCCAAAAGATCACGAAGCGGCACTGGATGAAGAGGAAGAAGCCCCATCTACGAGGATTCATACGGTAACTCATGGGCGATCAACTTTCCACCAATGTCAGTAACTCTGAAAAGCAGGGATTTTTTAGTAGTAGTGGACAAACCCGAGTAGGACCCTTCTGAGGTTGTTGATATGAGCAGGAGCTTCAAGACGTCCAAATAAACGTACCATGAAACAAGCTATACGCCAAATGAATCTACCACTTGGTTGTACACAGCCCGCGTAATTCAGCTAGATTTAATCAATCATTTCCAGCCACTATTTGAAGTTGCATTACTGACAAAACTACTCTAATGAGGGCACGAACAGAAAGCCGCGGTTGTGCAAGACTACATACCAAACAGATTCGGAATCAATAGCTAAACTGCAAATTCACTTACTAAATGCATTTAAGAAATAATAAGGGGTACAAAACAGCAATGCGGATTAATGGTATTCTAAGTTACATAGTGAGGAAAAGATTGGACAGTGAGATGATCACAATTGGGCGGAACGAGCCCGACCTTAGCGGATAGGCTGTGAGTAAGCGAGGACGGAGCTGTTGCTGCGCGAGGCCTCCAGACGCTTCTTCGCGCTGTCCACCTGGAAGCACTGCCAGATACGTAGGGTCTCATCAGCTCCGCAACTCGCTATCACCTCCTTGTCCGGTGAAGAGGCGATCGCCAACACGCGGCTCTTGTGCTCTGCGTCATAATGCACATTTCATCAATCGATGCACTAAAACCAGGCGCGAAAGCTGCCACCAACCATTGGCCAGGATAAAAAACGCCAGAGCAAGGGTGGATGAACATTAAGCAACATTTAACAATACCACTAAAGGGGACTTTGTGGTAGTGTAGGGAGTTTACACATAGACTTGACTCGGGGTTTTAGAGGAGGCTTACCGACAAGTTCTTTGACTTTTGTAATGCTCGGATACGACCAGATGCAGAGACTGCCGTTGCCATGACTCGAAATCAACTCACGATGCTCCTCATTCCAGATGATTCCTGAGACCTGCAAGGGGCATAAATGTGGAGATTTTATTTTAATTGCCAGGTTATTCGTCAACGGTTTGGAACAGGGGACGTTATGGAGCTGTTTTTAAGTGAATAGGGATCTAGACAGATGAATGCAAAGTGTGCTCATCAAAGTACTGAAAGTGAGCGGATAGCTTGCAAAAGGCGTGGCTTAGCAAACCAGAATCCATTTTCACCTGGGTTTTGACGTCGACCTTGCGGATGCAGGCGCCAGAGTAGACGTTCCAGAAGCGGAGATGATGGTCTCTGGTGCCGCCGCCGGAGGCGAGCAGGTTGGGCTTCCAGGGACACCAGGCGAGAGCCTTGACGGCGGCCGTGTGGTCCGTCAGCTCGTGCACCGGCTCCACCCCCGAGAGGCGGAAGGCCTCGTTTGCGTTGTAGATGCACACCAGGTTGTCGTTACCGCCGGACGCCAGGAAGCGATTGTCCAGTGACCACTGCAGGCCGCACACCTCCTGATAGAAGACAAAAAAACAAATCAGCATCAGCGTTGCACGTCTCACCATTATAGACAAATGGGAGTAGCAACGAAAATGTGTAGACCGTCTTCTGGATACTATTTTAAGGATAAATTCCGATATTGCTCTTATTTTGAGGGGAGGAATCAACAGAATCGATAAGGACTTTACCGAATAAATTGGGGATCACCAACTGTTACTACGGAATTCCCTAATGATCATTACAGTGCTTTGAAGTAATTGAAGAAGTGTTGAGTGAAGAATCCGATATAAACACAAGTACACTAATTAAGATATAAAAGAGGACCATTAGCGCAGAATTAAGGTGTTGGTGCAGCCAACTAACCTGAGTGTGTGTGTTAGAATAGCCGATTTGATGTTGAGCAATGCGAATGTCGTGATGACGGATTTCACCGGTTCGGGAACCGGAGGTGATGATATGTTCTCTCCATGCCAAAGCGGGTATACGAGAGGGGTCATTTTCAGTGGTGAGCATTGTCCGCTGGAGCATACCACTTTGCACGTCCCACAATTGCAAGCGCCCCATGCTCGTTCCAATAGCTATGATATTTCCATCAAGATTCGAAAATCGTACGCTGGTGATGTGCTCTTCTTCCAACCCAGCTGTCATGAGATGTTGGACCTCACCAGTACTTGCCTTCCAGATGTAGACCTCACGATCGAGGGCGATAGCAAGTGCATCGTTGTCGGACCAATCAAGAATACTCAAATAAAAATCGTCGAGCAAATTCGGGGCGTCCAACACATTCTCTGGTCGCTGAAGTGAGCAAATTTGAAATTAGTAGATAAATCGAGCCAGGACCGTAAGATGCCAATAACTCACGGAGGGAATATAGCGCTTCGACTGGATTGACTTGTTAACCTTACCAAGAATAGGTTCCTGGTCAGCGATTGTGGGGCGCTTATGAGTGAACTTCAGTATGCGATCCGAGGGCTTTGGCAATATAGAGGGGTCTGAAACACCAGTAGATGGAGCTAAATAAAATTGGGCACGCTCCATATCCGTGCCGCGACGTGAAGGGATAAATCGATCGCCATCGCCTTCAAAGGCTTTCATTTTACGATTGAAGTTCTGTGATACAAACGAATTTTCGAATCCCCCCGGTTGGTACTTTTTCTTGGGTGCTTGAGGTTTATTGAAGCTGGGAGAAATGCATAACAAGAGCAGAACCTACCTTTGGCTAATGGCATTATTTGACAATAGCAAAGGTGGAGCATTAATATTCAAGCTTTGGGAACTGTTAAGTGCTTTTGCTAGTGAACCGTCTCCGTTTTTAATATCATTTAAAGCACGTGCAAAAGATGAATGCATGATTTTACTAACTAGTAACGACAAACACAAACCCAAATGAGGAGCGACTTTTTTAAAATCTGACCTTTGTGACTTGCAATGGAGCAATAAAACACGATATCTTAAAGGAGCACTATTGCCGAACAGAGCTTCTGATAATTTTTAAAGTAAATATATTAATTTTGCAGTTAAAACTGATGGTAAAGTTGTAGAAATTTATCTGGATAGTACAATCATGCATAGTGGAAGAGGATGTCAAAACAAAAGGATATTCTCTGCATTATTGGATTCCAAATCTGCTTTTGAATGTATACAATACTAGCATTATATTTTTTCAATTTTTTATATTAATTAAGCATTTGCTTTCGCAATTGTAGCCTTTTTTCCTTACGAATTGGCCATAGATCAACTAATCCTGTTCGTTCAATGACATCTTATATTAGTTAGTGTTATTGACACGTCATTCCATGAGCTCTGATTATTTGCCAATATTTTTACGATATATTTAATTGAGTGGAAATGTTCGGTCTTGAACTTTAAAAGAATCAAATGCATTTGATTAGAGATGAATACGAATCCAGATATTAGTTTCAGTGTATTTCAATTTCCCGTTAAATGGTTATTTTCATGTGTATACGCTTTATTAACTTATCGAAATCGTTCAATGGCACGTTTTGGTAAACATTAATGAGATCAGGATAGCCAATACCTAGTCGTATTTTTCCCCGTTATCTCTTGTATATCGCTTTAATAAACGACATAGATTTTTTATGCGTTATATTGGAATTCGGTGCTAAAGGCCGAGGTATGACGAGATCGGGCTGACCCTTCTATATGATCATCCAACTATGAAATATATCAATCTCGGCTACAAGAATAGTTAAGGCAACTTTCTGCCCCTCGGATTAGATAGATTCATCTTTCATGGAGGCTTAGTATGAGGGAAGATGTCGAGGAAGCCTAATTGGAACGATCAGTCGTGTTTATGAATTTACTTCGAAATGAGACTATTCTTAATGATTATTTATGTTTTACATACATCAACTAAATAAGCTTCTTCATAAATTCAAAGTGGGATCTTTAATTACTTCTCCACAAATGAAAATCTGCAATATGTAATGCTACCCCATGAAGTATAAGGAGAGCTGATATTTAAGCAATTTCACTTATTTGTAAATAGCCTTAATATGTGCTTTCCAATCTCGTTTTATTTATTACCACATTTCAGTGTTCTTGGGCTATCGCAGATAGTCCGTAGAGCGATTAAATCTAGCGAGTTTCTCCAAAAGCGGCTGAAATTACCGCACACAGGGGAACCCGCTAGGTGAATAACAGACGAACTTTACAAGTGCATTTTACTATTTTAATGTACCTATCAACAGATCTCAAGCTTGGTTAAAAATGTGTCTTAAGAAGCATTACTTATCAGGCAAGATGCATCTGTAGTGGTTAGTGCCTACTACAATAATCTCCCAAACCAAGAGAGAGAGAACCACGTTAGCAGTGTGTACGAAGGTGTGTATTTGCACGTGTAAGTGTACACAGAACGGGAGTTGGTTGTATGGAACAGTTGCACGTCGATCTCGTATCAGCCACGCCGCACCAAGGAAGTGTGTTGTGTCGTGTCGTGTGCCGTGTGTTGTGTGTATCGTATATTTAGCACGCCGGTCGTTGCCTTATTTATAGTTAACTTCTTTCGGTTAAGGCTGACTCGTCGTTGATTGGTAGAGCGGATCCTTGGCTTGTTCTAATTGGGTAGCCGTAATTGCGTTGATAGACATGCGTGGGTCGTTCCTATTGGATGACGTAAATCAAGTTGATAAACGCGCTACACATCCCTCTGACGATTAGATTCTCCTATAGGTCTCATATGACTGCGTCACAGGTCCCCTTCCTTGTGAATGAAACACAGAGCTCACAATATAAGCATTCCGTTACAAAAAACACTTTTATGTATATTTAAATAAACAGCTACATCACGCATTGTCGATAAAGCCTTAAACCATAGTCTCTAATATGGAATGAGTTTGTAACTCAAGCGATTAACTTCAAGCAGATCCTCTGAGTACTTCCAGCTTCACGAGCGTGGTACGAGTTTCTGGGTGAATAATTTGCTATGAATAAAACTTCCATAAACACTTCTTACTACTACAAAGCCTTGGAGTAGTTTTAAGTACCTTGAATAACACCTTGGTTGAGAATTCTAAATAGCTTATGAATTTTTATAAATGGACATTTTGAGGAAACTTATTTAAGCGAAAGGCAAAGAACAGAACCCTGTAAGAAGTAAACATTCTTCTTTGGTCATCTGAGTCGAGACCTGTGCTCTGAAATCCCACAAATTTCCTTGAGGAACTAAAGCTGAGACCACGACTTCTAAATTATCCGCAGCCAATTAAAGGGTCATGAGAATGGGATCCACTACTGGGTATTTTCAATGCTCCATCTCCGTGCTCATCCACAATCTTCATTACGTGTGTACGGATACTCGCCAGTGCATGCTAATAAAACCCAAATACCGGTGGTGAACTAAAGCCAGTATTCATACTTCACAGATTATGCATTGCAAAGGAATACAAATTTTAAATCACTAGTTTTTCTCACTATCTTTAGGACTATAAACTAGGTATGACATTTTGATTGAAAATGGTAAATTAGAGCAATGATCACCCACATTGAAATGGATTTTGATAAACAGACTGCAAGCGTTTCATAGACTTCTCTCATCTCAATTAATTCTGTGAATTTTGCACAATTTTTTTCCAAATATGTAGGTACCAAAAAACCGAAAGTGGAGCTTAATAATGATTGGGTTCTAAAGCGGGACGAAGCACATTACTCAGGTACTCTTTTATATTATTATTATTATTATTATTATTATTATTATTATTATTTCGCTTTAGTCATTTCTTGGCTTCAATTTCGGAAAGGTGTAACTGAACTTACTACGAAAATAGCATGCATTTATATAATTTTTGCCTCGTTAAATCAACCAATCACCAATCTAAATACTAAATACCCGATAAATTCTTAGTTGGATTTACTGAAGACTTCAACGCCTAGGTAGAGTCAGAATACGGGATAGACTGTTGGTGCCTATATGACTCGACTTCAAATTAACCACAGTTTGGGCTGTTCTGACCCAGAGCTGCGCTAGTGTTACTAGGAGAGAACCTCCCAGAATGTCATCTAAAGTGCAATTTTGCTGTTGGAACGGTTTTTCGGACTCATGTAAGTTTGGGGATGGTATGGGTGTAAGATTAGTTCCTGTATCTGGTCTTTTACCGAACCCTTAAAGTTAGACCTGAGATGGGTGCATTGTTACACAGCTCCAAGATTCCAAAAGATTGGGAGTTAATTTCAAATCTCAAAAGCATTTGATGGAATGAAACTTCAAAATGAATGCCTAAGCGCACAATAATTTACCTTATATGCCGGTAGTTTATGTGACTTATAGCAAAACTCAGGTTCGTTATAAATCAGTTTAAAGCCGATTCATCCAAATGTCGTCATCAATCAGAGCGGTCGAACCAAAATAATGGTGAGCTTTCTTCATTAAATACAAGCATAAGGGCAATATCACCGTAAATATCATTGATCTGACAATATATTAGGAAGCATCATTATCTTCAACGAATTCGTCTATCTATTCGCCTATCTACAAATTGTATAATGTATCAAGGAGTGGTTGCCATCATCGACGTGCTACCGCCACCAAGCAAGACCTTTTTTCATTCCAGTAACAGTTAGTGTTCTGTTCATTTTGATAAACAGGCATGAATTCTTAGCGTAATCCACGGCGTCTTGCTTAGAAATCGAATATTCTTGCTTGGAATTCTCCTACCTGGCTGCATTGTAATTGTTTATTTGGAATCTCTTTGATATTTTTTCGAGCCCTCATTAATCTAGAGTCAATCTAACGAAGAATTCAAGATTACACATTGCCTGGTAAAAAATGTAAATGCAAGGCTGTTCTTTCCATGAAGCCTATCGAAGTTTGTGGCTTAAATCTGGAGCCCAAGAGGTCTGATGCAGCTTGAGCACACAAAATTGACTGAGAGATGCACGTTCAGAATCATCTTATTAGAATTTTGTGGATTAAAACTTGAATAAGCATGTAATAGTTACTCGTGGAAACGGCTAGCGCAGTAATTTACACCATAGAACTGCGTACACATGCCTCTGACCGAGCTCCGAACCCAGAAACGGCAGCGCTTCTGAGCTCGAGAGCGCACGCGAAATGCACAGTTCACTGGCTCACATGAGTGCGCATCGAAGGCGTCACAGTGAACTCCCCAGTCGGTGGCGTCACTTCCGAGCACTCTAGAGGGAGAGTTAACGGATGGCCGCAGTGAGTTCACTTTCCTCGTCCGCATACGACCCACATCCCTCTGTTGAATCAGGACGACTACCTTAATAGCTAGCTGGATCAACATCTTTACGAAACCTGGAGTACTAAATAAGAGGCATTAGAGACCAAGTCCTCCAGTCTACTGCATGACCCGGTCTACTCTTACCAGCCTATGTAATTACCTAGATTCTGTTATTTGCTTTAATGTACCCTTTTTTTCTTAGCTAAATGTCATAATGGGTAAAATGCGTGCAGCCTCCCCTCTCCCCAGCTACTGCAGATTTTGTTCCCCGGGATGTTCTGAGTGAATCTTTTGTTACCTCCTGTCTGTCTCAGCCTATCCTTCGGTAGCGGGTAGTTACAATTAGATTCCCTAGATGGATGCCTTACCACAGGTGCGATGACTCCCCAAAACCTAAGAGGCGGAACGTTTATTAGATCGGTGCGCCGTGTGTGTCAACCATATAACAACTTGGCTAAGCAGATCAGGATTAACATGTCCATGGGTAGCGGGGTGAAGATACTTTCAGGTCACCGTAGGGTTATTACACTTCCAAAGACCTCATTTTCTCATAGAATGAGCAATTTAATTAGCTTTTCTTTGAGATCTGATTTGGTCTATTTTCATAGGCTAAAGGTGACCTATTGCTAAATATGGAAATCGGCTAGGATATTCCAATAGTTTGTGCAGGTGGTTTAGGCTTTTACTGGTGTAGGCAATCTATTATTTATTTATTTATTTATTTAATCTGTTGGACATACATCATTTATGTGAATTGATCATTCATAGCATCACAGAAATGATTACATTTTATTATTCCTAACAGTATTCTAGAAATTGAAGTCAATGTTTTAAGACACAAGACCCGTGTAAAAATACCACTACAGTGATATGTTAAATGCATTTCACATTTCGTACGACTTTCGACAAATCAAATCTTTACCGTTATCCATTTTATTTTTAAACTGCATCTCCAGATTGAAATGCTCTAAATAATTTTTTCGTTTTTTTAAAAAGGTCTCTTTAAATTTAAATGATTACTTATATATCAAACACATTTTGGGATATTGAAAGTTCCTTGACTGTCATCTTCATGACAAAAGGGTGCACTACCATACATTTTCCAAGATGTCTTCATACTATCCTTTTTATTATTGTTTATCCCAGTAAACTAGTTCAAACTATCGGAATTGTGAGGCTATTTACCATTAATATATTTAAAATGAATTCTAATGAACTGCAAGTTAGTTTTTGTATACCGGGTAGATTTGGTCACATGAAACTAAATAAATAATATGATTTGTGCAATTGCCGCTGACTAGAGCAGAAATTATCTTCTATTATCTTCCAACCCCTTGTCACATGTGGTGGCACTTCAGTTACCAATTGTCCACTGGTTTTTCGACTCTACCACTTGGGCATGTGTATTAGCCCCAGAGATAGGCCAGTAGTAGCGTAATAACCCTACCTACGCAATTTTTTCATGGAGGACGCCAAAGTTCACGCAATGGAGTGCAGCAAAGAATGAACTTTAGGCGGATATTGCCAGTGTCATTTCGCTCGGAATTTTCTCAAAAACAAGAAATTTCGATCATTGAATTCCACTTGGTAAATAACTAACGTATCTGTATCTCAACCTCGGCTTTATCGTTGTTTTCAACAGCCTTCTCTGCACCTAGGAAGGATATGGGCAAGACTAAGCAGTCAAATTCATTGCGAGGAGGTTTGCCACGAATGTTAAAGGGAAGAGTATCGTGATCTATATCAACCGGTAACAGCTATTATCTTGATGATCAACCAGAAACCAATCTCAAGAATAGGTAGTAGCATCTATAAGCGCTTGTGTTACTCTGAGGAATAAAGAAGATACTATAAGCTTGTTTCTAGTGCCACATTTACCGATTTTCCGGCAAAACGAAACTTTCATGTCAGCTATTTTCTCAGTTATTATACTTCGATTATTCATTTAGTAATTAATCTCCATAGACGATTCTTGAAAGTAATGGGCCTTAAGCTTCACTACGGGTCTACTACTAATACGATTTTGCCATTTTGATTGCCATATATTTCCATCATTTCCTCACAAACTGACAAATATCATGAAAATAGTTGGTCTAAGCCTGTTCAGTGCATTATTTTTTTTCATTCACGATTTTCGGATAGTTTGAGAATGAACTTGAACCATAAATAGCGCTGCATATGGTGAAGGTTGAGAGCCTTGTTTAATGTCCACGTGTCAGGAGCTCTAGCAGAGATAAAAATTTGTCCATGTGCCGATCAAACAGAGCCATTCATCGCTAGAGAGGACTCATTTGGAGTCACCTAAGAGCCGATGATCAAAGAGCCTGTGACGCTGCATCAAAATTTAAGACGTTCATTTGCATATTTACCCACTTTGCCCGATGCCTTGTTTTGTGTGCACCTTGAGGATTGATTATATAAACCTCCCTCAATTTATCAGTGGACCACTTTTATGATTGGGAGCTACAATCGGATCGTAGAGAACCGTATTAGAAACTGCTGTAAGTATTGATTTTACACTTGGTAACTTTTCAGTCGATGTAAGTTCGATTTTATCTGCCCAGTAGTTTGCATTGATTTTCAGAAATATTTAAAGATACCTAATCCATTTTATTATATGCAATATTAGTCCTAACAAATTCCCAGTTCTATGAATATTTTAATACCGTTTTCTAGTTAATACATCACTATTGGAGCTATTTTAAAGTTAATGTATTTAATTTTGCAGTTGAACATGAGTTTTATTTTGCCACGAACGAGCCTTTGTTTTAATGCCCGAATTTAAAAAATGGTCACGAGATAATTTCACCTTGCCTAGTTTCAGATTCTGTTTGTTAGTTCGTTACTAAGACCTTCGAAAATGGCGTTTTTATGGCTAGACGGAGTAACATATGCCTTTTACTTGCTTGGAAGTGCTAATTACTTGTGATCTATGTAGAAACAACCAAATCTGCTCAACTATGTAATTTAAGAGAATTCCATATAAGAGGTGGTGGAGCTAATTTACACCACCTCACAAAACTTTCGTTCCCAGGTAGTTTGATGAATCTATTTTCGTAGAATTAATCAGCATCATTAAATTAAAAAATTCACCCTTTGGTAATTAGGTGACCAAAGGCCTTCTAGTTAACATTTGGGGTTGAGATGAATCAAACAGAAAACTACCTTTAGCATAGCGTTTTCTTCTAGTAAATTGAATTCGAATTACTAATCAGACTTTTAGACGCTCCAGTTCCGAATGCCCAATTTTGAGCCTGAAACATACGAGGCATCATTTTAGACGCTGCCCTAGAAAAAACTCCCTACCGTAGACTTCGAAGCGTAGTTATTGTTGTGTACTCTTTCGCCATTTCTCTCAAGGCTAATTGGATATGTTCTTCAAATTATCGGGACGCGATGGTGTTCATTTTTCTGCACTACTCATTTCCTTTAAGTGACTGCTTGGATTCGCTTCTCGTATGCTCTTCAGAAGTGTCCCCACTTCCGGAATTGTACTGTCTCAAATCCATGTTACAGACCTTTTACTAATTACACTGATCACACTCCAAAAGGAAATGGAGTCACTTCGGAAACCAGACTTAGTTTGTAGAATGTGATCACCCTCAGGAGTTCTATTTGAGCTGTGGTGTTTGTCCACTACAAAAAAGTGGTAAAATCTTTTCCCCAAACGATGGTTCTATTCACTAAGAGATTGTGAACACTGAACAGACAATTATTGAACTTGTTTTATCCATGCAATTACCATGCCTCATGCACTTTTGCATTTTGAGTAAGTAGAAGTAGTAGGTAAAGTTGTTAAGAACTTCAATTTCAAATGCACACTACCTATAATCAATTTAGAAAGGATTGACAATGAACTTCTAGGGACTAGATGAACATTCTGCTTGGAATCAATCTAACAATTGCTATAATCAACTGTAAATCGACTTAATTTCGCGATAATATTATGAAGTGACATCAGTTCAAAGAAATCGTGTAGAGCACAAGGTGTTTTTCCGACCTCAAATCAGGGTAGATAGCAAAGAGCGGAGTCTAAAAGGTTCGATAGAGGGTTCTATTTTCAGATATCTCGTATTACTTCCATTTCAATCCATTAAAAATAACCCAGTAGAGAAATTATGAAATCATTCATGGAGAAGACTCGATATCGATAGCCGTCCCTAACAGCTGGTGTTAGTATCTTCAGGTTTAATTAGAACTTCAAATTTCCGTTTTATATGCTTTGCTACGTGTTAGTTGTCATGTAAACCTCGTGAATTTTACAGCCAAACACAACTGATTGCGTCAGCATGAAACAGCTGATTGCTGTAGAGATTTTCCAAATAGCAACATTCGAAATCCAGAGTTTAACCGTGGGCATGCTTGATTTTTTGTCAATTATATCAAAGGAGCTTTTCAGCACTAGTGGCTCAAAGTAAGGCCCAGTTCTTTATGATCTTTTCGAACTACCTCCTAACCAACCATATTTCACAACTCTGCAATAAATCGCTTCTTCCCTCATAACAGTCTCTATTTACAATTGTTTGTGATGGTTCAGGATAAAGCAAGTACGTTTCCCTTTAAACAGACTAGGATGGGAGTGGATCTTCGAAAGTGGAACTCGGATGTAAAAATCGTCGTGGAAGATGAGTATGGAGAAAGGATGGAACTGCTCAGTAGTAGCGATGCTCTCCATATGAAGCGCGATCCCTTCATTCCCACAAATTCGGAATATGAAGGCAGGAAATACAGTAAGCAATTTAAACTCTACTGCCTCTGAAATCAGCATTGTTAGTTTGAATCCATTAAGTGTCTGTAATGACTATGTAGAAAGGCTGTCAAGTGATTCTAGAAACACACAAACACCGGGTAACGTTTAAGATAAAATTTTCAGTCTCTCGCTTCTACAAATTAAACGCATTAATAATGAAAGAGTCTAAGCATCTTTATCAATCCAATTTGGGCTAATTATCTGCATTTCAATAGCATTCTAAGCGTAAATGAAACTCGCCCATTTCAGTCGACCGTTTGAGTACTTTTAAATGTACAAATATTGATGCAAGTTTCAGCCGAAATGTTGAAATAATAATTCTTGATAACAATTTTTGTATAACCTGTTATTTAACCTATTAGTCCTAGTTAAGTAACTGCTAACCGATCTACCGGAGGAAATTATTTCAGAAGCAACAATTTTCTCTCATAGTTTTGGGTTCATGGGATAAATCAACCATTGATCATTAATTGGTGTTCCTATCAAAAGCCCATGAATTATTTGTGGTAAGAATTCTTGGTAACACTTGCTTACATGATTTACCCAGAGAAAAGTTTAATTTGTTTTTGTTTTTCATGAAATGCACAACATTTGTGTTGAATTTTCACTTTCCAGGAAGGGTGTAAGGCCTTACACCTAGAAATTTATTAGTATTTATGCCGCAAGCTGAGCCATCACCTTAAAAGTGTATTAAGTTTACACTGAAACCACTTAACGATTAAATAAACTACGTAAATACTATCTTTGTGCAGTTATATTGATTGAATTTGTAGGTTTTGAAGCTGTTATAGTGAGCACCCTTCGGTGTCTAAAGTGATAGGTTTAAATGCGACCATGTGTAAACCTTTATTTTTATAATTGAATGATAATGTAGGGGAGTCAGTGCTTGCCTCCTGGATGAGGACAGCTAACGAACGTCGAAAAAAGCTTCTCACCTTGATGGACGAATACAATCAACTCGTGATGGCAGTCAAACACGGTCAGAAAGCCTGGAAATCCTAATTCTTCTAGTTTATTCTGTCGCACTCCCACTGTTTCTGTAAACTCAATGTCACTAGTTTTTTTTTTATTCACAAACTAAAATATGCGTCTTCCCTAGTGGACAGGAGTTTTTTGTTAATCATAAATGGCAAATACGAAGTGAAATTAGATAAATTACCACTCCATTAGATAATATCTTTGGCTTTGTTGTCACTTGAATGTGAAACCGTATTTCCTGTGCCCACAAAATCAACCGTAGAAGAACATACAATTAGGTTTAAAGGCGTCTTATGGGCCCATTTCATGAGACCTGTTTTTCTCATGTTACAGAGTGACATCGATTACTTAGTTATCCAACCTTCTTCACATGATCAAAATGCATCAGTGAGATTTATTTTACACATTTGGTAGCTGTTAACAGTTTGTAGAAGTAGTGTGTCTCCACCTCTGCTCGTTTAAAGGCTACTTCTTTGAGAAAAGTGCCTAAATTCCTTAAAAATGGAGAACTCTGAAGTATTTAGTTCTAAGAAATCCTTGCCCTTTCTGTTTAGCACCCAAGGAAAGAAACACAAAGCTAAGCATAAAAACATTAAGCCGATTCGAAGTTTGAAAATCAGTATTTTGCACCTATCTTGTCTTCCGATAAAGCACAATGTTGCTCACGTCTCAGTGAGCGCGCATTCTTCTCTGAGTATCACACTGAAAACTTAGGTGGTCTCTTTTATGATGCAAGTTATCAACGAAAATGAGTTAGGAAACAATCTGCTCATTTATTGACCAATAAGACTTCAGCCCCTTTGATGTGTGATCATACCACATACATACATAGAATCCAAGAATTGTGGAGGTAAATATCCTCGCCAAATCTCGCAATTATTGCTACTTAAAAAAACAACATATAACTCGCTGAAGTAGCACATCCATGAACTTCGTATTCGCCATTTAATGTAAAGTTTTTCGAATGTACGTATACGTATTCATAAACTGTTCACAGAGCTTGGGTAAATATGTGCATTCGTAAAAAGTCTTGTGATTTTACAACCTGTGATAAATATAAATATTAGTTCCTCGGTAATATAACTGCAGTGATTGAAACAGCGACACTTTAAATTAGCTATGGATACCATAAAATTACATTAAATCTCCTCTTCTGCCGTTATCTGAAGCCTTGTCTATTCTCTTATTGATTTAATGTGCGTGGATACACATCTTTATCCGTATATTTCCGGCAGCAAGCCAGTTTGGAGATTTTGTTCAATAGCCATCGGTCAACCGAATTAATTGGAAACTACATATCATTAAATGCCGATAGTTCTGCAACTCTACTTGTCAATAGCCACAGTGGTGTTAGCTCCCAGTATGCATTCTGCTGATATGTATTCTTAAACAGCTGATGTGTTCGAGAAACCACAAGCAAACTCTGCGAAACTCTGTAATAATAAAAAACAGATCTAGAAACTAAAATTCGGCGAGGATAGGGTTAAAATAGGTTGAAAATACCGAAAACGACGTTGGTCAATTCAGGTGCTGAAACGGTGCAACAATACCATTCACACAGACCTCGAAAAGATTGCATACAACACAATTCATCTTTAAAATATGGAAACCAGTATTAACTAATACCCTCAATAGCTTCCTTTTAAACTTTAAAAACATTTTCCATCCCAACCAGTTTTGTAAAAACTTAGTTTTGCCCAAAGTACGTTTTTTTTCTGAGAGACACTTCAGCATATAATATAGTTTACGTTCAAATATAAATATTAGGGTCATTTCAATTGATCCAAAAGGTGAGTTGATCTATAGAATTTCAGTTGACGTCTCAGATTGTTTGCCGATAATTTTATCTTACCCTGATCTGCTTTGTGATTCTACATACACTTTTTTTTATAAATTGTTCCTAAGATTTAATTATCTGTTTCGTCAATGCTAACCCCTCCATAAATAATCGATAGTTGGCATAAATCTCTTAATGATGCCTAGAATCCAAAAGATGATGAATGTTTCGCCTCCATAAACCTGTGCTGCCATAAATCCCCTTTGGCTGATTACTTTATACGTTGCGTTTCGAAAGCTAAAATCTAGTTGGCAGATCCCAAAGCGACTAGGAATCCCCGTATTAATGCATCAGGTCATCCCATCTGTTCTGTCCGCTTTTGAATAGTTAAAGCAAGTGACGTAACGTTACATTTAACGAACCATTCAATCATCAATGTACTTTCCCTGATTACCGATGACTACTATCCATCTATTAACAAGATCATTAATGGCATTATTGGAAAATTCTTTTGGTTTTGATCCGAAAAACTCTCAAATGCCAGTTTCAACCTCTTCCTGCTGCCTTGAAATGTGATTTTGTAAGCTACAAAACAAGTGGTAGTCCGAAGAAGCATCAAGGTCGGGAGAATAAAGTGGGTGAGGAGGATTTTTCTCACAACCACGTTCTTCTTCGATCGTTTGCGGTGTGATTCTTGCTGTGTGAGGTCATGCTGCATTGCCCTGATGAAGCATCACCTCTTTGCGATTCACTAGAGCAGGTCCCTTTCCTCCTCAAAGCTTGGTTCAAACTCCACCTTAATTGCTGACAGTAGATTTGAGCAGTAATTGTTGCTGCATTAGAAGGTTACAATTGCAAGTGGATGATTCCTTGTCAATCTCATCAGAAAGTGCAAGTCAATGTATTCTGTCTGGAGAGTACTTTTGGATTTGATAGAAATGGAAATAAATCAGCTAGTACTATCCACAAAACACTGGCGAGATTTTTAAGAGGAGTGCTCTAAAATAAACACTTATTGCTCATATCATGGTTACATTAGATAACTTACTGTAGACGAGTTACTTTGAATTATCGATTTTTTAGTGTTAATAATAATATCAAGAGCTTTCTTGTTGCAAGCCATAATCTTCAAAATGGTTTTATTCTTCAGCTAAACCACGAAAACAAAAACGAGCCCTTCAGAGAGAACTTGCATCGCATACAATATTTCTGCATATAGATTGAGCTTTGATTCTGGCTCTATCATGTATTAAAGACGTGAACACCCCATGGCTGAGTTAGTACAAAACCTTTTAACAAACCTGAAACGCACTTCCTTGAGGCCTCGCATTTAACGGTAATAATGCTGTAACTGAGGATTTCTACGTCCTTTCTTCGTACTGAGTCAGTCTTTGGATTAAAACGAACATACTAGACGCTAATACCTTCGTTCTAGCCGAATAATTTGAAAAGCGAAGACCTTCTGGAATCCAGTATTGAACGATAGGGAAGACGTTAGCTAGTAGCATACCCCTCAGCTGATTGGTTTTCTGTTTCAACCAATGGCAGGCCTACTAGGGCCTGCATGCCAGTTTGGCTTACCGAAGTAGCCATAACACCCTGGAAGCTTACCTCCAGAATATTGATTTTTCTCATCTGAGAGGTCCAGTTTGGGATTATTAAATATGCCTTCAAGAGAGCAAATCTTATCCTCTTATAAATGGCACGGCACGGGATCTGCTTACAGTATAAATCGCATTTTGAAGTATTAAAACACTATTGTAATTGCATTTTTGGTTGTCAAAGGCTCATATGATGCAAATTTTATCCTCCATCCCCGATTTCGCAAGTCACTTAGGCATATTCAAGGAACACCTGATCCAGACAACAGGTGACCTTTATTTGGAATCTACCCTTAAGTTAAGCTTGAGTAATTTAGGGAGCTAATTTTAGCTTTGCCCATACCGATAGACAAGTAAACACCACCTTTAAGAGATAGAATGGCACTATCAAAGACATGGGTAAAGGGGCTTGTACAGATGAGTTGGGCCCTGTGTTATTGTGCTGACGTGTTTACCAACCAAACCAGTCTCGATATTGACATAAATAGCACTGTATCTATCGAATGAATCACACAAAGGAGATGTAGAGAGGTGGGTTTCCCAAGACTAATGGGACATTTAACTTGCTAAGCACCATATTAACCGATGCATAAAAAAATATAAACCCGGAGCCGACAGCGACTCTCCAGTTAATCGGACATGAGTGTCTCCGATGGATAGGAAGGAGCAAACAAGGAGCATCAAATGGATCAATACAAAAAATGGCCTGAGGATTTTTCAACATCGCTTCATGCAACCAGCACAGAGGCATTTTAGAGTGTTATTAAGCTTAACAATTTCCCTATTCACAGCACTGTTGAAGTTACCACCCCCGACTCCGGCCGAAATTCCATCAATGGTAACACGTACGGTAATTTTAAGTCTGTCTTTATTAATGCATTCCTGTCATAACAGTGATGCAGAAAAATACAAAACTAGAATATAACTACATGCTACGGTTGCTGTGACGTTTTATTGATTCGTGAAATGTGGGAGTTCAACGTTGAGGCAGAGTACCAAGTTGTGTATTGTGCTACTGAGCCAGATTGCATCCAATGTAGCCATTCTTTGGCAAGGTTGGGGTCACACACTTGGGTCAGGAGAAGAGTTCAGTGGGCCTGAACGTTTTCGGAAGCATCGGTGACGGTAGAATGTAAGTAAATAACACGGTGTACGGCAAAGGCGTTTTCAGAACTGCTGCTGATGCCATGCTGTTCAACATACTAAAACGAATACCATCAATAGTGAAGTAATACCTCCTTGAATTTTGAGAGATATTTGCATTTCAAATTCGTAGTCTGGGCATTCGTATCTTTACCGTTAGGTAGGACAAGAATCAATTGTGTGACTTCCATTGGAGTAATTTATTCCATTTATGATAATTAATAATGTGATTCTCATTAGTCATGGTAGTTATGCCAGATTGCTCTAAAAATTGTACATGCACCATGAAGCTAGTCTTAACTAAGCTCATGATTTCTTTTTAAACTACCATATTCTTGAGATTATATGAGAATACACACATACAACCAATGTAAATACGCAAAAACTTAATCACGAAATAATTTTTACTAACGATTAGTACACTTTAACACTAACCACTTTAACCCGTTTAAACCCTGTAATTGTCATTGTTGTATTCGATTTTCAAAGTCATAACTTCATGTTTCCTTAAGTAAATTCGTAGATTTGTAGATTCATTTGTGCTTTTAGAGGATTAAAATAACTAACAAGAGCTCGACTCACTAGATTAATATTCTTGCGAATTCCGACAACTGAACAGGAATACAAATTTAAACAGATTTAGAGGCCTCATCGCTATTGAGTCTTTCCATTTAACCCTGATGATGTTGGGCGATAGTCAGATTGTTTACGTCGCTACCATAGCTTTTTGTGCTTCCAGAGCATGTTAAGAAGACTTTTGCGTGCACATTGAAAGTAATCAATACACTTTAGGGTCAGGTATGTATGAACAAGAGGCACTTTGCGGGGGTCTGAGGCATAACCAGTGTTCGACCTTAAGTCATGCTGGCGCTTTAGTGGTGCTTTGTCTCGCACAGAGTGACTTTGTACTTGAGGCTAGCTATGCGCGTACGTTTAGACCTTGCTGAGTAATGCTGAATACGCGCAGCGTTAAGGCCATCTCCTCTTGTCTGTCGAGTTAAAAAGCAGGTACACGCAGTCAGAAGTGAGTCAGAACTTGATGGGGGACACCCTGGAAGTAAAATGTATTGAAAGGATAAACCTATACATCTTCAGCCTCAATCTAAAATCCTCCAAAATCATAAATCAAAATGAGGCTGTACACAACATACATTCAGCTATACATGCAACTAGCGGCTTATCGATTGGTAAGCATTTGCATATGGCAATAGGTGCCATTAGCAAATTTACAAGAACACTTTTTCGTGAGCCCAAATAATGCAAGGCAGTCTCGCCATTATCGACTGAAAATTCGTTCTAAAGGACAGCTAGCTTACTACAGTTATGTTCGCAGTGCAATCGGGCTCGGGTTATTGATCGTAAACCTCTCCAACCCCGGCCGGTCAAACGAGGCCACCCTCGATGCGAAAAGTCTATCGATTATGTGAAACAGGAGAAGGCTCACTACAGCGTGTTCCTCGTACTAATAAACTCTATACAAGAACAGTTTTGAGGATACGTGGTTTTCACCGTTAACTGGTCCATACAATTAAGTATTTATGCGTCTAGTGATGTTTAGATTCAGTGATAGGAAAATTTGGGAATCAGAATGGTCTCTAATGATTATATCTGGTAATCTATGTCCAAATTGTCTCAGGACTTTATTGTAGGGAAATATTCCATGTCTCTAGTAAGTTTAGAACCTAAACTTATTCATGGACTCTAAACGTATTGCTAAACAAAAACATCTTACATTTTACACTTATACCCCGATACCTGTCACTCCACGTGGGATTCGGTTAAAAGTCATTAACTAAGGTTGTGCCTGAAATCAGTGCATGGTCAACGCAGGTAATGATTCTTAGAGATTCTCTATAATAATAATAATAATTTCAACTTAAAATTACGATTGATAGAACATGCATGGGTTTAGACAGAAGTAAACAGGCAAACCTAGTCTTAAGGTGATAGAATGGTTAGCGAACAACCATCATGTCTAGTTTATTCCCACCTCAGCCTCCCATCTGTAATCGACAGGTAGTGAGAATTAACTTAGCAGTATTTTAATTAGCACAATGTATTGCCTAGTGAAGTACTGGAGGTAGTGTTGGCTATACAAACTGGCTCCAACATCATCGTGAAGAAAATCTAGAGGTCCTTTTCGGCACTTCATAGTGAGTCCTCTCTTTCTTTAATACCTTGGCTACTGTACATGTAATGTAATTTCCAATAAACCCAAATTGTGGTTAACTACCAGGTAGTTCAAGTGAATACACCAAATAGTATGTTCTAGTTAGGGCTTTGAAAAGTATAATCGTGGAATTAGGCGTCAAACTGAGGGTATTCTCACCACTATTCACAGAAACTAGCAATAAAAAACAACGTTAAGGTTTTTCAAAACAAGTAGCAATCCAAACGACCGATTAATCGGTCGGAAATAATAACAAGAAATAATGATTGAGTACTTCTGAATTCACGAAATAACCCAGCGGAACTTCAACTGAGAATTGTGGGCTTTAGGGCATTGAATAAACAATTTACTTTAACCCAAAGAAGTCTAAATACGCCTAAGTAACAAAATACTAAGTGACTCATCGGTTAGGAGAACGTTACACATCCTAAGCGCTTGCAATATACAAACTCGAAGTCTGAAGGCTTGTGCGGGATGGGTTTTACTTTAGGAGGATTAAGGTGGAGCTGTAGTAACTAATTAGGAAATCTGCATTCATGCATTTGTTCAAAATGGGCTGAAAACCATTAAGTTTATTAAGTCCACTAAATTAAGCATAAACGCTAGCTCGACAAGGAAACATTTGCATGCGAAAATGGAGAATTTTTGTGAAGTACTTTACAAGATTCTTTAAGCAAAGTCCACAGTTTCAGGACGTTGGGTGGAAATAGTGCTCAAAAGTTATTAAATTTTCTAAAGTGAGTGTGATACGTATGAAACTCCATGAGACCGAAATTCAACGAGCCCAAGTTAAGGTGGAATCGTTAATGAGAGGCTCTCAAAGGTATTCAAAAAATACAAAAGAAGATAGAAAAAGAAAGTAAAAATTAAGAAAAAAATTAAGCTTCACAGTAAATGATAAAAATTCAAATTTACAATATTCTTTATATTTTTTATTCTTGTCAGAATAAGAATGTTAAGACAAATAATTTTATCACCTTTTGGAGCCTCGTAATTTATTTGACCAATCAGAACACCCGCACTAGCCTAGGTTACTATATAAGGGCGACAAGGACAGGAACCGTGGCAGTTGGCAGAGTGGTGTGCGTGTCGTTGACTCTCCTGGCGTAGGGTCTGCTTTAACCTTGAACGCGGTCGCCATGACTATAATGTGTTTTGTTGTCGATAATAGTCCTTCAATGCAACAACGAACCTATCAGGGCACGACCTTGTTAGATTCAGCGAAGAAACTCGTCATTGAAATATACAAAGTAACTGTGTTCTCATTGGTTAACTCTTGGTAGCGTCGTGCAAATAGATGTCGTACGGAATGCTATTATTTGTTCACTTTGAATTCCTATCCCCATAATTTACGGGTTTGTTTTCGGAATCTTTACTGACACATTTTAGCTTTATCTAGTGCCACCAAATAATGGCGTCAATACTGACAATAATCTTCCTATTCTTTTCACTGCTCTCAGCAAAATTGATTGTGATGGTATGATTCCATTAGGTGACGGTGTTGCGTATGCAATGAAGCTGCTAAATATGTGTAGGATACCTATGGAGAATCCTGGGATGGTAAACGTTGATTTTATTTCACAATTTTTTAGGGCATGTTGCCGTCATCGACCCAAAATGCTAACGTGATAGCAATCACCCGTGATGGTGTTAAATTTGAACTAAATGAGCAGGTACATAGAATCGTTTTAATTAATTTGTTAGCTTGCAAAAGATTTTCCTGGTAGTGGATTGTATGTTGGATGGCACAGATGGGATTGCAGACTGCATTCTTTCATCATCAATACACCTGGTTTGGTGGAAAACTCGGTGGATATCTCCAAGAGGAGCTCATCACAAATTTCTTCTTACTGTGAAGAAACTGGTGGAGAAGCATTTACTCAACAAGATTCTCGGAACCTTGAACCGGTGCTGGAATTTCTTTTCGGGCAGTGCGCTCCAGGTGTTGTCGTAGATCTTGTAGAAACCTCAGGTAACGTACTTAATTGTGCTTACTTTCGTAGGTGCAAAAGAAACTTATGTAGGAAAACAGAAGCTTTACGTCAGAGACGGTTTCAAGTCAGCCTGCCAGTGGCCTATACCAGAAGGGTTTTTACCTCCGGATGAGCTTGTTTTTTCAAAATTGGTATGTACCAATTTTGTAAAATCATGTTCGTTAGCCTCCCCGGTTTTCAAATCCTCTTATTCACACGCATATGACCAAGGAACATCCCCCCAGATTCCCTGATGCCTTTCCTATCGACAGATACGAACTTTTGCGCTCCCCTTTTACGGAGAAGCTCGTAAAATCTGGTGACCCTTCTGTTATTTGGCCGTGCTATGTGCCAAGGAGCGGTCCATATAGAGATGCTCCATTTGGGTACCTAAGGCTTTCACCCGATCTTCAGGTTGTACACTTTTACGTTCTGCCTTACAGCTACTCCGATTTGTCTCTTCTGTTGGGTAAGCCTTCTCTTTTGCCTCTTATTGTTTTAGAGGAACTATCAAACGTAAACAGTGCTCACACAATGGCGGCTTGGAATATGAAATTTAAGGAATATCTTAAAAACATACCTCGTTATTACTATGAGGTAGGTTATCTCACAGTCTATTCCCGTTTGAAGCCCATCAACAAAGCGTTTGAAAGACTCGGTGTACCGAATGTTGTTCCTCTGGACGAACTTAGCCATCTGGTACCGTATCAGTTCAGAGTGGATATGCAGCGTCTGTCCCAAAGTACCGGAGTCAAAATTGATGAATTTTTCCATTCTAAAATTGGAAGGTCGGAAGCTAGTGGGGTCGTTTGGGTAGGTGCTACTTTGCTTTACTTTTCTGGCCCTGACAGCTTTACTTGACCGATTGTTATCATCTGCTTCCAGATTCCAATGCAGCCAATGCCCTTAAAACTGACTGACATCCGAGCCTTTGGTTCAGTGCCTAAGCCATCTGGGCAAATGCTTTATGAATATTCAGGGAAAATCCCGCGTGAGAGACTAAGAGAAATGCTGCCGAAGCTCTGCGACAACTTGACTGCGATTCTCGATGGTTTGGGTCGGCCTATGGACAACGAGGATGTTTTGAACCAGGCGATTACAGAGATGAGTAATTATAATACCTATAAATACGCGCAGCCACGGATTAAGCCACTACGCAGTTTGATACAGTCCTCAGAGCGCATGGACGTGTTTGGTAGCCCTTATCGTCGTAAATCCAATTCTGAATTTCTGGTTGATGAGGTTTTTGAAAACTTGGGTTATTCGGGTCCCTCGCCTGGTCACCTCTCGCAACGGCGTCGTTCTATTAAAGAGAAGAACAGGGGTCCTATCTCTCCTCATGCTAAGGTTTGCATTCCAAGGCATTCGGGTAGTTCCTGCTCTTCCCTTTCCACCTCACCTAACAGACCAGTTCCTTGTGAGTTTGCGTGCATATTATTAATTTCATTTGTTTCTAGCTCCTTGCGTTGTTCCTATGGAACAAGAGACAACGCCGAACAATAATCCGCCCCCTGTATGCTTTCAGAATAATATCGAAGGAAATGGCTCCAATGAAAGCAGTTGTATTATATTGAATAGTGCCGTTGTTGACGACTTGATTGCTATTGTACGAAGCTCACAAATAGGTATGTCTGTCTTGAGCACATTGATGTATTTATGTCGTCTAGATGGGGGAAAGGTTTTTGAAATCCTCAACAAGCTTGCGGGAAGTCCTCAGCAAAAGTGCGATTGTGTTTCTTTCGTGATGGATGAGGTGCGACGATTCAAACAAATGAAATTGTACAATTTACTGGACGAATGGCGTTGCTTCATTGTGGCTTCGGCAGGTGTAAAATTTAAAAAATCTGCTTTCAAAGCCAAAGGTCTCATAAATGGTTTTCCCGTGGGAAAAACCACTCGGCTCGTCAATGGAACAAAGTGAATGTCTGTGTATGCCAAGGGCTACCGTTTTGTAAATACTGCACATAGCTGTAAATAGTGTACAAATGCGATAGAGCGAGCTTTACGCAAGACCAATGATTATAAATACAGTCTTTTATACGGTTGATGTTCAAATTTTGTACTGTGATCGCTTATTGGTTACTTCTCCGCTTTTGCTAGTCATTGTTCAACGTGCTGTCTGTGTACTTTAGGTGAGACCATTTCGTTTGGTTAGATACAATGGTACTCCTTGGTTGTGAATCCTCGTTTCCAATGCCCCTCCATGCCTCGGGGCCACTGAAGGAATCCCAAAAGTCTTGGCTTCTAGAGGTGTTTCATGGCCAATGGAAAAATCTGACAGACTTTCGGAACTCCGCAGCTGTAGAGTTTAAGTCTTCCCAAGATTTACTATATATCCATCAAGGTGAAATGGTTACAGTGCGGTATAGTTCAAGTGTTTCTTCGGGAGCAACAAGCAGATGCAAATGGATAAAAATTGGTCCCTCATTACCGCGGTATGTTGGGACTGGAGAAATGACGTCATGTCACGCTGTTCTTGTGACGTCTTCAAGCGGCTACGTTTTCGGTCACCTAGATGGCAGTTGCGAAGGTCGGTTGACCGAACAGTTTTTCCAGACGGTGACTCAGTTCTTTGAAGATGACGACGTCCTGGATGTTCACGTTGTTGGAGGTTTCCAGGACGATAGGAACTATTCAATGGGTCTATCTTGGCAAATAATCAGTCAACTTATCTCTTCCGAACGCACTTTTGATTTAAAGACTCTGTGTACGTGGTACTTAAATGATAGTATTGTGCAAAAGAATGGGTCGATTATACATATGCCAACCGTTCGAGCTGTAGTTTTTGACTGTCAAAGCGGTGCACTCGAACCAGCATCCTTCTCTTTGGATGCACAGGGCCCTCTAAATGTCCTCCGCCACGCCTACACATGGTCCAATCTCTCAAGAAGACAAATGCACAACGTCTGGGATCCTAATTTAAACCGCTTGGTGCTGAAGCCTTTCATAGTATTCGAGCCGAGAACAATGACCGCCTTCGCCTACATATCAAAATGTTTAACTGACAAGGAATTGGAGATCTTCTCAACAACTCCGTTGCAGGAAATTGAACAATTCTATCAGCTGCTCAGAGAAGTTAGTGCTCTTGTCATTGACTTGACCAAATATCGGATTGACTTATTTTCTGAAGGGAATCTGGAACTTGCATTGGATGAGGTCACCAAAAATTGGTCTCCTGTGAATTCCCAAACAGTGCGAGCTGTCAAATATCCTCGTACGAGTCTAAAGTCGAGTTCATGACGCAACATCTGCGTGTTTGTTGTCATTATTGCCCTCACCTCTCACCGGCGGTTCTAGCTCACTTTGGTGGCAACTATATTTCTCCCAAATCATAAAGTACGGAACCTACAGCCACTACTTCCATGGCCTTTTGTGATGTACCCGTTTATTTGCCTATAATAGCGCTGCTTTGCTAATTGTTTCGAGATAAAACGCCATCTACCACATTCTATTAACAGCGTGACCCATTCTTGTTCCACCGTAATTGCACAGGCTTATGCCGTATTCCTAGTGACTGCTAAACGGAAGCTTGAGCCCAGGTATGACTTCCGTTCACGGTGTTATCGACTCCTTAGGACCTGCCAGAACAGATGTGTTTCATTGCTCTATTGATATTGTCGATAGAGAGGGCATCACCTGCGGTCAGCAGCACTTCGTCACGCGGTTCACTAACTTTGGATAGTACCAGTCTTCGTGTCGAGGGGAAATAGTTTCCTTAGCATAATTATCATACGATAACAATCCCATAGTGGCAGCAGTCACCTCGCTAGAAACAATACATCAAGTGTCTTAATCTTGTCAGTTAGACCTTAGGTAGTTGGCGAACGACGTTCGGTCGTGTACCTGCTGCGATTACGGATGACGAGCGCCCACCACACAGCGCAAGTTCCTCTCCACGTTGTGTGTTTACTCAACTGCCACGAAAGGGTAGAATAAACAGGAAAAGCGTGTATTGCAGCAACAAAAATTAAACCAACTGTCGTTCTTTAGTAAACTCGCGCACATCTTGTGTGTGGTGTAAAAGGGGGGGTTGGTGGTGGCCTCGGTAACGATACGTGAGGGGCCACAGTCCAGCTACATTCCAGAACAAAGTTGATTGTGGTGATGGTTGGGGTGGAAGACTGAATCATTTTCGCCATTAGAATTAGTCGCGTCGTCATGATTGTCCGCTTTAACGCTGTTATGTACACAATGGGTTGGGAGGAGTCAGGGGCCTAGTTCAGAAGGGCGCATTCAGGATGCGCAAAAGCAGTAGTGAGACTGTAACGAGGGAGCTGCTCTTGCCAGAGGATATTCGACTGCCAGCATTACCGCTGCGCATAGACCCACCTCGGTGAGGTGGGAAATCGATGAGAAAGAGCTTGGAGTCGGGCACGCGCGTGTCCTTTCCAGGCTGGAGCTCGGGCACGGGCAGCCAGATGTCCGGCGGCAACTCCCGCAGTGGGGGCATAGGCGTCTGCTTCGACTGGGGAGGCTGGGCGGTGGTCCCAGACACCGAAGGGGGCTTCTCGTAGGATGTGTCTGGCGAATGGGGCTGCTGCGGGTGCATTCCAACGTAATCGGGCACTAATAAGCGAACAAACATTTTGAAGACGGAGGTCAAAATGATACGAATAACAACGCCCTTCTATTACCGATTTGAAGCTCTTTTAGCAGTCTTCGTGGGTTGCATTTACACTCCACCACTTATTTATGATACCTTCAAGCTAATTCGCAAGATTAACTACTTATGTAATAGCAACTTAATTGCCTCGTGTTGGTACTTCATATTTTATCCGAGGTCCCCTAATGGTTGAACACTATAGTAATCAAACACAGTGGACCTCTAATCATCCCACTGAGTTATTGATTTTAGCAGCAATTACCAACTATTTTGCTATCTTGAATCAGTGCATTTTGTTTTCGACACAATGACTAATTCTATAAACGAGGCTATGCTGAGAAAAACATTATGTTTAACGTTCCCTACTAGTCAAGGAATATGATAATGACGATATTTTCCAATTTGAAAAATCAGCCACCATAAAAAATCATTCAAACATTAAAATAGTAATGAAATTGATGGATTTTGGACAAGATCACTTTCCGAAAGTGGCCATTTCCTTCAAGAGACTACCAGCCTCAAGGCATAGTAGAGTATCACACGTACTTCCGAAATCGGGTCGTCTTCCATGAGTTGGGTCCCTGTCTTCTCCCCGGCCATATGCGACGCCATCCGGCAGCTGGGGTGAGGGGTGTTGAGGCGGCAGCGGCGGTGGCTCCATCTCGCCATCCCCGATGCGCGGAGGCATCATTCCGCTGCCCCGCTCGTCCTCCAGATCACCGCCTGACCAATGGGGCGGCGGAGGCGGCACCTCCTGATAGGGCGACAAGGCTGGCGATTGTCCAACACCTCCGGGCATACAGCGGGGGTCCATACCGCTACCATCGGCACCCGGAGAACAGTCTGGCGGCATTCTACCATGGTCTGGCGGCAGCGGAGGCTCAAAAGGTGAGGATCCGGTACCGGGACCTACTTCCGCAACCGGACCGCCGCTGGGGTAGTAGCCACTCTCCTTGAGCACAGAAAAAGGAATTGTGAAATTGGAAGTGACAACTTCACCAGCAGAGTGCAGAGACTCATACCTGTGTGTCAAATGTTCCAGAAGACTGCTGTGGATGCGTGTCCCAAGGTTTTGGTTGACGTCCGTCCTGCCCACCTAGGGAGGGCGGTGGCCCAGCTGCTGGTTGTTCAAAGTCCTCGTCATCGAATCCGCCCACCGAGGGAGGTGGAGGTTGCGGCAGCGACAGGCTCTCATTCTTCCCTCTCGGTGTCCCAGTTGTACCGCCCGTCACCGGCTGCGGTGTTGTGGTAGTCTCCGGTGACGTCATAACGACGGCCGGTGTGCTGGTAGTAGTGGTGGTCGTTGTAGTGGTAGTGGTGGTGGTAGCAGTAGTAGTGGCAGTTGTGCTGGTCGTAGTGGTGGTTTCAGGCACTACAGGTTGAGGGTAAAGAGGTTGCACCCCAGGTGGAGGAATACCCTCATTTCCACTGCCCTGTTGCTGGTCGGGATAGCCAGCAGGTGGCCACTGGGGATGGCTGTAGGGCGGTGGCGCCGGCTGGGGACTTTGGGGCTGAGGCGCCCAGGGATTGGCCGATTGTTGAGGTGGTGGAGTTGGCACATGAAGTTGGTCCCAGGTGTCACCACCACCACCGGGCGTTTCCCCAAAACCACTGGCCTCCTCGGTGTCCCCACGGCCGGGCGGACCCATCCAGGGTTGGTTGGGGGCGCCGAACTCGGGCTGCTGGGGCTGCGATGGTGGGTACATAGGCGAATGCGGTGCCTGCGGTTGCGCAGGTTGTTGCGGTGCCTGGGCCGGAAGCTGGGGACCTCCCATGCCCCCTTCCGAGGAGGAGGAGGAGGAATCGTAACCGCTACCCCCGCCGCCCTCCATATCCATGTGGTTCAGAAACTGTGAAGTAAAGGTGGGCCATAAATACTAAATCGTTTTAGACTTGCGCTCAGATGATGAGCCGAACTTAAAGTAGTCGAATATACGAGTACCCGGGCAGACGGGTAAGAGATGAAAAGTGGGGAATTTTCAAACTGATTACAAAGAGTAAGCAGGTAGTTTAAGTCCTACAGAACAAAATTGATCAGTTTATCGGCATAGACCTTCCTTCCTTCCTTTTCGATTGTTAGAAATACAGAATATACTGACGCGAATCTAACCCGGAAGATCCCTGGAGTGCTATCATTAATCACGACTAAAAGCAGTTGAATCCACCTTTCCGTACATCTGGTTCGCCTACTTAGTCTGGGTGCATTGTTGATTTATCTAGTTTATTGGTAGTTATTAGCGTAGAATACAAAGAATACTCAACCGGATGCTTTCCTTAAGCCATTACTTACACCCTTCCCACTTTATTTCATTGTTTTTTTCCGAAATATCAAGTTAGTAATAGGCCTTCCTCTTGTATAAACTAATCATGCAATGAGAAATATAAAAAGAATGGAGGGTTAGCTAAAGAAGCATTCCATTCTATTTTGAGCTACTTATTCACGGAAAAGCCCCAGATTTTTAACGAAACACTATGAGATCCTCCGTCGACATAACAATGAATTTTGAATTAGCATTAATGCGTGAAGTCGACAACGGTGACTACCCTCACTCTGGTTCTCTGATTTTAATGATCACCCGTAACTAGTCTACTTTTAACAAATCAGTAGCGCACAAAATGCTGCAGAAAGCAGTTTACCATTCCTCCGGCACCTGCGGACGGCACCTGGTACCTGTTCCCAGCGGGACTATACGGATCCTGGCCTTGAGGCGCCCTATACATAGTGTTGCTACTGGCACTGCTACCCCCCGTGCGCCAGGGGTCGAGCGACCTCGCGCCCTGTTGCGGCTGCTGCTGCTGCTGCTGTTGCGGTTGACCGAACAAGCCAGCTGGTGCACCGCCGCCGAGCATCAGGGAGGGTGGCGGCGGCTGGGCCTGCATGAGCAGACTGGGAGTACTGCCCGACGAGGAAGAGGCATTGCGGAGCTTCGCCTCAGCCAGCACGCGGGCTCCTAACTCAAAGGCCTCGGGGTCCCCGTCGCCCTGCGAGTTCATCGACTCCAGACGTCCGCTCAAAGTGGCCAAGTCGGAGACTGCCGAGGTGTAGCGCCGGCTTTGGGCTGTCCTGAAAGGATCCATGTATGCGTTAGAATAAGACAACGTTGTGCTCTATCCCAGCTAATATCCAACGATCATCCAACTTCAAGGTTTGTATCAAGTCTCACTTTAGCGTTTTACATGAGAGCGCTGGGAAGTTACTCACTGCATGCACTCATCAAGCTGCAAGCTGCTCAGAGGTTGAATGGAACTTCAATTGTATGGTTTTCGTTATTTTTCACAATGAAGATGTGCTATGGCTACCAACAAATAAATTTAGCAGTTGACTTACGGTGAAACAGGAGGTGGGTTCCAACAGGCGGAGTTCGGTTGCAGCACTGCCGGGCACACTGAGGACGGAGCTCGAGTGAAGAGTTCCTGCAGGCCCGAATACTGTTGAGAAATCACAATAAATGCACGTTAAAGCCTCGAGTGAGCAACACTAAAGAACAAAGAGCAACGATTTACTTTAGCACGGCATCCTATATAAAGGGTGATATTAGATTGTCAAAATCAACCGCTCTAAAACAACAAGGATAATCACACTACTATTCAGACAAAAAAGAAAATACTTAAGCATTAGCTTACAACCAAATGGGGATCTAGTTGGAAATGCCTTTCAATGGGTAAAGAGCTTCGAGCAAAGGACCGACTTGCTCCTAGTACCAAAGAGCACTCACATAGTACTTAAGCTGACTAGCCCACTTGCTGAGTTTTTCGGGCGAATTTGCGGCGCCGCCAGAAACGGAGGCAGCGCCGGGGCGTCGGTCCGGCGAGAAGTACGACTGGTAGGCGGGAGCAACGGGACTGTCACCAGTGGGCGCCATGTTGACGAGGGGCGAAGGCGGGGCGCCCCACGGCGGCAGGTCCGGCTGCTGCTGCTGCTGCCACAGCCCGCCCGGGTACGAGCCCGCCTGCCGCTTGCTGCGTGTGGAAGCCGTCTCGTTACTCAGAGAGCGACGAACACGGGAGCCGAACGACCAGCCACCGCCACCGCCGATGGAAGAGGAGGAAGACGGTGGCTTATGGGCAGCGGATGAGCCAGCGCCACTGTTACCGCATTCTTGAATCAGCTGCAAGATTACCATGCACGTTACTCAACACTCGAAGAAAAGCCATCCAGTCGCTGTTAAGAATGCTTGTTGCAGTCTGCGTTAGCGAGCAGCGGCAGAAACAACGAAGTAAAACAAATCAGGTGAATGAAGCTTTCTTGAGGAGATGACTCAGATGACAGCCAGCAGCTGCATGTCCACCCATCTTATAAGACTGGTTAAAACAAATTATCCTCCACAACTGCACAGTTGGAGCGATAACTACGAAACTAGTTCAAAACACCCCGCCTCGGTGACGTTGTGAGTAAATCAGCTGGTGTAGGCGGAATTGTGATGACCCATACGGAACGTGTTTACGAGCACAACCGAGGAAGGCTTGTCAATGAATGCAGCAACTAGAAGTGAAACTTGGCTTTGGCACCTCTTGTCCATTAAAAAGTGCATTTTTCCATCCACTTATGCATTATGCGTTCTACCCTTCAAACCGGCTGTAGTCGCATCCAAAAGGGCGAGTTTGGTCGACCTGTTTGGCAAACAGCTTATTCCACTGCGTAAAATCCACCCACCACCCAGATAAAAACCCGAGACATCTGTACTCCTCCACAATTCGTCGTTTTTATCGACGGTACTGATTTGTGGTGTCTATCTACTTTCAGAATTTTAATCAAAACCCTAATGTCTAGTCTGTTGTTTTGAAAGAAATCAACAGGGTGCGAACGTTGGGAGGGGACGCATTCAATTCCCAATCTAAAAATTGGGTGTTTGGTGATTGCAGCTGTTGGCAAAAAATTACAACTGTTCCGAACAGAAAAGTACTGTTTCAAATTGGGAGAGACCGTACCCAGTCACCACAAGTACAACCCCTAATTCACAATTTCGAGAAAGTAAGCAGGAATTTCTCCCGCGTTTGCCGAAAATCCTACCCTTTAAAGAAGCCCATAACAATTTTGGCTATTTAAAAACTGTTACACGTTAATTTTGTCTCACCCATCTTGCCTTTACTAAACTCCGTAAGGACGTTCCTCATTTAGCACAATTAACGAGTGTCTTCCGACTTACCGAGAGCTTGACTGTGGCATATTTCTGGTGCACATAGGTAATGGCTTCCGAGAGGAAAATATGCAGGTCCTTGTTAACCGATGCGAAGTTTTGAGTCCTCTCCAGTCGCTTTGTTGTCATCGTGATGGCGGCTGCAAAAAGGCGCGAAAAGAGGCAACCTTGAACAACTGCCAAGCCATTTAATCCTCAGAAAGGGTACCCATAGCTCAAGGCTATCCAAAGACCTCCTGCGAAAGAAACGCACTTTAAACCTATTTCTTTAACAGATACTTTCGTAGGACAGGGAAAACTGAACAGTAGCGGAAAGGAGCTTTTTCAAAGCGACAGCCTATTGGCTACCAGATACCACTTTGTAAAGTAGGTCGTAAAGGACACCAGTTACAATCGACCCATCCTTCTAGATCACCATTGATAAGAGATAACGTATAATATATGTGCGCAGCCCTAAATTTCCCTAGACTATGAATCGCCTTCAAAATTTGGCTTGAATCACTGCTGGTGGTGCTGTACGGATACAGATGGAAGCAAAAAGGGTGATTCGCTCTGGTATAGAGGGATGGATTTTCCCTCTGCATCTGGAGACCACCACACTCAACCAACCAGCAGAGCAAAGCAAGCCAAAACGGGTTGAATGGAAGCCCCACGACATGAGGCTTGGAAAATGCAAGGACAAATACACACCCTCTGGTTGAATGAGCCAATTTGGGTGCATGCAAAAGGTGACTCACTGTGTGGAAGAAAAGGCACACAAAAAGAGAGTACCGAAATGCCTCTTTTTGAACTGGCTGCACGGAGAGAAGCTGCACTATTGAAGACCCAAGTGTCCGAAAGAGTAGAGGAATGAGGCAGAAGAAGAGAGACCCGAATTCCAGCATTTAGAATCTGGACATGCATTTATATACGTCTACCAGGCAGTCAAGTGCCCATACATCACACACCAATCAGTTACGCTACCGCCTTTGTTCCCCAAATACTGCCTTATCAAATGAACAATCGAAGCTTAGGAAGGCAAGGCGTATCGACCATAAAAAGGCCTAAATGCCTGTGACTAAGAGGGTTTTAGGAATGGCAGATCACCAAGAACTGGATGATGACTAAACGTACTTGGCGACTTAACCGGGAGGGACAGGTGAAAAAAAAGGGTTGATGAATGATGGGCTCATTCATTATGAGCGGGATAATGATCGGAGTTGCCGATCTACTTCCATCACCGTCATTAGAACAAGGCACTCAGAAAAAACAACTCTGGTAATAAGTCAGAATTTGGTGTGCATCTTCCCCACGAGTCGAGTTGGTAGATGCTCGTCCGGAGAATAGCACGAGTGACGCAGCACAATTTAAACGGGTTACAGGAGACCGCACCTATAAAGCAACCCATGTACATACACTGCATGACACAATGTGCCAGCAGACGGAGTGGCGGAGGGCCCATAGTGAGTTGCGTCAACTGTGGCGACGTAGAATAGGGGAGAGCAGGACAAGACCTTTTGCCCTGTCCTGGGCTCTCGAAGGCTAACTTGACGTCAGAGACTGGCTGCCAAGTAGAAATGCGAACGATTTGACCCAAGTTTGCCTATTTTTTCCGAAGATGTGAAAAAGCACACTTACCAGTTGTTGATAGCCCCAAGTCATTTAATCTTAAACAAGTGAAAAAACTCGATTAGTCCACTTCGACTTCAATTTTCAAATGCTTTTTCAAGAGAGAATGAGTCACAACGAGGAACTACAAAGCGCAAGTCCAAAACAACTCAGTCTCTGTGGCTTTTTCAGCCACCATTGCCACACTCAAGGTCGAAGGTTAATGGCTAATTTCGCTTCAGTGTAAATACGCTATTCCTAACCACTGAATGGCACTCCGGATTTAATTACGCGAATCCCAAAATATACACCTTTTATTAAATAAAAGTCCTCACAAGTAAACTTTCGAAATTAGGGTCCCAGGATTGAAATTCACGGTTTTCCAAAAACCAAATAGCTACTTCGTTTCGTTTATGCGAACCGGAGGGAGACATACAAAACATCAGAAAAGCTTCTTTCATGAGGGGATCCGCCTCATTTTAGCTTAGAATCGATCCATCCATTAGAGCTGCACAAACAGACGACTCAAACGTGTCCAAAATCTCAGAGGCTCAGTAATCAGGTGGGAATGAATGAACACTGCCTTCACCACAGCAACTTATCATCAAACGAGCCTTGCTTCATATTGGTAGAACACTTCCTACACACACCCGGATAGAAGCCCAACTGCAATAGCCATTTTCTGGTGGCTGACGAATTAAATTCACCTTTGAGCAAACTATTGGATATAATCCAAAACAAGGTGTATGAAATGTGGAAAAGTTCCGAGAGGCGATATACCAGCTCCATTTTTTCGGAAAGATGGGAAGGCAGATACAAGGTTCAGTCTTTAGGATATATTTTAAACTAAAAGCCTTAGAGTGCGATCGTTCTAGGGAAAGACATTTTCTGAGACACACTCACGCGGAGGACAAACGATGACACCGATCCAAAACAGACACAGTTTAAGAAAACTTGTGTCGGCTTGATTGTTTATGGTTGCCCTTTAACATCCGAATATTTGAAGAGGTGATACCTTTTGCATGTTCTTATTTACCAACAACACTTCACGAAGCTTGCATTTTCCAAATGATACTCCTTCTCCAAAAAGTTGGGCACATTTGGCGTTGAAACACACCTGGCCACAACCCCACGCTGTATAACGGTGCCAAAAATGCAGAATTACTTCTTAACAAAAAGCAACGAAACAGACGGGGAGAGAGAGGAGGAGGAGATCCGTGCACACTCCGAAAAGCCGATGATAGACGTGGTGGGATCAGAAGACGCCACCCTACCCTCGCCTTGGCACTCCAGAGGCATCGAGGCCATCACCATCTTCGAGGAATAATGATGCACAACGCGGGAGATGCCCTCTCGCATCAGCACAGATCTCAGGCTCAATAAATCGCACTTCGGATCCGTGAGGGGCAAACCCTCTATTCTACTGGCCTGGAAGGGGACCCAAGTATTGTGGTTAAGGACTTAGTTTTAAGTTTTTCGCTAATTCGTCAATTTCGACTACAACGTCAACAGTCGTGGATAAGAGTTAACTGGAGCCAAGACTTGACACATCGGGTGGATGCATGGCTTCGTTCGCGCACTGGGTGTTGCAGTTGCGCTCGCGGGGGTCAATAAAGTGGCTGAGGTGGCCAGGGGTAAACAAACAGGGCTTAACAACAGCTGGCCGGCCTGCACCACGGCTCTGAATGCAAACGCTGTGATCAAGTCCGCTGTTCCTACATCAACCAGTGCCTGACTTCCATCCCATCACTTACTCGACGCTAAATCGGCATCCCATACTAAAACGCTACGAGGATTCCATGCACTTGGGTTTCAAGCATTTGCATAGCCAATACCCCTTGACATTTAAACGATTAGTATTCCGCATTTGTGATATACTTCGTTGGCGAATTAATGGCGTACTTTCAATTACTACTGCGTAGGCACTAGAGTCCAACCGATTGCGGAAGACACCTCAATTCTTGAAGAGTTTTCAAAGTTTCGGAGGGAACAACTCATGCTATGGAAATAAGCGACTACTCAAGCAAGCGTCGTAGCGCCGACCAAAGTGAACAGGTGACAAAGTCAATCGAAGAGAAGCAATCAGTATTAGCGATTGTCGGATGCCATAATTAACAGTCGGTGGAACTTGGGCTCTAGGCTCTAAAGGCTTCTGCAGGCCACTTCAACACAGAAGCTAGCAGTACCATCTTGCTAAAGGCTTGGATCTAGGTTATAGTCCTAAAGGAATATATTATACATTTTATTTGCTGCCCTCTCCCAATAAAAGCTTCATCACCTTATCCTACCGGGGCCCAGGAGCATAAAAGAGGTACTTCATTCTCCAAAGCTTGGCTTGCAAGGGTAGATATACCTCTGCCTCTAACCTATGTAAAATTGAATATGATTGAAATCAACCCGTAAATAAAGCTTGGTCGCTAAAGGTTAGTTTGGGTTATAACGTTTCCCGAACGAACACTGCAAAGACACCCTTTCGGGGATTTCATTTTCGGGCTTCCCCCTGACTAAACCATGTTACCACCACCGATTAGCACTTTGTCACGGAAAGAAAAATTGATACATTCCCCAGAGCTTTTCAAGTAATACGCCATTCGCAAAATGTCGAGCGCATTCGGCATCCGGCCGAAATCCCACTCCACCTAGCTGCGCCGAAGAATTAGCGCTTTAACTCCATAACTCAAAAAGCAGGGCCCTAAATGAACTCATTCTGCGATATCTGTCTCCATCGGGGGTGAAAAAGGGAATAGCCCAGCACGAGTTGACTTACAGATGAATTGAGACCAGACCTGAGGCAGGTTCTTGGCGGAGTCGGCGAAGCAGGCCTTGAGGAAGCTCTCGCAGGCCGCGGGGCAGATCTCCGCCTGTGTGCCATCCCGCGCCCCGCAGAAGATGCCGCAATAGCGGAACCGAGAGAAAGCCACCACGCACGCCGGACGCTTTGTCGTCTGCATGCACACAACAATGCATACCTCCGGTTATAGTGTGAAAAAAGCGCAGGAGTCTCATGCCCTCGTCCGACAAGAGGAATTGATCTACTTGAGCGTTTCCCACTTTGCATATTATAACCCACTGCCAATGTACACAGAGCTAATCAAAAACTACATGCACAGTTTTCCTTGACTCATAGGGCGCGCCTGCTCACGTATCGAGAGATCTGCCTTCTCTGTACTGGAATTTTGAAATCAATGAAATCCCAACGAAGATGCATCGGTTTTGCCTGTATTAAGCAGATTGCTTACTGTCTTCAAGAGTCTGATGAATAGAATTGGGCAAAACAATATCTTCACTCCTATACAAAGGACAAACAAGCAAACAAAATGCAGTCGACCGCATAGAGATTTAGCTATACGGTTTCCATTATTAGTTTTGCTTTATGATGTGAGACCTTTATTAGGAAACCATAGGGGATAATAAAAGAGGTTGAATAAAGCAGTTATGTCATTCACTAATTCGTGAAAAAGATTCCATATGGATGAAAAAATGACTGGGCAACAGGTCTCTTTGCCATAGACAAAATTGTTCGAAAATGCGTCAGAGATATTTGCCAAACAGACAAGTTACGACCCAATAACAACTGCTGATTTCCCGAAACCGTGTCTCTACTTATCTTAGGTGGTCCGTCTAAAGTCCCTACCACCGTTTTTAGAACACCTCCGTGGCTACCGCACAAATCCATCCATCCAACTGTAACACCCCCTCCCAGCTCTGACCACATTGAGTTCACCATCCATTCTTCTTATCAGACAAACTATTTGATGGAGCCACCGTTGGGTGATTTCAACCCAAACATAAACGTCGAGGAACGCGTAGGGAACGTCAAATAGGTGGTCTCTAATTGGTTTTATAGGGAAAAGGGTCTTGAAAGGCCATTCTTGACTCGGAATCAAAGATTAATCTCCTTTTCCACCTTTAGATTAATTGCTCCGTAGAAACACGCCTACTTTGCAAAGTTCCAGCTTCCTCTGATAAGTCCGAAGAATACAGAAACCAGACCTACCTATCTGACACGCCTTGGGGGAGAGTGAAACGTGATTACCGTATTAGCGAAAAACACGCCCACTAACCACTTGCTTCCCCTTCCCTCCACCCGACCTGACCCTCTTCAGATGGTAATAAAAGCCAGCTTTCGACAGCAACAGCATCGCTAACGGCGATGAACATCTGTTTCATGCAGATGGGGAAGAGGGAGCCAATGATTCACCACACGAATAACTAGCCCCTTTGTGGGAGCGGCGTTAATGCCAGCTCAATGAGCCAATCCTACTATTGCCGCCGCCGCCGCTACAATACACACAATGATTTGCCAAGTCTGATATGGTTGCTTCGCCAGAAATTTTTTTCTTCACCTTCTTTGAGCGGGAACAACATCTAGGCGTTGATTAGGTGCACGTCAGAGCAGAGGTTCCGCGAACATTTGACCGAAGACCATGACAGCAAATTCTTTCATAAGTAAACATGAGTCAACTCCCGATTACCATCGGCTGTAGCAGTAAGAATCCCAGCGAGCAGAAATCCAATACCATTCCCTGCAACCAAGTTGTCGTTTTTGCAACTTACCCAAGCACAAAACGAATAGCTACAAGTGCTGAAGACCCTCCGACTGGCCTATATTACAAATGGAAAAACACGGTCAGATTCGCAAAACCGGAAGCAAAACAAAAGATGGGGATTTTGAGGCAAAAAGTTTGCTTAGTGGATGAAACTCCGTTATCTTTTCCGACAGCAGGTTACAGGGGGTGATCACGGAGTGCTAAACGAACTCCAACACGTCCGATTAGTGACAACATCGAAGATAACTGTCCCCTTAACCACGGCGTCAAAACTTAACAGGGTAAAATAGATACTAGAAGGCGACAGTTAAGATTGCGAGGTGGCAATGGTGGTTTCCATCCCTTCACACCACCCCAACCACATAATATACCAAAAGTTATTGCAGCAGTCAAGTAGACCGGCCAATTAGAAACTGTTTCCCCTTCTCCACGGGAGAAATTAGGTTTCCTCATACGAACTTATCAGAGGAGGCTGAAAAAAGCTCACGGCCAGGGAACAAAGCCTGGTAACATGAAAGTATGAACATAATGGGCAGTTCTTTCATTGCCTTATCAAAGATCGAAGTAATTGCAAACAGTTACTTTGTCATGAAAGAATCGTGGCTTTGATTTAAGGTACCATTCCTAAGTGAGTCAGAGACATATTCAAAGCTAAGTGGATAATGTAGCAAAAGAATGCAAAAACGCCCGTCAAGCGCCCGAATTTTCGTGCGAGGAGATTTGAGTTACCAAAAGAAAGTGAGGAGGATTTTCAGTGAACTATTTCGACCCCCAAAATAAGGCAGTACACGACGATGATAATGCTGAATAACCACACCGATTTTCTAGGAAACTAAGAAACGTTCCACCCTCCTCTAGGCCAACAAGCCGAGGGTTTTTTGCAAGGTTTTGCACACAAACCGTCCTTGCTAAACCAGCCCAGTGACTCATCATATGAAGTCTACATACACTGTGGTGAAAAGGCTACAGCAAACTTCGTCTCGTGGCAAAATTACCGTTGATAAGTGCATTGCACACGTTAACAGCATCGGTCATCCTTAATGGGTTTCTTGTATTACAAATTCGAACAAAATATACTCCAAAGAGAAAATCTAACAGGAAGACGTTAGCCAAGTTAGTCTTACAGAGATGGATTCAATCTACCGAATTGGCCTTCATTGGCAGGCCCATAGAATGGGCAAAACATTTAGATGATGCTGGACATGTACATATGATGATTATGGCGTCATGGCGAGTGCAAAAACGATGTGGTGGCTAGGAAGCGGCGAGGGCGACAATATCTGACTAACCAGTCGAAGATATAAACACCGTTTGGAGCAAGAAGTTACTGGGAACGATTAGATACCCAGTTAATCAACACAAATGTGTTTACACAAAGGGTACACAGAGGAGCAAGATTGGTGATGATAAGCGCACGCACCGAAGTCGCAATAGCGAGCGTCATCAGCTAATGTAACATCCGTTGGCACGGCCATCAGTTTAGATGACAAGGGAGACTTTGGTTTACAAAAAAATTTTAAGTAGGCATCACCCGCTAGACGATAGCCACGGTTCAGATTACATCAATCCTTAACCCCGAAGGCGGAGGAAACGGTTGACCCGGCGACCGTTCTCTTCCCTATTCCTAGAGGAGGTACATAGGGGATCTGCATGAAGCCGCCATGGGGTAGGTCATGGGAGGTCAAGGCGCTCATGCTTCGCCCCCTCCCCTCTACCGACCGGGGATGTAGGCCACGCGCCTTCGATCGATAATTGGCACGCGCGCAAGTAGTAAGCGTCAGTGCGCGACGGATGACTAAGAGGATGGGAAGAGGAAGCCGAGGTTGTTGCAGCTCCCACCCAGGTCACTCTCAAAAGAAGTCTGCACCACCAAATCACTGCCGAAGTACAGTGGAAAGGGAGTTTGACCACTCCAGGCCTAAGTGCGCAATATAGTCTAGAGTACACTTCGTTATGTAACTGGATAATTGCCAAAGCACAATTTAAGCATCTCTATGACTGGCAATTAACGCCATTAGTTCATGTTAGTAAGGCTTCTCAGAGTAGCAGAATGACTTTTTTATCGGTCAGTGTAGTACACACTAACTTGTCAATGACATCCCCTCCACATTCACCGCTGTCTCGGGAAGGCGGGAACCATAAGGTCAAAGCATCAACGACGATCAGCAATAAAGCTTAAGTAGCCTAATAACACGAGCCACAATCCTGAGAAGACTGGTTGTTTATTTAACGCGTCCCTTTTGTTTAGAAAACAGGCATGGAAAAAGGGAGGAAAACTAGTCTTTCGTATCCAGTGGCAGGTCTGTCTAATTGACTCTTTGGTTCCTAGATATTTCCCCTGGACAAAGTGGCTGGAAGTTAGTGTATCAGTTGTTCTGGCCTAAGACCAGACAATGCAAAGGTCATTGAGGAGGAGAAAAGGGCTTTGAAGATCAAAGCACAGCAGTTGCCCCAGGTTCTCCCAACAATAATGGCAAGCCGGCCATTTAACACTGGCACCTGCCGTAAAACTGGTCAAAAGATATTTGGTACCTTGGTAGTGTGATTATATTACATTTTAGACCCTTTCACTCCTTCTGATACGAGCCTAGAGAGTTTCCCAAATCAGTCCTATGGCAATTTCGCCCACAAGGCATGGATTCAAGCCAGACAGGTTTATGTGACCAGATCAGTGACGCGACAGGCAATTAATAAGTAATCTGCGTGACTACCAAGGAAGATTTTATCCTGGGAACAAGACACTACAACCCGTTTTCAAACTGAGAGACAATTGGACGCGGGCACCAGCCATAATGTAAGGACAAAAGGCAAGCCCGATTCCCCATAGGAACACCACTTTTAATTAAATTAAGCCGCCGAAAATAAATAAGTTCCAGACGCTGGCGCTATTGCCCGAGGGAGCACTTTCGCAGTCAGCCAGATTGAATTAAATGAAAATAGCATTCTTTCCCCATGAAATAGCAACGGCAGCAGGAAACAGTCGGGTGAAAGCACATTTAAAACACCCGGCTCTTCCGACGGGAGGCGAAGCAAGATGACAGGAGTGACAAGGACGGAGCAGTGGAGCTGTCAGTAGAAAGTGCAACTTACGAGAAGGATGCACATACACACTCATAATTAACACCGCTCCGAATATGGTGACCAGGTGCTGGCTACTAATAGTGGGAATAAACAAACAAATCCTTGTAACAAAGAAAAGTGCATTGAGGGAAACCACAGTTTAGAGCTTCGATAAACATCACACCCATATGAAGTTGATCGGTTTTTGGGATGTCAGATGATACTACAACGTCCAGTTTAAACGAACCCAGTGCCCAGGTCATCCGTTGCACTTGAACCTGCCCAACTGCAACCTAAAGCCGTTTCTCGTATACACAAACTGAAATTCAAGCAGATAAGGGTAATAGAAACTAAGTAACCCATGCACACTGAACCAAAACGATAGTGATTACTTAAACACCAGTGAGCGTTTAAGCTCCAGGTTTTATATCGTAGAGCGGTTCAACCACTGTACCTAGGGTGACTGGCTACTTCACGAACCGGAAGCCAGAGGTGCATCAATAAACATTCCCAGAAATAATTTAGTTTGGGCCTCTCTAGACAAAAGGGGAGGGACAGGGGGCAATTTTTTGTTCCACCTGCCCTGTTGATACGATAGTCAACAGATATCCACGTCGAAGAAAAGGCCGCGCAACAGCGTTACTAAATGCCCAACCAGGCGTGCTCGCACAAGTAGAACCTGGATCAGTTAGACAACGACGAGCCAACGCATTGAAGCATCTACTCGTGCCCTTTCTCCCCCCAGGGACACATGACACCAAACAGCCCACCAAAATATCTCCAAAGGGGCTTGGTGTTTATCAACTCGAAAAGTTAGCTGAGGAATGAGAGCTGGTGATCATGAATACGTACGCAAGGGAAGGTAGGTCGGCGTAGAGTTGGGAGGGAGTAATTAAACCACCAGCAAAGCGGAGGAGAAAGAAATACTATCGCTTGGCACGCGTCCTGGCCTTTCCATTTACTTCCCCTTTCCTCTCCCTCTAGGCAGATGAGACCATACGATGGGCGGTCAAGAAAACGATTTAGTCTCCGCATCAGCAGCCCCCAGCCAGTTTTGTGAGCAACAAGAACCACCCCCAAACACTGTTAGCCCTTCGGAACCAAACTGAAAGCACTGTTAGCATCAAATGAAACATTACTTCATGTTCAGAATTCGAATAGGTAAAAGAGCATTTTCATTACCTTCTGTGTGGCATTTAATAAGTCAGAAGCGCACCTGTGCAAGAGGACACCCGACTAATCATCTCAGTGTCTAGCACTGGTTGCAAGGTACACATAACAGTTATTTGTCCTCCGCCAATTAGGAGTTAAAGCGCTACGGAAACCACGGCTTTGATCGTCTTCGACTTTTAACGAGCTCCTTAAGAGTGACTGTCACTTTCTATAACAAACTTAATGTCTTGAATCTATGTCTTTACCCATCAAGGTTTCCAGAGATAACTCCAAAGTGGTGGGATCCAAGCACGACTGTGTCAGGAGTTGACAATCATTAGATAGAAAAAATCTACTCTCTCCCATTGATAACATCAAAGAACAATTCTTCAAGTGCCTTGTACTTTGTCATTAAGGCGCTCCGCCACATCTAACAGGACTACATGGCCTCCAGTTCTGTTATGATCTTTACAGCCTTATTGGAGGGCTATTTAACGGTGCTGGAAATACCTCCCAGGAGTAGAAAATCCCTCACACTAGCGCTGGGGAGAATCTCACACTTACATGAACAATGCCCACGATCTAGTCACTATTTATCACTTGTGACTCGATGTAAGAGTCCTTACATCAATTCTACAATAATCCAGTCTCAGTTGAGAAGCAGTTGTACGAGCTGCACAGCAATGTGGATTCGTCCTGCTCGAGGTATCACGATATTCACACAACGCCTGTTAGCGCATTAATGCCCTCACAAAGGCGCACCACCACGCAGCCCCATATCAATTTCACCCATTCCGGCCGCCACAATCACAAATGGCGCATTAGACGGGCACTTCTAGTGCGAGGCAATTGCTACATGGGCTACGGCAAAGATTGACAATGCACTGGACGGATTCGTTATCGCAGGCAGAACATTTCAAAAGGCTAAGGAGCAAAGTAACCACAACAGACAAAAAAATGTAAGCCCGTACAGACTCGATTCAACCTCGTTCGTCTACGTGAAACAACTAAGAAATTTTCCCTCGTTTAATGACAAAGTGCTACCACAGAATGCTAGGCTATATATTAATCGTAGCTACCTCCAGAAGGCAGTTCATTGTTAGGCACCCGCCTATTAGTTCTGTGGTAGAACAGCTACGGCAGAAGGGTAGGGACGACGAATTAATCACCAATGCATTAAGACGATACCTCAAAAGACACCGGTAGTACAAAGTGAACAGTGGGACTGACTACAATGCTGTTGGGCGTTTCAAATTGACATCAATCTTCACCGTTGCCGTGGTGATAGGGAAACCGTTTGAGGGTTGAGTCGAAGGAGCAGAGGGGCCATATTTGCTCCACTTCATTGTTAGACTTCAGCTGCCCACACTCGCTGCTCCCTGCCAGAACACAACACAAGCCGCCACGAAATTTCGCACACAATGACGACCCTATAAGTGGCACCGACCGGAAGGGATAGAGGGCCGTAATTAATGACTGAAGATACTGTTTAGTCTACATCACCGTGTGAGAGTGGGGCGATAAAACCCCCTCCGCATTTGTTAGCAGCGAAGGGAAAAAACAGTCGATGAGAAGACAGGCCACGACGGCTTGATTTATCGCCATTATTACATTGACATAAACAAGCGAAGACGCAACGAAGCCGTCGCGAATTTTCAAGCGAAAATAGACGTAGTTCCTTCGGCCTTAAGCGTCCAAGAACTCAAGAACGAACAAAGCTCTACATCTTCAACTCATTCTTAAGGACGTATTTAACGGCCAAAGCACTCACCTCGGCTACAATCGACCTCAGTAACTTTCCTCCGGTGGCTAAAGAGTTGACCAGCATCCTCGCGGGTGGGTAGACCTGGAGGAACTGGTCCCTCAGATGCACATCGGTCTGATCAAAGGCGTTTTGCTTGCCCAAGGCATCCGAGAGGCACTGGATTCGCCCCGAGTCGGCCAAACTAACCCCAGCGGCAGAGCCGAGGCCTCTGTTGTCTATCGAAGAGGAGGAGGCAGCGGCGGAAGAGGCGACGTCGGCCTTTTCCATGAGCACTACGATAGAGGTGCGCAGCTGCGCAAAGAACGACGTCACGAGGTGGTTTAGGTCACCACGCCTGCCCGCCATGTAGGCCTCGAGGTCGTTGAAGAACTGGAAGAAGAAAGCGTGATTCACCTTGTAGTTGTACCCGTATATCCCGCTGAAGGCTTCGTGCAGGCGATTGCGTGCTTCCGTCAGATCGGACCGGAAGAAGTCTACAATAAAAACACCATCAGTATAGACTTCGTACCCATGCAAATAGCAGCAAACACGCTCTCCCACTGTCCCATAATTTATCGGCATACTTTGTCAAACAAGTGACACAAGAGAGTTAAATGGGAGGTATTGTTGTTGACAGGTGCATGTGCTTCAGCGAACCAGGACTACGAGACACCCACCAGAAGTTGAGCAGGACTTCGACCACAGCTGCAGTGAAGGAACATTGAATAAATGACCAACGCACTACCAACTACGATAGAGGCTATCAGGTACAAACGAAACGAAAGGCTAGGCATTCCTGGACGGCCAATCCAAAGCGTTTGGTCGATCAAACAAGTCCCACCTTGCTCCTTCTGCTTCGATAAATGCCATGTTATTCAGCCAAGTGGAAATCACTGGCGCATTCGGAAGGCTAAGTAACTTATGAAGTTGGAGCTTTGTGAAACCTAAAGGGTAGACGAAAGGCAGTAATCCCTTATATGGGTTTACTGATTCGGAAACTTGGCCTTCATAGATAATTTATGGATGGGAAAATTTCACCGACATTTAGGTGAAATCCTGGCCACAGAACCCTTCAATTAGTTAGTGTACACATTTCACTTGCCGCCTAAAATTCCAGCCCCCTTTGTGTCTCATGATCCGCAACGGAAATGAAGGAGAACTAACGAATTCATTATAAGCGTCGGCTTGAAATTCATAGTACGAAGTTCAAGCCAGTCAGGCATTATAAAAAAACGTTGAGTTTGAATTCGTGAATCGGTAAATCAAAAATAATTTAATAAGAACAATCAGGAGTTTCAAACGATTCATTTTGCTCAAATCAGCCAATCTTTATGAATGTTTTGAGTATGAAAGTGCAGCTTTAAGATTGAAGTCAAAACCTGTTAGGAGCCTAAGATTAAATGTGGTTTGAATGCAAATTAGAAGTATATCCCAACTTGAAAACTATGCTCACCATAGAATTCGTCATTTCTTTGCATCGACCGCTTACGACATATCTAATCATGCACGAAGAGACATGGCTCTAATAGGCACCCAAAACCCATCACGTGCAGCTTAGCTTGAGATTTGCCCTTTTTACCTTCGTGCGCATTTGTTACCGCCAACAGAAGTCCCACATAGTATTCACAGTCATATATGACATCCAGTGTCTCAGCTACTACTATAAAGGAACTTCACTCCTGCCAACATACTTCCAACATAATCTAGCCGGCTTCCATAAAGATGGGGGAAAGAAGACATATTGATCCCCAAGCCGAATCTACCATCCACAAAGTCTGTTTTGGGTGTAGTTCGGGCAGTTGTGGCGGTGTTTATCCGAAATCAATACTAATGTCATTGGCATTTACAAAACCACCACCCTACTGACTGCTCCAGCTTCCTCGAAGCCGTTGGCTGTGTTTACCTCGGATGAATGATTGAGCTCGATCAGCATACTTCAAAACGGAATGAGAAAGCTTCACTCAAAGGGATATTTGACTTATAGAAGACGCAGCAGTGTTTTAAAAAAAGCACACTCGTGGATGAAGAAATCAGATAGCCTAAGCCAATGACTAAGCCTCAAAGTATTTACCACTATGAGTTCCATGTACAGCAGTCTCATCTAGGAAGCCTTGAGTAGGTCAACATAGGACAGGTTCGGTCTGAACATCCCAGATACACCCAGTGTGAACTCAGTTAAGGCACTTCTTCAGCTTCCTCTATGGTGCTGATTTCCAGCTGATGTTTATGTTTGATTTAATGTTTTGGCTCATAGTCATACCATCCCTTACACGGCGCGAATTAAGAAATTCCTGGAGGCCTTATAAAAGGAACATCGGATCTATTAGGACTCCAATAAAACTTACAGGAAGATGTAATACGATTAAAGTAGATGATTGTTTAAACTTAGACCATTGAATGTAAAACGGCCCGAAAATCATACCTATTCACCACACAACATTTATTCAATAAGACTCAAGCAACTAGGACAACTTAGCACTAAAAGAACCAATTAAGTCGGCATACACTTTAGCGAAACTCCTGTCAAGCACTAAGGAATGCTTAATCGAAGTGTGGTCGAAGTTAGGCAGGTGCGCACTGGTCTTGACTCGCCGTAGACTTTCGCGATCACACTGCCCCAGAAAGCTAAAACGAAGTTGCGGCCAATTGTATAAAGTAGTATAGAGGGCCTTTGAAGGTCACTTCTCAGGGCCTAATAGACAAGAGAAAAGGGGCAGAAGGGGGGAGTTGCAACGCTTTCACCACCGGGCGGGCGGCGTCTGCGGTGGCGACCAGAGGAGTACGCAGTGCGCATGTACTACCGATAGATGACTCATCGCCGTATGCATCGCCAACACATCACTGCGCGCCTACACGAACGCGCATGGGTGGGACGATGACGATGACAACTGGTCAAAATGCTGCTGCTGCTAGCGGGACCACCAATGGGACTGACGTCCAGTGCGTGGGAGGTGTTCGCTTTCGTTTCAGGATCAAGTAACGAGATTATGGACACTCCTGCTTGGTCGACAGGCGCGGAACTGCGCAGTTCAAACGCACGTTGGCCCCAATCCAGAGGAGTTTGAGCACATATCCCGAACCTAGAACACATGCTCTGTCTGGAAAAACACCCTACCAACTACTAAGCTACACAAAGGGTGCTCAAAAGCCAGGTGATATTTGTTCCGGATCAACAACTAACCACAAGAAGGTTCCAAATCTAGGAAAAGGAAGCCAACCAATTGATGGAGACAAGATAATCTACTTTTCAGATCGCTGGGAAAATGTGTAGAACAATTCGATTCTACATTAAGCACTAAAAACGATTCGTGTAATAGTTCCGAAAAGTGATAATATATGCGAAAGTGTGATAAATGCAATTAAATCTAGACGTCGAAGTCCAAATAGAGACGATACCTGGACGAGAAAACTAAACAGTGAAGTATAAAGTTAAGTTATACTAAATAAATCGGATTGGTATGGTATACACCCATGCAAATATGGCACAGGATACGTGAAGTTATTGCAGCACAACATTGAGAAATGAAGTATCTCTTAGTAAAGGATGTCTAATGAGATACCAATAAGGGAATAAACACCAACTCACAATCTAGAGCAACACTGTCACTCTCCATCTGGTCCGCAATCGGGATGAGCCAATTCAAAAGAGAGGTAGAAAGCTCACGTTCACCGACGGTGTAAATATCCATTTCCATTTGATTATCACAACAAGAACTACCGTCGGGAATAGGGCAGACAGGTTGATCTAAAGGGAGTAGTAATGGAGGAGACAAAAATATAGACGATTTACTGTATGGGGGACTGGTGCCACCTGTAGCAAGCACCTTGTACCGGTAGGTGAGCCAATCCCGTTTTGCCTTGGTACAATCAAAAGCCGATGCAGTGGGAGTACTCAACGAGAGTACGGGTAGGATGGCGAGGAGTGAGAATAGTGTCAGACCTCCGGAGGGTCGAAGTGTACTGTCCCGTAACTGCATTTTAAGGGTCAAATTGGAGCCGTTTTGAAAATATGGGGTAGATTTTTATCCAGCAATTGAGAACAACACCAGGTGTTCAATGACAAACATATCAACACGACCAAAAATTGACGAGCTATGGCGAAAACAAAGTAAATCCAATAGATTAATAAACTTTCCTTGACATTAATAAAAAGCAACTTTTAAGTCGCTGACCCAAATTACAGGTCACTATTCTATACAAAATTAAGCAACGAATCACAAATTTACATCTTCGTCTTAGATAATTAAAACAAATTAACATATGTATCAACAGAAAATCTAACACAGCTGGTATTAACAGAAAAATGAGCAGTACCCGAAACAAAACACAACTCGGCTAACCAAAGTTGCAACCCAGAAATAGTAGCATTTAGTTAACACGGTAAAACAAATTGTTATAAAAATATAAATGTAAATCTAAAATCGGTTGTGGACCCTATTTAAAACGAAAATTAAATTGTCAAATTTGTTTTTAATACTTGTCAAATGTGCGAACAAGTTGGACGGTTTGACTGAAATACATAGTGTCGAAAAATTATTCCAAATGTTTTCTGTCTAGCCTACTGCAAAACTGAGAGATGAAAAGGATTGAGAATAAGCAATAATTATGTTATGTCATTTTGAGACGTCTCCTTGGTAATGGCATTCGTCATTTTACCAATGCATGAATGTGGTGTCAATGGCGAGAGTTTGGAAGTGAGTGGGGATTTCAAGCTATCAGTAAGTATTTATTGATTAGGTAAATAGATTTATTAGGTAGATTTTTCGGCTACCGCGTAGAGGGGAATATTTACGTTATCCAAGCTTATAAACCAATAATAATACGAAGTTTTCACACCGAGGAAATATTCTGCTCAAATCTATGGGTCACGCAATGCTGACACTACAAAATTAAAATAAGGAATGCTTGGCCCCGCATTTTCTAGAAGATTCGAAAGTATGCTCCGAGATACGGGCACGTTGTTACCAAGAGTTTCAAAATTTTGTGCATTTTATGCGTTTTGAATGGATAAACTAACGGTTGCTTACTAGTTGAAAGGCACGGCGTCATGACATGAATCCTATACGCTGGATGTCATTCTATAAGACTATGACCAAATCGTATTGCAAAAGATCTCGGTGCTCTAGCCCATGTGATTCCTTTCGGATATCTTCCACTATCCAAGGAAAGGCAACCAGAGAGCGCAAAACAAATGATTTGTGAGCGAATTTTCGTTGTCGGCAAAAACATTCGAAAATCATGGAGATGAAGCTGATTATAGGCCACTAGGTTATGTGATGAGACGGAGGCCATTCACAAAATGTTTCCTATATTCTGGGAAAACTGTTTGATTAATTTACTTGCTAGCTTTAATTAATTTCACGAACTAGCTTTCTAGTCGTATCCTTTGAAATCGTCAGTATTATTTAGAAACTTCACCGATTTTTTTCTTTCAAAGCGTTTAAATTCTATTCTGATCGTTATTTTCACTTAAAATCGGTATCAACTGCAAGTTCCTCCTTGATCGATCTGATGCGGTTTCTCAAATGATTGGCAGTTTGTATCCAGACGAAGCAGATGTTGAATAATTGTATGTTGCCATTTGGTCTCAAGTGGAATTCGCTTTTCCCATAGTGGAAATGATGGATATAAGGACAATATCTTTAAGAAAAACTTTTTTGCTTTTAAGTAAGATTCATTTTAATTAATGTGTTTTTATTCAGTTAAGTCAATGTATCCGTTATGTGCCATATCTCGACCGTCCAGTGTTTTAAATGATTGCTAGAAAATACGATACATTTGAACATTACATGATTCGACCGATAACCAAATTTGTAAGTGAAAAGTCTGGAAAGTCCCGAAAGGGCCTTTGTTGTTCAACGCAATCTTTTTGGGAGTCCTGAAGGTGATCCTTGGGGGCGGGTAAGGTATTGGCGCACCGCTCATCACTCCTGGGCTCTAGGGCATCCGTAGTATGCTAGTGACCTGTTTGTTGTCTGAATACGCCGAGTTCGCTAAACAATTTGATTCGGTTGCAAGGGATTTTCGGTATCGATTTTACTGGGGAAGTTTGGGACTCTAGTCGAATTCGACACCTCTCGTTCTCCAGTGCCAAGGAACTCGACCTCATTTGTTAGGCACCCGAGAACGCCCGGTTTTTCGCCTTATTCCGCTGTGATAGCAAGGTTACTGCGGTAATGGAATAGGCCGGGCAGATGAAGACAGGAAGAGGAGTAGAGGAAAAACCCGAAGCTTAATGGATGACATGAGAAGCCGACGGAGGTAGGATTTGAAGGAAAAGAGAGTGCAATGAGAACTGGATACCCTTACCCGAATCGTCGGGGCAAAACCTATGCTAACATACACTGCCTTATGAGCGCATCTTCGAGAGTGTCAAACAATGATGTCGGCTGAGGTGATGAAAGAAGGCCTGAGATGAGTGCAGATTCAGTGGGCGGGTGCACTTCAGCAAGCCCACGCTCGTCAAGTTGACCAAACATTTCCGGATTTACCCAAAAAACATCTACTAGTGAATTGAGATTCATGATGACAACTACGATGAAATCGAAATCTCTAATGGAGATGCCGAAGACGATGCTTCCATCAACCCAAGGGACGAATATGGTTGAATTAATGCAACAACAGTTTACTATGAGAAGGTACTTTATCCATTCCTCTTGTTAACCAAAGGCTCGGAAAGCTTCGAAAATGCATATTACAGGTGTAAACAAGTAACTAAATAATAAATATAAGTACCAGGTTAACTGTGTCACTTTAAAGTTGTTGTCCGTGGTTGCACTGCGGGTCCCTTAGGTGAGATTAGTTCGTAGGATGGCGAGGGCGTTATGCAGTGGCAGGGACACTATAGAAGGCTAGCATCGCCTAAAGCGTGCGAAAAGATTAACAAGATAGCATGAATACGTGGCAAGATTAGGCCTAGCCAACCTGCTTTGAGTATCAAGCCTGATTTGGCTATCCAAAATTATTGCCAAGGACGACTTGGAAAGGCCTTGGAACCGGGGAATTATCTCGCAAAAGGCACTCTCTTTGCCGCTGTTTTTTTTCGAATTCATAATGAACAGAAAAAATTGCAACTGTTTGCATTGCTCCATTTATCATCCGGAATTATGATATTCTAATTTTTAGAGAAATTTGTTTTTGAAATGATTTGTAATAATTAAAACAAAGACGGTGGTGGGGAGGAGAATGATGACTCATGGACGACGTAAGTTCCGGATGGTAGGAGAGCCGGGAGAGATTGAGGTAGAAGTGGCATCTGAAGAACCACACCGTACTCGTTGTGGCAAATCTACACTAGAAGGAGCTCTTTCACCAGAAGACCTCTTTAATCAGACCAGATCAGGACTCACATCATCCAACTGGATCGTCTGGAACAACTTAAATACCATCTCTTCCGGTGGTTTAGCTCTCATTATTATAATTTTTGCCAGACATCGGTTTTAAATACCTTTTTTGAGGAGTCAAGTAGGCCTCTATATATATAAAAGTGTGGTCCAGTGATTAGGTTTTGATTTTTTTAAGACGAACCACCACTGCCATCGCAGAAGGGTGATTGCATGCATTATTTCAGTTCGACCGTAGCCACGCGAAGGTGGATGCTGGTTGTCTTGGCCCACAACTAGCGTTTTATTCTGTTCTTCAGATACAAGTCATCTTTAGCTCTAGGGCCATCAATTTCAGGGCCCTTCCACATTTCTGGTTCCTGTAATTCAGAAAAGTTAGATGTTAAAGAATATGAAATATATGCAAATGAATGTTTCATTAAATTTAAAGCTCTCATAGAAAAATCTATGGACAAAACCTTGGTGATTTATTTCTACCGAATGCTGTATAAACCCGTGGATATATTAAAAGCGAGAAATCTGTTTGATAACATCATTCTGATGGTAACAGTAAAAGCATCCAAATCAGCTGTTCAATTACATAGAAACCATTTCTATTCAAGCTACTGCCTTTGGTATTATGCGAATTACTTGCTGAAAATGAAGGACTTATTTACTGAATTTGCAATCGACCAAAAACAAACACACCAAGCTATCAACAAAGGATTCTAACTTGAGAAATTTTGCTATTGACTCTGCGATAAACTTTACGGAATCATACAGGTTATTTCAACATAAGGTAACTGTTCACGCACATTGCGCCTCCATAAGAAATTAAAACAACTTCTTAATTAATCTCAACGATAACAGAGAGTAAATCACTGGTAGCCACCACCTAATTCCTCATTGTCTTGTAGGGGATTCCCACTGGCCATCCAAACAGAGAAATCTGTAGTTTGTCCTCAATGATCCGCAACACTGAATACTGCCAAAGCAACCCGGGATGAACTACAGATTTTCAAGGGGGACTACGAGATTCTCCCACAGTAAATTGTCTAGAATATCCGCAGAAAATGGATTGGGATTCTGGGCTTCGCTAATACTTACACAGGCGTCTTAGAGGTTAATTTCTAAAAGAAAATGTCTTCAGCCAGGTTTTGAGACTGCACCACTCGCCTTACGTTCAGTCCCCGAAAACCCTGGCAACTGGGTACTACTTAGATGGGACGCTGTCGTCGATTAAGACACCAAGCACTATGCTACCAACAATACAAGAGATACCCAGTCAATCGACAACAGAAGTAGCAGATTAGGATATTTCTCTCCCAGTGGAGGGGCAAAATTAGTTTGCGCCGGATTAAGAATGTAATAGGCTCCCTCGAGCAAAACTCCGACGACATTACCGATACTTCCTTGGTTGTTAGATTCTGAGGTCTTATAAACTTTGTTGTTGACAAGAACATTCTTTTTTCCTGATATTTCTTTAAGCTTCTCTCACAGTCTGTATATCCGATCGGAACTAACCATAAACAACTACAGTGATCTCGGTACGAGGTCACAAGGTTTCAAGACGGTTATTTATTTCGTTTCTATGCAGATATAAACGATGACAACTGAGTGTGTTTCTCGACGAGATAACTACAATATTTTCTCTTCATTCTTCACCCGAGTTACCGATGGACACAGGCTCTGTGATAATTGCATCTTCTCTGACTTGAGGTGGTTACATTTCCAACGAAAGGCTATTGTGTACACTGCATGTAAAGTTCGAATAAGAGGCCCTGGATTGAAGCAAGTGCCAATGTCAATCGCCAAAACAGGTTAAAATTGCTCAGTTGGACAAACTCCAATGGCCTTAAGCCTTTTTATCTCCTTTTGATGCATCAAAGTAAAAGTCGGATTCAACGTAAAACATAAGCGTCCCAAATTGGCAACGTTAGAATCAGACCAACAGACAGTCATGGTTTCCACGAAGAAATCGCCTCAAATATTTGGCCTAGGGAAAGGGAAAAACACGCACAGAGGGGACTGCAAAACTTGATGTGGACGGTCTATGAGGTGGTGGTTAGTGGTGGCAGCGCGGGACAGAGAGATCAGCAAAATAGAAAGGGACGCTGTGCGTGGAAGCGAAGACTTCTCTACTCCACACCGAGCTGCTCGATGTTTGCGAAGGAGAAGGGCTCAAACAGGTGGCCCGAGCCCTCGTAAAACTTGTTCTGGAACTCCACCCTGCAGAGGAACACACGCAACAAGGTGCACGTTACTCAGCTCGGTTGTTTCCTAAGCACCTGATATGAACGAGCAACGCTCTAGAAGTTTTTAGGGGATACAAGGCAAGGGAGAGGCGCACTCACCAGTGCAGACGCAAGGCGTGGAGGAAAGCAGAGAGGCCCTCCATGAGAACGAGCACACAGAGCGTGAGGACGGCCCAAGCCGCAAAGAAGATGGCAAGAAGGACGCTGCCCGCGTAGCTGGTTTGCTGCAGGCCCCTTCGCATCACCATGCTCCACAGTACCTCGGAGAGCTCTGGAACAGGGTTTCCCAAAGCCACTCTTAGCCAACTAAGACCCCAAGAATCCGAGATAACGGTAGTCACTGAATACCACTAGTTTAAGTAATTAATAGCCTGGCCACAAACGTCTACGATTAGGTAACAACAGAACTAATTACAGCACCGTACGGGTACAATAGCAGGTAATTTGCCACACAGGTAATGACATTTTAGGCAGTTGCACCTCGAGAATGAAAGCTTCAATAGACCCCAAAAGCTGGTACTTTTGCACGATAAAATAAGTCAGGAACGCCCAGGCACTGCTGCCAGTAGGTGACGTGAATAGCATGAATCGTGCCTTCAAAGTCCGTGTTAGCCGTGCTGTTGTACCTAGTCCCTAAGCAAATAGGTGTTTTAAAGTTTTTCTCGTTCTAAAGCTGAAGTGTAACCTAGAAGAGGAGCCGCCAAGTGAGCGGGAGTAATAGCAGCATACAAAGCGACGGAAGTATTCAAGTTGTGCTGAAGGGATGACTCACGGGCATGGGCGAGACTGAGGGCCCACAGACGCAGGTACGACGCCGTATTGGAGATGCAGCCGAGACAAAATTCGATCGTGTGAATGGCCTGATTCACGAACGCTTCCATAAAGGAGCTCTAGGAAACGGAGTGGGAATGTTGTAAAGCTAGTACGCAGAAAAAAACCCATTGCTCTCTAAGGCATCCATAAACTCTGGGAAGGAATAAGTGCTACGGTAGTAGATTTTAAACAAAAAGCTGTTACCAGCGTTTCTAGCGACAGGAATGAGATAGACTTGGCTTTCGGAAGGAAAAGCAAATTAGCACCCATCCGTAAAGCGCAAGAACTACAACAGAGTGCACCGGACCAGACGCAACAAAGCAATCAGCTGCAGACAGTTCAGAATGGCACCTTTCAGCAGGGTTTTTTCGGCCATTTTCAGCTCATCCAAAACTCCGACTTTTGGCTCAAAATGGACACAACCACCTCCGTTCCTCAAGGATCAGAGATGATATAAACTGTTGCCTTAAAAGGCCTCCCAAAAGTAATTGACACTAAAGCCTTAAAAGGAGCGCGCGAAAAACGACTCGATTGCCTTTCTTGGCACACAGGGGTGCTCACACACAATACTAACCATGCGATATTCAAGTTCGCTCGTCTGTTTCTGCCACTTCCCCTATTGTGCCTTCTTCTTAGCTTCTTTTTTCAACCTCCCTTTCTTTCTTCCCCCTTCTTTTCGTCAGTGGAGTCATACGACTGCCAGTCTGTCACAAGAGTTCGCTAGAAACGGTCTTTCACTACACACACAACTACTTGCTACTCAGCCAAGCACCACTTTTAGCCTTGCCGAATAGCTTGAAATTCCCATTTAATGAGGCGACTAAATGAATAAAGACCGAGATCTAGTGTTTTAACGTCTTTTATTAGCAGTGTGAAAAACACACAATCCATAAAAACGCTGTAAATTTAAACTTTGGGCACTTTCATCACATAAAGACACGAATCTGCCAAACATACCACATACGATCTACCACTGAAATCGCCCTTACTGTCGGGCTCGATTTCAGTAACAATGTGTCTCATTCCAATAGATTGAAATGTCATTGTAGTAAATACAAAAAACGAGTCGTGCACTTCGAGTTAGTCGTAGCAGCTGGGTAGTAGTGTGTGCTTACACACCAACACCTGTTTTCACACCAACATACTACACACTGCGGCCAACTCCTTGACGGGGTCAATCTGTTGCATGGCCCCAACAGTTGGAAAACCTTCACGAACACCATAAGGGGTACTACGCGGCAGTTGAAATCAACAAACATAGCTCTTTTGGTACAGGCTTGCCCTCGAGCTTATCCAGAGTTTCGAGCTATTTCGAGTGAGCCTGAATATACAACGCACGAAATGCAGTGACCATGGAGTTACAATAAGAGCATCACGAAGTTTAAGGCTTTCAACTAACGTAGGAAAATAGCCCCCGAGTTATCATTGAATTCAAAAATCGAAGGAAAACAACTGCTCGGCAACATGTCAACAATTGATGGCCAAACGACTGGACCACTACTTAGATATAGGGGCAGGCGAAAGCACCACTTAGAGGGAGTCAGATCAGGGAGGAGGGCGAAATTACCTCCTCGCGATGGCCGTGGTCACCAGGGTCGCCGGCGCCGGCGAGCGAGGTGTATCCCACGAGGGCGGTGGTGTCGTCGGGCTTGGGCGAGGCCTCGTCGCGAAATGGCACGTAGTCGCCGTTGGAGCCCGCAAACTCCGCGTCGTTGGCGTCCCGCAGGCCCACCTCGCGAATTGCCTGTATCTGCACCCAAGTGCAAGAAAAGCAACATCGCTGTCTACCGGAGATTGCACAAGTCATGAGCATGGTGAAACTCACGGTGCTACTGCGCGCTTGGCGGCGGTAGATGATGAATGGTTTTATGAGGAGCATCCACGGCACGGAGACTAAGGCCAGGGCCACCAAGAAGGACTGTACAGCGAACTGAAATCAGACAGTCGATCGATGGATGCGAGTTCAAGCCTCTGATAACACTAAACTGCGCAACAACTCACCTGACCCGTGTAGAGATCCTGAATGCCATCTTTCTTTTCTGAGTTGAATTTCATCATGTTGATGAGCGCTAAAAGGGCAAACGGAGAGAAAATCTGATGATGTTTGAAGAGGGTCTAGGGACAAGTAGAAGCGAGGGCTCACTGAGCAAAAGACTGGGAGCAGTGCCAGCATCGTTGGAGTCAAATACGATCCACTTGTAGAAGATAGAGAAGACCAGGTAGCCGAAGATACTGGTCATGAAAATGATCTGCGGTATCAGATTGCAGTAGATTGACAGCTGGTCCTTGAAGTACCTGTGGTGGACAGAAAACCGCCCACTTGGTAATCACCTCCATCAGTTTAACCTACTTACCACAATGACTGTCAAAAGCTCATATCCGACTTTACGCTGATTTTTACGACAATCGTGACACAAAAGGATGCCTTCAGGTTAACCACCGTCACCATCCCCAAAAGAGGCACAATTAGGTACTCAAAACAACACGAGTCACAAGCACTCTCGCGAGCCGTGCCTTCTCCAAACGACTGACTGAAGTAGCTTACCGGATGGAGCTCAAGAACTAAGGAGATAATGGGCCTTACACAAAATACTATCAAAATCATCTTGGAAAACCTCCGAAGTGCTGCACATACCAGCACCGCTAATCACAAAACGAAGTCAGATACCAGTCATGTCTTTGCGGGTCCAAAAGAGAACTATTGGTTTCTATAAGCATAACTTTGGAACCTGAGAACCCCCTAAACCCTTTTTCAAAAGCATCTCCCTATAACTTATCCATTAGCCCATTTCTACATGTACGTCAAATTCGAGTGCAATCATTCGAGTTCGATTTTACAACAAAATATTACCAAGGCCGTAGGACCCTTCCCCTCAGATAAAGATGCGAGGCGAGGCCTGGCAAAGACTATTAAGGGCTGATGCACAAAAGCTTGAAAAAACTGTATCAAGTCTACGCGCTCACTGACACAAGACTAAAAGACACACACAAGACACTAAAAGAAGGCAGGCGCAAACCTGTAATTGAAAGCACTGAGGATGATGCCGAAGAGCATGTGGCTGACGCCGAGAATGATGGACATCTTCATTTTGAGCGAGTTACTGTAGGGGATGATGTTGCGCGAGACCTGCCACATGGGGTCCACGCCGAAGGGGTAAGGGTAGCCCACGAACATGCCCGTGAGCCCAGCCCCCTCCGCGGTGTGCGTGACCGGGTTCAGCTGGAGGTCTTCGTCGCGCGCCAGAGTCGCATTGTCGAACAGCGGATAGAACGACGAGCCGAAGATGTTGGTCGCCTTCGAGAAGATGTCATTGTATATGAACCCCGTGTAGATGGAGAAGGCGCCCATCAGTAGGATGATGTAGCGACCGCCAAAGAAAGTGTCGAACACCTCGCCTTTGATTTTCATCGCCTAACGGAGAAGCAGAAACCATCACCGCATGCGTTTTTTACTTGCTACCGTACCCCATACAACCTTTCGCAAAATCCATTGTTATAAAGCGTAAAACAAGCCATATTGTTGCTTGGTGTTCTTTCATGACAACAATGTAGCTTTTAATTAGAGATTTCAAGCCCAAAAAGTGTAGACGACGCTTCAGCCGATTGTATGCCCTATTGGTATCATTTTTAGTATTACTTTAGTGCATTTCGAAAGCTTGTTGCATGGAAACCGTTGCAAAATGATACCAGCTAAATTTTGAATACACCTGATTTGTCTCAAGCGCCTCCAAAGAGCAAAGGTAGTAGCAGGTCTCCTAACTGAGTAACTGAGATAAAAGGTTGGAGATGTTACTTTTGGAGTTGACTAATGGAGAGATACTTGCTATCATGTTCTCTTGCAGAAAACTGTTTCTGTGGTTAAATGAGACTACTTTCCAAGGGCAGTGCATAAGTTCCGCAAAGTAGCAATTTGTACACGCAGAAATCTAACTGTTGATGTCTGTATAGAACAAAATTTCAAAATCTAATGAACTGAAAGTGATCACTGCAAACATTTTATAAGCTAACTTTTATAATTAACGCGACTCATCAACCGAGACAAATAAAGCACTGAATATTAAATGCCTTTCCATTCATCAAGAGGCACCTACACTTGAACTCGTGGTGGCGGCATGGCCACCGACACATCCGTGTTGATGAGTCAGCCATCTCCCAGCTCCCTTATCACGCTTGGTAACCCCTGCGTTGAATAACTGACAAACTGATTTGTGAATTCAGTTAAGGGGTTTAACGCCCCCAATTTCCGCACTTGGCCATAGTTATGAAGGCACAAATGCGTGAGTAATCAAATATCTAATTTGTTTATTTAGCTACCACGCTTTGAGGTCAAACTACCACTAACCTAAGACGCATTTTGACGCAACTAAACAGACATTTCGCTTACCATTATTGGGACACTGCTAAAACATGCTGGGGCAAAACGCGCAACAGCGCTAACATTTGAATCACAGTGTTTACTCAAAACTATCACTAGATGATTTTTACAAACCTGTCATTGCTAAATATACCTGATCAATTTAGGTATACATAGCCAACTGAAATGGAGACCGTGCTAGAAAAGCACGATCGTCATAAAAATCAGAATGTTCAAACAAGTCCCACGTACATAATTGTTGTCACGGGTAAGATATAAGCAAGGACGCTTGCCGACAATCACGTACGATCTTCACAAGTCATTTACGGTTTAAAGAACGTAAAAAAGACAAACTTGAATTTTACAACCACGAGTACTTACAGCAATTTTCTTCTCCCAAAGCACCAAAAAAAGCCCAGCCAACATCATGATCAACCCGTGTCCAGCGTCACCGAACATGACGGCAAAAAGAAAGGGGAAGGTGATGACGGTGAAGAGGGCAGGGTTGACCTCCCGATACCGAGCCACACCATAAGAGTCCACGATATTTTGGAAGGCCGCCGTCAGTTTGTTCGTCCTGTGGTAGGTAGGTGGCGACTCCAATGTCTCCAGCCGGTTGAGGATGGGCTGAAGACTTGAGTTGGAAAGCTCCATGCCACGACGCAGCGCCATCTGTACGGCATCGAGGTCCGAGACGGCAGACCAGCACTCGCCGACCATGCACTTGGTCGTCACATCGAGGTTGAAGAGATTCAAGGCGTGATAAATGGACTTCATTTTGTACACCTTGTAGAACCACTCACGAAGGGTCTGGGAGGCGGTCTCAAGCAGGCGACTGCGATGGTCCGCTGTACCCTTAATAACCACCGCTAGATCCTCACGCCGGCTATTGGCTTCTAATAGCGCCTCTTGGCGCTTTTCGTGACTGTCAGCACACGGGTAGATGTGGGCACCGAAGCTATAGCACAAATACTAAATTACTACCACTTATCAGGCTAACATTGAGGTAGCACTCAGTTTAACACCAGGTAGATTACTGTAGGCACCTTGTTTAACCAAAGCGTTCAAAAATTAACAAGTTACGGTTAGTAAACCAAAAGAGAATTTAACACTAACAAGTAGGCCATATACGCGGGTCGCACGCATACAAACACAAGTAATTGACATAAAAGCACAAACGTTTTGATTGGATGCCTATGCACAGACAACACTGTCCATGGTAAATGCAAACGCAAGCGAAATTAAAGGCATCGCATTTGAGATTGTTAAAGCAAGTTATAATCTGCTTACCCTTCACAGATATTTTCAGCTCTTATTCTCAATTGATCGCCTTGGAAGAAGACGATGAACATGCATTTATACAGCTTTTCTCCCTGCGAAAGGACAGTAAGTGGTTTATGATTCAAGGATCGAAATTTGAAACATTTAAGTTGGAAAATGTCTACAGTAGCAGGGTCATCGAGATTATCAAGATCAGCATAACGAAGAAAAACGTTCCCTCGGCAAGCTCTCCACAGCGTTCGTTCAAACGCTGAAGTTCGTTCGCGGTCGATCGTTCCAACGATAAACCTGGAACAAAGAAATCTCCATAACACGAAGCAGTGAAATTTTTAAAAGTCAATACTACACAATCTGTAGGAGTGGAAGAGAAAGCAGTGCATCTAGAAGTGACAGTGTAGCTGTGTGGCAAAAAGGAGTGTTAAATTAAGGTTGGATGAAACTTACTCAATATGGCGACTACCGTAGGTCGTAGAAGTGGCCTGTCCCTGGCGAAACCCGACCCCAAAATCGTCACTGTGAGGGACCATTTCAATGTAGCTATAGGCCCATCAATGAGAGCAATATGAAGGAAAGAGGGTGAAGTGAGTGAGTAGTGCCAATGCTTTTATCGTGAGCATAACGAAGAACCCGGTGTGATTGAATTGGCAGTGACAACCAAAGAAGCGAGGAAAAGGGCACACAAAAGCGGGATGCATTAAATACTCACCCATGAGATTCACGAGGTTCAGGAATATCGACTAGAATATCCTCAGGTCCACCAAAACTGACTGGTACATCGCGGGAGCCCTAAAGGTGATTGTGTGAACAGAGAATTCCAATCACACCTCCTCAAAGAATATTTGAGCGCGACGAAGTACCATCTTCATTTCAGACAACTCGAGATACTGAGTTTTCATTTTGATTAAGGTCGATGTGACTTCTCGTAGCTCATTTTCAAGCTTGTCAATGCTATTCTCAAGGTCCAACATTTCCCGTGGAGGAGGAGCCTCAGGAACTTCAAAAGGCTCAAAAATTTCCACATCATCCTTCGATAGCTCTCCCTCGACATAACCTAAGGCGTAACGACTAAAGAACAAACCTACGCAACTTGCGTTCCATTTCATCACAACGACGAACTTCATCAACAAATTTTCTTTGGAATGCGTTGAGCTCAGGTGTAGTCTACAAATACGACAATACGTCTGATAACATACGTCACGCAACTGAACAATTCCAAGTTCGGCTAATTGAGCAATACACATGTAAGCTGAATCAGTATGTAAAATGAGCTGCGAAAGTTGCATGACTTCAGAACGGAAAAAGGACCCCATTGTGAGCCAGAGATCACAGCGTACGCGTACTGAGGAACAGAACCAAACCATGCATCCAAACAAAAATGTAGTTAAACAGCCAATGCCGGTATTGACAAATAGCACACTTTGAATAATTACCATATTTCAAAGTAAACAAAACATTTATTATATCATTAAATTGAAATTTGGTAGTTATTTGCTGCTTTTTTGACATTCAAGAATATACAAATCAAAGTTTATAGACAATGAAAACTGCTTAAACAAAATTTAAAATGAAAATTTAGGGAGTTTATTAATTTAGCCTTCCATGATTTCAGAAATATGATTGATCCATCCTAATTAAGACCATGCAATAATTGATTTTTTTAAATTGTATAGGTCTTAAACTTATTAGTGGCGAAATAATAATTGATTGGTAGCATTTTTTATAGGAAATGATAATTTATCGGGCTATGAGAGCCTAAACATTAGCTGGAAGTCTAATATTTTATATCATTCAATTTTAGATAATAGTCATTTCAGATAGTAACTACTACAAAAGTTTGATGAATACAGCTCAAGTGACAAGGTTGAAAGGACAGGTTTGGTTTAAAGTGATGATAAATACTTAGCAGTTAGAATTAACATCAGTATTTTAAATATTAAACCTGTGCTCTTGAGTGATAGTGATGGCATAAATGTTGTGATAGTAACAGTATATCGGCTGACATTGGCTTATGGTAGGCACAGATGCAAATTCACATATAAGGAATTGGATTAAAACAAAGAATGAGTCTTTAGGGAGCATTTGACAAGATATCTCTTGCTACCGGACTCACAAACTCTAGCACATTAACGTGTCTTAAACGCGTCACCAATCAAAACACCTTAAACAACAAAAATAGAGCTAAGTCTATTTTAAATTTAACGAGCACTGTCTCATAGAATCCAATCGATAAAATCCGTGGCATCGTTGCTTTAAGAGGAAATTCATAAAAGAGTTCATTTAAATATTTAGACCACAAATGCACCATTTGTGAAATATGTCATCGTTTCGCGCCAGCTTTTAGTTATAATATAGCATCTGATAAAAGTTTTATTTGATCTCATTACAACTCCAGGGTGTAGTTAAGTAAACGCTTCCTACGTAATCTTACAGGAATATTTAATGAACTTTCTTCATCGTAATTGTCGGAAATACAGGAGGCTTCAGTTTTGGAAGATTTCGGTAGGATAAATATCGGAAACCATCAACTCATAAAAGCGTTTTATTGAAAGAAAATCCGACGCTTTGCTAAAGCTAAAATATATAAGAAATTTACTACTATTTATCGTGTATTTAGTATTCAAGCTGCAACAAATTAAGAATATTTAGTTTGTTTATTTACATCAATGACTATATGCGGTAGTTAGGGCAAGAAACCGCTGATTTGGTTGTCTGATATGCCCCAGAGGCAAGTTAGAATTTTCTTTTCAATTTTGATGCGATACGTTGTATCTATAGTCAGAATCTCAAATCATCATAAATAGTTTTTGTATTTAGTATTTAAAACTTTGTTATCGTACTTTATTTAATAATTTGACATTGGATTATTATAGTAATCCCAAGGAGTGCCTGGTGAAATGCACACAAAGTAGTCAGACGGCAACAGCGGAATTTAAACAGCCATCTGAACTGACACCGCCTGGTGCGAAAGTATCAGATTATTACGAGACCTCCCCTGATCTCCCTAAACGATTCAATGAGCCTGGTGCGTCTGCCGTCAATTTAATGGCGTTTAGATTTGCTTAGCGGTTACGCAAGGCAACCAAGCAATCCCATGTATGAAACGTCAAATTCTGAATATGGGAAATATAAACCCACCGTACACACAATGCCCGTAGAATATCATCAGAGAAACGCAACTTTTACTAAAGTAAAATGTGCGTATTTGGACTTACTTATTGTATAGCGATACCTTGGTACTGGGAACTACCGAAACCATTCCCTCAATACGGGAAAGGACACGTCATACATATAGCGATCTTGAATGAAGCTCGATTATATGCAGTGATATATGTATATATATCGACTTGATATCTCTATGCCTAATAAAGTTTCGGAGACTCAAAATAACTTTCACGTTTGCTCATTTGGGTTTTTTGCATAAATAGTTTTTTTTCTAAGGATAAGTAAATTAGGGACTTTGAATCCAATAGTGGAAGTTAGGAATGGTTGCCGGTGTGTGGTAGTGTAATGTTATTAACAAAAATGTGTAGGCTCGATAAATAGGATTAGGACTCAAATAACTGTTTTTTAAATGAAGTTGCACGTTGAAAGCATGCACTGTGTTAAATTAGCAGGGACACGCCTGATGCATGTTGTCAATCTGCAAATTCATATCCGAGTTCTAACGTGAAGGAAGCCTTGAACTCCTTTTCTACTCTAATGAACAACATCCTGGTGCTATGGGGGTGGGGATTTCTCCAAATTGGACAGCCCAGTAAACTAGCAACAAGGACCTTCGCACTAGCGCATTTAAGGTTAGTACCCGACATTTTACTCACCCTCTAATCTAGTTTCCCATACCTAGAGCGGAATAGATGAGATACATTTTAATAACTTACTTATATTAAGTAACGTTTCATATATAACAATGAACTCTTGGGTTTGCACATATTAGATTCAGATTTGTAAGGTGGTTCCAATTTTGAGGGCGTAATTGGTACACATCCCGAAATGTCTATGGGAAACGTGGGAGACTAGGCACGGCTTGCTGATCGTAAGAACTAGGCGATATTCAGTCCAAATTTTATTTTAGGGATGGCGAAATAGTTTTGCCTAACTTTTGTGGCTACAGGTACTGCATGTTGGCTAGAAACAACAACTCAGATACGAGGCAAAATCGTTTGATAGTTAAGGCATCTAAGCTAGAAGGATAGCCTTGGCGTTTTGTTCCAATATCGGAAATACATTAACCAAACACCACAATTCCGATAGCTGAACTGAATATATTCTTTAGTCAACATTAAATAATTCATGAACCAGTAGGGATTGTGTCTATTTTGCCTTTTATGTGCTGAAATTGTTCTGATGTGGTAAGCCACACATAGGTACTGAATTCGACAATTCTTAGACCACTGCAAAGAATTTTCAAACATTGTTAATAAACTCGACTTCCTTTGGGAGTTAAAGATCTGCCTTAAAGTTGATGGGATATTTTGAGGGAGCAGAATGCTAAAGGAACCGGAGTGGAGGGCTCGACTAGTCTCTTTTGACATCCTCGGTCTTCCAATTGGATATAGCCTTCAGTGAATACGTTTTCCAGCTGTAAGTTCGAGATAATTTATAGTCGACCAGACAAATTTTGGGACATGGAGCCAGGATGAAGTCTGCTGAAATCGTAACCTTCGAACAAAAGGTCCACCAATATCTGCTCGAGATTGGAAAATGTGACAAGGAAGAATCGAGACACTCCAGGTTCCAACAAAGCAGCCGCTACCTGGATTGAGAAATTGTTTCGACATGGTCGCTCCGCCCCGGAAAAAAATGCAAACAAAGCCCGGAGGACTTCAACATCGTCTTCCCACATCCATTTCCATAGCGTTACACGCTTTTGCCTTTTTAATCTATTTCTAAAGGAGTGCGCAGGTTTTAAAGGTTCAAACTCGACTATGGAAGCGAAACCGGACCACCCGGGTAGTTAAGCCTTGATTTAGGGACAGTCGAACGTTAGCCTCTCGACGCACCAAGTGGAAGCCTTGGGATTTGCACTGGTACTAATTTTCTGACGCAACAATTTGAGAGAATCGCGAATGCAATTATTTATCAAAGAAGAGGATCATAGTAACCTCACGAATTCACGGATCTAATTCTTCCACAAAGTGGAACGCTAAAAAGCCTACTACGAAAATCTCAACTAAATTCTGGCAATAGTGGTTTTGAAATGAGACAACACGTTCGAATGCAAAAGTATTGAGATTTATCTGATCTGGTGCAGTTAATTAATTCCCATTCAATGACAGCAGAAGCATCAAAGACAAAGTAGAAATGGCAATAGTTTGCGTTCAACGCACTACAACCTCCCAAACACGGCAACTTCTAAGGTATTTAGTTGAAAAAGTTGCTTATGCAATTTAGCCAGGCCCAAACAGGTGGATGAAAGGCGAGGGAACTTAATGGTTAAGAAATGTGACCTTCGACTGATACATGGCCTAATAGATCAGAAGTGCTAAACAATCTCTCAATTAAACCATAAAAACTACGGGCTGGTTTTGTATATTAAGAATACATCGGAATGCAGTCAACCCTTAAGAAAAATAGGATGAGCGAGCATAAGTGTCGTACATACAGGAGTTGGTAGAAACAGTTTTAGGCCACCCATTTAAGACACCGGGTGTCGTTGTGAACATCACGACATTTAAGAGAACAGTAGCGCGATCCACAAACTACGCACACGTATGATCCAAGGAAGCCACAAACAGAGCAGAATTTGCGAGGTGGTAACTTTGTATTCGGCACGGCTGCAGTGAAGTAATTCGGACCTATCTGACCGCCTTTGGTAGTTTGATATTCTTCATCCAGAAGTAGTTCAAATGTCTTCTTAAACTTCGCTCGACTAATTGTCGTCTTGCGTCTTCGTTTGTTATGAGTTGGACCATCCTCAAGAAACAATATAGATCATCGAAATTAATGTTAATTTCGGTCAACTAGTTATAGAAAACTTACATCCTCAAATCGGGGACGCTTTGTGGTCTTAGAATCACTTGGCGATTCCTCCACATGATTATCTTGCTCAAGAATTTCAAGTGCCTTGCGAATACGCCTTTTCCTGGCATCATTATCTAATATGCGACGCTGGGCTTCCCTTAGGTACTCACGTTTGTCACTCATTTGCCAAAGGCCAATAATCTATACCGGCAATTAAATACTAAAATGAATGTTTTTAGAGGATTTAGAACTAACTCTTAACGGATCAAATGAAATATTAAGAAAAGCAATAAAGCGCAAAACCGACCTATGTAGGATTATATTTTGAACCAGGGAATGTCTATCGGCACGTTAAATAATCTAACGCACTTTTTGTTAACACCCATATAACATTCTATAAACAATTTTTTAATATATTATAAAATACTTTAATACGATTTAAATCGTAATTATTTTTTTGTTTAGGTCACCTGAGGCTCTGGAGTCAATTTTGTTTTCACTTTCCATAATGGTATGTCTTTTGGTTGTTAACGTACTTTCTAGATATTTTTCTCTTTTTTTAAAACTTTGGTGGGCAAGGACGTTGTGGTTGAACTGAAAAATGACTTGTGGTTCGCTCGATATTCTGTCATAATCTAAACTTACTCCTAGCATACATGGGACTTTGCATTCTGTGGATCAGTACCACAATTTTAGGCTTACCGACATCACTGTAACAGAACCCGAAAAACACCCATACATGGTACTTCCATTTGTTTGGTAAACTTCCTAGCTTTCCGTGAGGAACTGCTTCATTCGAGGATCAATTGTTCGTTATGTGCAATTACCAGCTGACGAATGTGATGTTTACGAACTTCAAAATGCTTCAAGAAAGGAAGCTACTGTTGGGAAGCAGCAGCAGCAACAAAACCCCTGAAGGTTTCTTAAATGTAAATAAATCGCGTATTTTGACATCCTGTGCCGCCGACTTTCTCGTTTGCAAAGTCCATTATTCCGAAATTTCCTCAGCTTTCCACAACCAAATGAATAAACAGATATATGGTTAAAGAAGGTGTATTTATTTACGCTGAATCATCGGACACAGGTGGTAAATTTATTTCTTCTATGAGAGGCGCCTCCGGTGCACGAATTTGGCGAATGATTTTACGCCAGTTAGGACCAGCCACTTTCTGTTTTACCACTCCTGGCTGCGAACTCTCGGATTCAACAAGCGAAGTTTGCCCGCAAATGGCAGTTTCAACCTCCTTCACTAAGCGCGGGATGTAGTCCTCACACCATAGTATGGACTTCACGTCCTTTTTGCATACACAGGCTAGCATGAATTTCACCTTGCGGAGAGCTGTCACGATCATTTGGTTGTGTAGTTTCGAGGCCTTTAGCATGTCGCTGACATCACATAGGGCATGGTTTAAGTGTTTGGAGGGATCCTGTAGGATGCAATAGAGGTCATCCGTTAGCAACAGCATAACTTCGCTAGAGCAGTCTAGGCGATTTTCAGCAAGTCGCGTTTTTATGGAGGCCAGGACCTCGGCTACGTTCGTATAGATGTGCATTCTTAGTTTGCGGCAATGAATTACTCGGGTTTTGTTAGAGGGGTCTTCATGGTTCCCATTAGGATGTAGGTACGAAACGAGCTTGAGAAGAAGATCACATGCTTCCAGGCTCATGTCCTTTAGGTGGTCACCATTAAAGAATCTAAAAACCAGCATTTTATGATTATTAAATATACCCTTGGAAGGTGGATATAAAACGGGTAACCCGGCCTTAGGCTTACCTCGCGACAAATGCAAATCCAAAAATTAACTCTGCGAGAGAGTATATAATGGAGGGGTGTGGATCAGTTGAGATCAGCTTGGACAGTGGCTCCGCATCGCCACAAGAAAATTGGTTTTCAAGATCGACCATAAAATCATCTGGGAAAGAAGTCACGAGCTTTTTAGACGTAGATTGCCACCAAGGTGTCCAAACAGGAATTGATGCATAAATACTGCCAGTGGCTATCTGTCTATGAAATTCCCGTTTTTCTTCAGCTGAGAGAGCTTCCCATATTTTGTCAATATCTATGTTCTCTGCCATTAAATCAATATCCTTAAGTCTACAACAAAGAATGGGACTAACGTAATGTTCAAAATGCATGTATAATGAGTACCATTGCAATCAACGATCAATTAACCTTTCGGAGAGTTCGGTTTCGTCATCAGAACCTTCCGCTTCACTCCAAACATTGGACATTTCATCTTCACCATCAAATTCCAAATCTTGGGAGAGCATTCTCTCAATTTGTATCCGCTTTTCGTCATCTACCGACAAATTTCTAATAGCACTTCGACAACATTCGCGATAGAATTTTTCCGAGCATTTCCCATGCCTTCGATCTCTGTAACAGGCAAGCGAGCAATAATTTGCTTTACAACGTGGACATGTATATTGAGCGACTTTGTCAGTGCAAAATTTGCATACAAGTTGTCCAGAAGTAGCAGTTCTTGAAATATCCTCCATGTGACAAGGCTATTAGCGTTGAATTGTTATCCAGAGAGTGACTGAAGTCGAAATGCACCAATGCATGCATGATAAGCAAAAAATATTATAAATAACGTACACTGCATCATAAATTTATAAACGTGTTTCCACTTTAAAATTCTAGAATATATAAGAATAATCCAAGATGGAGCTTAATATAAATAAAATATATATTAACTATTGATAAAAAAATTATCAATGTTTTTCCACCATGGCACAATTTTAGCCACTTCCACTAAAAATATGAACTCAAATATATCACTGGATAAATAAACCGATATCATAACCCAATTCTGGCTCCCATTTAATCACAGCTGCTGGAATTACTCACTATTTACTTGGAATTGCTCAAGCTTATCAATCCGGTCATCATTTCCATCCTGAATATGCAGAATATATATGGCTGCAGTTTTGTGTCCTACAGGTTCGTGTGTCCTGTAGGATTAGATATGGAATTCAATGTCTCAGAGCATTTCATAACACAAGATTTACACTTTGCTTACTAATGAAAGAGTGTTAGGGAAGCTATCGATATCTTAAGACTATCACTCTGTAAACCAATATCCATAAAAAATCCCAGAAATTAGTCTGTAACTAGGCCAGTATTGCTGCAGATGTGTGTAGTTGGAGTTTTAAAAAATTATGGTGTAAAATAACTCCAAGACATCATTGCGTATTTCATAAAGTTAAACTATACATATGAGTTGAACTAAAGGATCCTCGTTGGTCTTTGGGATGTTAGATGATTATTCATATTTTCAAGTATTGAATTTTGGTGTACTATGATATCAACTCCTTTTGACTTACCAAGTCGGTTCCAAGGTAATAATTAGCATCAATTAGTGAATCGAAATTCCAAGTCTGTAGATGTACTAAGTAAGAAACAATAATCACCAAGGAAATGAAAACATGTGAATCACCGGAAAATGTGTATCTTATGTGATTCTGTTCTATCGACTTTTTAGATGGGGGGTTCACACAGGCGACTAAGTGCATATCAAACTCTTAAACGTACAAATTACCGAGAAAGCAGTTTATGTTAAATTTATACTTTCGTGGTTTCGCCTATAGCTCTCCGGTTATTCCTAGAAACTTGTCTAAGAAATTAAAGACAAAGAGAAGCAACGAAGAAGGTGAAATGGAAGTATTTATTATAAAATAAATGAACATGTGGTTGCGAACGTCTTCAAGTTTTCTTCAGTATGGTATAGCAAATTTCACACTATGAAATGAGTAAAAACATTCGCACCTAAAACTGTGTTCAAAATAGAAGTGAAGGAAATGTGTTTCCAAATTTTAAACAACTTGTGATAGTCCTAAATTAAAAGAAATTTTATTACACAGTTGTCACCTTGACAATTGTCTTTCTGTTCTCCCACAAATGCAAACTATTTAACTGAAAGGGAATACATTAGTTTACAAAACTAATCCTTAACTACTAAAATCTTGTCTTATTTTCTGGTAGACGTAATGACCGCAGTTAGCACATCTGGATAGAAAAAATTGTTCCTCTTTCACGTAGCAACGAAATCATACTAAATTCCTTCTTTAAAATTTAATGTGATTGAATGTTACCTCAATAGCAAGCTTGAATGATAAACGAATTGAGCTCTAACTGAATGTAAGGCATTTTTACCAACAGTTACATATAATCAGGGATTGAATTCACTCATGATTGGCTAGTCGAATATACTTTTAAAATAAGATTGGATTCTTCACCCCATAAATGGAGCTGGCATTGAGGACAACTACTCATTATGTTCATAAAACATGAAGCTATCCAGTATTACTATCAAAAGGAATATTTTCGGTTTAGAATAATTAAGTACTCTTCCATAAAAGTTTCGTTAAATGGGATGCACTACGTATGCAATAAGGGCAGTTTAAATGCTTTTATAGAATGATTGAGAAATGGATAAAATGTGCAAGAAAAATCAATAATACCTTCATCACAATAAGGATGTAGGCTTTTCATACACATAAAGGAATATAACTTATTAGTTATTTAATCAGCAACAACATTTTATTTATTACAATCTAAAATATAATCATGTAGCTTCTGACACTTCTAATGTCTTTGAATTGACAAGCCCAGATAAATTTTTAATTGAATTTATTAGTAGACTAACTGCAATGTAGTGGATCTAATAAAAAAACTTAAAAAATAAAAATTTATGTAAACCATAAACTAAAACATTGAACGATTATTGAGTTGTTGCTTTTGTGTCTATTCAATTGAATCACTAATTGTTTAAGAGTACTAGTTGGTTACCTCGAACGTCCATTTGGCTTCAATTTAGAAGTTGTATTTGCTATGGCAGCTAGGGGTCCTCGTGATGCTCTTCTTACTAAGGCCAAATTAGCCGAACAAATCGAGAGATATGATGGTAGGTTTAGTGTAACTATCCTCTTGGTAAATTTTAAGATATGGCTCAATTTATGCATAAAATTGTCGAAATCAACGACGAGTCTGCACCTGAGTTGACGGTTGAGGAACGCAATCTCCTTTCTGTTGCTTACAAAAATGTAATTGGTGCACGCCGTTCTTCCTGGAGAATCATAAGTGCTATCGAGTCCAAAGATGAGGCCAGTGAACGTGTAAAGAACATCAAGGCTTGTCGCGAGCAGGTGGAAAAAGAGCTAAAGCACATGGCGAATGAGATCCTGGCCCTGCTCGAAAAGATCCTCATTCCACGAGCTCAAAACGCTGACTCAAAAGTGTTCTATTACAAAATGTAAGTCACTGGCGGTCTAATTTATTTTTGATACAGGCAAGGTGACTATAACCGCTATCTGGCTGAAATCGCCTCTGCATCTGAGCGTGACGAAGCTGCCAAGCGTAGTTTGGAGGCTTACAAAGTTGCGACTGATATCGGAACTGCTGAGCTACAACCAACTCACCCCATCCGCCTTGGACTGGCTCTTAACTTCTCTGTTTTCTACTACGAAATCATGAACAAACCCCAGCAGGCGTGTCAGATCGCTAAGCAGGCCTTCGATGATGCTATTGCTGAACTTGATACTTTGAATGAAGAAAGTTACAAGGACTCCACACTTATCATGCAACTTCTCCGCGACAACCTCACGCTTTGGAGATCTGATGTTGATAACGATGGTGAGTACTTTTAAATTAATCCTTATTTCTTTAGAAGCTGAAAAGAATTCCCCCGAGGGTGAGAAGAGGGAATGAATTATTTTATGTCTCTCTTGTGTACGCTGCTTGAAACTCATCCTCACAATTCATGTCGAACCCCTGCATTTTTCTTCCTGTACACTGAAGAATCCACCCCGTCTCTTCGACAACTCGTACATCTTGAATCAATTTTTGCAGGAAGTCCTTGCATGTCTCCTTGCCAATTCTCGAGCTTCTGACCTCTGACTCTACCACTGCCTAACAATCCTCTCCCAAGTTACTCCCATACTAGCAATGTCCTCGCGATTGTGTGCACTGCATTAACAAAGGATAGTCACTCGACTTGTCATGAATTCTTTCTTGTGGGTTTGTATTTGTTGTCCTCACTGATCAGCACGCGAGATTTTGTCGCATGTTCTAATGCTCTGATCTCCCGTCCGTTTTTTAATTTGCGTTTGGCTGACTTCAAGTAATGAGGATATGCCGTAATGCTCGTGGGACAGAACTTTTATGTCCGATATTTCCAAGCAGGTTGTTGAATATGAGGCAGGGGCATGAGATCTAGGAATGTATGGGGTGGCTGTAATGTAATTCGTATAAAGCGGTGTCGACTCGTGCTATCTTATTTGAATGTAGCTTGTTATCAATTTTAACTTATAAGCATATGCAGCCATGCGATTATTTTGTTGAGTTGGTGCACCGATGGTATGCTTCCCCGGGTTGATCCTTGCTGTTTGAACTAGATCTGATTCTACTACCGGTGGTTTTCCTGGTGCTGCTTTTGTGCTTGGGTAATTTTTAGTTTTCTGTCGGTCTTAATGACAGTTTGGGGAAATAAAACGCCAGTGTCCACGCTGGTATGAAGCTCCAGCTGGAAAATTCCTTTCAGATCAAGTTAACCCCCCCCCCCTATTCTATGGAATATTGGCTGGAACCAATTAACGTTTTCTATAACCCCATATTTGAATCGAAAAGTGAGAAATCTCCTTGTCTGTTACTTGGCCGGCAATGCCTCTTTAGCAGAGCACTGGAAGCACTATACTATCCTAGTTTTTGGTGCCTGGCTTGATTTTCGAATTCCGTCTTGAGCTGTGCATTGTCCCAGTGTTCTATGGGTCTAGCACGCTTTTTCTTATCGATACCAGGTCTGGGTTTTTTAAGAGCTTTAGTTGTTATCGTACTGCCTTGGATTTATTGCTACCAACTCCGGCCAGCAAAGGACCATACAACGCAAAATTTCCGAACCGAAAGCATTAAGTCAACAAATCCAAGGGGTTCAAGGGCAGAATACGCAAGGACAAGCTGCTAATCCTCCGCTGAATCCTTCGATGATTGATCAGCAACTTGTTAGTTAATATAGCAACTTCTGAGCCAAGACAGAGTGTTCATTTGCAAAATTAAAACTACAAATCAGAGTTTTCAGACGTTGAAGGGCACTTGAATCGCATTAAGGCCTTAAGAGCGAACTGGGTTGTATTGAGTCTACAGAATGGTTTGTCGGTTATTTTGGTTGCGCACCAAATCTCAGTGGCTGGTCCATTCATCGCAGACCTGGCTGAATTGTAGAGGAACGAAATTCGTCCATTGAAAAGTTGTTGGATTTACGGAGAAGGAATTTATATGCTAATCTGGGTTAGAAAGGCCTTGAAACAGACAAGTTCTGTGAAATAATAGGCTGGCAACACAAGATACGAGAAGTTGGGACAGTAGTATTCCATTGTTCTAATGCAGATCAAATTGCTGTGTTGCAGGTGGTAGAATAACCAGGGATGACCTATCTAGAGAAAGTGATATACAAGACACACCAAGTCTCACCTCCGAAGCAAAGTATATGTTTAGGCAAAACTCAACAGTATACTTCATGTCAAAATTAGCTATTACACGCACTGAGTCAATCAAAATTAATCCAAATTTGTGAACTTAAATCGGTATGGGCTTTCAATCAGTGAATCATGATCACACATATATTGAGCTCAACCATGAGAACTTTAATGCAATAAACCTAAATTTCCACCTGCTTTTAGGCACTCTCAAACTTTGTGCTTGGATACTCTCAAACTTGAAATTGCAAGAACATGATGCGTGGTGAAATAAGGTGGGAGCTGTATGAAGACCTTATACGATGTTGAAGTTCAGTAGAGTCGTACGTTTAGCTGTTAGGATTACCTAAAAGGATACCGACAATGTTCCTAGACTTTCCCTGCTAATTTCGGCACACAACTGCTCTCTCTATCGCTTATTTTAGTTTCACAGAGTTCGCATAAATAGTATCAATGAACCATAATCTTGTTGTATACTCGTAGTAGTCGTGACCTAGTGCGATGTATTTTAGCTCTCGTGGTTGGATAACGCCGATGAGTGGATATCACTTTAGCTTGTTCATGGATGAGTAAGCACCGAAATGATGCAAATTTGGTAAACCACTATTTGGGATTAACACTGATTTTGATGATTCCAAAAACTGTAGAGGTTAAAGGTAAGGTCTTTCAAGTGTGGGTGGCTTCAGTTCTCATAGCCCACTTTTCTTTATATATGCTGTTACCCTTGAACGAAGACTACATGTGGTGCCAGATAGAATAAAGCGCCAAAAGAGTGATTAGAAGTTGTGAAATAAACCCTGTTTAGAATCATGAGTAAAGTTGTTTTTATATCTAGTTAAACGCAGTACCGAAGTAAAACCAGAGAAGAAGCATGAGAATCCGCTTTTTCGAAGGTCCATGAAAGATCTGCAGGAGCTTATTCGACCCTTGAGCTGTCGAGGAAAAGCGTTTCTTCTGCAAAAACATGAGTAAACAGTCGATTTTTTACTCAGAACACTTAAACCTGTATTCATCAGATCCTATGCTTCTAACCAGAGAGTCTGATCTCCCGGGACCATGAAAAGCACGAGTTCTTTTCTAATTCGCCTCCATGCCATGTGAGACTTCATTCACAGTCACTTTAATAGAGTCAAAATATGGCCTTATCACTTGTCAAGGCAAACAATAACAGTTACAATCAACCCATTTCCAAATTCAAAAATCTATATTTTCAGCATGGTTTCAGTGTCCGTATTAATAATTCCTAACTGGTGAACTGCATCGTTTATCAATCGTGTAAAGCCTCTTCGTATGTGAAATGAGCAACGCTGTGATTTCATGAGGTGAATTAGTCATTTTATCGATCTCAGTTGATTGTCAATGACTTTATGTTGAACCTATCCGAATTCGTAAAAATTAAGCTTGATAATCAATAAATTAGATGGTTAAATATGAAAAAAATTCTGATACTTATTCACCTAGAAAGAAGATTATTCACAGGTTTCTGCGTACTTGTAGCTTAATAAATGCAAAGTCGGATAATTTATACAAAAATACAGTTCTGTATGTAAATCGATATTGATGAGTTCTTTTGAAAGCAGAATGATTATGTGATTTTTCATAACGCTAAAGTACTTCCGTGCCACATGTCTATTCAGTAAAGCGACCTAAAAGTCAGAATGTGATCGGCAAGGCGGCGAATACCTACACACGTTTACGCCAGTGAGATACGCCGTCAAGTCTCAACTTAGTCCAGCTCTGTCTATTGGAACCGATTCTGCCCAGCGTTACATAAGAAAATTTTCCTACCTCCCAAATTTTGACAATCAGTCCATAATCAACTCATTTGCATTCTTGAAAGATCTAGTCAGACGTCGTGTTCCCAATAGACAAAAAGGAATTAAATTTCATTTCTTACTATCCATGTCATCTAAGACTACATTCACAGACACCGTCAAGACGTTAAAATCAAACTCTCGCGGTTTTCTGGGAGAAATGAGGTTCCACTTCTAGAGTTGATGTTAGTTACACTCCAAGCCTAAATTTGTAGTTGCTTTGCTATCTTATGACCAATTTCTACAGTTAAATACAGGCCAAAGCCAAATATCACCATTATGGGCAAGGTGTTGTAGTACGTGTCAGCATTTTCTAACTGAACTGTACCATTTATGAAACTTTAAAAAATCTGCTCACTCATAAGGTCCTTCGCTTGTTGGACTAAAGATCATAGTTTAAAGCACGAAACGCTTAATGCGGTCATTCAATGAGTGGAATTCGCAACTTTATCCATCATCGTTAAGCCTTAGAGGTGAGTGTTCAAACTTTTCCAGTTCAAATTTGAAGCGGAAAACTTTATGCCTAATGCTTTTTATCTGTTGGGCCAAACATGAAAATATATGGTAGCGGTACATCTCTATGGATATGAGTGTATTCTGTTTATATTAAGGTCAAACTGTTTCTATGATATCACCAGTCTGTGTACTACTAGTAATTTACCAACATACAAAGTTACATAATTTATGATAAGTACATTCCTGGAAGTAGAACTGCATTGGGGAGCCGTTTTGAAAAGAAGGCAGTTATTCAAAGTCGTTGAGATGACTAGAAGACAGTTGAATTTTATCTAGAGGGTGGCGAAAGCTACCACATACAGACCAATAGTACTCATAGTTCAAATCAAGATCTGGAAATGTAAACTGCAATCGGAGCCTTTAAACTTGTAGTGGCCCTACGGTGGCTGAGAGTAGCATTCTAACTACTAAACAGGAACGCCCGAACCGCCCCTATGACTCATAATGTGACCCTAATCTAATTGGCCAAGTTAGTTTATCGATTAATCAGGTCAACGCAACCTTAACAATTGTATATAGGTATATCCCACCCACCCACCCACCCACACACACACACACACACCTTTCCAATACACAAGCTGGGACGGACGTCTCCTACTCTCCGGTTTTAGGACTCCATCTTCTCTCGGGTAACTGATCCATCTATGAAAAGAATCGAAAAGTAGGTAACCGCTACAAACTTGCCAAATAAAGCACTAAAGGGATGTAGGGCAGGAACAAAGGCAAAAATAAGGATGATTCACAAACTCAGTCTAGATTTGACACAATGAGAATAAAATTTCAGTGAACCTTAAGTTTTCAAAAGTTCCGGAGCTGAGGAAGTGTTGTTGAATTATAATTGATGCCTGAGAAAAAACAGCGTTTTTTAGTTGCCAGAAAATATTGTCTATTCTCAAATTCGGGCTTGTTTAGCGCTGAATTGGGAGCTGTGTGACAATAATTATAAAAATCCACGGATGAACAGACACTCTTGTATTAGTAACTAAATTTGGCATCATCACATTACGGTATAACTTAAAATCAGTCCAACAGGGACAAAGGTGAAGCCAATTTTCACACCGCCACTCATTTACTCAGCAGCTCGCCAGAGCGAACACCAAGCTTCATCATCGCGGTATTTTAGCTTATTTTTAACTGGAGGTGATTTTTATTTTTCAAATTAAATCAACCATTTTCAAAAATCTTAGCTACTTGGAACTTGAAAAATGTCCAGCGGAAGCTACCTCACATTATTTCTAAATCATGAGTATACTGCTTGAGGCACGGCTAGAGTCAATGTACAAACCTGACGTGTATCACTGCTCTATCTCCTGGTCAAGAAGCTTCCTCAAAAGTAACTTCCATAGCGACATATCGCATTCAGAAATGTAGTAATGGGGCAACGCCCAAAGTGGTCAAGAATAAACTGAGCTACTGAGATGGTTTCACTGTTAGAACAGGTGTTTCTTTTCAAGATTAAGTCAGATCAGCCTCAATTCTAGTAGTACAGTCCACGTCTGAAGGCGTTAATTCAGGTGAAATGCGAAAATGTGTAGAAAGAGAAGAAACTAGAAGGCCACGATACGACCTATTAAGCTTGTGACTTCCCAAGGTATTGAATGCTCGCTTACTTTATTATATCCATGTCAATTGTAGGCAGTTTTATGATTAAAGGATATACATTTGTTGTAGATGGTTCTTGAAGAACATTTACTAACTTTCGATTTGGCCACTCTAGTTTGAGAGGCATCAATCATAGCTTCAAAAGTGAGGTCTTCGATTATTCTTTGAACTGGTTGCAAGTACGAGACTACGACCACAATCTCAGCGATTTAGATGGCGTCGACCAATAAGAAACACAAATAAGTCTCGCTCTCGCATTCCCCCGTGATTATCTTATTTCACTTTCTTCTTTCAGAAAGAGCCAGAGCAGGGCTTAACCACCCAAAATTGATGCACGAAAAGCGAACTCAAGGAAGTAGATCTAACATCATTATATTTGCAAGCACATCCATCTATTAGTAAAATGTGGTTTTCCAGCGTTCATGCCTGAAAAGTTTTAGCTTGGGTGCGCAGCATTAACACAACACTAGCTTAGGGTCGATTGAGTTGCAAAACTACTAAGTAGCAATGACGAATAAAAAGTCCCATGGTACTATGATGTCCGTAAGACTGCAATGGAAGTTTGGCGACTCCAGTTTGTGTTAAATAGGCTCATGAAGTAAACTGAAATTTTATTGCAATATGCTGGTGTAGATGACTAGTCATTTATTGATATGTAGGTGTAAAAGTCCAGTAAAATAAACCATTGGAATTAAAGTGTCAAAACTAAGCAGTCCAAAAGGGAAAGAACCGTTGAAAGTGAAAGACTGGTCCAAATTAGCAACATTATAGTTGATTAATCTTATGACTGAAGCTAACCATTCCGCCTATTTCATTAAGCACTTCAACTGTGGGATTCTGTTCTCTACAGTGAGTTTGGAGTAGCCAGAATCACTCGATGAAAACAAAATAAGCAAATTGAAAACCTTAAAACCATTTACACATATCAAGGCTTATAAAGGTTCATAAGTATTATCAGTCTGTGCATTCACATGATGCCCATTGATTGGTTCTCATAGCTGAGCCTGGTAAGAACATGCGATTCTGGTACTATGAGCTATGAGCTTTGCAGTTTAGGAGTTTCTGTCGATTATTATCTTTGTAGAAATCCAGCTAAGCCGCATCACTTCACTCATCGGTATATTTTAAATCAAAATAAAATGTAAATAAGGCGTACTAAATTAAATTAAGTAGAGTGAGTCTGAACATGAACCATGCATACCAAACCACATTGGAGTTTTACGGGAGTTAACATTTATCTGCTAGTACCTGACGATCGGAGTTTCATGAAATAAGTACGAAATTAGTGTCTTGAAGAACTAATTTTCAGAAGAGTAAGGCGCGAGCGGCTCAATTAGTTTCAAGCTCATGAAATATAAATCGATAATTCAGCTTTTGAACAGTCTGTGGGCCCTCTCAATTTATAACACAAAAGCATAACAAGCTTTGTGAACGTTTTTTAGCTCAATGAGAAGAATATGAATGCCGAATGTCGATCTGAGGAATTTTGCTAATAGCTCGAAAGTGGCACGAGAATCAAACTAATGCCCGCTTGACCAAGGTCCACTGTAACCATTCGTTCATCTTCCTATGACGCTTTCACCGACAACTCAACATAGGAAAGAGTTCACCTCCTGCTAGGACACAGGGTTAATTTTATCCTAAAAATCCGTTATCAAAAAGTGCCCCTTTGGGAAAGTCACATCTTACAATCCAAACTTTGAAGGTCGTGTCGACTTCTTTCGCTCTATGATTATAATATCTGAGTTTCTGGGAACGTGCACTCTAAAATTTGAGCTCTCATCCTTACTCCTTTTACTGAAAGGTTTTTAACAATTTAAACGTAAATATGGCATATTCAAATGTTGTGTGCCAGCCTGGAGTCACAAATTTGCCGGGGAGCTAGAGGATCAGGCAACTTCCTTTTAAAGAGTACAATCTTCCACCGTTAGGCTCCAAGATCAGTAAGTAATGTATTGTGATCAAGAAGTTGAAAAGTGTCGAATTTAAGCTGAATGTTTGAATGTTAATCACACCACGAATACCGTCAATAGTAAGATAGAGTTCAGTAAGGATACCTATGAAGATCCATTTCATTCCAATCACAGCAAAAAGTCTAGAAAACCGGCACTTGCATAGATAACAACGCAGCCAGCGTAACAGTCCTACCGCTTTCACATATAGCTAGCTTCAACATTAGATCCAAAGTCGCTATCTGGCGTGGTGTCAAGCTTTGATATACCATGTACTACAAAAATCACCCCCGTTGACAGAGTACCGCTTCAACGCAGGCCATGAAAAGAGGGATCTTCCCAACTCGTTTCGCTTTTTAGCCTTCTCGAAATCCTTTTCAGGCTTTTTTAGGTGCGTGGGAACTCGTCTCGAGCAAGGGGCGGAGGGTAGGGAAGAAATTGCGTGAGAAGGAGGAGGAGGAGGTTCTGGACCAGAAATAACAACAAGATTTAGAGGCGATGGGGAGGTGAGGATGCTTTTTCCCGAGATTCCACCGAAAACCCATCCCAGTGGCTGGCTCTGTGCCTCCAGCTCTCCACCCTCCCATGCCTGGTCGTCATCATCGTGGACTTCTTCTTGAAAATTCTCCCGCAAAGTTTACACAACATACACCGAATCTCAGCTCGAATTCGAATAGATATGTCCTATAATATTGACATGTATAACGTATCACAAAGCATTTTTAGTGCAAGATGTTTAGCTGTCATTACCCGGCTAGCCTAATGAACAAAGAAAACCATAATATTCTTCACAATAATTAGTCAACCTGAGAATATTTAGACGGTATCTACGTGTTATATTTGGTGACAATAAATATAATACAAGGAATTGGTCCTAAGCTAAATCTGATCAACCTCATGCTCTTAAACAAAGCAGATTTTTGTCAACCGATTTCCACAACTCACGCTGCTGCTTTCCTATGCTCACAGAAATAATACAATGTCTTCCTTACTTTATCGAAATACACTATAGCAATTAAATCACTGCTATCCATTTGGATCGTACAAGTGCACACCAAGGGTACAAATAAACTATTAGTTAAAATGGCACAGAATTCATTTACTTTAAATGTTTTCTACGAATTCTTCCGAATGGAATCGGTGAACATTTGATGAGTTGCAAAAGATTTCAGTAGCTAAATACCATTCTAGTGTTGACAGCTTAAGAATGAGTAAGGAAAATTTACCAGGCACCGTTAATAACAATAGAACTGTTATATGTAATGAAACTATCCACTGGATGAATCGAGATAGGCGGAATAAACAGGCGCTGACTACTCCAATCAGGAGAGTAGATAGGAGTCCTACTTTCATGCTAGTTGTTTATTCCTCTTACTGTACTCGGGATAATAAAATTCACGTACTCTGATTAAAAACCTCTAGATTACAAGTGACTTGGCCCAATTAGAAATACGATAATAGTCTCATCAGATTGACAGCCCTTCGAGTAGACATCTGATAATCTTTTCTCAAGTACCGTTCTCATTTTTCTTAAACCTTGCATCGAATTCAAGAAATAACGTTGCCTCTTGTCTGTCTGGGGACTTTCGTGTATACATCAACTTCTCTTCCGCATGGGTTGCGACTTCGATTGCGGTATCTCCACAAATCCTAGCATTGAACCGCATAAATTTGAACTATTGAAAAGGCACTAGTAACAATTGGTTTTCTATTTCATACACTTATGAATTTGCCTCTGCTTATGATAAGCTCTAAGATTGGATCGATTTTGTGCCGTATACATGATATGCATTGAGGTATTAATGTCAGTAGAGCAAATATAATGTGCTATTCGATAATTAGAGTGGCTATGAGAGCATGGTGCGAGTTCCTTCATAGCTACCTTACCACAAAATGTGATGCCAGCATATCCACGGAAGTAGCTATGTTGGCAATGTAAAACCAATGCATATCCTAGCTATTAATGAGATATGAAGATGTAGTTCAGACTCGGTTATACACCATGCAGGAACTACTTAAAAGTAGCGCTTGAAAGAGCTTGCAAATGCCCTCCGAAAATGGCTGGGCTAGTTCTGCGCCATTTCCTGTTCACTAAGTCTCGACCAAATGAAACATCTAGCTGAGGTATTAATTTTTGTAGCAGATTCATTGGAATTTATTAAGGAAATATAATTAAGATTTTCATCGTTGTGATGGAAAAAACACCTCGAAAATGCCCAAGAGAAACGAAAATGGAGGAAAAGCATACGGAAGACTTGCGTGATGGGTGCAAGGACCGTGTTTCACAGACTGCTCTCCTTCTTCAAAGTAGAGAACTACACTGTTTAAATCTTGTAGAGAGATCGAGGCTGAGTTGATTTCTCATCAGGCGAAAGATGTCGCTGGCACATAAAACGGAGACATGAACTGCTTTTCAGAAGTTTCGAACCATTGCAGTATTCTAACGGTATTCCCGAGAATAAACTTTACGCCTGTTGTTCAAACCACCCAGTTTAGCAGGAAAAACTGTACTATTTCTGGCAGTCATGCCATAAATGACTAATAATTTCCAAAGGCACGATTTACGACTGGAATCAAAAAGATATCGAAATCAGTGGGCAGCTGCTGTGGTGAGTGAAGTCTTATCCATGAAGTAATTATCATCTCCCATTTAGTGGAAAGCACTTGAAGGATTCTCTTCAAGTCTCGACCATTCGTAGGATATATTGCGTCCAACTGAAACTGTGGCTAGATAGTTGACTGGTAGGTGACAAGGACAGCAGATTAGGTTCTCGACAAGTGACGTTATGAGGGGTGTCTGAAGCTACTTAACTGATGAGAGTACAGCGACTGCAGTTAGAATCTCTATCTCCTTTTGCACTTGCTTTAAGGCTTAAGTTCATACGGTAAATTGCAAAAAATACCATCAAAGCTCTGATATATCCAGGACCAAGTTCCATTACTGGACCAGGTATTGATGCAACAAGACTTTGCATCTTGAAAACAACACAACATACATTCCACGACTAAATGTCTAGAAAATTCTACAAAGTAATAAAAAGAACATAGTACTTTAGTACTTTATCTCTCTTACCCAGATCTCACGTAGTTCACCGATTATCTGCATATTGATGCATGATGAGAGACTGGTGGCCCAAAAGGTTGTAACAACTAAGAATGAGGGTGCCTTAATACTTGTCCTGAAATTATAGCAGTTGAATCTGTTCATTTTGTCTATTACATAGCTTCCTTATGGATTCTTTGTACTTTTGTGCCCAACTGAAGCTAAGACACACAAATAGACTGAGACCTCGTGCTCGTACAACCCATCTATCCGGCCATGTCCGCACTTAGTTTTCTAGGGAGTGTCAGCCTACTTCCTCAGTAAAGCTATTGTCAGCCCAAAGTAGTTCCTTTTAGGTCCGTTCCCCTTTTCAAAGAAGTAGGTCTCACCACTTATCTCATTAGCTATTCGTTGAGTAGAACTGTCGTATTTCAAACGAGGACCTTCTCGTGGTAGCAAGTAGAACAAGCTTAACAGTGGAACACAAGTTAGCATTCTTTGTCAGCTTTAGGAGCTTTACTCCGAGTGAACTCACGCATTAACTCAAGAGGAAGAAGCAAACTGAGCTGATGTTTACGCCACTGCGTACGGACTCCGCTTCTCTGCCCACTTGTGAGTACTTTTGGTTGGTTGAATCAAAAAAGTACACAGAATGGGGGCGAGAGAGAAGGAAGGTAGCCACAAAAGGGTTATGAGGTGTGGAGTGGAAAGGAAAGGGGAAGGAACAAAATTTGCCTACTGTGCTGTCGTTGTTGTTACTCCAGCATTGAGGAGAGAGTAGGTGAGGTGTCCACTGCTCCAGAGCGCAACCTGAAAGCGGTCAAATGATGAAGGAGGAAATTGAACGCAGAATTATCGTAGTGGATGTGAGAAAGGGTGGGATGGGTATTGGCTAGGCTTTAATGCAGTGCATCGTGACAGTGGATTGAAACGTCGAATTTTGCGGTATTATGGAAAATCGCAATCTGATCATATTTTTACACAACATTGTATTGCAATTCAAAGCTAAAAATCGAATGAATTCTCGGAAAGTAGGTGTAACAAGATGAAGTAATGTCTCATGTATCTTTTAAATTAAGTAATAGCAATTTTTAATTTGGTAAAGTTTCCAATGCCCTCTAAACGAGGAGATTCATCGTCAAGAGTTTACATTGTTAAGAATTAGATCTTACATTTTTCAAAGGAAATCCATATTGGAGCAGTAAAGTTACCGCTACTAATCCAAATAGTTTCATTGTTCGTTTTTATATACATAAATTTTAGTCCATCATTAAGTATACTTTTGTTTAAAGTTTCCACCTTTCTTACATATTTGACTGGTCTTGGGTTAGCATGATACCCCGGAATTTCCACACATTCATTTCATTTTATTGAAAAAACCACACCCAAATGCAACGTTCTTGTGTTACTGGCTTCCACCCTTCAATCAATAGGCTTTCCATAGCTATCAATTATCGGGTAATTCAAAAAAGAACTTTAAAGTTCGCGATTAATATGCAGTGTAGGGATTATCCAGTATATCAATAAGGGATGTAATGTTTGAAAATAATTCGATTAAATTTGAAATATAGCTTGACGATTAGGCCTTCGAGTTTGGGGATGTGCTCTTATCCAACATGGCATGCATTAATCGGTTTCGCCCTGTAATTCGCTTCAAGCTTTTCAAATATCCAAATTGGTTTTTTAAATTTAAGCAAATACAAATCATTAGATAACCGACTACATTAATTAAAATTAAGAAAGTTTCGCTAGTTTGTAGTAAGATAGGCCGTAAAAAAGTATTTGTAATTTTTTAAGTTACCAAATTTTAGAGGTTACGGTGCTATTTAAGGGAAAATTGAATCTCTAATCCAGGTGATGAGTCAACGACCGGCTGAGAGATAGTGAGATGGTTGAGGTCTGGACAGGGAATGTTACTGCATCCTACCTGTGCAGACAATGCCTAGGTTAGGGGTATTGTTGAGCAATACCGAGATGTGGCAGTTTTAAGGGAGATAGCATGCGTTTTGAGGAACATTTTCTGCATTCTGTTTTGTAATAAACTCTACAGGTATATCCAATAAGTACTGAAAGTGGACAGAATTTTTTGGAAATGGAAATGCAAACCCATGTTTGCAGAGTTCTTCATTCAAGGATTTCATTGGTTATATAAACATTGAAAATACCTGATAAGTTATTGTGATCCATTTCCAAAAATTACAATCTCTCTATGAACGATTGAAGCTCCCAGATTATAGAAAGTGAGCAGTTTTCCTCGAGATGCCAAAAATGAACGTCCATGATATCTTCTACAGAAGGGATATTATTCGTAAAGGCTCGGTAATAATGTAATCCGAGTAGAGCTATCACATGCTAGGAGACAATTATACCATCCTAAGGTCAAATGAAATGCGATCGGATTATTTCAGATACTGTAACAATTTTTTGATCCTCATTTATTCAGCTAGTGGCGAGTGAGAAAACTCACTCTCAGACGATAATCTAGATGTCGCTGCATTCGCTGTTACTATGCATATTACCTAAAATTCCATTGTAAAAGGCTAGGTAAATAGTAGAAGGGCAACTTTCTGGGACCCTGTGTAGAAAAGTGACGAAGGTTCCCATGAGTATTGGAGATTTATGTAGCAGCAAACGGTCAAACCATTGAAACTTGTGGTGGCACGAAATTAGCGCCTTTGAATGCAGACCTAACCAAAACCGAAAGGATCGACTGAATCAAGGGACTTTTTGCATGGGGTGCTTTTACGGCTTCGAGCGAACAAAGGTTTGAGTTACTAATTCTTGTTTTTGGAAAAAATGTTTATGTAGATTCCACCTGCTGGTATCGAAGTTAATGTTTCAGAAATAATCTTTTAAAGTGAACTCAGCTACCGAACCACGTAGTTTTGAGGTAAAACTTGTAAGCCAACTAAGACACTTGTTAATGTAGGTTTTGTCTTGTTGGAATATTACTATATTCAGCTACTTATTGCGATTTCTAAGACATTCTTTAACTGGTTGACTTCCTTAACCAAACGATTTAGATTTAACGATCCCATTAAAGATAAAAAATATGTATTTTCTACCTTAACTTCACTGGCAATAAATGATGGTTTAAAGTACTAATTTCAAATTGCAAAATATCATGAAAAGTGCTTTAAATTACTTTTAATGTACTCTACACTTTGTTTAGACTACATCACGTTCTTTCATTTCATTAAATTACACTTTTTCTAGTCATAAAGTAGACGGCTGTTACAGAAACCCCAAGGTAATATTACTATCAGATCGACACAGGATCTCTGCCATTTGATTCCTATCAGGGTTTTCTTAACTGTTCGACAGTAATCTTTGAGTGATAAGCGTTTAAACAAGGTCACAATGTAAATTTGTTAGATAAAATCACCTGGCCAATAATAAAAAACCTGATAAAAGTTACATCTTCTACTTATCATATAGACGATGACAGGGTAGAAGCAATTCTACGGCTATAGACAGAGTTTAGCCCAACTGAATCTTTGCTACACCGCCTCCATGATAAAATGCAACCAGTAGCTTAGCTGCGTACATAGTTCAATTTAATCTCCATGCGCCTGCACAGGCGAGCATAAACAAGGCTAAGAACTCTCTGCGGCCAATGAATCCTGGCGTCATATCACCAGCCCTACCTTCTTACCCATCTGACTTCTAACAAAAAGGCAACTTGCTGAAAGACAGATTACAGTGGTAAGAGTTCGTTCTTTAAGATGCCTTTTACCAGAATTCATCCATTGCCACTCTCCATAAAATGTAAAGCCGATCATTTGAGGGGCTGGTCAATGCTGGTGGTGCGAGTTTATCGATCGCGCATAAGTGCAGATATACCGATGAAGTTACAAGTCCGGAAACAAAAACAGTCCTATCATTTGAAATTTGACTGTTTTGGAAAATTTCAAGATCGTAAAATCTTGTCAACTACTCTAACTTAATAGTAGAAATAATAAGGATTTAAACGAGTTAGAAATAAATAGGCACCAGGAGCTTTTAGAAGTACTTATGATCACGTAATATTAATATCTGGGTCTTAATAGGGCTAACATAAATTGCAGGAAATTACATCATGTTTAAGGACTAGAAATGGAGACTATTAATCGTTCTGCAATTTCGGTTATTATAATTTCCACTACTAATTCCATTTCAATTTCAAAGGCTTTAAAAAAGTGATTCCAAGCTTTTGGGTTTCAGTAAGAATATAAATACCATTTTAAATGATAGTTAATGTCTATCAATGAAATAACCCTAGATTTGTGTGTGACTAACCGTTTATGATTGGCACAGAACCTTCGAAATGTTCTCTGTTGGCGTCTACATCCCAAGTCATTGCACGACAAATCGAGTGATAATTCATCTAGTAAAGGTGCGTGGGTGCCTCAAGGGTTGTAGGAAATACTATAAGAAAATGGTAACACCCGCAAGCGTGGGGAAACTCCATACACAGGTAGGTAAAACTGATGGAAATTTCATTTAATTGGGCCGTGGAATGTGCATTGATCGCTTTGCAAATTAATGGAGCCATAAGAGTTTGATGACACGTTGTAAGCTCTTTGGATAGATGCAGAGGAAAATCATGACGCAGACTGAAATACTAAGCTCAGATTTATTTTGAGTCATACTCAGAGGTTGGGGGTAAAGTTTCATAATAAAATTCCAACAGCATTTCGCACTCACTGTCTATAAGATGACTAAACACTCAAATCGCAAATTAAAATCGAAAATGAGATTATTGATCTCGTTATAAGCAAATACTAGCACAATTTTGGGTTTAAAAATGTGTGAATTTTGGTAATTCGTTGTTTTGTGGAGGCATCTCTTGGGCCATCTACGAACTGCAGAATTTCCGAAAAAGCCAAATGCACCAGTCGGATATTTTTCGAACTGCACTTACTGGCTGTAATTACGAGCTACATGGCACATATAGCCTCAGAAATCTTCTTTTGAAGGGAAGCTGCATGAATCCAATTAGACCTAGAAAGCCTATATCAGTTATATCCATTATTTCTCCAGCCATTACAAATCATGAACTATCACAGCATGGATATATTCGTTTAATGGATAAGCAAATATTCATCTATCTGACAAATACAAAACGTCAGTATCCGAGCTGTTTTTCAAATGAAATTGTATTCCTACATAGTTAACTCACATTGAGAAAAAGAAATGACATTTTTGTGATATCTAAGGATAAGAATCTGTTCAGCTGTACTAATATTTGTATTGTCTCATAAGGAAATTCATCCATGTGTTTAAATCCTGAATCTCATCATCATAAGTAGAATTAAGTGGAGCAAAAATGACTGATTGAATCTTGGAGTTACAAACACAACTCTGAATGCGTGACTTCCATACGTAGAATTTAAGCGATTTTTCTTCTCTTAAATATAGCGCGAACAGGACCGAGGCAATAATAAATAGAACCTGTCGATGGTGTATTTTGTAGCTAGGTTTAACTTGAAGTCATTTATGATGGATGATTCAAGAAGTGTTTCTAATAAATATGATGCGTCAGCTTTAAACATTTTTGATAAAAAATTATCCTATTCCAGCCCACTCTGGTGGTAGGAAAGTAGCGAATGTTTTACAAGCCAAAATTGTTCTCGGATCATAAGTGCGGATGAGCCTAGACGTACCTATTCTAAAACCAAGTACAAATCAAAGTGCGTTATCGATGTCAAGAAGTGCACGATCGTGATGACTAGAAGGAAGATGTGGTCCTTCGCTAACCACTAATAACTTCTATTATTGACGTACGAGTGAAATTTGGCATTTTAATTTAATCAGTTATTCTGACTATGGTCCACAGTGACGACCGAAAATATCCCTGGATGCATGCTTTCAGATAAAATTTGTTTCTTACCATCACAAATGCCATCTATCCCACACATTATAATCACGGATTCAAACAAAGGTGTTTTACCATACCCTAGAACCTCTTGGTAGACAGTGAAGTACTGTGAACTTCGAGAGGTTTTGTGACTACACAAGTGGATCTCATAAAGTCAGTGGTGCAAAACATTTCACAAGAGCTTAATGGGGTATCTTTTGCACAGGTCTCTCAAAAGAGGTCTTTCGAACTCATTGCGAAGTTTGCCTTGCTTAGTATGGGATTGGGCTAGGTGCCAAAGTGGCCAGCGGTCACAGATCAACATTTTCGCATAAAAATGGATTCTGATTAGGGAAGATACGCTGTTAATTGTTACCTAACAACTGAAAGGTAACAATTACAAATACAACTAATCGACTCGGTCCATTGAAGTTTTGAATGGTTTGAGTTAGGCAATTTCTGCATTATATATCTTTTACTTAACTTATAAATTAACGGATTCCAAGGTGGCTTACGTTGACTAAATGCTACTAGCTGACCATTCAAATGAACTAATTTAGTGACTTGCATTGAGCCTTGTCAAACCATACCCGCAAGCACTGGCAACTAAATGTGTCATGGATTAAGTGCCGGCAAATGAATTTTAGGTCGATAATTACAGTAATTTTCAGTAACTATTTGACCTTGGCGGCGGTAGATTTTTGGCCCAGTAATATAGAAAGGGATTTTTATATAAAAACCTTTAAGTCCAGAGTTTAATAGCAATTAATTTTTACTTAATTTCCATTTTTCTACCTAGGTATTATAAACCGAATTCGCCTAAAATTTCCCTTTTCAGGTGCGAGTTTAATTGAATTGACTCCAGATAATTTAATTTACCTTCGCAAATTTCTAGTCCCCTCTGTAAAACCTTCACCAAGTTGTGCACTCCATCACCTGCCCCGAAAAGTGATGGGTTGGGTGCCCATGGGGTACAAACTAAATTCCCTATTTTTAGTTGCCACCGCGAATTGCGAAGGGTCATGACATGAGCTAAGTGGCCTCCATAGTATGCGTGTTCCCATCAATCTCTGGGAGACAGCTTTGACCCAACTGGCCTGCCACGAGAGGTCACCAGTCGCCCCAAGATCAGATTTACAAGTTCTCTCCTCTTCCTTCTAATTATAAACTTGGGGCGACTATTCCTGTGTCTCGCCAACCAACTTAGCATTTTCGGGACAAAATAATTGTGTAAACGAAGATAAAATCCTAAGTTGTTGCAGTCTAATGCAACCTTAATCAACATCTAACAGCATTCTGTTCAAAACCAGCTCATAACGAGTTACCACGATGAGGTACAAGGTATCTTTGAGTTAGAATAAGTTATTAAATAGCACAAGATCGAACTTGTAGGAATTTGAGTGTTTGATTCGCGGATAAACAAACTGCTTTTTTCTCTGATTTACGAAATCAAAAAAGGATAACCCAATGGCATTTTGTAAATGGGGCGGGTGGGTACGTCGATCAATAGACAGCCGCTTACCGGCTATCAATACCCCCTGGTTGGACGGGCAAAAGCATACCGTGATAAATTACCTACCAGGGAAGAATATCTAAGAGTAATTTCCACTAGTCTCAAGGCACCATTGCTTCCTACTGAGAATTTAGTCTAGCTCCAGAGGACTTCATTGTAAGGCTTGCATAAAGTCAAGACAAGTATGCGAATGATTAGTGGCAGGTGGTATAATTTGTAGAAGCTAGAACAAGCAAAAATTATGCTTATTTCAATGTTATGAAAGCTTTAATAAAAGCTCACAAGGCACTAATCTACCAATAGAAACCATTTCATTTAAAAGTTTTACTTTGGAATTTAAGCAGGATTTTGGATCAGAAATAAGATGCTCAAGTAAATGCACTATACTACCAGGTACTTTCATTGCATGACATCCAAAAGTGCTTAAACAGGTGGAGTATTTTTACTTCCTAAGGAGGAGGGGGAGGAGGAGGAGGAGGAGAAAAGCAGCATCGGTATTTACAGAAAATTTACAGGTGCTCTAATTATAGCGAGGTATTATAGCCAAGTCGAAGTCTGTAATGACTATTTGATTTCAGTAAAATGCATTTCGGCAGACTGACACCCTATGATTCGAATGGATGCCAAATACACTGCATTCCTTCTTCAAGCCTTCAATGCCATAATCAAAGTACATGCTGTGACTCTTTTACCTGAGTGTTACGTGGAGAGCAAACGCTCGGGTAGGCAAGGGGATGGCTTAACGTAATGAGAGAAGTTCACTGATTTAGAATTGGAGGAAACGGAAGCTTAAGAAAGTGGTCCTTCGTGTGAGTGAGGGACGATAAAAAATGTACAGCAGTATAGTGATTGATGACCCTCAGAGCCAGTAGACATTGACCTAATTAACACAAGGGAAAAGTTTTTGTTCCGAATAGCGAAAACAAGTCACATTGAAACATGTAAAACTCAAATGCTATGTTAACGAACTTCGTAATAATCCTGGTCTTACAAAATACTGGTTGTCCTTATTAATATTGCATATTTCCATGATGTGATATTTGCATTTAAAACTATAAATCTCCACAATAACCAATTGCTGTTTTTGAACAACAAGATGAAATCAAAATCCTATTCCGAAAACCTAATTTCTATTCAAATGAAATATAATTTGAAATATCTTGGATGTGCCACTATTTCGCAGTATTAATGGCCAGATGACAGTTTTTTGGATTGGAAAGTTCAGTTTGACCAATGCCTAGCGAGGTTACTGCTGTCCCGTGCAACACTGAAATTTCCATAATCGGCCTAGTGGCAAGTTTTATTAAAAGTACACTGCACCCAAACAAATTTCTCAGTGATCCTGAATTTGGAATGTCGAAAAGATTATTTTTCAAATGGTAGTATAAGTGATAGATTTCGCAAAGGCCCCATAAGTGGCAAATGTATGTACTAAATCGATTTGGGTCATTTTTAATAGCTTGGAAAATCCAAAATAAATGACTTTTGGTGTATAATTACTAGCTTCTGAAGCCATCAAAACCACCTTATAATCCCATAGTCAATTTAAAATTCATTTAGAACAAATATTTCTGCTTTTATTAAATATTTTAATTGAATGATATTTTCACATATTTTTATAACAGTCATGCAACGAAATTTTTTCCAATTCTGTTATGATATCGATTCCAAACACAGGTTTTAAGAAAAACTGTCTATAAAGAATTTCAACTCCAATGTATAGAAATTGAAGTGATACTTTCTATTTACATTGAAGCGACTACTATTGCCTACAGTGTACAGTGTCTTCAAGATGAAATCGCCAGTCATACCAGGAAATAGATACAATAGTTGGTGACACAAAGTTTAATACATTCAAAAGAGATTCCATAGATAACGAAATTACACTATTGCCACTTGAATTTAACTCAAAATAACCGCTGCCATTAGCGTTCATAACAGCCTAAATTCGTAGCAAAATGGAATCAGGGGAAAGCCGATTTTAAAACTTTTCTTGAGGCGTCTCCCCAAAACCGCTTTAATTCCGCTTTTCCATTAACTGAGCTTTTATGGCTTTCGTATGGCCACGAATGGTGCCATTTTTGCCGATAGTCCATCTGAGGGACAGGATGGTGTGGGGAGTTCGCTGGAGGCCAAACTTCGTGGTTACCGGTGTAGTCGTCATAAAATTGGCTGCAAGCACTTTTTACTACACCTTGAGGTGTGGCACGAGGCTGTTGAATCCTGAGCTATACATCCGGCTTGTTATTGGTAGGCACTCTCGTTATCGTCAAGGGCTCAAATACAGTGAATTTGAATTTAACGTAAGTCCCCCCCTCCAACACCTTTTCTACAGGTTTTCGAAAAGGAAGTCTGCTGTGCGAGATTGTTCGCCGGTAGGTTGTTAGCTTATACTAGTCACCACAGCCTCTTAGTTTCTATTTCGATTCCCCAGTTCGTGATTATTCTAGCATTTTTCAAGGGAATAAGTGCTAGTTGACCACAATCTCCAAATTTCGGCTCCGTCCTGGATTGTCGTTGTCAAGTACAAATAATTTCCTATCCTAATTAATCAAGTGGGCTCGAGTCATTTTATTCTGGAAGTTATCATTATCTGCATGAATGACGAAGAGGGATTTAAACATTTATAGGGAGTGTAGTGCTCGTTAACACCTCATGGTGGCCTGGCCTGGCCTGGTCCTAATCCTTATCACTGGCTGGCGCAAACCAGTTTGCTGGGCAGTTCCCTGTGCTCACACAAAGCCACGCACCGTTGTTCACGTGTTACCTGTGAGCTTTGTCAACTGAGGTGACTCATCTCCTCCGTCGTTCAAGCAGCCGTCTAATCAGTCCTTTGTCCTCTTTACACATAAATAGGGGACGCGGACTGGAAACTTGCGACTTCCCTACTTGATGTCGTCGGATGTGGCGGCTTCTGGCAGTTGCTGAGCGGTAACACTGGTGCACCCGCTAGTGCTCTCTGAGGATAAGCTGAGATGCAGATACACGATCATAAATCAATTCTCCTTGTGATCTCTCCAATTCCTCTTGTGTTCAATCAAATCCACAATAGTTCGATGAAGGTTATTATGAATGCATGAAATTCCCCAATCTCTCTGAAATTTCATCTGAAAACAGCATAACGTATTAATCTCCAATTTACTCTTAAAACACTGTAAGGTTTTGAGAAATGGATTCTTTTGGTGTTCCTAACAAATCTAAGTCAGTCGTCAAAAAGTACTTTTCAACCGTCTGTGTCTTCGTCACAGCATTCTGAAGAACCTCAGGCAAACTGTATCAAAGGACTGTGATAGAAATGTGCTTAAATCAAGAAGAATAATTAATCTTTCTGGTTACATAAGTATTCATTATCATTAGTCATTCAGTCCTATTCCTGGCTGTTTCAAATATTCATACAATTCTACCACATTGGGGAACTACTTAGCCTTTACAATCCCCGCTAGCAACTTTAAACTGCTTTTTTTAATACGCAACCTATCTCCTTTGAGCTTTCTAGTGCAGCTAATGAAACGTGCTGCAAGGCTCTAGCAAGATTCGAATCGGCTTCAGATGTCCACATTGTGACTGTCTTCGACGCTTGACTGCTGGTTGTGCTTTTTTCCCAACTGGACACCGGAAGTATTTTAATCTCCCCAGCAATTATATTTTCAAGAGCTATCCCCAATCGATTTGGCAAACCCCATTCGAATCGATACTGATATAAACGAACTTGGTTTTTTAGAAGATCAGGAATCTAACTAATTAAAATCTATAACACCTTCCTCAAAGGGCCAGCCCGATCATTTGAACGACTTATTTGGGAACTCCAGAGTCCTAAAGTGGAAATTGTTTAGCATAAAGGTTGATGAAACATTTTCCCAAAAGTAGAAAGTTAACCATTTACTATAGGAATAAAAATGATTGCAATTTTCTTGTATTGTAACTTATGCATTTCGATAAATATAAGTGGCTAGTTTGTATTTAGGATCTGAGTGGTACAAAAGTTGATGATCGGAATGCTCCTGTTTCTTAGGTCGTACCAGTCGTGGAAAGCACAGAACATGTTGAATGAATCTAACACGGAATAGAATCCATTGTAGAATTGAGCTGATTAAATATAGGTCATTAGTGAAAGTTCCATCTGCGGGGTTTTTTTGTCTAAAATTCCCCTGGAACATCACAAAAAAAGAAAAGTGATTTATATGAGGTGGGAATAGTCTTTTCCAGGTTCCTATATTTTGGGAAAGAGTATAAAAGGCATATTTTTGTCAATTCTGATTGTCCTTTTGGGAAGCTCAAAAAAACTCAAAAACACAAACCAATGATTTTCACCATATATTTTTTTAAGACGTCATACTTTAGGCCATAATGGTATCTTTTAGGTTAAGTTAAGTTAAACAAAATCGAAATTACAACTTATTAATGATCCCGAAAGGCTTCTTATAGGGCAGCTACGAGGAGGAAGTTGGAGCGAGAGTTCAAAGCACCTACGACTTTACACAAGTCATTGTAATTGACGCTTTTTTGGTAGTTTATGCAGTTCTATAATTAGCCTGAAGGTCAATTTATCTGCGTTTGGGACGACTCTAGTGGTATTTAGCACTCTGACATTTACTTTGGCAAATATGTACGTGCCCTGCAGCACTTCAGGTTCGATGTGATTTGGATGAAAATGCATTAAATTATCCTGAAACTATGTAAAACCATGCTCTCGATAATTTATTCTCGGTATCCCTTACTGCCAAAAGTGTGAATAAATAATCACCCATCTACCGTCATCTCGTGGATTTTACCTATTAAGGTTTATTAAAAACTTAAAATACTTTTCTATCAATTAGAAATAACATATCACCAAAAGAAGACAGATAATCGGAAGTTGTAATAAGAACAGCAAATCACGGATGAATTGAAATAATGCGCAAGTCAACTTTCACCATTTCCAAAACCAATTTGAATGTGAATTTTGTTCATTAAGCCGATCGTGGCGACGCCCACATTTCAGATGGTCTAGGATTACTAACAGCCACCCTTTCCCTTCCGAAAGAAATTAACTTTTCCTTTTGCATTGTTGATGAACTGACTAGGCAGAATTTCACAAGAAATAAATTTCGCTTTTTTAAGGGCACGTAACTAGACGCAATACAGACTAGGAAAGGTGGTTTTCCAGATTATTTTTTATAGATACTTACCATCGTTTTAACCTAATTTAAAGATTCTAATGAGAGGATAGATTACGATTTAGGAGCAAGAACAAATTTGCATGCGGTTTCAAATTCTTAGCCATTTTTATATTCTCTACCTCACTTTTGGGAAATAGAGTTACCTTGACTATGTATAAAGATGACAAGACCGCAGCCATTTCTTAGGTAGCTCTTAATTTTGTTGGCTCTGATAAAGCAAACTAACAACTTTGCAATAAGGAAATAGGAGTAGAATTACTCCATTATTAGCACAGTGCAATCGAATAACTGCGTCAGTTTCCTCTAAATCGAGGGTTACCCCCCATAGATTAGAAGAGCTTAGACCGTTTCCAAAACACCACCGATCATCTAATGTCGATCTGAATGAGAATGGTACGTTAGAAGCTCCTTCATGACCCTTGATGAATCCGGGCTCTAAAACACACCTATAATAAATATGCTAGTAAAATTGACTTAGTGGAACCAGAGTATAAATTGCATTAATCGATTGCGGATGCTCATAACACAGCTTTAATCGAATATCGATTCAAAGTTGAATATCATTATTCACATTCTATCGAAAGTTTTCGCCCCGGTTCAATATACCCCGCTTCTATCGTGCAAAATGCTTTAAAATACCGCCTAGGAGGCAAAGAAGGAAACCATAGCAACCTCTTCTTTGTATTTATGAAATAAACCTTTTAGGAACCTAGGAAAATTCCTCAAAAGAACCGAGAAATATGTTCTCCTAGATATGGGGATCTCCATGTATTTTTAACTGCTACACAATCATAAATATGGGGAACGATGGGTAATAACCTAAATTTCAAGTAGAAATGGAAGAAGGCTCCGCGTATCCTAGGAACGAAGATTATATAATTTGCGAAAGATTAGAAAATCCTTTTCCAAAGTTAAGTACCATGGGTTTCCATTATATGGCAATAGTTGCATGACTACGGGAGAAGGGCGTGGGGAGGGGGAGGGGACGGGGGGGGGTTGCTCACATACATTGTGTGCATGAATGGTCCACACCACACCATCGATTTGCGTACCTAATCAAGTTCTCTTTGAAGCCCAATGATTAGTTTTAAGCTCAGCTCTATAAAACAACAACTCTTCCACGAATTCCATTGGTTTAGATTTATAAATGACTAGGAACGGCCCTGCATATATTTCTGCAATTCCAAATCAGTAGGCATTGGTGGGCGTGTTCAGTTCCTACTCCCCATTTCCTCTTCCATTGTTCCCGCTAGTGGCAGATTCTGTCAACCCTCATTCTCTGTGGGTAGTCATTTGTAGACCCAGAAAATCGACTCTTTTCAGCTTTATTATTTTGTCACTCGATCTCATCTAACAGAGACCTCTTCTCCTGCCTACGGCTGCGAAATCAAGAATAAGCTAGAAGTGAAATCAAAGCGTTTGCGAAACCAGTAAAACTTTTTATCAAGATATTAGCAAAAACTCTGCCAACATTCTGCGATTTTGACGTTGTCTCAACGTTTTTCACTGAGATCTTCCATTCAGCCAGTGATTTAGCTAATCAAAGTCCAGACGCTTAACCGACTTCCTTCAAATGAAATCTCTGAGCCCACTAAACACTTCCATCAGTCCATATGTTCTCGCAGTTCCTAGTCCACGCTTACTAGATTTCTGATTTAAGAGGTAAGCGTAGTGAAGACAGATAAGCCATAAAACACTACTTTCCCACCACTTTACCATTATTTTAACTTCTCTTAAAATGTCAGTTTAAAATGACTATAGGCCTAATGCCTAGAAAAATAATTTGGGGATTTTTGTTCACAAAGAGGGTAAAAGATTTCGTTGTTGAGGATACTCTATTGAACATTTTTTCTTTAACCACATAGGTCACCATATGAAATCCTCAAATCGTTAAATTTGAGTTATTTTTAATACAATTTAAATAAAAGAAGAAAGAATTTTGAGGAAACTCAAAACATGCGACCGCCTCTCAAAACTCCCAATAATTTCCTGAAAGGAAGTGTTCTTCTTTAATGCAGGGAGCCATCAAATATCTAAGATTAACGAGGTATTTGCAATTCCAGAATGATGTGTCTAGTAGCCTTAGGGAAGGTAGGATTTCAGCAAACGCCGTAGAAGGCCGGATGAAACACTATTACATATTCCTTTTATCATCACAAAGGCTTGAATGCACTTCCATAGAAACTTCAATAACCACCATTACGTCTAATATGAAATAACCTAGATTAACCAGATTGGAAACCCATTTTGGAAAGGCTACGAGTAATTCACAAACAAGTTTACTTCGCCTTCGATATTCTGAGAAATTAACACAAAACATTATCAATTTCGTTACGCTATTGGCCATTGATTTCGAACGGTCTTCAGTTTCCGGTATATTATTTAACGAATCCAATTTTCATTGAAAAAGTTTAAGTTTCAGGGTAGCCGTAACGAAAGAGTGGCATTCAAAGGGATGTGTTAATTGGTTGAACACAATAGCAAATATCACTCGAATCCAGGTAGAAATCGCACACATTTATAGCCTAGTCTTAAAATTGAGGAAATTTGACCTACATACATACAAGCTCGCCTGAATTATTATTGTGAACGATTTTGAAAGTCCGCCATTTCGAATGGAAATTTTTTCGAGTGGTAGAAGAACTTTAGCCGAAACGGTAACCTTTCTTAAGTTTCATTCACTTAATGGCATATTAGACGAGGCACCAGGAAACTCGCCGTTTCATACGAAGAAGCTGAGCTTATGCTCTGACGGCGAACCATTTTTCTGGCACTTTAAGTAGAATTTTAGGGTTGAAAAGTGTTAATGAACTGATTTTCACTCCTTGGATAAAACAGCCACAAAGAAGAATTCTTCTGCAACTGTAAGCATAACTGGTCAAAATTTATTTGTGCTTGCTTAGTAGTCGTTGAGAGAGGCTGATATAACGGGAATAATTTGAGATAGGCTGGAGAGAGGACTTTGAAATTTGCGGTTGGGGTGGGGCGTAAACGAAGATGAAAAGAGAAACAAGGAAAAATCAAAGAAACCCAATGAAAGCAGGGAATGGAAAAAATGAAAGTTGTGGAAGTTACATCGTCCTGAGTGTGCTATGAGGTGGAGGTGAGAAAGATAGTGGAGAAGGCATTCTTCAAGAAAACCTATTGGTCCAATCTGGGTGGGTGGGACTGGAGATTTGCTTTCAGTACTAGCTTCGAGTTTGGACCCGAGAACCACACACAAAATGATCTCTATAAGTACGAAGGAAGCAGCCGAGGTAGAGATAAAGAGAAATAACAGAGAGAGAACGAGGAGGAACGGAGATACTTTACAATAGAGGAAATGAAAACTACGTGAGGGCGTCCTATAAAAAATGAAGAATTCAAGAGATAGAAGGTTGAAGACGAAGGATGAAAAAATGAGATGGTGTTAGAGTAGGAAAGATTTTTGGCTGCCTGAGTGGGGTTAAGAATTCTCGATAAAGAAGGAAGTGCATAAGACGGGAGAGAAATGAGGGGACAAAGTGGGAGTTTAGGTATCTACAACATCCACAGGGGAGAAGAGGGGCATTCGAGTGGGCAGATCTGCGTGGTCCCAGTTGTAGGCGACTTTGAAGCACCCGGCCACATCTACCGGAGCTAAGCTGATAAATATTTGTTGAGGAGGTGAGGTAGGGAGATACACAGGGACCTGTTAGTGTATATGGTGTATATAAATATTCCTACACTCAAGAACGCGGAAGCAGTCCAGTTAGGTTGAGACAACTGAAAATCTGGAATTTTCTGTGAGAGGGTTGCTTACGGCTGTGGTGTCGCGGAGGAGGCGGTAGTTATGGTAGCGGTGGTGGCAGAGGGTGGATGAGGGGCTGGGGGAGTTGAAGGGGCACCTGCCACTGCTGCTACCGCTATACGGCGGAGGTGCCCCGGTTGACATTCTCAATGAAGCGGCTGAAGTCCTCTTCAGTGCCGGTGATTTTGGCGTGGCGGTAGTTGTTCCACAGAGTGGCGGTGACGTCAAGGGCGATGAGGTCGCTTGAGGCGCGCGAGACGACCTGCAGGATGAGGACGCCGTCAGGACCGAGGTTGTTGTTGACGAAGCGCGTGCAGTCGCGCTCCTCCGTGTTGGAGAGCTGGCGGATGGCGCGGATGTACTGCTTGATGTAGGCAATGCGTCGCACCGGCATAAGGGTGTTGAAGGCCCACTGCAGCGTGGTGAACGCTGTTAAGGCACCCAGGAGGAGGAACCAGAACCATAGAAAGACGAAGATCTTCTCAACGAAGTAGTTGATTGGAAGTACGCATTGCAAAGTGTAGCTGAAAGAAATAACAAAAACACGCACACATTTCGAGTCAGAAAGGTTCATTTCAATCACAAATCCCGCAAGCTCTCGGGCTCGCAGGATATTCTGATATCAATAAGTAAAATGATCTTTGACCAGAATTTAACTACTGAATTTTGGGATGGTTTGGGATGTTTGTACGACAGGTAGCTATTACGCCAAATAAGAGGCATTAATAGCAATTTCTCGTAGTATTAACACACCAAAATAACATCAATGCATTGCCCATTACACAGTCTTCCCGATTTATGCTAAAATAGCTAGAGCTATTTTAGGGGCGATAAATCCACATTAAATTAGTTAGTAATCCTCGTTTTAAGTAATCAAACCACCGTTAGCATGATTTGTGGCAGAAAAGTGAATATTATTTGCTGCGGTGCTGCGAAAGTGGTAGGAGAAATTTTTGAAACACGTGTTCCTTAAAATTTCGCAACATAAATTTTTGCAGCTGTCGGCACCAATCCCGAATCAGAATATGCGATCTCAAGATGAATTTGGAAACGATGGGATTTTCGCCGGACAGCTTGCAGCGAAAGTAGGCCTTTTTCAACCACTAAGCTGAAATTAGCAAAAACGCTTTTAACCGTACACTATCATTTGATGCAATGAATATCCCTAGAGCTCTATTGGTTTATCATTAAAAAAACAAATGCATAGTTGAGCGGAATTTAGAGGCATGAGTTTGAAATTATATTTGCATTATCCCGTGCATATAATTAACTCGTCCGGAAATTTGATACCAATGTCTAATTTATCGCAAACTGCAATTTAATTTTTTTATTTCTCTGTGTTCACGCTGTCTGCAATCAGATTTTATTTAATCTTATCAACTAAAAAGTTATATTAACATTAGTTCCTATTGCAATTCAAACGAAAAAGATACCTTTGCAGTTGGAGTAAATCGCGACGCGATTTTTAATTTTATTTCGAAATGTGTTTCACAAAATGTGGATACAAAGTAGTTAGTTGTTTGCAATAACAAATGCATTAATTCGCTTGGATCAAACAGAAATTTCGTAAGAAGAAGAAGCTAATACGGCAATCTCAGTGATTTATAAGTAGTCTTTAAAACCTGTTTCCGGCAAGTGCATCTTGTTACTGAATCTAAAAAGCTACCTATTCCATGCTCCTTGAAATTTCTCTACTTACCATACCTTTGGTCAAATATTTCGATCACTCAGTTTTGTGTTTTCTAACTTCTGAGGCATTAACAAAACTATTTCCTGCAATTTTTGCATAGAAGGCTCAGTCGTTAGACTAATTTTTGTTGTGAATTTTTGTTTTAGAGTTCTAGATTAAACTAAACTACAACGAAGAAATCGTCACATCACAAACCAACACGTCAGAGCAGTTTGTTCATTTAGCTTCCCTTCAATGTGTCGGAGGTAGCGAGTGCATGAGGGAAGGGGAGTCGAGGGCTATTTTGTAATGGAACGGAGGATTCAGAGCCGCGGACTTCCTTCAAAAGGACACAGCACGTAAAAAGCGGCGATTGCCCAGCTCTTTTGCTCATTCGCTAGTCCTCCGACTTAACTCCCATTCCAAAAGATACAATCGTATTTAATGCCCACGCACAAAACCGGTGCAAAGACAGAACGTATGATAGTGATGGAAAGCGAAAGATAGAGCATCGCCATATTTAGTCTCGCAGCATAAGTTCCCAACATCCTGCGCCACGCATATATTCTTCGTGCCCTGTAACGAGAACAGCTGTTGAACTGGCCTTTTGGTCCTCATAAATCACTTCGCCGTATTCATCCCTCTCCCAAAACAATTGTAATTCGATGTTAGTATAACGCCGTAGTCTCCAAATGCATCAAATACTCACCCTGATTACTGTTTCAGAAGCAGTGTTAGCCCTATTTCTCTTCCTTCTTTTCAGCAGTGCAGTTGAAACAATAAATTTAGCAAAACTGGGACTAAAGCTAACCTGTCCATTCCAAGCAGGAATGATGTTGCAGCTTTCAGTAAAATGAGAATGTGGTGATACCTTTGGATATTCATGAATGCTGTAGCTGGCCCTACTAATTTAGATTTATTCCAGGCCTAATGGAGGTCAGAGTTGCTACCTAAGTAACCCTTTCGGCTCAGTCAACCAAATAAATCATCAGCTATCTTCTCACGTAGGTTTTAAACATCAACTTCTACCATGGACTTAGAACTTAAGTATTCTTCCCAACCACTCCGTTTCACTGAGACCGCGTGTGTGGCTGATAGCAGCATAGACCCGGAGAAGCAGACACCTAGGTCGCTCTTCTGTCCCCTGGAAGCGTGGAATCCCTGCACAGGTGAGACAAAGAAAACCGCCTCGAATATGCAACAACAGCCGGTTGCATTCCATAGGTGCGACATTTTACTAGCAAAGAGAGGCATTGAAAACGCTACTGCAAGGGCATAAAAACATGTTACGGAATTGTGAGCTGCCGGCATCACTATGAAGACGACCCATGGAAAAGGGATTAAAGGTTACAGAAAAAAGAAATGCAATTTAATGGTTATTTAGAGTATTTTGTAATGAGACACCATAATAAAATTTTCTTAGAACTCATTTAGAACTCATTAGGCTCCACTGAAATCGAAAGTTCATAATATATCAATTTATTTTAATACATCGAAAAAGGCAATTTCAGTTGAAGCAATAGCCGAGGTCGCTTGGAAGGTATTTATTGTTAGGTTTTGATTGGCCGTATTAGTAGTGCAACCTATACGAACCGCTACTCCAAAGTCTCCACTTTTAAGCTTACTAAACCAAGTAAGGTAAGCAAGTTTAATAATTAATCTCATTCAAAACGCGAAAGAACATCCAATGAATTTGTTATGGAATCATCTTTTCAAATTAAAAACTAAATGAGCTTCGGCTACCACAAGTCTCCATAACACCTCAGGAAGACAAATGACTCGAATTGTTAAAAGAGGTCAGAGACATTATGACTCTTATGAGAGTATCAGCACAGGGGTTGATGTCTGACTGAACTAATGTAATCCTGCGTGGATAATATAAACACGTATAACTGTATTGGGCTAACATTTTCAACTGGGTAAATTAAATAGTACACTTTTAATGGCCTAATGTTCTTCAACTAATTTAATTTCCTTTCCTACTCTTATTGTACCTAGGGCTGATCGAGATAGAAAAACAAAAGATTCCTAGCACATTCCTAAGGTAACCGATTAATGTGTACTTTTATGAAGCCTCCTCAGTCAAGAAAATATAAACACTTGCAATGTTAAATCTATCACAAAAAAGAAGTCACATTAGAAAAAACAGAGCAGGAATGGCTGTTTCTGAGCTACTTGGGTCGACATTAAGTAAGTAAAGAGCATCCACTTTTTCTTTCAAACTCAGATCCCGTCTAAAGGCTATAGAATTGGAGAAGCGAAAGCGCATGAAAGGGCTGCATTCGAAGACGTGTGTGGGTCATGGCTCACCTAGCGGGTTTGATCTGGCCCATTTTTCTAACATTGACTGTACAGTAGGTGACGCGGGGGAACTGGCCAGTGGTCTCCCAGTCGCGACCGGCGATGAGGTTGTTGAGCATGTCGATGCCGAAGTAGGAGCTGTTGCTCCCGATGAAGTGCTTCATAAGGTAGATCTGCCCCACTGAGTTGCCGATGAAGAGGCAGCGCACGAAGAAGAAGAGCAGGGTGATCTCCACATTGGGGCGGATGGAGCAGAAGATCCGCTTGAGCGACGACTTTACGCGCTTCTGACGCGCTGTCGACTCGGCGATCTCCTCGAGGGTGGCCACCAGACACGAGACAGCCTTCTGGCGCAACTCGCGGTCGGGGATGGCTGCTTCGCGGGCGGAGCGCAGGAGGATGGGCAGCCGCTTCGAGCCCACGCGCCACACCAGGTAGGGCACCCAGGAGAGCATCGCTTGGCCAGCCAACACGATTACTATCCACTGGTAGTAGCCCACGTACTTCACCCGGTGTAACTCAAAGTCGTCCTCCGGCACATCCTCATTTGGCAGCAGGAAGTAGGTGTTCTGGATCCAACACAAATTCTCTGCGTACTCCTCCCACGGGTGCTTGAACTCCTGCGGCACCCAGCACTGTATCGGCTTACCTGAAAATTCAGTTGAATAGAAAGAAATTATGGCGGCTTCTATGAAATATCACTTTAATGCCTCGGATGTCACAAGTCTTTAAACCAAGTAAACTCAAGATATTTGAGTGTTTCCCTCTAAAATTGCACAATAATTCATTCCAATTCTTCTACTAATTTTGGCAGGTTGTTGCTATGCCTTTGGAACCAATATTGATGTTTCAACTGGAAAACCTCAAAAAGCCATATTAATTTTTGCATATTTGTGTAAATACCTAAGTCCAAAGCCCATACTACCGAATTTATATTTAATGACTTACTAGTAAAGGTTAAATTCGAGTGAAAATAGCAATTTTTCCTTGGTTCGAAAGTAGTATGTAGATTTACCTAAAGAGACAAAAGATTTAACTTGTAAATTGCCGAATACTAGCCATTTCAAAGATTTATTTATTTAAGAATAATATAATTAAACTGAATTTTAGCCTCCTATAGAAACCGTCCTTGAAAGTGCAGTTTGAGATGCAGTTGTTGTAAGTTACTGGTTTCACGATTCGTTTCGAAAAACGGATTTCAATTGCAGCTTCAAAAACTTCACAAAACTCCCGAAATGTAAGTGATTAAATTTATTCCAGATTTTAACATGGGAAGCTAAGTAAACTCACCGGCCCTATTCAATTTCTGGAGACCATCTTCCAGTAAAAACATAATTTTAAAGTTGTAATAGCGTGCAAATGATTTATTTTTAATACATTTGACCTCAAACGAATAATACTCCAATTATCTCAAACTGTTACTTTCAAAGCAGGCTGTTAGGAAAGCACCTAGGAAGCGAAATTTACTTCCACTGTGGAAAAGTTAAGCCAATGTTTACTGCCTTAGTATTCTGACTTAATCCGCCTCAGATCAAAAACATTGTAGCTTCGCTCCGCTGTTTATCATCTATTTATGTACCGAACCTTATTGCTATTTCCGTAGCAATAAAAGCCGTGGACGTCGGGTTCATCGCTGCGTTCGCCCAACCAAGCTAGAATCGGCCCCACGCTGTTTCTCTGTCAGGCAGGACAGAGCCTCCACGGGGAGCTCCCCGTTACTCCTCTGCATGATGACGAGACCACCTGCTGCTGTTGCTAATAGAGCCGTCTTCTTCTACTCCCCTTCCCCTTACCTTATCGGGGAGGGGTGCAGGGGTAGAAACTCTCAATCCTTTAATTATCCCACACAAACTGCGTGCTCTGCTACTATTCCCCCAGCCCTCCTCTCAACCCCTCTTTCTATCTACAACTCGAAGAGTTTTTGCAACAAATAAAAGAAACGGTATGAAGCGTTGGGCTTGAGCTGGAAAAGCAACTACAGGTGCTGAGTCAGTCAATTTATACTTCGATAGCTTGCATTATGACCCGAACTGCAAATTTCATTGTGGTGGATCTTTATGTTGCAGGGTTAGCATGATATTCACTTTCTTAGCAATGCTAGTAGGAATTTAAACCAATAACAAATGTGATCAGCACTCGAGTTTCTCTCTGTGCTATCTTAAATCAACCTACCCTTCGGCCCTCAAGATTCAACCCTTCTATGCGAAACGCGGAGCAGGTAAGCTAAAACCCATTACTTGGGCAAAATACGAAAAAAATCACCATTTTTTACAAAAAATTGTCGTATTAGGACACAGCTAAAAAGACCGGACAAATAGGCACTGGAATGCGTATTCTCACTTTCAATGGGGAAATGCTGTACCCTTGTCAAACTCCACTTAGTTCACATAGTTTATGCCTACAATCTTTTGCCAAACTGATTGTATGTTAATAGTACATTAATAGTTAAAGAGGACTTTCGCATAGGTAGCACGAGTTTGGGTGTATTTTGAGTCGAATTCAGTTCACTATAAACACTAATATTATCATTCAAAAGCATAACTTTAGATGAAAGTGGACGGCAACTTCAGACCTTAAGAAGATTGATTATTTATGATGATCACGAAACAATGGACTTCCGGGAAATTTATGGACAGTTAAAGTTGATTGATATTGATGGTTCTAACAAAGGACGTCATTTTCTATGGATTCCGGAAACAAGTAAGGATAATTTTACTTATTCTGCAACTACTTTCGATTTTTCGTTACTTTTCACAGACTCAAGAAAGGGCTCGTTAATTGTAAAGGAGCGATGAATTGAAATTACTACCGTAAAATTAGATTCTCCATTATCTTTAATCGGTAATGTAACACTCTGGAGGTCAATTTCACAAATCTGTGCATAGGCATGTTTTCGTAAATGGATGATTGCGATTAGACACAAGTTTGTCAAGGAAATAATTCGTGTTTGGTCAAAGTCATCGCACGAATTGCTATTAAGAAACATGAGTTTTAAATACAAAAGATTTGGATGACTATGGAATGTGATCTTCCTTTTGGCAATAAAAAATATTGAAATAAGTTGCATGAAACTTTATTTTGCTTCAGGGCAATAAGGAAATACGGGTATTAATACAGTCCCCTTCTTTTCTTTCTTCCGAAGATTTTTTACTGTAGCCGCATTCGAAAATAGTTATTTGATTTTTGAAAATCCGTGCTCGCGCGCAATTTAAAAGCATCCACATTAGCGTACTTACTGGGTTAATTTGAGTTGAGCAATCCCTGCGAGTAAATTTAGGTGGACTGCCTACTTTTTCTTTATCAATAAATTACCATGCTGAGAAACCCGGGTCAGCATCATGACATCCATCTTGGTCTGATCCTATTTGAGTTCGTTTTGAGCCAAGTAACTCAAATAATATATTATACTATAGTAACCTTCATTCTTTGACACTCTTTAGAACCACCTTGCATAATTAAACAGAATAAAAAACTCATATATTTTCAAGAAAAAATCATTAAATTGTTCCTCTTTATTTTAGTAAAATTAGATGCTTATTTAAAGATTTCCATTGGGTTAATAATAAGCCATGACTTCCGAGCAGCGAAGAGATTAGTCCTTAAATATAGCAAATAGTTATGCAATGGAATCAATTACAGGTAATAATGGGTTCCGTATATATATATGTACATTAGTCTATCCGCATTGTGTCTTGAAAGTGCAAAAGTCATTAAACCGATTGTTATTTCGTCTTTGAGAAACTACGAGCATAGATCACCATTCAGACACAATATTTGTTAATTTCTGTTTCTATCGATAAGGGCACAACAGCATTAAATGGTCTATTTTTCGAAATTATCAGGGAATCGTTGCATTGCCACGATAGACCAAATATTATACCTATAATCCTAGCTTATGAAAAGAACGGTTACGGTAGGATGTAGTGAAGGCTGAATGCTAGAGCTGACTGGCCAATATCAGGCAAACGATTCGATTTCATCTAAGTTTGGGCGAGAGAAATCCAGTCTAGTATATTTGCGTGTTGAAGGCCATTATCACAAATCCAGTATGTAGGCACAATTAAGTGTTTCTAAGCTGTAGGCAGGTTGGTGAACCGATATAGCAAGAACGAATAAGAGGTAGGCAGGTAGGTAGGTCTACTGCCAGTTCCTACCCCTACCTCCACTCCTTCCTCTCACTAGCGATTGCACACGAAAATTTAATCAAATGCAAGGAGGGGAGAAGCAGGAGTGAGGAACAGGAAATACGCCGGTTTGACTCTGCGAAGATAAGTTTTAAATGGGAAGTTAAGGGTTGGGTTTTATTGGAAATTACTTGCTACCTGCGCAAATCAGATACTTAAACGCTTGGATGATTTAGTTTCAATTCACATGCGCATATTGCTGTGTTATTCAACTTATAATGGAGCATATTTTCATTTGTACAAGTTATGTGGAACCAAACTTTTACCTCGATACTTAAAAATTGATTAATATTTTTTAAATAAGCTACCTTTTACAACATCTAGGATGCATTTCGTTTGTATTTCAGCCACTAGTGAAGTCCCAATGTATGATCGAACTGAACTGGTTTTAAATCACCCTGATGTCGACACCTAGAAAGCCTTAGGAATCACTAGGGTTGCTGTATGGATTTGGATGTGGCTGAATAAATGCGTTTCTATACCGCTGTTTGCCGAGCTTTTTTTTTGGGGGGAGGGGGGGTTGGGGGAAGGGTTAGAATTGAATGGTAATTTCAGCACACAGTATGGTACCTTCCGTTACGAAAAGTGTCGCAGTGCAGCAGGTTAGAGAGAGGTGGGTGGCGATATTCAAACAGGAAATAATAAGACCGGGACAGATATGACCACCAGACCATCTACTACTACAGTTGCCTTATCTCACTTTATTAGTCCGAATTTTTCGATACTCACGACGCTATTCAAGAAGACATTGCACAATTCTACATTTGGCACGGGACAAACGTTGTAATTAGTAATTACTAAAAGTAGATACCTGTGAGATTTCAATAACCGTCATTTACTAAATATGGATATCAGATAATAAATACTAAGATAATACCCTGAGACGATAATTAGCAGTGATCTAAGTTAACAAAAATTGATAGCAAAATCGATAGCAAACGACTTGAGATTTCAGATACCACTCACCAAAAATCACACAACTACCAAATCTTGCTTTGAAGGTTAACCAAGCTCCTTGAGTATTTTTTCGAGTTTCTTAACTAAGCTAAGAGTTTTTGAACACTTTCAACAGTTTCACCTTTCACAAATTCATTTAAAAAGGATTTCAGCAACTGTCAGTACGTCGATTAGGCCTAAGTTACAGCTCTTTTAATTTCATAAATGGACTGCCTTGCTAAACTTCATCTCTAATCGGAAAAATATATGTTAACAGCCAAAAAGTCTCCGCACCAGCAGTCGACTGACGCTTGTGGGGTGCCTTTAGCCAAAAAACCTCGTCATCAGTAACTACCGAGTTTGAGTAGAATGACATTCCTTCGTTTGTGGTAGCTCACCTACAGCCAACTTTGCGGCTACTACACAATTCATTTGGCGAGTCGGCGGGTGGGAGATTCGGCATTCCTTCGCCTTCCCCTGCTCCCGATGTGGTCTCCCTCAGATCCTGCCTTCACTCCTGCCCTCTCCGTAACACCCATTCACCTTCGAACAACAATTCGAGTTTCTTATCTACAACCTTGGTGTGTGTATTTTTGGGCTATTTGTGTTTTGATTCAAAGGTAGCCAAATTGCTGTTCCTTTTTTAATTCTAAAGTAGCTTGGTTTATACTTAATCCTACTTACAATGACGTTGAAAGCATCAGATTAATTTGTCGACAAACGAGGCTACCAGGCATCAATATATCATAGTTTAGTAAAAGTTTATCAAACTCTAGCTTTAATCTTCTATTTCCTTCCTTCCATGAAATCACAAGGCAGTTCTCAATGGATTAGGTTATAACGGGAAGGTTTAGCCAACGAATCCAAGACTTAAAACTGACTCTAAGACAGAGTATTGACAAATTCCACAGCATAGGGCAAGTTGGGCCTAAAACTTCTGCAGTCATTGATAAAGTAAAATATTCGTAAAAAAGATGGTGCATTAGTTTCATGGAATATCGTTTCACGATTTCAGCAAGTACCTGCACTAATGGTGATTAAATACAGAAGTTTAATTAAATATTAGGCAGAAGCATATTGAACTTCTTGTGAAATAGCCGTTAAATGTTCTTGTGCTACGGAAACTAATCTAGTTTTCACTGACTTTAGAGACGACTGGTAAATTTACCCATTCCATAAAAAAGAATCCTCTTGAATGTAACAAGGGAATGAGGTATGAATATATGGATTGAAGAGACCGAAATCAGTCAAGTGTTCCCTGTTTAATCATGCCAAAAGCGAATAAAACCTTACCAGTAGTGGAAAGCGCAAGAACCTTCTCGATGTCAAAACGTAAGGAAGGCGGCTAACTTGAAGAGAATAAAAAGGGAAGGAGGATTGGGTCGCAAACCCTACTTTGGAGTGAATTGTGGCTCTAACCGCAGAATAACGACACGGTTAAGTAAGCCGACCACGACAATTTACTGCCAGCAAAGGGAGAGAGCAGAGTGCATACCCAACTCGATAGGGAATGAACTTTTCTGTAGCAGCATTATTGGTCTCAGCTTCTCATATGTACCCTCAGAATGAGATGATGATAGCTCGTGAGTAGGGCATGGAGCAACCTCCATTAGCTGGATTAAAACCTGTCAAGGCCAATTAACCGACTCCTCCACTACCCTCGTCTTTGTCATGAGGGAAAACTCCCCCCTTCATGAGCGGAGCTAACTCAGGCCCATTAGTCAAAGCCGTTTAGGCTGCGCAGGGGGTTGGGAATTCCATCCCCAGGTTGTACCTAAAAGGGCAAATGGTACTAGCATTAATGAAGAGGAACGCTCGGAGGTGGGAATTAAACCAGATGGAAACCAGTCAGCGATACGAGCTTTGTCAACTAAAAATTCGTTTGCTGACCTCCAAGGCTCATTTAAATGGCGTAATAAATTAATTAATAATTCCGATTGAAGATGAGCTCCTCGATAAAACGCCATTTTGGGAAATAGTTCAACATTGATTCATTGATGGCTAAACAATTGCTAATTAGTTGCTGCTGTCCGTATTCAAAATAAAGTCAAGGGATGCTGGCGATCCACTAGCACGATATAATGAATGAAAATCTACCTGAGCATACACTTTAAATTTAATTATTATCCTGTTTTAATACTGCTTGTTCCTCGAAACGTATGAATTACACATGGAATTGGTTCGGGCTTTTCTGTTTTGAAAAGAAATTTTGCAATTTGATTAATGCTATTCTGAAACAGGAAACGGGTTTAATATGTTAACTTCCTCATCAACGCATGAAAAACATTTACTTCTAACTCAGGGCTTGATTTCGGGTATGAAACGATTGATATTAGATTTATGTTCCACTGCTCCACCAGGACAGCAACAATTTCAGAGGCATACAAATTAGCCCCATTTGTGGGGGATTGGCAAGGCTTTTATCGGTTAGTGTTATGGCCCACACAAACCCATTGTGTATTCCATTCAGTGTAAAATTTTCCACCTTTTTATGCACATGCATGCAGGGTACACATATATTATCCTAATATTTTGCTATTTTATTTAGCGTGGCTCGTCCAATCTGCACTAAATTACAGCTACCACCGAATGGATCGAAACTTTTAAACCCTTAGTAAAAGATACGAAATATTTTCCATTGTAGAACGGCTGGATGGCGCATTTCGTCTCTGGTAAAATCGAAAACCTTTATAGTACCCAGAGCACTGAGTATGTCAACTTTTAATAAATTCTTCCTTAATGAAACTCGATGTAACTATTCCGATCTTATGAAAAAATGTCCCTGTAATGTCGTATTCCTTACAACAGTTATCTGTTTGAGGTTATATCAAAGTTTTGCTAACCTCAGTAGCTATAATCGTCAATTTATTTTTGAGATTGCCAATCAATCTGCTAGGATAATCTTTCGCTCTACACGGTATCTTGAATTTCCCCAAGCAGCAATTAACTGCCACCTCTAAGATGTCCCTTGGGGTAATCGGCCGTAATTTAGTGACCTGGGTTAGTAGTAATGGTGGCAGAAGTAGACGTATCCTCTGTGGGGGCAGATGTATGCCACGGCGGCTGGCCGCGCAGGTTGAAGAACTGCCACCTGCCCTCCCTCACTTGTCCCTAACAGCTGCCTCAATGACTGCTATCACTACTGCTTCAGATGATCCTGGTTCCCTCAATGCGGCGAGACTGATTCTCTTGGGACTTAATGTGGCCAGACTGCCTAACGTCACTACTTGGTCCCAGACCTCGGTGCCCGATTAGTGACTGCATAGTCTTACCGAGAGCCGATCTACTAAATATCTAACGTTTGGTCCTAATAAGGGACTGTCTATTGTCTCTAATGAACTTTATAATAAACAAACATCACATCCAAAACTAAAAAATTACACATTATAGCAGTAACATTAATGGGTAAGAAAACTTAAGGGCTAACAGGCTTCATATCTCGAGTATTCAATTTCGCAAACTTCTGTAACAAGGAGTGCTGCATCGTACCGTGTTTTATAGTGTCCATTTTTTCAATTAGAAATATTATTTTTATTATTCCCACTTATTTTCGTGTCTCTTTTCGAAAATAGGATTTTGTGAGCTAAAAGACAGGGGGCTGAATATTTTGCTAGTTGCGGTGTTATCTAGAGGATCGCTATTTCAAAACCATCATAACATCTGGGGATTTTTTCACTATCTTGTTAAAAAACATCCCAGATATATGGAGTTAATGTAAATTCGAGAGCAGCATTTACTTGCAAATTCTTCCCTATAGGGAAGAATTTCGAGTTTTAATCTAGAGCTAATGGCAGTCTTGTCGTATGTGGATGAACTGGCACAGGCAATGCGTAGGTGAATAAAAAACGGTAAATTGCCTTTCACTGCAATCTTGACATTATTTCCTGATTTTCCTTTCTTCTGTATTTTGAGCTAATCCAAAAAGTACCCCTGTATGGCTTGATAACATCGAGAGAGCAGGAAGTTTCCACTCTACAATTTGACTTTTCACTGCAATGTTTAAACTGGAAATGTGTATAGTAAATGTGAGGGTGGCATTTACTTTATGCATATATTGTGCAAATACTATTAACTTAGATTACCATATGAGTCGAATATTAAAATTGTCAAATTACTAATTTTATAGATAAATTAAATTCAGTTGTTAAGTCAAAGATCCCACTTACTTCCGGGTTAGTGTAGGGAAGAAAGGAAAGCTATTTTGGGGAACACGCTTTGTTAGTTGGAAATTGCTTATTTGTGCTTCATCTGAAGGAGAGGAGAAATGTTTTAATACCACCTTCTATAAAAAATCTAGAGGGTAGTAACTGTACCTTATGAGTACTTTTATCGGAAGAACCTAAAAATGTTCCATTTAGACATACGAATAAAATATCATGATTTTTGGATGGCCAAACTAAGCGAATGAAAAAGTGTGCGAACACAGTTGATGGGCCAACTACAAATAAGTTCTCCAAGAATCCGAATGCTGTAATTGTTTTTGCAATTGAAATGCAAACTCTCCTCACTCAAGATAGATTTCACCATTTCAGCTGCCTTCTGCTAATGGAGAGGATTTAAAAAAAGCAATGCTACTTCTCTTATACTCTCAGAGACTACCGTTGATCGTCCTAGATTAAAGCAGAGCGCTAATTAGATTTTTCTAGAAATATCTTCTGGTGCTCCACAGTCGGTGAACGAGATAGCGACAAAATCGTGGAACAAAGCTATCGTCTCCAGGGCGGACTAACTCTTCCCAATCATAAAGAGAGGGAGCACTTCGTAGAGGGCTTCAATAACTATACTTTAAGGATCAAAGTACCCGAGTTGGCTAGTTTTTAGTAAGTCCGATTTCTGGCTAACAGCTTCACTATGAATCCAGCTGTAAAGTTAGCTTTCGATAACTTCAATCTGGCTTTAACTACTAGGATTTTATTCCCACTACCCTCTTGGAATTTAGTAAAATATTCTTTAATTTCAACAAAACACGATTTAAGGTATCTTCTCAAAGATCATGAGCAAAGGTGCCCATTTAATTAAAGGCCTCAAAATAGTCCAAATTTTACAGCTCTGCAAATGCAACAACTGGAAGTTGCAACAAAAAGGGGCTTCTGCCCCTTTTTTGTGAGAATATTTTCGAAAAACCAAGCAGGTAAGAATGGCCAATGCGGTTTTATGGACAGGGAAAATGCTATTTTAGTGACCCTCTGGGTCCCATACACATCTGGTTTTCATTTCAGGGCCTATAAAACGCTGGTCCCGCAGGTGCATACAATTGGCGTATAATGGAAAGCTGGATTTAGGACTTCAGGGGAGCATCCTCTTCCATTCTCTTCTGCAGGAGAAAGCAAGGCAGCTTTTCGAATCATTTTATAGCGGTGGGCGTAAAAGTTTTTATGCATTTATAGGCTTATGCATAATTTAGACACACTTCTGCTACAACCGCCACGACCGCTGCACACACACTGGGCTACTTCCTATTTGATAAATAAGTAAACAAGTTGCGACGGGTCGGAGTTTATCCTTTCAAGGAATTGCAAACGTGTGACCCCAGAAGTAACTTGAATGAACGCCCAGGTTTTCCCCGGCCTCACAGAAATTGCAGGTCGTGATTATTTTAAAAAAGTATTTGATGCTTAATCAACAGGTCTTGAAAACATCATTAGCATACTTTTGGGTGAAAATGGTCCAGTAAAAATGATCTACTAGCATTAAAGAAACTTATTTCAAACTGGTTATAGACCATTCTTCCAAAAAATGTCCGAAATCCAGGGTGGATATTCCCTTGCACTTTTCATTCTAAAATAAACTAAAATATTGTTGAATCTCAAATCACTAAGAGTAGTTACATACTGCTTCTGCCCTTAGGATTGATCGATAGAGGTCGAAAATGTGGTCTTGATTTCTTTGTAATCAACTAGCACTAAAAGGATTCGAACGTCTACAAATATCTACTTCTGATCATCAAAGCAGAACGGGGAAAAAACATACCAATAATAATAGTAATAGTAATAATATGATAATGATGAAGAAAAAGAAGGTCACAATGGATCCCACTTAAGTGGGAAGAATAGGGGGGAATTATTCCCCATTTTCGATGACCGGAGAATGCGAAGAATTGTGAACTTCGCGAAGTGCTGAGCAGACTAGCAAAGAGGCCTGCTCACATAATCATTCCTGAGGAGGATATTAGGACTTAGGTGAAGAGAGGAGGTACATAAGTGATCACCTATTACTAGCTATTTATCCACAACCAAGCTGAATCATTCTACACTCTAAATTTTTCTGTTCTTGAAGCAGACGATGAAGCATTAGGTGATTTTAAAGCACTTTGATGTATCTATTTACTTTCGTAGTGGATACCACCAAAGGAAAGATGACATTAAAAAACGAATGCAAGGAAAATGATTGTAATTAAGCTAAACAAGGTGGTTGACTTTTATTTTGACGGCACAGAAATGAGCTTCAAGACGGTTTAACAAGGCGTTTACAGGACCAATTAAATCTAACAAATGTATTACCCCGTTTGGTCAGGTAAATAATGTGGTTAGGTCAGTTTAAATCAAGCTGGTTATTTGGGAGGAAATAAGGAGTATTAAGAACGAAAGATGATGCGCTTACCGACATACTGTCGAACACCGATGATAGCAATAAAAATAACCATGAGGCCTCCAGTGTATTGATAGTTGAGCTGATCGACAAAATCCACACCATCTCCACCGTAGGACGTGTAGAATAGCTTCCCTGCTCTGAGCACTGATTCAGGATTCATGTCACAGACCGAGGGCTTGCGGTGAGAGGACGTATGGGCTTGCGAGCGCTAACCTCTCTCTCACACTGTGGGAAGCTCCTTTGTCAAAGTAGAAGTTGACACTGTCAGTATCGGTATGGGAGGGACTTGGCGCAAGCGTGTAAATGAATAGGCTTTAAGTGGTGCTATCAGAAGTAGTTGTAGTCTTCGTAATAATCCCATGTGCTGGCAAAGTGTGGCAGCGCAGTGCTGCTTGGTTCATACCCTGTGGCACACTTTCAGGTGAAGATGCGGTAGAAGAGGAAGAAGCACACTCAGCACCACATGCTTTGTCAGCATATAAACGGCGAACACAAACCACACGCCCTTTTCCCTATATCAACCGTAATAACAGACACAGTAGTAGCAGTAGTAGTAATGCCAGTGGTTGTAGCCGTTGGCAGTGGCCATTATGGACTGGCCGAGAAGGGGGCGAATTGCGTGTTCTCCTGCCATTTGTCCGTCCGGCCTACAGCCACTCATGACCGCGGGACCTGCATGCGCAGGTGCGGACATGGCACCCATCTGCGTGCGGCCATACACCCAGGCAAGACATTGCGTGATACGGACAGGTCCACCTCACTGCCTGTCCCTTCTACTAGGCTTGCGCGCACAATTGGTGGTAGTATGAGGAGGCGAAGGAATGGAGACACGGCTAGCTGCAGTAGCAGCGGCTATTTAGGGTTCGACTTTAACTTCTCAGCTGATGCCGAGACTAGTTTTCTAGTTACCTATCCCTGATGTTGTCTTGTACTCTCTTCATTGACTGCTCCAGCTTCCCGCAGTGCGTAAATTCTTGTGCTCTCTGTTCGCACTTAGAGGAGGGGCTTCAGCCAACAAGGTCACTTGAAGGTCCACGTCCTTTCGTAACACGAGCCCAGTTAAGTGAGATCTCATATTGAAGGCGTAGAAATAGTGCACGTTTTCTCTCATCACTACTATTTGGTTTATTCTTCCTTAGCCACTTAGTGCAGAAGTGCACTAGTTGGTTGGGAAAAATAGGTGCAATTACAAAGAAGGGTGTCTTATCTATGTGTGCTCACTTTTGTATTTGATTTAATGAAATTTCTTAGAGTAAATCTATGGAGAGTTTCATGGCTAATACAAGAAAGTGCTTTTCGGTCCTGAAAAAATGAAGTAATGCATGATTACTATGGCCAACGTAAAGTAATAGCAAATTTTCACTAACCTACTAGATATTACCAATAATTCTCACTCTTGTAATTATTCAAAGATATATTTCTAAATAGTTGTAAAAATTGCCTTTCGGGTAGGAATGAACCTAACTTTAGTCCTTTTTTTACCGCCTTACATATGCCTTCGTAAGGCAAGGTTTTTTTAAATGTAACTATTATTTTCCTATAAGATCAATTTTACAAATGATCTTTTCAATACAAAACCTGAAAAAATGGTATAAATTGAAAATGTAGTGAATTCTAACTAAATTTTTAAAGAGATAGTTGATTCTTTTGCGATCCTACAGATTTGCAGAAAGCAGTAATTTCAGTAATATCCGGTCTGGGATGGAAATATAATGGTACTCGTGTACATTGAAATATTATGTCAGTGCATAAACAATTCGAATAGGTGAATCCACAAGAACCTACAGGGTGGATCATGTCAAACCAACAGGTAATTAATTTAAAGCCTCTTGAATTGGACGATCCATTCATGATGACTTTATCTTGTGATTTCCTACTCAGTGCCTTATGGTGACATGCACACTACAATCACTTCCCTCAAAAAGTAAATAATTGGATGGGCCCCAAAAATAACTAAGACAAGGGTTTGCTTAGCTGTCAATGTCTGAAAACGGTATTATTTGAAGTGCTGTTTGAGGCACGTGGACTAGCAGTTCAGTTTAACTTTTAGATTGCTATGTTATGGGACTGTTCTGCTCTTTTCCCAGGAAACGCCCATATTCTTGCGTGCTCATGTACTGCGTTTGTACGTACATCATGGACACAGACACAGGACGCTTGCAAGAAGGGTGTGGAGAAGGAATGACGGGACAATCTGCATTTTTCAGTGTTTTGTGTGTGGGTGTCTGGCTACAGCAGGCGTCGCTATTTCTCTTGGCAACAGGGTGTCCTTTCCGCCTATGCTTACCTTTAAGCAGATATATCTATTGGAATACTCAAGGAGTTTTCAACGGCAGAGCAAGATGTGTACGTCCCCCAAACCAGATAGAATGATCAATCGATTTCCGGATCATTTAATAAACTATAGCAACTCATTTAAAACCTCCCCGAGTGAAGCAGCCGAAGTGATCAAAATTTAGAAATATTTGTCACGACGCATTATCTCCCCATTCTTGTCTCAGCCCCGACCCTTGAGTGGAGTCATTTATCCTCCGTATTTCCGTTTGTACCTGACTTTGTCGAGGCTTTGCTCATGCCATTTACCCATATTAGTGCCAGAATTTTGTCCTGGTTGAATTACTTTTAAAGTTCAGTTTTGCCAGTGAGATGAATGAATTACTGCTATCTAAAACTATAGAAGGCTTTGATAAAGCCTTGATGCAATGCATATTGTCCATGATCAGTATTCCAGTATAAAATTAATAAACAAAATTCGATGTTACTGATGAATATTTAACTGAAACTTGATTAAAAATATTATTCTAAGATGACAACACAGAAAAAGTAGGCCAATTGTGGTCACTTGACAGATTAGAGATTAATATTATGTAAAGATAACAATTAATTTACTGGAACTTCAGGGTCACCTGATTCCAGTGAGACTCGACTTTCTGAAAAGGTTTAAGTGAATGAACGGATTTGGATAAGGCTGTTTTTCTTTCTCTTTAATGGCGTAAATATAGGCGGTTTTAACTGAAAAAATCTGCCACATAATCGCTTGCATCAATGTCTAGAAATTGCACAGTTAGCGCTTGTGTCAAGATTTTATACCTTCTTATTTTTTGGGAAGAATCTTCTGGGTGCACAAAGTGCTGCTGAAAATAAGTACTGAAGTCGGCTCACAACTACGCTCCCAACTTGACTGACTGTAGAGAAAATTTATTACAGAATTTAACGTCGAATTTCGCCAGATAAGCTCGCCAGTTTTGCCATTACTGGTATTAAAATAAATGAAAATAAATGGGTTTGCTAAATCTTTTTAATTACTTCCCTCGATAGGGCTATCTGGCAAGATAGAGGCACGGTTTAAAATACTGAAATAAGAAATGGTAATTTTTAGCTTTGTTACAGGACAGCTATTTCAAATAACGTAAATGAGGTCCGAAAGTAAAATGTATTTAGGCATAAATAAAATCAGTGAATGGAATTACAGATATTTTAATAGGAATAACGTTTGAACCGCGTTAACGATGGTAAATTGTTACACACACATCACTGTAATTTTAACTTCATAACTAATATTATACTTATCCAAAGAAAAGGCAGAAACTGTAATGATCTACAAATATGCCATATTCATACACCATCTTGAACTAAGTAAGGAAAACCTATTTCATACATCTCGCAACCCTCATGATGGGCAGTTATGCCTTCCCATGCAAGGTTTTGGCATAAATTCTATTGTCAGCGTTCTAGCAGCTGTCACGTATGACTACGGCGGTAGCAGTGGTGGGAGTTCCTTTCTTTCGCGCCCTCGATTCGGCATATTCTGTGGCGGAAAGACAAGCCTATCGTTTCAAGGCAAAACGGCTCTAGTGTTAGCAAAGCGCGAAAATGGAGTCATTATGTCCCCCCTAGTTTCCTTTATTTCGGCATTTGTGGCTTGTTACACCGTAGATTTGACTTGATTGGGATGTTTGGGCTGAAAATAGGTAGCAGCTAGACCTATATGCTGCCTAAATTCCAGTCCCAAGAAACTAGGCTGATCAGCAAATTTTCGGGATACGCACTAAATTTTAACCTTAACTCAACTTTGAAATACAAAACATGGGATGTAGGGGAAAACAAATAGCCCGAAAATCACTTTGGAGCATTCTAATTCCTTGCAGGTATAATTATATGTGACGCACAATCGACTAGGGTAGGATATCGTTAAAGAAGCGTTGTATACCTTGAGAGACTATTTCATGGGGATGGTGGGGCCTTTTTTAAGAGCAGTTAGAGAATGCTGCCTTAAAGAAACGTATTGATTAATGTGAAGGCATTCAGTGTCTGCATCTAGCGATGACTACAAACTCTCGTGAAGCCTTGGGACTGCCGAACTCAAATTAGAGGGACTGGTCGTCGATCACGTGAGTCCTCAATCCAACTGCACCAGCTCACCGACCGTTTAACTCCTAACTTAAGTACGAATTAACTTGTCAAGTCTTTATTTAGGAGTTAGCGTAATCAATTCTGATATTCTGACCCACGCCTCTGGTTTTGCTACCGTTGTTTTGCTCGAAAGCGTCAAGGGCACCGTTACGTGTCTGTGTGCTTGCGTGTTAGGACTAGGCGCGAGCGTACGCGGTAGCGTCATGAATAATTTGGATGAAAGGTGCGTGCTGGCCTCTTTCTCCGTCTTCGCTTCCGCCTACTCCTCCTCATCCACCTTTTCCTCCTGCTCCCAGCTTTTCCAGTGAGCCTCGAAATTCGAAGCAGCAGCTCCTTTCTAGTCTCTGCAGTAGAACCTTTCGCCAGTGCAACTCATTTGAATATTTCACAAGTGATTCAAGATTGCGTCGGTAAAAAATTAAAGAATCACAGTTACTTTCGTTCGAAATAGCAATCAGTTTTTCTCCTCTCGTGCGCCAAGAAATCCATTTGCTCACGCAGCGAATTCCACGCCTACTGATCTAGCAGATATTACGCAGTACTTCTTGGCACGCTATCGCCTTCCAGTCGTCTCATGGCTCTCTCCTACTAGAGTGGGCATCTTTTAGCACAGATTACATTGAGACTCATTCTTGGCTGAGAGCAACTACAAATATTCGTGTTTTTCAGGTTTTTAAACGCTCATGACTCAGCCAAAGGCATGAAAGCTGGAGTGCTTGTGATAATGCAGAATTTGAAGTTCACATTTATGTCTTTACTAGATAATGTTGAAAAAGGAAAGTCGTTTATAAACAGAGCAGCATATAAAACACTTGAACTATACCGAGGCAATGGAAAGGAAAAATAACACTCATGTCAGGCAATTCTGCACCAATTTGATCAATTTGCTACCAGACATGATGGCAAACCACACCTCATGAAGTGATATATCCATAAGAGTCCTAGTTACCGCTGATTTGATCGTGAACCATCGATTGATGGATGCAGGACCATTGAGTGGATCTTCGCAGGAAGTACCAAGGCTGTTGCTAGGAATCTGAGTCCAGTCCTGTCACGTTTCGTTAAAATTACTCTGCCTTGTTTGATCGCATTTATTTGGATAAATAGCATTCATTCATATCACCTCTGCGCAGTTAGATATAACTGTGAACAAGTGCGATTTGGTTGTTTTTGATCATAAAGACAATCTTTTTGGCTTTTACGTGGCAAATAAAATTTATTTGAGTGAATGTGGAGTGGCTACTGACCTTTGTGGGATTAAATAGGAAGTGCTGCCATTACTATTCGACCGGGTAGCATTCGAAGGTTGCTACAGATAGTTTCAATTAAACTGGACCTAGGTTGTTCATGACCCATACCTCATATTTAGTACCTATATCCTGTTTTTTTTTTGATAAAAAATGTGCCTTTAGGAATCGGGGATTTGTTAAAATATATACCTGATGTGAGCATAACTACTTCCGATAGCGGGTTGATATCCTCTGAATAGGATATCAGACCTAATATCAAAACACCAAATTGCAAGCGGAGCCTTCTACGCTTATCAACCTAATGCGAGATTAACCTTAAAGTACACCTCTCAGGGCCTAGGAACTGAGGGCCCGAGTGTTAAAATAGACGAAAAGGTTTTATGAAAAGAGGTATAAGGTGCAAACAGCCTGATTCGAGGACTTCTTAATGTCTAGTCATCAAAGATGGTTCTTTACTGATATAGGCCTCCTTTGAGTTCGGTTCCATCATGAGACATCAACTAAAATTCCAAGAAGTATTGTTCTATTTACCTAGGGAAATCAAAACCGGTTACCGGTTGTGTGGAATCTGATTCACTTATGCGGATATTAGGCCATAAACAGAGCTTAGGTTAAAACTTGATTTTGCACGTTTTACAGTGAACTCAGAATAAAACCACCAGTGAAAGTCCCAAGATTAAACATCAAAGCTAGATTTTTATTTCAATGAAATCATACAACCGCTATATGAGAAAATTTTTTCAGTTAGAACCAGTGAAAATGTTTGGTAGAAACAAGGTCGTCAGTTTATGTGATGATATAATATATATAATATGTCTTCAGTTTCTTCCATAACCCCATATGATCTAAAGTTCTGCCTAAAGACACAAATATCCAGAGGATGAATTGGAGATTTGTCCACTTGAAGAAACTTGGTATCCAAGGGTAATACAAAAGTGCACCTATTAATAATACACGGCGACTAATATTCTGGTGTCTAATAATGCGAGTACGATCATCCTGCATTCCACTAAATGCACTACTAGATCTTTGTTGAAGGAGCTCCATTACACTCTGGATCGAGCAGGAAATACTCAAATTAGTGCCCAAAAATAGATTTACAGAAAATCAATTGGTCACTCAATTCGTCATTTTTTTCTCCATAAGCAGTTCTTTAATGTTTTTGTTTGTTTAAAACCACTTACTGCTCCACATTACTTCTGTAATTACAACCTCATATGTCGAAAACGACAATTACCTTCTTACTCTCCATCGTCAACTTGACAAGATTTGACAAATTCTTCGCCTGTCAAAGTGATATTCATAAAACCACTTCCATAAGTGGTGAAATTTAGCCACAAACTCGTGTTCAGCTAAGTCTCACAATGGCAGGAATTTATTTTGGTAACACAGAGTAAGTTCTTGAGCCAGACTTTACCGATGTGAAGAACTCCAGCGAAATTTAAGCCGCTTAGGAGATATCAAGCTAATTTCGGCCATCTAATTTGTGGCTTTCTTTTGAAAGTGCGGTAGTTTCGCCCGTAAACACTTATTTGACATGACCCTCTATGAAGGCATTAGGGAGATAATTAGGCTACAGAAATTCCGAGGGTCACTAAAAAGTTTGCAAATTTCATGGATGATTTTCTAACGAGGGCAGCGCTAGGTAACTTGCAAAACTCTAATTTGGTAATTTAAGTTTCTAACTTTTGGCCGTCTACATTTTGGCAGAATTAGAAGCCTACATTTGGAAGGAATATGCGCTGTTAAAATGCCTCAAAGTGAGTTCAAACCTTTAATTCATTAAACATCACTCCTTGAGAAGACAGTGTGGGCTAGGTATCGAATCTCAAAAATACATTTACTAGATCATGAATCAACAATTTCGACAATTTCTCGGCCTTTAGAAACAACTTTTTCAGCCCTTAAAGAACTTTGGTTAGAATCATGGAATGATGTTTGAGTCTTTCGACTACTATACTGTGATATACTATGATATGAGGTTCCCCATTGATGAGAATTCCATCATACCGCTATTACTGATAGTCTTTATTATCAAGCCAGTGTGTTGCTGCTTGTGATTCCCCTGGTTGCTTCCGACAGTTTTAGGAGAAAACCACAGGAAGTAAAGGTACAGGAAGTGAAGTACTAGGTAAGAAACTAGTTGGAGCATGAGCAGACAACTGTGCTGTTTGAGGGATGCGTAGCGGTAACATCTAAGCGTAGAAAAACTTATTCAAGCAAAAGGGACGGCTAAAAGAGCGGCAAGGGAAGGATGAGAGAGGACCAAACATGAAGCAGTCGAGTGAATGCAGTTGTAATGCATTGGGGTGGACGTCTCGTGGCTCAGTAATTGCAACTACTAAAAGATGCGATAAAGTTCTCGAAAACCCCTTTTCCTGTTCTAGGAACAAATCGAGGCTCATGTCAACCCTTTTAATGGAACAATCAGTAAAAATGGGGGTGTACAAGAAATTCGAATTTCCTCGAAGTAATAATGAATTGTTTGCAAAAAAGTCACAGAAAGTATGCTGTCAGTATCTACTGCGATTTCCAGGCCTTTAAAAATAATGCCTACGAGCATACTGAAATTGCTTATTTAATCCTGGCTAGCTAGATTCAAGCTTGAGCAAAAAGCGTTAGTTATTTAATCTCCATGGGTTCAAGGAAGAAATGGAGAGAGAAATTTCAGGGAAAAGGAAGTATTTCAACTGAGTCATGCAGCAGTATTGTGGTGTCAAGATCACACTTGTGCTACTCATTCAGATACACTGCCACTCGATCTATTCCCATCGAGTGTTTGGGTCTCGGACCAGAAGTTCGCCAACGCTCGCCATGACTACCTTGAGCATCACCACTAATTCTCTTCACCATTATTGAGGTATTTCACTCTAACGGTGACCCATCTCTTCCAACTTAGAGCTTTTAATTGATCCACTATACAATATCTCATCACTCTCTAACTTGCTCTCAGTGACTATTTATCCTGCAGGATAAATAGTTTTCATAAGCTTTCACTTTACCAAGCGACAAATGACGTTTTGTAGCTTTCTATGATTGACTTCCCCATTATTTGAGGCTTAGATTGCATTATGGCGTTAGAAACTAATCTAAAGGAGTTTTCCGTATCTAATGGAAAAAGTCAACTAGTACTCTGACGGAATGGGATACTATTACCGTGGTCAGCTAAAATTATTTTAAAGCTAATGCCCTTGCAACAAAATGCCCTCGTAGAGCGGTTGTTTTTAGGGGGTATTTCATTAATCTGCTCATTATTTTGGTGCGATGCAAAAGTTATCATTATTAAATATTGCCCTCTCAAGCAGCTCATAAATTCCTAAAAATGGTGCACAATATCCAACTCATAGTAACAATATGGACCCACATGAACGATGGAATTCCCAAGTTGATTTTGCACTCGTAAGATCCTATTGGCCCTATTTCTGAGAAGATAGAGCTTTTGGTGATGCTCACCATTCGACTTAGATGTTAATAGATGAAGCGATCAACCATGATCGATGAGAAAGGATGGAGGGTATCTTAAGGGAGTTTAAAAAAGACTCCGATCAGTAACGAAAATTTGTTGAGTTACATTGCTGGAGGAAAATAAATTAAACTCGAAGAACTAATCTATAAACCGTACAGAGGGTCAGTCTGATAGCACTTTGAACTTCACTAAATTGTGGGAAATGGTGCCTTTAATTACACTAAATGTGGTAGCCAATCAGCCAACACCTGTCTCGGTTTATCTCAAGTGCCGTCTTCCCTGCACTTGCCTAAATATCGAAGCTAATGAAAAGCCTCGCTGACCATGAGACCGCACTGCAATCTTGCCCAGTGGAGTGAGGTTATCGTGGGTAGAAAGAGTTCATATTTCATTGTTAATATTGCTAACGAAGTTATTTTAATTTGTTTTGGAGAGTTTATTAAAATTTATGCAGACCGTCCTTAATAATGCATGTAGTTGATACCACCTGCTACAAAAGCATACACCTTCACTTATACACTTATACACCTTGAATAGTCCCAAATATCTTGACTATGATATCTTTATTTTATTATCTTAAAATTCTATGTAAAAACTCACAAAAGTGTTCATGTACTGCTGATAGTGACAACATTAACTTCTTATTTATTTTTAGAGGCCCTCTAGCCTCCTTCATCAGGACAAGTTTATAACTTGAATTCCCAATTATCTCGAATCTACTGTGCTTTTGAAGATTCGGAATGGGAAAATCTTACAGACCACTAAAATGTCATAACATAGCACTAAGTAGTTAAACTTTGGATGTAGGACCTTTATCTAGTTTTGAGGCTCTAAAATAGGCCATGATTTATGGCTTGGCCTTAGTATATAGTCTTTGACCTCCTACCAATAGTGTTAAGACAGAGCCATCTTACAGCTCGTCAACCGGACCTATCAGCTTTTCCTTTTTCCTGGCCAATTAAACCATCGTTTACTTGTACCTTCATTCATTCATTCATTCTCCTGATAAATGTATGGTTTCTCTACACCACGAAAAGCGAATGAACACAAGATTGAGGGGGAGAGAGCACTAATTTATTCAATCAGTCCCAGTTGTAGCGTGAATAGCCCCGGAAAGGACAACGCCTCATAGTGAGTCCCCTCGGGACTGAGGGTCGAGGTTTGTCAACTCTCCGCGTGATGCTGTCTGTGCGTCACCCAGGTAAAAGGTTCGGTTTTTCTCGAGACCCCAACACATCTACTTCGGGTGCGTTGAAGGAGCTAAAGCAACCCCCCCCCCTCATGTTTACTCCCAGCTTTATTCTCCTTAATCAACTGTCAACTGGGAACAGCACTCTAATTTACAATGCATTCTCCACTTCACAACGACTGATGTTGCTATTTTAGTCCAAAATGTTCCCTACTCTCCTCGAGGTTTCTGGGTAAAGTCGACTCTCTTCTCAATAAGCTATTTTTTGAGACAATGAAGAAAGGAAGTATACATTCCTCAACTCTGCAATTCAGAATACACTCCCATTTAGTCATCCCTGTATTTTGCATTCTGTTAGTACATATAGGAGTTGGCGAAAATAGCGAAACACCTTGAAAAATCAAGATAATACATTTTGCGTCAATTACAGCCTCAACTCTCCGAGGTATTGATTCAAGCAAATTGTGAATTGCCTCCAAAGGACTTTTTTGTTGCTCATTCTTCATTTGAAACACCCTCACCCAGTTCTCTTAGGGACGATGACGGTGGTGGCGGAAATCGACTTCTTACTGGAATTCCAAAAATCGACCTAAGCGCTCCTCCACACAATGAGGCTGAGGTGGTCTGAGGATTGTGGTAGTGGCCAGAGGAGATGGTCAACTTCAATAGCATGTTGTTCCTCGTGCCGCCATTCAGCTTTAGCAATCCTAGCTGCTGTATAGATGGGTGAAGTGACATCATCCGGAAAGGTGGCGGCGTTCCCCTCCGGAAACAGTTCTTGAACAACCATATGTAGGATGAAGAACTTGGTCGCCCAAGATTCCCAAATAGTCTCGGCTGTTAATTCCTCTTCCCTGAAGGGGAATCATTCATTGGCCCGGTGGCGGATTTGCAAGAACTAGCACCCCAGATCGTCATCACAGAAGCCCCGCCATGTTTCACGATTGGGAGAAGGCAGCAGTCTGGGCTGAATGCCTCTTTCGGCTGTCTCCTAACGCAATACACTGGGCTGCCGGAGGACGGAAATAAGGTGGTAAACGACGATGATTCGTTAGAGAAAATCACATTCTTCCACTGCATGAGGCACCAATTCTGCTGGAGGTTTCTACTCCACCACTCTAAACGCTCTGGGGCATTTGTCTTCGAGATCTGAGGTTTTCTAATTGAAGCTCTTCCGTGGAATCCAGATTTGTGCAGCTCCTGACGAGGGATCGTGTTTGTGGAAGTGGGCTTCTTTTTGGGGGTGTTCATTGAGGAGCTCAGCAGCGACTTTAGGAGTCGTGGTCGTGTCATCCTCCATAACAACTCCATTTAGAGTCCGACGACGGTCTCTCTCTCTCTCTCTGCCAACAACTTCGACTTTCGGCCAGACCTGTACTGCTTTGCTGAGGACGACGTTCTTCCTCCTCTCTCATAGGCGCCAGTCATTACTACTTTTGAGGCAGCACCTCTAGAAAAGCCAAGCGTTCGGACAGTTCCTGCCACACTGGCGCCTGCCACCGGAGCACCAACAATTTGGCCTCCTTGGAAGTCCGAGAGGTCTGCCACTTTTATAAGGTTATAATCATTTTTTAATTATTTTTAAAAGCAGTCATTTTGAGTAGAACATAGCGAATAACAGAAATATAAGCGAAAACAAATAAAATATGCCTAGTTTTGATTGCTTATAATAAGTTCAAAGATTATGATCCAAAATGCTTGGTGCTTGCACTATTACGTCCAGCCCCTGTGCGTTAAGGTACGAGATCTATCGACTAACTGGTTTTAGACATAATTCTCCTTCTCGTGTAAACTAAGCTTTCCAGATAGTGCTTCATTTTCGTTGTTTACAACCTTCCAGAGCCTCGTATTTCTTCTTGGAGGTACATCCGAGCAATATTGAATACCCCAGACGAGAAAACAAGCTTTATTACTTCTAGCGCAGCACTCAGGAAACCCAGATGCATACGACCGTCTTCCCTCTTCAATAATTTAGTGTCGCTAATTTGTTAGGGCATAAGACTAAGAAGAAAATGCTCCCATCGAAGAAGTTGATACATAACCACTTGCCACTGTTCAATGAACAATTCAGGGGTTTATTTGCACATCCAGGACCAGATCCAGTTACAGCTTGAGAAGAATTGGGTAGGCGTGTTCCAACTTAATATATTTGTGAAGTTCGACTTAAAAATAAACTCTTACTCTAACGACTGTTGAAGCATGGAAATTGTTTGATAGAACCCAGTATATCTGGTTAGAAACAATGGTGAAAGGAATACGCAACAACAAATCCGCTTTATCATCCAGCTTTCGTTTGCCTGAACACTTAGCCATGGCTATTGAAGGTATGGTGAGTTCAATAACTTCATAATGTTATTATAAGACACGAAAACGAAGACTGCTTAAGACAGAGAAGGAGGAGGTGACAACAGTCAAGAAAGTTGTAGTGAGGTGCTTTAAGACGCCATGACAAGGCGTCGCCCGAGATTCTTAAATAGTCTCGGCTGTTAATTATTCCACGAAGGGAAATATTGGGTGTTTCCACTATTTTGTCCAACTCATGTGTGTTTGTGTTGTACTGGATTTTATCTAGAGCATTTAAATATCGCAAATACCCTTCAAAAAATTACAATTAAGGTTGGCACTTACTGGATAAAATATTGTTAACTAGTAAGTAAACATTCTGGTTAATGGTCGTAGTCCAACAAACCAACTACGGAAACTGTAGCCGAATGGAATGCACTCAAATCATACTTTATACCTCGGTAGGAGCCAACTCGTAAACCGAGGAATACAGAAATAGAAACGCTTTCATTCTTATTTTTCATGAGGTTGATTTGCTTTGCGAACAGTTGCTTGTGGCAGGTTTCACATAAAGATATTAATTTTTTTGATGCAAATAATTTATATTTTGAGTCGTTTTTCAGGCTCTAGTTGATTCATGAAAGCATCCACAAATATATCCTACGGTACAGATTTAGGCTAAGGTCAAATAAGGTCATGTATCAAATTTCGCGAATTTCTAGCTTTGGTCAAAAGTGCAAACTTGAATCCTCCTTTGGGTGAGATTTCGCAACGAATTCACATGGTTGTTCTTTGAATACACTCTATCTCACTCGACTTCGTGCGGTTTGATATAAAAATAACCATAAATGAATCTGAAATCCCACATTTGTCTACTACCTCTTATAGCAATAAGCAACTGCAACCGCTCACTGTCATTTTGCTAAGAGATGAAATCTTAAAAATAAGGAAAGCGCGTCCAGTAGACGTGCTTAGGCCACTCACTTGAAATTACTAAGCGGAACCTAAGAAGAAGTAGATGATTGTAGATGAAGGAATTAATAATTACGAGATAACTTCAGAGGAGTTGTCGGTGTAACGATGAAATGGCCACTCATCTATCAGTTTATCCCTTGTGGCCAGAAACACTGCCAGACACAGGGTCCCTAGCCAGACTGAACTCGAAACTTTTAGGATTTCCCTACTGCGTCTTTGACTATATCCCTCGATGAACTGAACTATTTGCCACACACAATTAAAGCGAACGCTTGAGAAAGTTGTGGTGTCTTCAGTAAAACTTCTCCCAATAATCGAAATTCTTTCTCGTGCAACATTTATGGATGAACACATTAAGAATAATATAATCAACCATTTTCTCAAAAAACAAAAAAAATCACATTATTTGTGGTCATAGTCCTGACGATTTCAAAGAAACACTTTGATTAGAATCAAGAAAGTTCCAGATTAATCCACGTATAACCGATTCAAAGGTATTTTCCGTAGGGCGTACACGTTTTCCAATAAAGTCAGTGTTTTCATTGAACATTGAAAGGTTTGACTCGTAAATGAGATCCAAGGGGTTTCATTCATCTTCAATAACCTATTTACTAACGAACAAGAGTCTATAAGCTCTAGGCGAAGCCCATGATCAAACATGCCAGTGTGTGGTGTGCACGAGCTGGAATTTATTCGAAAATTGTCCTGCAGCAACGACCGAAAGTGCAAACGTTTGAATCCAGAAAATTTGGTCTCTTTAGTGATTCCCTTGACCATTTAATGATTGGATAAACGCAAACGAAAATCTGAAGTTTGGGCAGAGCGCCTCCCTAATAATCACGTGGACGGGACCTATTAAGACCATGAAATTCGGCCGTTCTTAAACAAATAAATAAGTTTCGACACCGAGGACTGGTACACTTAAAATACGTAAATAAGAAAAGAGGGATTATTTACCTCACGAAATCGACTGATTACGAACTGGTGTAACAATAAGGAACAAGCTCCCCTAGTTGGTCTTCGAGGATTATCTTCGTGACACAATAACAGGTAGTGTAGATAGGATGATTAGTGAGTGGGAAATCTTAGCTCAGACTCCACAGGTAGAACCTTATCTATTTACTTCTCAGAACAGTTACAGGCCTAGGAAAAGTAATTCAGCCTCCTCTGAATCTAACCACCCAAATTATTGTGGATAAGTTCTCTGTTGATGCTGAGACGGTTTATCCCGTATTTACAAGCTAGTTTGGGCACATTCAAGCGGGTCCGGCCCGAATGCTGAGACACAATCTCCCTTCAACATGAGACTTACCCGAAGCAATGCTACGAAATCTGCCCATTGGAAGTTATTTGGTTTTCAACATATACCTCATTCTTCTGATTGCGGCTCAAATTTCATCTCTCCTTGCCCCTGAATTGACAAATGCATAATAGAAAACGATACAAAGAATAATTGTTAATTTCCATCGCTGTAATATCTGCTCCGATACATGGATCGCCACCTCCACCAAATGCAAACAGGGGAGGCATTAAGATAAATTCTTTGTCAGTGAGTGTGCCAACAGAAAAAGCGCTTTTTGGGAAAGATTAACAGTTTCAATTGGGATTTGTCGCCATGGCATGAAGGTCACACTTCAGTTGGTAGGAGAGCGGTTTGGATGCCAGTTTTGGTTTTGTCAAGAGCGATGAGATCTGGCTCCTTTGACTGTGTGTGCCATACAAGAATCTAGAACAAATACGTACACAATGTACCTTCAAGGGTTACGCTATGAAGTAGGCATTTTATACGGAGTAGCTTATATCAGCTACTTAAACTCATTTTATGAACTCCAATCTATTCGGGAAGACAAATATTTTGTCTGATTGAAGAGTGATAATAATTAAAATTACCGGTGCGTTGTCTAAATTAATATATTTAGGATTTGAAGGAATGCCATTTCTAGCTAAAAACACCCTACCCTTTGGGCACGGAAACTAGTTGTACATTTTGCCACATTCATGATTATGCTTTCGGCTCCTTAAGATATCCAAAATGCTAATTTACCATTGTGATCCATAGAGCTGCGAAAATTGTACTTAATACAATTCGGCTAACTCATTCCAATCCGAATGAAATAGGATAGCAATAAATGATCAGAAAATTAAGCACCAATTTGCTAACTAAGGGGTTCCATTTTTGATAAATATTCTTGAGCTGACATGGAGTGAAGATTTGTCATGCTCCTTGACAATTGAGGTTTAAACAAAAGCGTAAACGGCTTGCGAGTGAAAGCTGATTTGCATAGTTGATAGAGTGAAAAAGCAAGAGCTAAAGCTACAGTTCGATCCATCGAAAACAATCATTCAAGTGTGCAGCTAAGAACGACGTCCCAAACACAGTGTCCGATGATAAGGGATACTTACCACAAAAATATACTTGGAGAAAAAACCAAACTCCCGAGTCAAGGGTAGATATATGACGGTATCCACACTAGACATGGGATCACTATTACTTAGGATGGGAGAAAATGAGTGTTTACAAGACACATCTAATCGTCACAAGCACACAAACACTCGGTCGCCTCCCAGATGCCTTTTATATCTGACTTAGCAAGATTTTTGACATCTTTTGTAAAAAAATTTTTCGTAGGTGCGTTTAAGTGCTCACACATACGCAAAGGGGCGTTGAGCTTTTCACTGGCCTGGAGTGAGGGAGGACCTTAAATGTGCTCAACTAGGGCCTCCTCTTCAACCTCCCCTCATAATCCGCATCACCGTCACCATTACGATGGGCACAAAGTACATCAGCGACGCAATCACAGGAACCCCATTAGGACAGCACTAACTTGAGTTCTACCCAAGTACTAATTTTTTAACGAAACATAAGTAACTCCATTTCGAGAACTGGAAAACAGTGCTAGCAGCCCAACTCAATAACGAAGCGTAAATAGGAGCTGTTTCCGTCACCAAACTAACACGCCCCAATCAGGGGTGAGTTTAGTCAGTGCTTATCCTTGTTTCCCATGAGTCAGGTACACTTTTTCCACTCCCTAAGCGCTTTCACTTGCCGCATTCTTTAAATAAACCCCCATGCGCAGGGTTCAGAGAAGGTACATACGAATTCACAGATAAAAGAATGTTCGAATGAACTAACCGATCAGGGAGGGAAAAGTGAAAAACGCTCAATTTCACTGATCTCCCAAATGCTAGAGAGTATCTGGACTAATACTTTTGAGGCGTTTAGTTGAAATTGAATGATTCCATTAACTAGACCTGGAGTTAAAGCTTAATAAAATTTGGGTTTCCTATTCGATTAAGGAAGTTGAAGAACATTACATATTTCAAGTCTTTATTACACGTATCCTGAGTGTTTAAACAAACATATTTTGAAGATACCATGACTGCAGTCGATCCAGGATCTCTATTTACAAACTCGAAGAAGTTTTTGTGTAAATTATGTATTAAGACATAGTTTAATAAAATGTATTTGGCACTGACACAATGTAAATAGATGAAAAACGAAGCATAACGCCAAGTTTTTCAGCTAAACAAACTGTCAAAAATTAACGAACTTTAATAATATCAATATCAAATAATATCAAAACTGTTTAAGATTAAACGAAATCCTCAAAGAAATTAATCTAGAAAATGAAGATGAGGCTTTAGAAGAACGATGAGTAAAACACTCACGCGTTTGCAGCCGTCAGCTTTGGGTTCCAGGTCAGTGAAGTTGCGGAGACCTAGGCTTTTGAGGAAATTGGTTTCCAGCATGCCTGCGAGCTTAGGAATGGCAACGAAGTTTGCTTCGGGGTGGGCGAGCACGAGGTCCAGGTTGACAGCGAAGGCCGCCATGTCGATGGGGAACTCGCGCCAGGGCTTGAAGACGGTCTGCATGCGCTCAATGACCTCAGGCCGACCTGGCCGCGTCACGCAGCCTTCCCAAACCAGTCGGCCCACCAGGGCCACGGGCCAGGTAGACACACGCCTTGTTGATCGGATCTAAAACGAATGCTTACTTATATGACTTCAGTAACGCCTGCACGAACCCTACAAGATGAGCTGTTTGCAGTATCCCAGTACCTCGATCAGATCTAGCGCAGCGCACTTAATAACAGCGTACTTTACGCAAGCTTCGTAACAGTAATGCTCTTAGATATATGGAGTTACCCATGTAATTTAGTTCAATAAAAGTAAATATTTACGCCAATGGAACTTCTCCAATGAGTCACCATTTGATGTATTTTGGGAACAGATGTTCCTACTTAATGCTAATTAACACATAAGTTACTCGAAATACTAAAGCTAGATTCTGTTTAGCAAAAATGGATGAAAACTCTATAAAAAAGCAAAAGTGGAACTTCATGAATACTTACCTCATCGAAGAGTCGAAGTGAATAAGTGTTGTCATCATCAGCTATATACACAAAACCCATATCCTTCCCTCTTTTGAGATTTTCACGAAGCCATTGAAGTCCACGATTCCTTTGAACTACTCCTCGTGGGTATTTCCAACGAGGCTGACCCGGAGGTAGGATTAATTCAGGAGGTGTCTTTGCATTTAAGTGAGTAAAACTAACACCACATTGCTCTAGAAACAGCCTAAGTTCTCTTATAAGTAAAAAGATAATTTAGCGATTTTTGAGGGAAAGCCGTGTAACAGCTTAAGCAAATATGTTACATACTTTGACGGCGTTTCAGCGTCCTCGACAACAATCCAGTTAATATTTCTTACGTGCATCAAGGTGTGACACATCCTAGTCAATTCTGCATACTGCACTAGACGCGAATACGTAGCTGTTATTATATGGATTAACGGCGATTTCGAATGGTCAATGTTGATGAGATTAGGAGAACCGGCATTGAGTTGAGATACCGACCGATGCGTCAGGTAAAGTGACTTCCACAAAGTAATACCGGAAAGTAAGTTTAAAAACATTGACATCCATAATACACAGACTAAGCCGAATCGGCTAAACAGGAATCGCATAAATACACAAACACCTAATTTAACAACCCGAATCGTTTCAAGGTGACACAACAGCGCCCTAACTACTTGATTATAACAAAGTAACAAACTAAAACAGTGTTCTTGCCAGCCTTTATGCCGGTATGTAATTATTTAAAACAGTGAAAAATGTTATATCTTAAAATTGGTCTTTGCATAGGTGGTGAATTATCCATTTCTTGGTAGCAGCACAGCAATATTTTTCGTGGTTGGATAAAGCCCATTTTTCACAGTTGTATCGACAGAACAATAAGACGCATACGGCTTAAAATATAATGCAAATAAAAGTTTTCCTCCCTTTATTTCTGAGGTAAATCTAAAGGCGATCATTGGGATAGATTAGCTATGCCATAGGAAGACTGTAATTTTATTTTATGCACAAGCCTTGAAAAAATCAAATTATTTAACTTCACTAAATGGCAAAAATCTCTTGGTGGTTTACGTGCTATTATCACAGGCACCACAGAAACACGTTTATTTGTCGCCGTTGGTTAACGATTGAGGTTAGCGTGAAAATTTAAACTACTTATCAGTTATGCGAACGCTCGAAGCATCAGTGGGCGGCAAAAACGTCACATATGAACCCATTCTATAGTATCGTATCCCCAAGCATTAAGAGAGTTCTAACCTCCAAGCCTCAATTTCAGTCAATCTTTCCCACCTCAGCTTCGTGGAATGTTATAAATATATCCTTATATTTTACCATTTGATCCATTACACGAAGCATTTCATCATTTGTTCATCAAAGGTGAGAATGTATTTGCGTCAGAAAGTGGTGCTATTGTTTTTCCACCTTTCATTTGAACCAAATTCAAACGTTACTGATACCGGACAGCACTTTATACGGAAATTCAAATGGACGCCACGATGAACAGGATGATGTTACTACTTACCACTTGAGAATGTGGACGAATCATATTTATCATTCAGAGTTTCCAAAGTGTTCTTATGCGATTTCACAATTTTCGAAAAATTGAATTAGTAGATAAAAGTTGTTGACGGATTTGAATAATAAGGGAATGACAAACGCCTTAAGGTTCTAATGTAAAGTACGGAACCGCTATGCTACCTAAATAGTTTGGTTAGTTCGTGTTACGTTCGGTAACGGCCACAAGAGAAGGGACGCGTCGTAACTCCAAACTTTATTCAACAAAGTGCAAGTCGTCATAGTAACGACTTAAACAAGTGTACATATTATACAGAAAATACAGATAAATAAATTACATTTCAAGATAATCAGAAAATTATAAATATAATTTTCTGGAGATACAACACTCCTCCCCTTCTTGGAAAGGTGTTTTCCGACGAGTTAAGTTTGGAAATACGGAAGGATTGGAGTGTGCAGTTCCTTTCGTAAACGTGGGGCTGGCGGACGTCCCCATTGTGAGCTAAAACGAACAGAATACATTTATTAGGTAATCCAACAGGAAGAGTAAAGGTGACAAAGGACCGAGGTCAGCGATCTTCTGTCGGATAGCGTGTGTTCCATGGTGCTCCTTGGCTGGAGCCGGGGCCCATCGATAGCTTTTTTGACAGCTGCTGGGAAACACTCGATTTCTTTGGTTAAAACTACTTTTCGAGTTCGAGTTCTTTCGATCGGTGCTCCGATTAGGTAGCGTAGCTTTATTTTTCATACTAGAGTTCCGTATTTTAAGTGTTTTCATAGTCAACGGGGAACGTCGCCGAATTCCATTTATTATTTCTTCCCCCTTTTTATAATCGAAAGATCGATTTCCTTCATCGTGGGAAAAATGCGACTTAATCGATTTTGTTAATGTGAATTTGCGTTGTTCACACGCTTTGCATTTGGCCGTAACGCATAATCGATCGATTTTCTACGTACAACGTTTTTCGATTGAGCGACTGCGGCAGCCTTTTTCCATGTCTCCACGGTGGAGGGAGGTGCGTGACGTTTGTTAACCGTGTCCTTAAATACGGACATAACGCGTACCTCCGAAGTGGCTGACTGAGTCCTTTGAGGGTCCTTCGGCAGCCCTAGGTCGGACCAAATATTGAATTTGTCGATCAAGTCCAGACCGAGCAAATTTGTCCTTTGGGTAGAGACATAGCATGTCGTATTGCATGACTTATTATTGACTCTTACCCGACAACGTAGAGACCCTAGAAGTGATACTGGATTACCGGAAGCGCTGGATATGTTAATTTTTGGGTCCTCCAGTTTTGGTCTTCTTAGTTTAATCCATTCATTTGCTGATATCATGGTGACATCTGAACCCGTATCCAATCGTAGGTGTATCTTGGCCCCATTTATGATTACAGCGACAAACCTCCGCCTGGTCTTTGTCACTTTTATGCTGGCACGTAGGCCATTCGATTGCACTTTGTTACGTCCCGTACGATGACTCGGAGTAGGGCCCTTTCGTTTGGTTTTATCGCAAAATCCATCTTTGTGGCCTTTCTTATTACACTTGTTGCACAAGTGATTGATAAATGGGCAATCTCAATAAAAGTGGAATTTTCCACAGAACTTACACCAAGGTAACTTCCTTGGCTGGCTTCCACTTTTTGCTGGGCCGTTCTGAATCCTTGCCAGAAACGATGTGGGTTCTGTATTGAGCACCAACTTAGCGTCTTCCACGATGTTCTGATATCGAACAAAGGCATCCGCTAGCTCTTGGACAGTCGTGTCGGGATTCTTGTCCAGGAGAGTCATGAGTTGGACTCGGACGAAAGATAACTCGGGGCTTTTAAGGCCTAATATAAAAATGAGACATTGTAGGTTTTGATATGTGAAACGGCTGAACTGGAATTCAGAGCAGAGTTTGTTGACTCTTGTTGTGTAGTCTCTAATATTTTCTCCAGACTCCATCGAGACTTTGAAGCACTGGAAACGGGAATTAAAAAGAGACTTTTCGCCTGAATATAAGATACGTAGAATTTCAATAGCCTCATCGAATGATAGATCCTCCGGTTTTCTAGGAAGAATATAATTAATTAAGAGTTCGTATGCTCTGTTATGAAGACGCCGTAGGAATAAACGATTCTTCGTCGATTCCGACATGTCCGAAGACATTAAGCCTATAGTATCTGAGAACCGCTGTATCCATATCTGGAAATTGTCCAAAGATGGATCAAAAATGGGGATCTGATCAACGATTTCATCTGTAGTCCTCGTTTGCTTATTTAGCGCCTTAGTTAGGGCCGCGAGAAGTTCCTCAATTTGCTGCGTCGCCATAATGTAAAGTACGGAACTGCTATGCTACCTAAAATAGTTTGGTTAGTTCGTGTTACGTTCGGTAACGGCCACAAGAGAAGGGACGCGTCGTAACTCCAAACTTTATTCAACAAAGTGCAAGTCGTCATAGTAACGACTTAAACAAGTGTACATATTATACAGAAAATACAGATAAATAAATTACATTTCAAGATAATCAGAAAATTATAAATATAATTTTCTGGAGATACAACAGGTTCATAAATTGTTACTAGTTATGATTAGTCAATCAGCTTGTTCGAGTTATTTCTTTGCTCCTTGACATTCTTTAAGCTAAACGCGAAATACCTAGAGTTGGGTTAATTGCTAGTTAGAAATTTAATAGTGGAAATAGAAGTGGTAGTCAAATGACTAAAAAATGTAGAACCAAACAAGCATTTTGGATCATAATCTTTGAACTTATTATAAGCAATCAAAACTAGGCATATTTTATTTGTTTTCGCTTATATTTCTGTTATTCGCTATGTTCTACTCAAAATGACTGCTTTTAAAAATAATTAAAAAATGATTATAACCTTATAAAAGTGGCAGACCTCTCGGACTTCCAAGGAGGCCAAATTGTTGGTGCTCCGGTGGCAGGCGCCAGTGTGGCAGGAACTGTCCGAACGCTTGGCTTTTCTAGAGGTGCTGCCTCAAAAGTAGTAATGACTGGCGCCTATGAGAGAGGAGGAAGAACGTCGTCCTCAGCAAAGCAGTACAGGTCTGGCCGAAAGTCGAAGTTGTTGGCAGAGAGAGAGAGAGAGACCGTCGTCGGACTCTAAATGGAGTTGTTATGGAGGATGACACGACCACGACTCCTAAAGTCGCTGCTGAGCTCCTCAATGAACACCCCCAAAAAGAAGCCCACTTCCACAAACACGATCCCTCGTCAGGAGCTGCACAAATCTGGATTCCACGGAAGAGCTTCAATTAGAAAACCTCAGATCTCGAAGACAAATGCCCCAGAGCGTTTAGAGTGGTGGAGTAGAAACCTCCAGCAGAATTGGTGCCTCATGCAGTGGAAGAATGTGATTTTCTCTAACGAATCATCGTCGTTTACCACCTTATTTCCGTCCTCCGGCAGCCCAGTGTATTGCGTTAGGAGACAGCCGAAAGAGGCATTCAGCCCAGACTGCTGCCTTCTCCCAATCGTGAAACATGGCGGGGCTTCTGTGATGACGATCTGGGGTGCTAGTTCTTGCAAATCCGCCACCGGGCCAATGAATGATTCCCCTTCAGGGAAGAGGAATTAACAGCCGAGACTATTTGGGAATCTTGGGCGACCAAGTTCTTCATCCTACATATGGTTGTTCAAGAACTGTTTCCGGAGGGGAACGCCGCCACCTTTCCGGATGATGTCACTTCACCCATCTATACAGCAGCTAGGATTGCTAAAGCTGAATGGCGGCACGAGGAACAACATGCTATTGAAGTTGACCATCTCCTCTGGCCACTACCACAATCCTCAGACCACCTCAGCCTCATTGTGTGGAGGAGCGCTTAGGTCGATTTTTGGAATTCCAGTAAGAAGTCGATTTCCGCCACCACCGTCATCGTCCCTAAGAGAACTGGGTGAGGGTGTTTCAAATGAAGAATGAGCAACAAAAAAGTCCTTTGGAGGCAATTCACAATTTGCTTGAATCAATACCTCGGAGAGTTGAGGCTGTAATTGACGCAAAATGTATTATCTTGATTTTTCAAGGTGTTTCGCTATTTTCGCCAACTCCTTACTACTTAAGTGTAGCACTTAAAATATGAGTCATTCAGTAGCTGTTTATGCAAGCCCGTGATATTTTCTATGAACTGACTCCCTTTTCTGGTTTAGTCGAGCTCCTTCACGAACAGGTTCATGAAATCGGAAAAAAAATCATCCAACGTTGGTTGGCACGGCTCCACAGCTCTAACCACATCTGAAATATGCCAATATATGATTAAAAATAGGGTTTGTTCTTTGGTCGTCAGTTATTTGCTTTTGAAATTGAATACACAATTATTATTTTAAGTTACTTGCCTCGATTATGTTGCAGTAGCTTTCAACCTACCAGTCCAGGCACTAGTGCCATTTGTTAACCAAAAAACCACCTTTTCAGCTGTACTTTGGGTCACACCCATACTAATAAATTTAATGAATTTTCATTTCTAGAATCAGCTTTCTATTTCTTATATTTTTAAGTCAAATACAAATATCAATTACCTTTAATTACACTGCTATTAATATACCATTAGATTAAAGATATTGGTTTAAATATTGGCACTAGTGTAGAAAGAAGGAAATATGCAACATTATAAGCGTTCACACAACCCTAAAGTTCTGCTGCTATTTTAATTTTTTTATCGATTCGCACGCACCAAGATTCAGTCCCTGATTTCATTTACGACCACCCAGGTTGCGAATCAAGTCCGTCGGGTTATTCGCCACCTCTATGCAGTTATTTCAAGCTCTTCAAGACTGGACCTTGTCAAACGTGCGTGCGCACGCACATTCCGAGGAGGGAGTTGTAAGCAGGAATTTGACAATCCAAGCAGAACCCACCATTCTGCCACCCTTCAGTTATCATATGGCTGTTATTATCTCCTGTTGGTGTTAAGTGAACAGTCAAGGCTGTTAATTTGTTGGCAAGCCACTAATGTCAGGTCATTCAGTAAGTTCTGTCCTAATTTAGAATAAATAAAGCAAATAACCAAATGTCGATATAACTTAAAGAGTCACTTATCTGTGACTTCCTTCCATCCATTGCCAGGCTGATCAATGCCTTCATTATTGCAAAATTCTTGTGGTTTTGATTCGATGTACTCAAAAATGTCGGTTTCAACCTCCTCCTGGGTGTTGGAAAAGCTGTTACTTCCAGACAATTAGGTAAGATGCGAAACAGATGGCAGTCTGAAAGGAGGAGCAAGGTGGTCGCGATCGTTACTATGTGAGGTAGTGTTGCATTGCCCTGATGAAATATCACTCTTTTCGAGTCACCAGAGTTGGTCATTTTTTCCTCATCAAATCTTAGTTCAAACGCCCTAATTGCTGACGCAGATGTGAGCATTAATTGTTGCTGCATTAGATGGTAACCAGTCAAAGTGAAATATTCCCTGGTGATCGCACCAGATTGAAATAAAAATACTTTCCCAATGAAGTATCCTTCTCGGCTGTGGCTGAGAGTTTTCCTTTTACGAAGCCACTGTCTACGAAGCTTAACATTTCGATAAACGATCCATTTTTGACAGTCGCCTGTCGTGAGTGGTCTATCCAAAAAGTTAAAGCAAATTGGAGAAACCGGAGAGAAGAGCTTATGTCAATTTGAGTTTTGAATTGATTGCTTTAGACAACTCATGAGGCACCCATTTTCAAAGTTATGAAGATGATGATTATGAACGGTTTTATGGTTTGAAGTACGCTTAATTGTCAATTCCAACTCAGATGATAAGGCAGAATAAGCTTTTTAGAGGGCTGGACGTCGTCCGGTTCGATCTTCACCTTCGTGGAGGGTGAAATCCCCACTTCCACTGAATTTCGCAAGTCATCTTCTGCAGCCTTCTTTTTTTCGCACATTCCTCCTCTCCATAAACTAAGTTATTGTGTCTAGCCTCATCGCTTCTTGAAATCATAAAGCATTACGTGCTTCAAATGATTCATGCATACCTCTATTTTAGAGGGGTTTTAATCAAGTAAATTTTAATTTCATTTTTCCATAAAACGAAATTTGATCAATTTAAATACATCGAAAAGTGATAAATAATTTTTAGCTCCATTGGAAATATGAAATACTCTTTAAACAGGAAATGATGGCATGGATGTTCAATGTAAAACACGGGGAAATAATGAGCATGCATATTTGTGGTGCGTATTTTATGAAATTTGAAATCCCTGCCTTAGATATATCAAGTCAAGGTTGAAATAATGTTGCTTGTCGTAATTATTCAAACTCAATTCAGATATTTCTTCTTTAACCTTGAGTATTTGTGTTCTATAAAGGAAAGAATTTATAGGTGCTTGGTATGAGACTAGAGATTGGATTTAATGAGCTAGAATTGGTTTGTAGAGCTTTATGAAAAAAACGGCGTTGGGTAGAATAGAATGATATGATGGGTTGCCACGCAAGGGAGTAGAAATCGGAATTTTTCGATCGTACATCACGGATAATTGAACTTGGTCAGATCGAAGTTGGTTTACGAGCTTAAGTTTCTGGGTCCCTCGACAGCTCTAGCAACCCCACTCATCTGTCATGCTAGGCTAACCCGATTTACCGATCCAGGTCAGTCTGTCAATTGCCCCCTTCAAACCTGGTCTTCGTAATTAGTGTGAGCGCCACCTCAAATCTATCATAAGCTACAGAATTGCTCCACTTTCACATGTGTACTTTGTTATTCAGTTTATGTCTGCGGTTTTGTGAAGAGTACTCATTCATTTTTAGTAATATAACATCTTCATTAATTACTGCACTTTGAATGAAAAATTGTGATTAAAAGAGTGGACATTAAATAATGCCTGACACGACCATTATCATCCCCCTTAATGAGGAGGTCTAATTATTTGATTTTTCATTGTAAATTTTGGTAGAGTCTGTGACGGAGTTGTTTATTATAGGCTTAAGTGATGTCAGTTATGACCTATACACGTGGTAATTGATGCATCTGCATAATTACATTAGGGTTTTTCAGGAATCGAGAACTGCTAGGGCATCTAAAGGGCGAGTTTACAGCGTCTAGTTTCCAGATGATGACCAGCATTAAATGCCAATGGTTGGTGCTTCCTCATAGCATCCATCTCTAGAACATAGTTGAATCAAACAGACGAATCAATTGTTCATTCAGGAGTATTATGTCTCCTGAACCAGCCTTCATTAATTGAGAGGGGCTTATTTATTGGTATTTGTGCTCTCTGCCTCAATTCCTGTACTTACACCCTACTAATAGTGATAACATTACACTCACATCCCAGACTCTGAAAGGTGACCATTTTCTTTAAATTTTTCCCATCTTACATCACATTACTGATCGAGCAACGATTTCGTGACATCCCTTCATAGATAAAACCTCCGTGATAAATAGAAAGGCCTATTTTGGGGCTATTTATAGTCCCATTCTTCAGAACACGATAATTCTTTTATCTACTTATATTCTCACCATACGAACGACAAATGCTCTAGCAATTTTAAAATTTCGGTCACGAACAATTAAATTCACCATATTTCGAAAAATGAATTCCTTGTCTTTCCAGTGAATTTCAAGCTGCCAATTTAATAATTATCACCTAAGTATGCACTTTTTTACATTTACTCCAAACTTTTCATTTTATGCATCGCAAAAAAAGCACGGTTTTGAATGAAATCACCTCGATCCAAATGGGGTTTTAAATCGTTTTTGTGCGCAGTACCTGAAACCGTAAAAGAGCTACTTTTGCTACACGACCATTTGCACTTTAGTGGGTCAGGTCAAAGCAAAAAGCGTCAACACTATGGAATTAAAACTGTCCTTCTTTCCTTAAGACTGTAAAGCCTAACTCGTAATTATTTTTTTTAATGACCACTTATGGGTGAGGTTTCTGAAATGTCTTGTGTAGTATGAAATCAACAAAAGAATATCATATTTAAAAGAAAATCGGATTTTATGTGTTGATGGCATCATTTTCACACAGAGAGTATCTAAACTCAGACATCAGCTGTCCGATTAACCAAGAAACAGCATTAAGAAGACCACAAGCTTTCAAACAGCAAAATCGAAGCTCCTGCATCAGGTAAATTGTTGCATTCAATGTGGGTGTAAGATGCATAAGGCAAGGTGTCATCGATTTCGAGTTTGAATTTACTAAGATTAAAGCTAGCGTTGTTTAGAACATTTAACATACAGAAGCAAACGGCAATATTTTGACTTGCTTAAGACTGTGTTAGTCAGAGCTTGGCATCTCAAATATTTCAGAGATGGTGTGGTGGGTGGGGCAAGCCTCCAGGCTGGCTTGCAATAAACTGTTCTTTTTCAAGAAACTGAGAGTCAAATTCATAGAAGGTTGTCAAATTACGTGTTCAGAGCATATATGT